>JACGWO010000009.1:30148539-30805585 GCA_034509735.1 Sesamum alatum
AAAAAGAAAAAACGTGAATGGGGAGCCGTCCCCCAACCCACTCAAAAACCTCCTACCTTTAAATAGAAGTGGTGGGAACCTGGGTCTGCAGATACCTGGACTCGCAAAACTACTCAAATGTGGCTTCTCATCGATAGAAAGAGGAAGAACGGAAATTCCATACTTTGGTACGCGCATCGTTTCTTCAGTTGGTGGGGCTAGGTTAATAGCTGGCATTTAATAAACAGAGCGACCAAAAACTAGAGTAGCGAGGGAACCTAACCGCGGTAGAGGGGAGCCTCTCCCTTCTTTAGTAGCAATGTTCACTACTGCCGCTGTTGCGGAGCACCCGCCCGTAGGTTTTAGTAGACATCGGTACGATTGTAGGATGTTATAACTCATAAGGCAATGTTCATCAGTTGCCCCATTACCCGGTAAACTCTCCTGGATCAATAGCATTGGATCGGGAATGTGGCTTAGAGGTCGCACGCCTAGGATAAATTGGGAAGAGGGCCGGTTGATAAAAGCTTTTGATTTTCGTTTTAGAAACAATAAAGATTTCTTTTATCACTATAAGTAGGCTTGTAGTCGTAGTAGTCGGCATTCCTACGCGCCCGCCAGAATGCCTCCTTGGTTCAGGAGTGCCTCAGTCCTATGACCTTCACCCTGAATCAGCTTGGTATCCCTCTGGATCTCGTGCCTTCTTTCCCCAGCCAAAGACCTTGATTGGAATGCTTCCCCCTGAGCCTGAGCTAAAGTAATCTTCTTCCTGCCATGCACTAAGCTACTCATCCGTCTTTTATAGATAAGCGGGCAATTTAACTACTAGATAAGCACGATCGGAGTTGAAACACGTCAACCATGGGTCCTCTGTATCGAGGGCATGGAGAACCTTCACAATCAATCGTACGTCCGGATACATGCCTAATACTCAACACAATCGTAGAAAACACCTTGTGTTATCAGTCCTTATCATTGACTGGTAGACTACTCATTTTTTGCTACAAATATATTCGTATTGACTCTAATAATCAATATTAAAGCCACTCTTCGATTATACGACTGGGACGCCATCTTATTCAACATAAAAATGCACTAGGACTACATTTAGAACACTCTTTCGAGCCATGGACTCAGCTTTGTGCCTTTTCGCACCGACAAACTCCTTTAAACAAGTTTTGACACTAATGCACTTTTATCATTGCCATATCGAGGGCTAGGAGAACCTTCATAATCAATCGTACGTCCGGATACATGCCTAATACTCAACACAATCATTGGAAACACCTTGTGTTTGCAATCCTTATCATTGACTGATAGATGACTCATTTCTAGCTATAAATATATTCGTATTGACTCTAATATTCAATATTAGAGCCACTCTTCGATTATACGACTAGGACGCCATCTAATTCAACTTCAAATGCACTAGGGCTACATTTAGAACACTCTTTCGAGCCATGGACTCTGCTTTGTACCTTTTCGCAACGACAAACTCCTTTAAACAAGTTTAGACACCAAAGCACTTTTATTTCTGCCATATCAAGGGCAAGGAGAACCTTCATACATCCGGATACATGCCTTATACTCAACACAATCGTAGGAAACACCTTTTGCTTTCAGTCGTTATCATTGACAAATAGATGACTCATTTTTGTTTGTTTTTTTTTAGGTAAAGGTAAATTGCATAAATAAAGGGAAGGTTACATCAGTGAC
Organism: Sesamum alatum; assembly: GCA_034509735.1. Taxonomy (NCBI): domain Eukaryota; kingdom Viridiplantae; phylum Streptophyta; class Magnoliopsida; order Lamiales; family Pedaliaceae; genus Sesamum; species Sesamum alatum. Next base: position 30,150,235 of record JACGWO010000009.1, read on the forward strand.
ATAGGCTGTGCGCCCAGTCCTCAAAAGAGCAACGGTCCAAGAAGGTAACAACAATCAACCAACCCTGGGCCAAAACAACAACAACAGCAAAACGACGACAAGCCAGCCCAAGCTAAGAGTTCAAAATAAGCAAACAAGACAAATGACAGCAAAAGCAGCAACAGGCCAAGAACAATTAAGCCAACAAGCCAGCCCCAAAGACAAGAAGGCAATCACACACGACTTATGTCTGTTAAACCAACCGATCGATCACGGCACCGTGAATGTCAAATCAGCTTCAAGGGACACTTCATTGAGAGCATCAAAGGGATTGTGGGTGGAGATGCTGTCGATATTATCCAAAGTGGGAGGAGGATGATCGTTATCAGGAACACAAGGGGGGGGGACCAAAGGAGTTTTTGGATCCTGAAGTTGCAGGGGCCGGAGCAATCCCCGAAGGTGAGGTCCGGTGAATGGGAAGATGGGGGACAGGGGAAGCAATCAGGAGGTTCTGATGCGCCTGCTTCGGAGCAGGGCCCGCCGGAGTGTGCTCGGAGGGTGAGGCTCGAGGAGGGGCTGATTTTGGAATGTAGATGGCGACCGACTGTTTTGACGGCTTCGGTAAGGAAGGGCAAGCCTTGGCCGAATGGCCGAGGGAGCAACAAGTGCGACACTTAGGTGGGATCCATTCGTATTCAATATCAATGCAGCATGGTGACTCCGATCCGTCTTCTGAAGGAATCATGATGATAATGTGCTTGGGGAGAGTGGAGGAGTAGTCAAGCATAACGCATACACGAGCAAAGTCCAGTCTCGTGCATGCTTTAGTGATAGCATCATTGTATAATGGCTTGCCAATACCGCTAGCAATGGTACTCAAACCCTCGTCCGTCCACAATTCGACAGGAAGGTGCCAAAGGCGGATCCAAATAGGGACTTGAGTGTGGTTTTGTTTACGCAAAGCAAGTCCGGGTTCCCATCTTTGAAGGACGATAGGTTGTCCATGGAAGAGCCAAGGACCGCTTTCAATAATCTCCTCCACAGCCGATTCATTTTCAAAAGTGAAGAAGAAGAACCCGTTGGCAGTGGCTGTCACTTCTTTGATACCGGGCCAAGTCGCATGGATGAAGTCCGGAAAGGGGAAGAAAGGTGGTTTGCGACCAAGGAGATAACCAACCGCCGTAGTTTCCCACCGCTTAGAACCAGTTTTGATCATGTCAAGAGAGGGTTAACTTCCCCATTTTGGAATTCCGGGGGAACAAACCGTAAGGATTTCTTCTTCGACTGCTCACAAGTGGCAGCAAAGGCATCATAGTGAGGATTCAAACCCAAAGACAAATCCGGAGCACTCGAAAAATTAATCTTAGAAGATGGAGCAGAGAGAACCAGCCACATTAACCGGGGGAATCAGTGAGCTAACATTGATTAATTGTTTAGGAATAACCGAAGAAACTGGGGCGATCTTTTCATCTATGTTGATAGGCGGATCGAGCACATAAGATGGAGGGGGAGCGTTGTTACCTTCAGCACAAGTAAGAGAGGAGGATGCGGGCAGACTGTGGGCTGAACCAAGAAGATGTTCCGAATGGCTCGGGGGAGTGCAATCAGCCAATGGATGTCCATGCTCCGAAAAATCACCAGTCGTCGCCAGAGATGAAGCATAAGAAGTATTCGATTTAAGGGGAGTGAAGCCTTGAAGCACGTCAGCGTATGAGAAGTCCTTTCCGGCTGGAGCAAGAGAAGGGGAAATCATCGGCACCAAGGAGGCGGATTTTTGAGAGGAAGCCGAGGGTGGGGTGGATGTAGGAGGGGATGGGAAAGGTCCAATGGAAGGTGAAGAGACACCTTCAGCAACAGCAGCCTTTTGCACCATGGGAACCCTTGGAGGAGCCAAAGGAATGCCAAGGGTCGCGGGAGATTTAGCCGGCGGCGGTCGAGAGATATTACGCCGAGCACGTCGGGGTTCAAGAGGTGGACGGAAAGGGATGACTTCATGCTCGGATGCAGGCCTAAGGGCTGGTTGCGCCACTTCAATACTTGCCAACTCCATTGGATGGGCACCATACATGGAGTGCCATGAATCCATGGCATCCTTCAAAACCGCAAGACAATAGGAGTCGCCTTTGTCAATGATGCGGGCTGCACGAGAGGAGAACTCGGACATGTTAAAATCTCTTCGAAAGCTTTCTAGATCCTCCCCCAAGGTAGAGGATGGCTCAACAACGACGCCCTCTTCGACGCCGTTCAGATCCGCATCGTCTTCATCGCCCACGGTGTTCCCCAAAGTAGCGGTCAAAGGGGGAAGCGAAGGGGATGAGCGTGGTTTGTGAGAGAGGGGAGTGTGTGTATTGCGTTAGAGAGGTTGGAGAGATTTTTTTCTTTGCCATCTTCAATCCTAGGCATTTTTATGTTTTAATGACTCATTTTTTGCTATAAATATATTCGTATTGCCTCTATTAATCAATATTAAAGCCACTCTTCGATTATATGACTAGGACTCCATCTTATTCAACACAAAAATGCACTAGGACTACATCTCGAACACTCTTTCGAGCCATGGACTCAGCTTTGTAACTTTGCGCAACGACAAACTCCCATAAAAAAGTTTGGACACTAATGCACTTTTATCATTGCCATATCGAGGGCTTGGAGAACCTTCGTAATCAATCGTACGTCCGGATACATACCTAATACTCAACACAATCGTAGGAAACACCTTGTGTTATCAGTCCTTATCATTGACTGATAGATGACTCATGTTTTGCTATAAATATATTCGTATTGACTCTAATAATCTATATTAAAGCCACTCTTCGATGATACGACTAGAACGCCATCTTATTCAACATAAAAATGCACTAGGACTATATTTAGAATGGTCTTTCGAGCCATGGACACAGGTTTGTACCTTTTCGCAACGATAAACTCTTTTAAACAAGTTTAGACACTAATGCACTTTTATCTTTTCCATATCGAGGGCTTGGAGAACCTTCATAATCAATCGTACGTCCGGATACATGCCTAATACTCAACACATCGTAGGAAACACCTTGTGTTTTCAGTCTTTATCATTGACTGATAGATGACTCATTTCTGAATATAAATATATTCGTATTGACTCTAATAATCAATATTAAAGTCACTCTTCGATTATACGCCTAAGACGCCATCTTAATCAACATAAAATGCACTAGGACTACATTTAGAACACTCTTTCGAGCTACGGACTCAGCTTTGTACCTTTGCGCAACGACAAACTCCTTTAAACAAGTTTAGACACTAATGCACTTTTATGTTTGTCATATCGAGGGCTTGGAGAACCTTCATAATCAATCGTACGTCCGGATACATGCCTAATCCTCAACACAATAGTAGGAAACCCTTGTTCTTTCAGTCCTTATCATTTGCTGGTAGATGACTCATTTTTTGCTATAAATATATTCGTATTGACTCTAATAATCAATATTAAAGACACTCTTCGATTATACGATTAGAACGCCATATTATTCAACATAAAAATGCACTAGGACTACATTTAGAACACTCTTTCGAGCCATGGACTCAGCTTTGTACCTTTTCGCAACGACAAACTCCTTTAAACAAGTTTTGACACTAATGCACTTTTATCTCTGCCATATCGAGGGCTAGGAGAACCTTCATAATCAATCGTACGTACATGCCAATAGTCAACACAATCGTAGCTAACACCTTGTGTTTTCAGTCCTTATCATTGACTGATAGATGACTTATTCCTTGCTATAAATATATTCGTATTGACTCTGATAATCAATACCACAGCCACTCTTCGATTATATGACTAGGACGCCATCTTATTCAACATAAATGCACTAGGACTACATTTAGAACACTCTTTCGAGCCATGGACTCAGGTTTGTACCTCTTCGCAACGACAAACTCCTTTAAACAAGTTTAGATACTAATGCACATTTATGTCTGCCATATCGTGGGCAAGGAGAACCTTCATAATCAATCGTACGTCCGGATACATGCCTAATACTCAATACAATCGTAGGAAACACCTTGTGCTTTCAGTCCTTACCAATAACTTATAGATGACTCATTTTTTGGCATTAATATATTCGTATTGACTCTAATAATCAATATTAACGCCACTCTTCGATTATACGTCTATAACTCCATCTTATTGAACATAAAAATGCACTAGGACTACATCTAGAACACTCTTTCGAGCCATGGACTCAGCTTATTACCTGTGTGCAACGACAAACTCCTTTAAATAAGTTTAGACACTACTGCACTCTTATTTTTGCGATATCGAGGGCTTGGAAAATCTTCATAATCAATCGTACGTCCGGATACATGCCAACACCAAACATAATCGTAGAAAACACCTTGTGTTATCAGTCCATATCATTGACTGGTAGATGACTCATTTTTGGCTATAAATATATTCGTATTGACTCAAATAATCAATATTAAAGCCACTCTTCGGTTATACGACTAGGACGCCATCTTATTAACCATTAAAATGCACTATGACTACATCTAGAACACTCTTTTGAACCATGGATTCATCTTTGTACCTTTGCACAACGACAAACTCCTTTAAACAAGCTTAGACACTAATGCACTTTTGTCTTTGCCATATCGAGGGCTTTGTCAACCTTCGTAATCAGTCGTACGTCCGGATACAAGCCTAATACTCAACACAATTGTAGGAAACACCTTGTGCTTTCAGTCCTTATCATTGACAGATAGATGACTCATTTTTGGCTAAAAATATATTCGTATTGCCTTTAATAATCAATATTAAAGCCACTCTTCGATTATATGACTAGGACTCCATCTTATTCAACATATAAATGCACTAAGACTTCATCTCGAACACTCGTTTGAGCCATGAACTCAGCTTTGTACCTTTGCACAATGACAAACTCCTTTAAACAAATTTAGACACTTATTCCCTTTTATACTTGCCATATCGAGGGCTTGGTCAACCTTCGTATCAATCGTACATCCGGATACATGCCTAATACTCAACACAATCGTAGGAAACACCTTGTGTTTTCAGTCCTTATCATTGACTGATAGATGACTCATTTTTTGCTATAAATATATTCGTATTGACTCTAATAATCAATATTAAAGGCACTCTTTGATTGTATGAGTAGGACTCCATCTTATTCAACATAAAAATGCACTAGGACTATATCTAGAACACTCTTTCGAGCCATGGACTCAGCTTTGTACCTTTGCGCAACGACTAACTCTTTTAAACAAGTTTAGACACTAATGCACTTTTATCTTTCCCATATCGAGGGCTTGGAGAAGTTTCATCCTAGCCCTTATGAGCATTCTAGCCCTCATCTCCCTTTTACAAGCCTGGCTAAACAATAGATATACAGCAACATGAGGTTACCAGCCCTAACCGCTAGGCAAAACTGCTCCGTAACCGCTCCATAACCGCTCCATAACTGCTCCGCACGTTCTCGACGATTTTCAGCTACTTGCCCACGCTGCCTGGCAGTTTCCAGCCTCAACCGCCAGCCACATGCCTCTCACATGCGTCCTTGTTCAGCCATCGCAGCCAGCCTGCCAAGCACTGACCACTCTGTCTAACCGTCACCAAGCCCGGCCGTCCTGTGCGCACGCCCTGCTTGCCGTCCGCACGTTTCTATCAGCCGTCCTACCCAGCCTGGCCGAGACAGTCTGCCTGTCTGCCTCGCCAGCCTACCGAGCGCCTGGCCGAGACCGTCTGCCTGGTCTGGCCAGTCCGTCCGAGAAATCCCACACATTGGGCCACCATCCGCCCGCCTGCACTGCCTGCCTGCCGAGTGTCTGCCGCATCAGCCCGCCTACCTGCGTGCCTATCTACCAACTTATCTCGACCACCCGCGCAGCCTGCCGACCGTCTGTGCACCAAGGGCGCCTGTCTCGCCCATGCCTGCGCATATGTGCGCTACTGTCTGCCGAGTCTGCCTTGGTTTCTCGACCAGCCTGCCCACATCTGCCGACATTGCCTTCGACGCCCAAGCCTGCCTGTCCCAACGGCCATGCAGTCTTGGATGATCCGTCTACCCAACATTCCTCTTCCGGCCAACGACTTTTATGATGTGCCTATCATTCAGCCCCGTTCCATGACACCAACACGTATCAACAGTCCTTCCCACCTGCTGATATACCGTTTTTCCTTGTGCCGAGCCCATCCGGCTACCTGGTCGAGTTTTGCCGGTCAGCACTAAGAAAGGGGGTTACAAACCACCCACACCACCTGAGTTCGACGTCCTCATCGAACCCTTTTGCTTTCCTTCGCCTCTTAAGTACTTTGCAGCAACACTTGCTTCACAAGCATCATGAAGTAGACTGTCACATAACCTCGCAGCCCTTCTCCCTTTTCAACAAAACTTGTTGATGGTCCATCCACCAACTCTTCGCCATCAATGTATGATTCCCGTCTGTCTAGTGTTCCGCTTTTTTGTACTCCTTTCCCACGTAGATGTCTTGCCTCCCTACAATGCTATTACATCCACTAAGGCCGTACTACACTATTACAGAAATTACAAGGAAATCACAACATACAATGCAACAATAATGTAACAAAGCTCTAGTACAACGGCCACAAATTGCAAAATTACAACACGTCTTCTTCCCTTCAAGCTCGTGCCCAGCAACTCCGTCTACCAGCCGCACTTTGCCACAAAATGTCACAAACGTAACAGCCTTCATACCTGGACTGTCAGAAGCCAAAGGTCTTTCACAGCACCTGGACAACAAAGTCAGAAATGAGCCAAAAAGAATGGTCCCATACCCATCCACTGTCTCACGTCTTTCCTGCCAACCAAGTCCTGTCCACAATCCAGACCTTACGTGGTGCAACACTTGCACGAGACAATCCTTAAGGAAGCAGCCAGCAATTCTGCATCCCTTTCAACCCGCATCAATCTCACCACGATTTCCCCATCACTTGTTTGTCAATCGTTCACTAAGATTACAAACCTAGCCACGCTTCCAGCAAACATTAAGCCTAACGTTCAGTACTTCGTCTGATGAACCAGCCCGTCATTCGGCCACCTGTTGTTCAGCACCGTTCTGTCCAGCAGCTTCATCCTCAAACCGATGGTCAGACGGAAAGGGTGAATGCTATATTGGGGGACTATTTGAGACATTATGTTTCAGCAAGCCAGCGGAATTGGGTAGACTTACTAGACCCAGCCCAGTTTTGTTATAATTTGCACAAGTTGTCGGCAACGGGGATGAGCCCCTTCGAGTTGGTGTATGGCCAACAACCTATGACGCCTCATGAGATTGTTGTTCAGAAAACAGGAGGCAAGTGTCCTACAGCTTACAGGTTTGCAAGAACCAAGCAGGAAATGTGGGACGAGGCCAAGGACAGTTTGGCCAAAGCCCAACGAAGAATGAAAAAGTATACTGATAAGGGAAGACGACCGATTGAGTTTAGTGTTGGAGATCAAGTTTTGTTGAAGTTGACTCCTCAAATTTGGAAGAAAATCAGCGCCAAAGTTGTGAACCGTGGACTGGTCCCCAAGTATGATGGGCCCTTTGAAGTATTGAGTAAGGTAGGTTCCTTAGCTTACCGTTTGAAGTTGTCGGACAGACTGAAACTCCATCCAACGTTTCATGTAAGCTATCTTAAGAAATTCCATCCAGACTTGTTGGACGCCCCGAGGGGGGCTACTTGCGAGACCATCTTGTGAAGGCACCTTTGTGGGGGGTGGTTCAGCCAAGTGATTACGAGAATGAGCATGAGCTGCAGGTGGGGAAGCACCGCAAGGCTTAGGGACATAAACCGAGACTGTAGGTTTAGTCGACTTCTTTAAAGAAGGATAAGCCAAAGCCGAGTGACCAAGGGAAAGACAGGTTTTACATTTAGGCGGAACCCATTCATATTCAACATCAATGCGGCATGGAGATTCATGGCCATCGCCCGAGGGGATCATGATCACAATGTGGCGCGGGAGAGTGGATGAATAGTCAAGCATGACGCAAACACGAGCGAAATCCAGTCTCGTGAAAGCCTTTGTAATTGCGTCTGTGTATAAGGGGCGACCAATCCCACTTGCAATAGTGCTCAAACCATCCTCCGTCCAGAATTCGACCAGAAGGTGTCGGAGGCGGATCCAAACAGGAACTTTTGTGTGTTTTTTGCTTTCGTAGGGCTAACACCCAGTTCCCAACACTGAAGAACAATGGGTTGGCCATGGAATAGCCAAGGCCCTCCCTCAATAACATCCTCCATGGCTAAAAATGTCTCAAAAGAGAAGAAGAAAAAAACCGCTCGAGGTAGCTGTCACATCCTTAACTTCGGGCCAATATGCATGAGCAAAGTCTTTAAGAAGGTGAAACGGAGGCTTACGGCCAAGAAGGTAGCCAACGGCCGTTGATTCCTATCTTTTGGAGCCCTCTTGGATCATGGCAAGTGAGGGCCGAACGACGACTTCCCCGTTTTGGATATCCGGAGCGACATAGCGCAAGGTGTTCTTCTTGGAGTCAACACATGCGGCAGCAAAGAGGTCGAGGTTGGTGCTAGTCGGATTTGATGGACGAAGAGGAACCGAGCCAATAAGCAATTTCGTTGGGATGGGAGGACCGAATCAGCCAAGGGGGGCTGAAGCATTCACGGTGGGAGAACAAACATCATGGGCGAGGGGCTGAACCATCCCCGGATAAGCTATTGCTGAATCAACAACATGTTCAACATGCTCATGGCATTGAGCAATCGCAGGGGTGCAAGGGGGTTTCGGAAGAGGCTGATGAGTAAAACCTTTAAGCACATCAACATAAGAAGATCCATGTGCAATAGAAGGCTAGCACTTGAGGATGGTGGAGATGCCAAACAAGCCGGCGTGGAGGGAGAAGAGTTCACCAGCGAAGGGGGCACCAATGGGGCTGCAATTTGCGGGTTTTCGAAACATAAAGGGGAAGTGGAAAGGTCTTTGGAAGGTGGAAGGTCACCAACATCAACAGCAGCCAAATGAGGCGTGAAAACCCTAGTTGGAGGCGAAAGAATCCCAAGAGTCACATGTGGATCTATTGGTGGCAGCCTTGAGATCACTCAAATAGCACGCCGTGGTTGAAGAGGAGGACGGAATGGTGTACGCTCATGCTCAGACGTGGGTTTTAGGGCTGGGGGCAACGAATCATTGCGAGTCGTTTCCAATGGAAGAGCACCAAACTTAGATTTCCATGAATCCTTGACCACCTTCAAAGCTGCAATAGCATGGGTGTCGCGGTTGTCAATAACACGAGCTGCAAGAGAGAAGAACTCGGAAATGTTGTTATCTCTTCGAAAACACTCAATATCCTCATCCAACGGTGAGGATAAACCAGCGGCAGCCTCCTCGTTCCCACCGCCCGCATCCGCTCCACTGTCGTCTCCACCGGAGCCCTTCAAGGTCGCGGTCAATGGGAGGGATGAAGGAGATGAGTGGATTTCGTGAAAGGGGTCAGTGTGTGTAGTGTGTGAGAGAGGTTGGAGAGAATTTTTGCTCTTTTTCTTAGCCATTAGATGCCTCATTTTTTACTATAAATATATTCATATTGACTCTAATAATCAATATTAAAGCCACTCTTCGATTATATGACTAGGACACATCTTATTCAACATAAAAGTGCACTAGGACTACATCTAGAACACTCTTTTGAGTCATGGACTCAGCTTTGTACCTTTGCGCAACGACAAACTCCTTTAAACAAGTTTAGACACTAATGCACTTTTATCTTTGCCATATCGATGGCTTGGAGAACCTTCACAATCAATCGTACGTCCGGATACATGCCTAATACTCAACACAATCGTAGGAAACACCTTGTGCTTTCAGTTCTTATCATTAACTGATAGATGACTCATTTTTTGCTATAAATATATTCGTATTGACTCTAATAATCAATATTAAACCCACTCATCGATTATATGACTAGGACTCCATCTTATTCAACATAAAATGTACTAGTACTACATCTAAAACACTCTTTTGAGTCATGAACTCAGCTTTGTACCTTTGCACAACGACAAACTCCTTTAAACAAGTTTAGACACTAATGCACTTTTATCTTTGCCATATCGAGGGCTTGGAGAACCTTCATAATTAATCGTACGTCCGGATATATGCCTAATACTCAACATAATCGTAGAAAACACCTTGTACTTTCAGTCCTTATAATTGACTGATAGATGACTCATTTTTTTACTATAAATATATTCGTATTGACTCTAATAATCAATATTAAACCCACTCTTCGATTATACGATTAGAACTCCATCTTATTCAACATAAAAATGCACTAGGATTATATCTAGATCACTCTTTCGAGCCATGGACTCATCTTTGTACCTTTGCGCAATGACAAACTCCTTTCAACAAGTTTAGACACTAATGCGCGTAGAGCAGGCACCCGCACCACCTGTGCTGGATCAGCAGCCCGGTGCGTCTACCGCTACACCCGTCGAAGAGGGTGCCAGACCATCCACTACCGCACCGGCGGTCGATCTGGCCCGTCCATGGGCTGTCCACCACCACCACCCCCATCGACCCACCTCTCCCACCACCATCCGCGCGCCAGTACGTCTCACTCGCCGACGCGAGGTATATTTACATTTCTTAAATTTTTTTTGTAATTTAAATTATTATTTTTATGTCATACTAATTATTTTATAATTTCAGGAGTGATCGGAAGATCCACGAGCGCATGTACGCAGTCGTGCGAAGACACTATCCCCATCCTTGGGGCAGTTTGCGCAAGGTGCCGCCAGAGCACCAACATTTCTGGTTTGAGAGTTTTAAGGTAACGACAATTAAATTTTTGTTTTAAATATTTTAAAAATCTAAGTTCTAATATATATATATATATTTAATGCAGATGACGTACTGGTGGGACGCCGACGACGAGTCGATGTTCAAGATCTTCCACGTTTGGGCAGGGAAGTTCCTCAGGAAGAAGTTCGTCCTCGCCAGACAGTCCCTGTAGAAGCCTCTATGGTTGGCGAACGAGGTCTGGCGGCAGCTCCTATTGTACTGGGAGTGCCCGGAGTTCAAGGAGGAGTGCGCGAAGCAAAAGGCGAACCAGAACGCCAACCCAGCCGCATCCGCTACTGTGTACCGCGGGGGATTTATCTCCGTCGGTATGCACAAGCGGAAATTGGTAAGATATTTAATGTTATTTTCAAGTATTTATTATTATTAAATTAAAATGGTAATAACTGTTTTCCATTTTTTTTACAGAAGGAGCAGCTCGGCCGGCCAATGAAGCAGATGAGTTATTCTCCAAATGCTACAAGAAGAAAGCCGACGGCGGTTGGAGCGGGCCGAGGGCAGCGGAGGTGGCGGTAAGTTGTACTTTAAACATTCTAATTTATTTTTTTTAATGTTGGAAAATATTCTAATTTATTCTAACTATTTTTGCAGGAGACGTTCCAGAAGATGATGGAGGATCACCAGTCTCAGGCCACAGCCAATCCTGGGATCCTTTGGCCGAATCAGGGGGCTCGGTGGCGCAGACCGAGCAGGAGATGTGGTTGGCTTGCATCGGGGGCAAGAACAAGGGCCGAGTATTCGGTCTTGGTTCTGAGGCCCTGGGTCTCAGCTAGATCGTTACCTCGCCATCACCACCGCCACCGCCAGAGCCAGCGCTTTCGTCAAACATGGAGGGTCGGATGGTCCGCCTCGAGGATATGATGATGGACCTGATGGGCATGACGAAGGCCATGCAGACCAGTCACTCCGGCGCCAGCCCGTTACGGCCTCCTAGAGACCCCCCCCCTCCAGACATTGACGAGATGGACGAGGACGATGGAGACGAGGAGTAGATTATGTATTTTTTTATTATTTTTTTTGTAATTAAATTGGATAATATTCGTATTTAATATAATTTTTTATTTCTAAATTATGCATTTTTTTTTCATATTTAAATATTAATTATAAAATCAAAATAAAAAATATTATTAATAATTTAATTTATATTTTAATGATAATAATTATTACTATAAAAAAATTAATAATTCATTAGTTAGGAACGGTAGTATAGACGGCCTTTGAGCGCCCAAAACCGTTCCAATTTTTGACTGTTTTAAATCAGTTACCATTTCCAATACCGAGGAAAACACCAAACCAAATTTAGAGGACAACCGTTCCTAAAATAGGGTAAAAACGAATTCCGAAATCAATGCTTTTGTGGTTAGGCTTTCGTTCTAAAGAAAATACCAAAAACCGGTCCAACATCGTATTCTAAAATAGGAATGCAAAAACCGTTCCCAATGACCGCGACAACATGTATTCCAGTTACCGTTCCTAGTCCATACAATATACCATTCCAACTCGTATTCCAGAAACCGTGCTAAAATGTATCTATAACTTATGCTGATAATTCTAAAATGTGTTCTAACTACCGTTCCTAATTGCGCGATTTAATTTCGATGTGGCCATTCCAAAAATTTATAAGGTGTTCCAAATGCAAAAATTATAAATTCATACATACAAAGGTAATTAGGAACGGTATAGAGAATGTATGCCAAAAATCATTGCCAAATAGGAACGGTCGTTGCGTTACGGTTCCTAATTATTAGGATCGCCTCTTATTGCCACGGATTGCCTCCCGTTCCTGAACCGTTCCTAATAACAGTCCAAAAGGATCCAGTGAACTATTTACCGTTCCAGATGTTAAAAAAACCGTTCCTGTTACCGTTTCAATTCCCGCCTTTTTTTGTAGTGCTCAAATACTTCCCCTTGTTTGGTATGAGAAAAATAGATTGAGAAGAAAAGACTAATTATATAATTTTACGGTTTAATCATTTGTCTTCATTTTGTATTAGAAAATAAACAAGTTAATATTATACTAATATCAAAAATTTAAAAACCTTATTAATATAAAATATATATCAAACAAGAACAATAATATTTTTTATTAATAAATTATTCATCAAAATGAATATTGTTCATTTATTCTAAACTATTCAGTTTAAATAAAATAAAAATTACTAGTGCTGGCAGTGGAAAGATGGAACACGATTAGCGAAAGGATTATTCAATCAAGATTAATAGCAAGTTAGTAATAAAAAACTTCTGAAAAATCACAATGCAAAGTTTGTTTACCAGATTGTTGACTCGTCATAGTAGTTTTTCCAACGATTTGATTATCTTTCCTCTAGTGATTATGTACGGTATTATCAGCAACAAAGAGAAAAGAATTGGAGGAATATACATATATATATATATATATGTGGGCAATAGAATAAATAAAAACAAAATATGTATTTTTTTGCCTTTTTGGCCTTATACTTCCACTTTTTCTCCCAATTTCGGACGGAAACGAAATTGAACTCGGGAGGGGTTCCATATACATCCACTTTTACTTCCCCTCCATCTCTTCCCCCAAACCAAACACTAATTTTTTTCATATACATCCCCTTTTACTTTCACTTCTCCTATACTTCCACTTTTACCCCCATCCAAACATACTCTAAGAGAAGCAAGAAATTTAGACTGAAAAAAACATCTTTGATTGGAATAATCAGTCCAGTTTGGCTCACATATCAATCTTTGTTTAATATTTCCAAATGTACAATTATCATTATCTGATGCAAATATACTAGATGCCTTAACATTAACTGTTAAGACTCATGGGTACAACTATATACCCGTATTTGAATTAATATGTGTGTTATAGGATATACCATAAGCTTCTTCATACCCTTAATCCTAATTGTAGGATACAAGACAATAAGTCTTTAGAACAAACAATATTTTTTGAAACAAATTTACATTGTTCTAGAATTAATACTAGAAGACAAATAAAATGGAGCGAGATGGAGTTTCCCGAAAATTGGATAATTGAGAAGGAAGTTCCAATTTTAAGCAATACTGAATGTAACTATGCTAGTATCATTCAAAATCCAGAAGGAAATGTTAGAATAGGCTTTGTTAATAATCAACAAAAGTGTCTAAGAAGTAATTGTTCAAGATATTCTACAGTATCATATTTTTCGTCAGTTTAGATAATGACTCCATCTAGAGCATCCACTTCTCGAATTAGAGAGGAAAACAACCGAGAAGCTCGAAGGATAATAAAGTTCAAGAAATAAGGATTCAATCTAATAATATTGTTAAAGGAGTACATAAAGACCCAAGATTAAATGAAGAATTAACTTCGGAAAATAAATTTTTGTTTATAAATGAATATTCTGAATTTAATTGATTTTGATATATAGGTCTTATTTATAGATTACTCAAATTTAATAGATTTTAGTCCCGGGTCTCCTGCACGAAAAGAAATTAGAAAATGTTATAAACTTAGAAAATTTCTAAGTTTATTGGCCTTTCACTCTTAATTATATATGAGAAACACAAAGAACAACTATTCTCTCAAAATCACTTTCTTATTCTTCCCAAAAGGTCACCTTACAAATGAATCACATGGTGGTATTTATAGACCACCAAAAAAAGTCAACCATCATAGGGAAATACAAAAGGTTAGAGACATTATGGGAAAAATACTTAGGGGTGTGTGCATTCATATATATACACCATATATTTACAATACTCCCCTTTGAATGCACACATCTTATTATATGCATCCTACCTCATTAAAAACCTTGCTTGGGACAAAAACCAAGACTAAAGAAAAGAGTACAGTTGTATGATCTCCCCCTTAATTAGAGAGATATCTTTCCGACTTCGCATGCCAATATTATGTACGAGTTGCTTGAACACTTTTGTTGGAAATGACTTCGTAAATAAATCTGCTAAGTTCTGACTTGATGGAATCTGTTTAACATCAACTATGCCTTCCACTTGAAGCTCATGAGTGGATCAAAATTTTGGTGATATATGCTTGGTTCTGTCACCGTTAATATATCCTTCCTTGATTTGGGCGACAAAAGCCCCATTATCTTCATATATCACTGTGGGACTTTTCTAAATTGATTCTAGTCCACATGATTCATGAACATATTATATCAATGACCTAAGTCATACACATTCACGCCCAGCCTCATATAGTGCAATTAACTCTGCATGCTTAGACGATGTGGCTACCAAAGTTTGTTTGGTTGAACGCCATGAAATAGTAGTTCCACCATACATGAATAAATATCTCGATTGAGATATGGCTTTATGTGGATCAGATAAATACTCCGCATCTGAATAACCAACTAAATTGGTTGCTTTGGCACCGCTATTTTGTTCAAAATATAGTCATGAAAATATAGTCCCATGACACTTGTTCCATGCTAGTAGCGCAAAATGTGTCTAACACCTATCCAATGTCTCTTTGTTTGCATGGAACTATATCTTGATAGTAGATTAACTAAAAAAGCTATATCTGGTCGGGTATTATTAGTAAGATACATCAATGCACCAATTGCACTGAGATATGATACTTTTGGACCCAAAATCTCATCATTATCTGCTCGAGGACGGAAAGGATCCTTTTTAATATGAAGTGATCTGACTACCGTAGGTGTACTTAATGGATGAGTGTTGTTCATATGAAAACGCTTAAGAACCTTTTCTGTATAGTTTGATTGAGCAACGAAAAATTCCACCTTTAGTATGTTCGAACTGCAGGTCGAGATAATATTTGTAGTACCCAAATCTTTCATCTCAAACCCACTTTGTAAGTAATCATCTGCATGTCGAATCTCTTCGAGAGATTCAATGATATTCAAATCATCAACATACACAACTGTGATTACAAATCCCGACTTTGTCCTCTTTATGAATAAACAGGGACTTATTTGATTATTACAAAATTCTTTCTTTATTAAATACTCACTAAGACGATTGTACCACATACGTCCTGATTGTTTAAGTCCATACAAGGACCTTTTCAATTTGATGGAGTACATATGATGTGGTTTTAATTTTAATGCTTCACGCATTTTCAATCCTTTTGGAATTCTCATGTATATATCTGTATCCAATGACCCATACAGATATGCAGTGACCACATCCATGACCTGCATTTGCAGTTGTTCAGTTACTGATAAACTGAATAGAAATTTAAGTGTGGTTGCATCCACTACATGTGAATACGTTTCATTGTGATCAATTCCTGGCCTTTGAGTAAAGCCTTGGGCCACAAGTCTAGCTTTATACCGTACAACTTTATTTCATTCATTTCTTTTTTCGTACAAACACCCACTTATAACCAATTAGCTTGACACCTTTTGGTGTTGAAGTTATAGGTCCAAATACTTCTGGCTTATTTAGCGATTCAAGCTCAACTTGTATTGCCTCCTTCCAACTTTTTCAATCATTTTGGTGTCGACATTCCTCCATAGTTTGAGGATCATTTTCATCTTCGTCCACAATTTTGGCAGCTACAAAATAAGCAAAAATCTCATTGATTTCAACTTCATTTCTATACCAACCGAAATTATTCTGAGCATAATTAATAGACTTATCGTAATTATCTTCGAGATCTTGCTCATTGCATTCAGATTCTTTAGATAAAACCGCTTCAGGGATTTTATCCCCAGAGACATTACCAGTGGCCACATCAACATTATTATTAATTGAGACAACATGTTCTTTCCTCTTTCGAGGATTTACATCTTTAGAGCCAAGTGGGCTACCACGCTTCCGGCGTATTTGTGACTCAGATGCCTTTGATCGATTAAGAGTCGCTTCAGGGACTTCTAAACGAGCTGGAACATTTTCAGTTGGAATATGTGATTTTGTGACCCTTTTGGTATCTGTAAATGCATCTGGTAGCCTATTTGCAACACAGCTGCAAATATATGATCTGTTGAACTTCACGTTCAATGTTATTTGTCCTCGAATCCATAAAAGACAGATGTTTCATTCAATGCAATATCTTTCGTTATAATCCCCTTATCTTCTCCCCCTAAAGCCGGGAATATTGTCTCATCAAAATGATAATTTAAGTACCTAGCAGTAAATTGATCACCGGTCATAGGTTCAAGGTACTTAATAATTGATAGACTCAAACCCAACATAAATTCCCAGTCTCCTTTGTGGCCCCATTTTAGTTCGTTTAGGGGGAGGTATGGGGACATACACCGCGCAACCAAAAATTTTTGGATGAGAAATATATGGTTCTTTCTAGAGACCAATTGTAATGGGAAAAATTTGTGGTAAGTGGTGGGTCTAAGTCGAATTAAGCTAGTTGCATGCAAAATTGCATGACCCCATGCCGATGAAGGCACTTTCGACCGCATTAGTAATGGTCTAGTTATTAACTATAACCGTTTAATTAACGACTCTACCAAGCTATTTTGAGTATGTACATGAGCAACTGGATGCTCCATTGTTACCCCAATGGATTGACAATAATAATTGAAGGATTTAGAAGTAAATTCTCCCGCATTCTCTAACCTGGTCCTTTTAATGGTATAATCAGGAAAATGAGCTATCAATTTAATAATTTGAGCTTGAAGTCTTGCAAATGCAACATTCTGTTTTAACAGCAGCTTACATATGAACCAACATGTTGATGCGTCAATCAACACCATAAAGTACTTAAATGGTTCACATAACGGTGTTATTGGTTTGCATGTGTCTCCTTGAATTCGTTCAAGAAATATGGGGGATTCTAAATTTACTTTTGTCATGGACGGCTTTGTAATTAATTTCCCAAGAGAACAAGCCGCACATGTAAAATTGCTTTGGCAAAGAACTTCAGGTCCTTTAGTGGGTGTTCATGTGAATTTTCAATGATCCTATACATCAATGTTTTACCTGGGTGACCAAGTCTATCATGCCACAAAGTAAAAATACTTTGATCGACTAACTTCGAGTTAGTGATACTATTTGTTTCAATGGAGCTTATCACAGTGTCATATAAATCAGGTGTATATGTTCTAATTCTTTCTAAGACTTGCATTTGGCTAGTCTTAAATGATGTAAGGCATAGATGTTCGATACCATCCTTATTCATGGTTTTCATATGAGAATCATTTTTTCAAATATCCTTAAAACCAATAGGTTCCTTTGTGATTTACTAGAATATAAGGCATCATTTATATGCAGTCTTGTTCCTTCAGGTAACTAGATAGTGGATCTTCCGGAGCCTTCAATAAGATTACTAACGTCTGAAATAGTACTCACACAGGTTTTTGTCATTAACAAGTTTGAGAAAAATTTATTGTTTGTTAGATATGTAAGCGTAGTGACACTATCAAATGCCCACAGACCAATTAGATAACCCATGTAGTTGGATTGCGCATTGGATGTCAGCTATGAAACCAACTTCTGAGGGTTGGTCTGAAACATTTCAAGTCGAGAACCTCGAGACAGGGCATCGAGGGTCCTATAGAGACTTGTACTAAGGATTGCATTCATTGGATAAGTGTCGTGTTTCATCGACGACAGAGGTTGGATGTCTATGCAATATTAGTAGGTCAGTTGACAAGGGTGTCAACTGACTAAACTGACTCACGAGAATCGTAATATGGAAGCCTTAGAGGCTTGGTCGGTATGACTGGAATTCTTGGCTCCGATAGTACGAGATTAGTCCTCGAACTTGAGGCATCATCGCAGTCACATGCAGATGAAGGTTGTATCTAGGGTCTGGTAAGAGATGTTCATATCTGGGATATGTTCATCATAAGTCTTATCCAGTGCAGTTGGAATATATATTGAGGATGGTGGATTCCAAGATAGGATCCATCACTTGTCAGTATATTACAGTCGAGTCTCCTATGCGCTTTGAGATAGTTTAAGCTCTTTGAGTCTGTGGCCACAACGATTGGTTGAGTAGTAAATGGTTTCCTACATTGATCAAAAGAGCAAACGTGTTTCGAGTTATTGAGCATAGCTGTCTAGTCCAGGATGGGAACTGACACCCAATTTCATGCCCTAGACTTAGACCGGGAGACGGATGATGGAAGGAACGTATTCAATAAACTTTTGTTTGGACTTGATTTAATTAGATTAAATCAAGGTCTAAGACTAGTAGTGCAAGTCCATGGGAAAATACAAGTTATAACAGGTTAAGGAGGAATTTATATCCTCTACATATGATCACATACGTCCAGCCATAATGCTGCATAATGGGGTGGTTTTTTATGCCATCATGGTTGGAGGTTATGCATAAAAATATGTTAGTGTGTGTAGGTTACCTTGGAGGTAACTTGTAGTTTTGAATTTTGAATTCTACTACACAAAACAGTACACACAAGACTTGTTTTCATACTTGATTTTTTTTTCTCCGGCAAAAACTCATCCAAATATACTCTAAAATCTCTGCAAATTTTCTCCCCTTTGTGTTCATACCTTTTGGAAATGATTGAACAACAAATCATTCCAAAAATCACTAAACAATAGTGTTGTTTTGCAATTATTTTTCTTCTCTTCTCTACTACTATCTAGCAATAATTTAGAGAACTCTGCCATGGTGTGGTGTGGAAAAATTAGAGGGATTCTAATTTGGATCCTCAAGTGAACAGAAGGATAAACGGAAAGGGAACAAAGCTTGAACCGGTTTCACGTGTAGTAAACAAAAAGGTTGGTTTCCATCTACATTATATGTATCTTTTTGTTTACTTCCATTAGCCACATGTCCAACATTCTTCTCCTCTTTAGTTTATATTTTGGCATACACCTAATGCCTGGGAACTTCAAAGGGAACATCCCTTTGAACCTGATTTAATTTATGCGTTAAATTCACATTTTTACACTTCCGTTGGGGTCCTTGGGCAATACCCGATTCTTTCAGAAGGCCCGCTTCTTGCTGGGCAAGGTAAAAACACAAAAAACCAGAGAGGGAAAGTTCGGACGTGCATCGGAAGCAGGGACTTGGATCACGTAATCACCAAGTATCCCATACTTACTCCGGATGCCCACAGTGTCTTCATCAGTCATCCTAGACGTATAAATGCGAAAAGCATTTGCCCCAGTTGCAACCAGGAGGTCCTCAGTCTTTATCCTCTCCTCCGTCTCCTTAAAGCAGAAGAAAAGCAAGGATGATCGAAAAAGTCTAAAATCACATAAACCTGCCTAAATCAGATCGTCCTCAGAGAAGGTTTTTACAGAAAGAGGCAAGAAATTTTGTAGAAGAGAAGGGGATAAAACTTACTCTGGAAGCACGAAGGTGGTGAGGGATGACCTCCCTAAGAAGTGAGCCTTTTATACCCTAGTAACTGAAGAGTCTCGTCCATACTGGGTTCGGTGTCTTTCTCCCTCGCTTAGTGCCGACGCCCCAATCACGGAGCGCGTGTGCAGACACGCACAGATAAGTCTCCATCTCTTTCATACTTTCTCACAATGATTGCTCTTTCACTGCAGATAGACATAAAGCTCCACAATATCCGCATGGTATCACTCATCTCAGCTCAGTAAGGAGGAAGCATCACATCAAGACATTCCCTACTGATACACCCAGGTATAAAGCTCTTGTACTAACCTTGGCAGGACTAGTTAATTGCACTCCACCAGTCCGACAGCAATTCTCGTACTACTGGAGTAGGGGGGGAGTGATGATGCCCCTTAAAAATCTACTTGGTAAGCCCAAGAAGTAAGAGCGGGCCTCCAAGCAGGGCAACCCAGCAGGCCAAGCTCGTTTTGGCCCCAAAAGTAAGTCACTTATCCACAAAGCCTCTTTTGTAATCATTGACCTAGCAGGCCCATGAAAAAGTCTCGTACAAAGCCCTAGTCATCAAACAACAAGGATTCCATTCCATACTGGTGGCCAACACGTGGAGCCACTTCATACTAAAAAATCTCATCCGGATTCCCAGAGGATTGGCTAGAATCTGGGTTTCTCTCAGCAGGTAACAAGTTTCCTAGAAAACATAGCAGATGTGACAAGAAAAATTCAAACGGCCATATCTCCCTCAATTCTTATCCGATTCATGCGTGTTTTATTGGAGGAGATAGCTGATTGCCTAAGGTTTTCAGAGACGTATGGCACTCAATGTAACTTCTCCAAAATCAGGCACACCGACCATTATAAAATGGCTGATTGCACAGTCATTTGTCAAGTAACTTACCTCACTTTTGCACTTCACTTGCACACAGATTTCTCTCTATTTTTCAGCTATTCTCAGCATACTTTTTCACACTTCAACACTTCACAACACTATTTTACCATTGTTCTCATTTATTTCAAGTTTTCCCATTTATTTTATCAATAGAACATTACTAACTTAAGCATCGGAATGCAAACCCCTCTCTGTAGGTTAGTCTCCCCTTCAATCTTGGAATTTTTGTGAAGGTTCCTCGATATTTTGTGGTGCTGCTGGATTTCGGTATGCATCATTGAGATATTAAAATCTGATTGTAAAAACTTAAATTTTTATTCAAAAGCTTGAATTTTATATTATAGTTTTTCAAATATTAGAATAAATATTAATTTTTTTTTAGGTTGCAATACGTCTTGGATTTTAATTTTAACATAATTAATTACTAAATAATGAGCTATCTTATAAATATTTATAAATAAAGTTAGTGAAGAATAGATTATTATCAAGTATAATAATCAAATATAAAACTTGGAAGTCAGAAAGTTCAACTAATGAAAAAAATACTGATTGAAGTTTATGCAAAATTTTCTTAATTTAGTGTAATTACTTTCATTTCAATATATAAGGGTAAAATGATCATTACATAAAAAAAGAAAATAATAAAAATAAATAAAAAATATCAATTGGGTATAAAAGTGATATTCATGGTGAAACTCGAGTACCAATTAATCATTTGTGTTTTCAAAATGACATTAATGAAAAAAGTCGTTATCAAATGAATTTTACTCTACAGATATTTGAGCCCACCAAATATGAAAATCTATGCTAAACCTTTTTGACTCCTAAAATAAATAAATTCGATTAATGTTTGAAGGTGATACTTCCACATATATATATTCAAATAATATAATTATAATTTCTACGAAAGTAATTATTTTTTCCCATAGTTCAAGATAAATGACAAATAATTAATTAATATGATGTCATTAATCATAATAAAAATTTAGTTGACGCCACTACAAGAATATTAATCTTTATCAAGGATAATTACCATACCCGAAAGTGAAAAATTGTAGTAAACATACATTAAGTAAATGCGTTTTTATTAAATAAAGCACTAACATTATTATTAATAATCTATTTATGCAATTCAATATGTCTTTTGGTAGATTCTTGAGATTAATGATTATTAGTAACTTTGTTTCTATTAAAATCAGTTTACTTGAATTTCAAAAGACCTTGAATAAATTTACAATGACTACATAAATATTGCAACATAAAATAAAATAAGAAGAGTAATAAGTAATTATCTTTCTATCTTTTTTTTTCGAGTTAAGAATTCCTTTGATACGAAATATCATTAATATAAATATCAATTACAGTTTAGTATATATCCAATAATATGAAATATTATCTGAACTAATTATTAGTTATAGTTTATGATAATATAGAGATGATGTTTGATATGCAGCCATAATATTTGATATATGATATTTCATATAAGATACTATATTTCATATGAATATATTATTTGATACATAATAAACTATAAATATCTTAATATTATGTATTGACTAGCTGTTGTAACACGCCATCCCTGCGTGCATAAAAAATAATATTGCACATTTTAAAGTTATCGTAAATAAGAAAATATACATATTAATCAACACATTGCATGTAAAAAAAGAAAAAAAGAAAGAAAGAAATGAAATGAAAACTGACTTAGGGGTATTATCGGTATAACCAAAAAATTGGTGTTGCGGTGTAAGTAACCGTCATTTATTAGTGAAAATAGGGTTTGCTTTATATAATAGTATAGATATAAGGAGAGTTAAATAAATTGGATAAGAGTAAGTTTGGGAACTTTTTACGCTTTGTTAAATTAATAAGTATGAACTCAGTCGGAAAACGCCACACAAAAGCCCAAACAACGCCATGCTCAGCAAAACCGGGCAGCAAGGGCAACACAGACTTTATTCATACCCATAATTTATTGGAACGACTCAAAAGGTCTCCTTTCCATATCCATTCATTTTCCCCGTATATTTATCTTTGACTTAAAATACTCATTTTTTTTGTTAGAACTGTACTATCTCCGTTGCCATGGATAATTCAACAGTAGAAATTTAGCCTTTCATTAGGCTAAGAGGAAAATTAAAAAGAATATAAATGCAGTAAATAAATACAATAATTTAAAGAAAAACTTACAAAATGATAAGTTTGCACCTGCGTACAAAATAAAGGTTTTATCTACTATGAGAGGAAAAGAAGATATACAAATACAAGTATTTCCGGAGGCTCCCCTTCTCATGAACTGAAAGGGGATCTTTATAGGTCCGTCAATAGTGACAAATGTCTTCAACATTTGAGACAGGTGGTTGAATAAATGTTCCAGGCACCTTACATGTGTGACACTTGTCCGTGTCTTCGACGTGGTCAAAGTCTTTTGACTTTGTCTTCTTTCGGCATTTATGTGTTCCCTTCTTTTATTATTTTGGAGAAATTTCTTTCTTCAGATTATGCTTCCGATCTCTTGTGGTAGTCGACTTTTTGTTCTTCCAATGATTCGGAAGTTCCAACTTTTGATGTTGCGTTTAAAGCAGTCCTAATTCCCTGGAACAGTTGACAAGAAGAATTTCATGATAGGGTTCCTCGAATGGATCTTGTGATTCTCCTGCCAAATCCCGTGATCCTGTGAATAAGAAGACTTATTTCGTCGCCCTTGGAAGAGGTCTCCATTGGGCACTCCATTCCTGTTAGATTTCTTTTAAGGTCTTTCTGGACTTGATTGAGATATTCTCCAATCATTTGCTCTTTATAGATGATGCCTCTTTAAATTTGCTTATGATCCTTTGTGATAATTGCTCGAAGGGGCTAGGAGTTTGATTTTCTTCTTTTTCCACAAGTATCCTATATTCTTGAAGCTTTTCCTCCATTTCATCTAGTTCTTCTTGACAAAATTTTTTCTTTTTTATTTTTGGGTTTATTTTCATTAATTTGGTCCAAAATTTTGAACAAGATTTCCTTTTAATATAAGGAATTTTTAGTAGGGTCATTCCTACTAAAGGTAACCATTTCCATATCCATGGAGTGAAAATTCCACAACGAAGAAAAATGAGGCCATTCCCTATATCCATTTTTGTAATCTTTCCGCCTGAATAGTATTTGACGAATAGTTGATCCATTTGGTATAATAACCCTGAAAAATTTCAGGGAGTATAGAATTTGGAGAACCATAATTTAACCACCATAGAAATACCCAGTTTGGTACTTCTTGTTGGAAAACTAATGGACAAATTTTAAAAAAATCATGTGTGTTTTCTCTTATAATTTTTATCAAGAAAAGCTTAGTTGAATGCTTCAACATAGTCCCAATAATTGAATTTTATTGGGGTTTTTTATTCTGGGTGAATGTATTCTTTTTCACCTAATTAGTAGCGACCTTCTTCTGCTCTTTCTTGAATATAAGGAATTGTTGGAAAAGCACATTCTCTTCTTCAGAGATCTTATTATATTTCCAATTCCAGAGATATTTTCTTTGATAAGTGATCTATTACCTTGGCAGAACTTCTTCTTTGATTAGAGGAGTTCAAAGGCCCTTCCCCTTAACATGAATGAGAAAAAAAAAACAGAAAGAAAGAAAGAATAGCCAAAAATAATCTACTCCGCTGGTTTAGGTCACTTAGTAACTGGGTAACTTCATCACAAATATTGTTATTTATATAAAACGGTGACCGGAGCTATGAGTATGCGAAGCACTTTAGGTGACACGTGTTTTGATTGAGTAACCGGGTGCCCTCACCACAAGTGTTGTCATTCGCGTCAAAAAGCCAAAATACGACTTTTTTTGGTTGAGTAACCGGGTGCCTTCACCACAAGAGTTGTCATTCGCGTCAAAAGACCGAAATACGGCCTAAAGAATGCAGTCACGGGCAAAAACAGAGAAGAAAAAAGGAAAATCGAAGCCATGACAGAACAAAAGGGGAAGAAAAAAGAAAAAAAAAAACATTAGTGGCCAAAGAAAGAAAGGAAAGCAAATTGTCCCAACTTAGGTAATAAGGAGATAAAGGGTATCATGTTAGCAACGAGAATGATAACATTTAGAAAAACCTATAGATTTTGTGGAAGCTTGATAGTTCTACTCTCTACTTGGCAAAACAAAGTGTTGTGATGTGATTGGCCTCTTACCCTCGTTATGATAAGTTAGCATTTGCATAACGTATTGCAGCATTTGTGTTTTGAGATTCTGTGCACATAGGTTACTTTTGTTATTACGAATTACTGGCACAATGTGATTTTTTCATTGTCTAAGTAGTTGGACATTCCTAAATCTGAGACTTTTGCTTGAGGACAAGCAAAGGTGTAAGTTTGGGGGAGTTTTGATAAGCATAGTTTTTACATATTTATAATAGGAAAATATTTGTATATCGTTTTGTCTGGGAGGAATAACAACGGTCCTTTCTTTCTATTTTTGGTTTATTAAAAATTATCACATTTCTTGGTGGCTATCTGAAAATTTATCTGTGTAAAAAGCTGTACTTTAGACATGCATTGCCTTATCTAACTACTATTTTTGGTTGGGAGGTGATGGATTTCTGGCCTTGATATTATTTTACCAGTATAACTGACAAAATAATTATTGCAACAATGATTAAATGCTATATTATTATAGTTCTCTATGATTTATGAATTCTTCCTTTTAGATTGCCTTCTCAGCAGGGTGCAAGTTCATTATATAGCAGTGATGCTTCCTACATGGATTCTTCTTCCTCCCTCCGTGATGCAATCATATTCTTGTCATTCACTGATTTTCTATTGTGCGTGGGATTTAATTATATATAATGTTTTTAACATTATATATATATAATGTTTTTATTTAATTATATATATATATATATATAATGTTTTTAACATTCGGGAATTAACATTCTTCATTGACCACATGAGTTAGATTTGTAAGAGCAAGCATCTTAGCTTTGGTCACACAATCTAATCTCTATTATGTGTTTCTTTCAGCAGGAAAATTGCAGTAATTTTTTCTTCAGAAAACTGCTCCGTCTGCATTAACTGCAAAAAACAGCAGCTATTTTTTTTTTTTTTTTTTGGCTGAAAATGGTTGTTGTTTCTTCTGCTTTAAATGCAGCAAAATAGCGATGTTTTAATGCAAAAAAATGCATGTAACTGCTTTCTTGAAATTGGTATTATAATTATGACATGATTAGTTAGTATCTTTGTCCTTGAAACTCAATTGCTTCAGCACTTGGTTTGTATAAGTCTGTTCGCTTTGTACTTTTTATTTAATTCTCTGGTAGTGCTAGTTATTCTTTTGAGGGGATAGGTGTGTTGGTCTCTGGTGAACCAGATGCCATAGCTGTTCGTTAGCCTGTGTTAGTTCCTCTAAGTTATTGCATCTGATGAATGTGGTTTGTGCTAGTTGTGTGCTGCTACTTTTTCGATTGTGGGTGTGGACCCTCAGTACACAATTTCAGGTGAGTTTTCTTTTGTTAGTTCATTCTTGTTGTCGGACTGATGTTCAGCTCCCCAGTATTTCTTGTATTCTGTGTAATCTTGATTGGTCCACTCATAAATTTAGACATAAAATGAGGTGAGATATAATCAATGGATAATGCAAAAAAAATATGAATTAACTATGCTTACAGATCAAAGTGATTCACTGTGCAATATTCAATTACACTTTTCATAAACAAAAATATGAGTTACAGATCACTGAATATTTCTTGTAATTTTTGTGGGTTTTCATGATCAAAGTGACCATATGATCAAAATTGTGCATTAATATTTGTGGTGAAGTTTGAACGCAACTCTGTTATTTCCTGTTTCCATCAGCAAAATTGCAGTAATTGTTTCTGCAGAAAACAACTCTGTTTTTTCTGCATTACTGCAAGAAAGCAACATCTATTTTTCTGCTGAAAATGGCTGTTGTTTTTCTACTTTAAATGCAAAAAAAATAGCATTATTTTTTTTAAAGCATTCAAGGGTTGCTATTCATTTTATTATCAACTATAAATATCGATATCGAATGCATGATCTAATAGTTTAATCTTATTATGTGACACTAGGCACTACACCCATATTCTTGTCATTCACTTATTCAATGTGCAATAGTCTATTACAAATTTCATAAACAAAAATACGATGTCGTTCTTGAAATTGGCTTATAATCATGGACCGATAATTACTGTCTTTGTTCTTGAAACTCTATTGCTTCACCATTTGGTTTGTATAATTATGTTAGTTTTGAAGTTTGTATTTGGTTCTATATTATGATGTTTT
Source organism: Sesamum alatum (assembly GCA_034509735.1). NCBI lineage: Eukaryota > Viridiplantae > Streptophyta > Magnoliopsida > Lamiales > Pedaliaceae > Sesamum > Sesamum alatum. The sequence continues at coordinate 30,177,428 of JACGWO010000009.1, forward strand.
TAACATTCGGGAATTAACATTCTTCAGTGGCCACATGAGTTAGATTTGTAAGAGTAAGCATCTAAGCTTTGGTCGAGCAATCTAATCTCTGCTATGTCTTGATTTCAGCAGGAAAATTGCAGTCATTTTTTCTGAAGAAAACTGCTCTATTTTCTACATTAACTGCAGAAAAACAACAGCTAATTTTTTGCTGAAAATTGTTGTTGTTTTTTCTGCTTTAAATGTAGAAAAAGTCTTGTTTAATGCAGAAAAATGCATAAAATTATGTTGTTCTTGAAATTGGAATTATAATTATGGCTTCACAAGTTATTATCCTTGTTCGTGAAACTCTATTGCTGCACCACTTAGTTTGTATAATTATCTTCATTTTTTAGTTTTCATTTAATTCTATTTATTATTCGTGAATTAACATGCTTCAGTGAAAACATAAATTAGATTTTAAGGGCAAGCATCTTAGCTTTGGACCCATTGGTTTGTGTAATCTTGATTGTGGGAACCCTCAGTACACCGAGTTTTGGGTAATTTTTCTTTCCTCAGTTATCATTCTTGTTGTCGGGCTGATGCTCAGCTCCCGATTTTTCTTGGATTCTATAACATTTAGAGATAAAATGATGTGACATTTAATTAATGGATACTACAACAAAATTTGAAACATTTATGTAGTTATTTTAATATTATTTTGTGACATCATGCACTCCACCCATATTCTTGTCATTCACCGATTCATTGTGAAAATTGTATTACAAATTGATTACTGAATATTTCTAGTAATTTTTGTAAATTTTCATGATCAAAGTGACCATATGATAAGTATTGCAGTAACTGCGCATTAATATTTGTGTTGAAGTGTGAAACCTTTTGTTGTTTTCAGCAGGAAAGTTGAAGTCATTTTTTCTGCTGAAAAACAGCAGATATTTTCTGCTGAAAAGGGCTATTTTTTTCCTTTAAATGCAGAAATGCAATGTTGTTTTAATGCAAAAAAATGCATAAATTATGTTCTTGAAATTGGTATTATAGTTATGGCTTGATTAGTTAATATCTCCACTTAATTTGCATAATAATTGAGCGCCTTGTAGTTTTTATTTAATTCTATTTATGATATTTTTAACATTTGGGAAATAACATTCTTGATTTTTAAGGCCAAGCATCTCAGCGTTGCACCCGTGCTTTTGACTAATTTAAAGCAAGTTTTCGTTCCTAATTTATCATTCTTGTTTTCTTGTTGGCGGACTGAGGCTCAGTTCCCCAGTTTATGTCTTTATTAAAATCTTATTATGTACTCGTGTTCTGGTTATTCAATTATTCACTCTGCATTCATTGATTTTCTGTAGTGGGTGGGAAATTTCTTTCCTAAGCTCCCCAAGCGTTATTTTAATGCGGAAAAATATGTATAAAATTGTGTTATTCTTGAAATTGGTATATAATTATAACCTGATTATCTTTGTTCTTGAAACTCTATTGCCTTACCACTTAATTTGAATAATTATATTTGCTTGATAGTTTTTATTCGAGTCTATGATGTTTTTAACATTCGAGAACAACATGAATTAGATTTTTAAGGGCAAGCGTCTTAGCTTTGGACCTGTAGGTATAGCATTTCATTCTCTCTAGTGAACTAGATGTCGAAGTTGTTTGTAAGCGTGAATTAGTTTCTATAAGTTACTGTAGCTGATTAAGTTTTTGTGCTAGTTGAATGCTATTACTTTATCTGTCAGACCAGCACATGTATGTCAGGGGGCATGCTTTGGTGCTTTATATATTAAAGCACTATTTTATATAATTGTTTTAATTTATAAAAATATTATTTTGATATATTTATATTTAAAGACAATAAATAATATTGTATGCATATATTAAAGTCATTGATATGCGTGCATATATAATCATATTGATCTATGTCATTTCAATGTGTAAAATACAAGAAATAGATTGTTTTTTATGTGCATGTTCCAAATGGTAAAAGTCATTGATATGTTTTTTTATGTGCATGTTCCAGATGGTTTAATTTATTAGTTCTTTATACCACTATTTTTTGTAACTATTTTTATTTAGAAAATATTATTGTGATATATTATATTCATAAATAGATATGCATTTCGAACTATGTAAAAGCATTAATTATTTAAAATAGACTGCATGCAGTCTGTATGAAAATATTTAATTATTTAAAGTAGACTATTTGCAGTATGTATGAAAATATTTAATAATTTAAAAGTTCTAGCATTTGAAACTGTAAACAATGTATACGTGTATCATTATTTATGTCATATGAATATGTAAAATACAGACATGGTTTTATATGTGCATGTTCCAGATTGTTTAAATTATTAGTTTTTATACCATTTTGTATAAGTATTTTAATTTATAAAAGTATTATTTTGATATATTATATTTATAAACAGATATATGGGCATATTTATAAAGAAATATTAATAATAGGGTAAATATATTTTGTCCATTCGAACAATGCTCGTTTTATATTTAATATAGTATATTTTATTGTGTATTAAAACTATTAAATGCATATATACTAATAATATTTATTTACGTTATATAAATATGATATATAAAAAATACAAGAGATATTATAGAAAATAAATGGTATTGGAAGTTTTTATAAATTAAAAATAAACTTTATTTGCATGTGTGATACTTAACAAATTAGTTATACACACTAATAGCACTGTCTCATATAGTTTTTTTTAAATTTAAAGAAGTGTTATTTATTTGTATATAAATATGAAATACGTAAATGATATATAAAAAATGCAAGAAATATTAGAGATGATATTGAAAGTTTTTAAAATAAAATTTATGTGTATGTTTTAATATATTATATTCTTTTTGTGTGTGAAACATATTGGAAAAATACAAGAGATATTATAGAAAATAAATGATATTGGAAGTTTTTATCAATTAAAATAAACTTTATTTGCATGTGTCATACTTAATAAATTAGTTATACACACTGATAGCACTGTCTCATAGAGTTTTTTTAAATTTATAGAAGTATTATTTATTTGTATCTAATTATGAAATATGTAAATGATATATAATAAATGCAAGAAATATTAGAGATGATATTGAAAGTTCTTAAAATAAAATTTATGTGCATGTTTTAATATCGTATATTTTGTTGTGTATTAAACATATTAAATGCATATATATTAATCATATTTATTTACGTTATATAAATATGATATATAAAAAAATATAAGAGATATTACAGAAAATAAACGATATTGGATGTTTTTAAACTAAATTTTATTTGCATGTGTTATACGTAATAAATTAGTGTGTAATCTCATATACTATAATTAAATTTATAGAAGAATTATTTATTTGTATATAAATATGAAATATGTAAATGATATATAAAAATTGCAAGAAATATTAGAGATGATGTTGAAAGTTTTTAAAATAAAATTTATGTGCATATTATTAATCATATTTATTTACATTATAAATATGATATATAAAAAAATACAAGAGATATTACAGAAAATAAATGATGTTGAACTTTATATAAATTAAAATAAACTTTCTTTGCATATGTCATACTTAATAAATTAGTTTTACATATTAATACCATTGTCTCATATAGTTTTATAAAATTTATAAAAGTATTATTTATTTGTATATAAATATGAAATATGTAAATGATATATAAAAAATGCAAGAAATATTAGAGATTTATTGAAAGTTTTTAAAATAAAATTTATGTGCATGTTTTAATATAGTATAATTTATAGTATATTGGAAGTTTTTATAAATTAAAATAAACTTTATTTGCATGTGTCATACTTAATAAATTAGTTATACACACTAATTTCACTGTCTCATATAGTTTTTTTTTAAATTTATAAAAGTATTATTTGTCTGTATATGAATATGAAATATGTAAATGATATATAAAAAATACAAGAAATATTAGAGATGATATTGAAAGTTTTTAAAAATAAATATATGTGCAAAAATATTAAATGCATATATATTAATTATATTTATTTACATTATATAAATATGATATATAAAAAAATACATGAGATATTATAGAAAATAAATGATATTGGAAGTTTTTGTAAATTAAGATAAACTTTATTTGCTTGTGTCATACTTAATAAATTAGTTATACACACTAATAGCATTGTCTCATATACTGTTTTTAAAATTTATAAAACTATTATTTATTTGTATATAAATACGAAATATGTAAATATATAAAAATGCAAGAAATATTAGAGATGATACTGAAAGTTTCAAAAATAAAAATTATGTACATGTTTTAATATAGTATATTATATTGTGTATTAAAAATATTAAATGCATATATATTAATCATATTTATTTACAGTATATATATATATGATATATAAAAAAATACAAGAGATATTATAGAAAATAAATGATATTGAAAGTTTTTATAAATTAAAATAAACTTTATTTGCATGTGTCATACTTAATAAATTAGTTATACACACTAATGGCACTGTCTGATATAATTTTTCTAAATATATAGAAGTATTATTTATTTGTATATAAATATGAAATATTTAAATGATATATGAGAAATGCAAGAAATATTTGAGATGATATTGAAAGTTTTTAAAATAAAATTTTTGTGCATGTTTTAATATAGTATATTTTATTATGTATCACAAATATTAAATGTATATATATTAATCATATTTATTTACGTTATATAAATATGATATATAAAAAAATACAAGAGATATTACAGAAAATATATGATATTGAAAGTTTTTATAAATTAAACTAAATTTTATATGCATGTGTCCTACTTAATAAATTAGTTATACACAATAATAGCACTATCTCATATAGTTTTATTAAATTTATAAAAGTATTATTTATTTGTATATAAATATGAAAATATGTAAATGATATATAGAAAATGCAAGAAATATTAGATATAATATTGAAAGTTTTTAAAATAAATTTTATACATCATAAGAAACACTTAAGACAAAAAATGATATTGAAAGTTTTCAAAGTCAATTTGATGTGCATACTTAAAGATGCTAGAATATTTTAAACTATTTTTTTTCAAATGTACAAATACTCTTGAGGTTTGGTATTTACAAATACTCCCTAATTGTTTGAAAAATTATAAATACGATATGAAAAGTAATATTTTACTCTTGTTGAATTTTTTATTTTAAAAAAGTATTTGAATAAAATATAAAAATATATAGATATGAATACATCTATCATTATCACAATGTATAGATATCAATCACAATATACATCAACTGAAAAAATGCAAGAAATATTTTTAAGGGATAATTATACTGACTTATGGATGATTTATACATATCATCCCCATCTTATGTATAATTATAGAAATTATTTCTGACAGTAAAAAAATAGAGGTAGTTTGCGTAATAATGTTAATGTTTTTTGGGGGTGTATGTTTAATTTTTTAAAAGTAGGGGTGGTTTCTGTAAACATACTATAGATCAGGGGTGCAACTGTAATTATCCCTTTTTTAAAATATAAATATCACTTATATGTAAATTATTTTATATTTGTATACACAATATTTTTCATGTCATATAAAAGCTGTTGATATTTCATACTCTAAAATTCTACAACTTTTAAGTAATTTTTATTTTTATACGCACTAATTTTAAATAATTTTATTTTTATACACACTAAAAGCATGGTCTATTTATAAAAGGTTAAATTATAGTTACCTCCCTTGAGGTTTGACATAATTATAAATACCCCCTAGTTGTTTGAAAAATTACAAATACGGTGATGTGAAAAGAATAAAAAAATCTGAAGGTGGGTAAAATAAATAATTCATAGACTACATTAGTCTGTAACATTTGTGCAATTAACCACATGAATTGGATGAAAATCTAATGGGGGCTAACGGTGGGCTCGTTGTTAGACGAACATTAAAATCAAAATATTTGTAATTTCTCAATAATAAGGAGGTATCTATAATTATATCAAATATAAAATTAGGAAAGGTAATGGTAATTTATGTTTTATAAAATGATTACTTTTATATTATATATTTATATATGTGTGCATGTATCATCATTTAGTTTCACTCAACATCTCATATTTATTTACATCACATTATGTACGTGATATATAAATAAATGCAAAATGTATTATAGCAATAAATGACATGGAAGTTTTTAAAATAAACTTAATCTTCATACGTCATAGTTAAAAATTCTACAAATTTTAAATTATTTATTATTTTTATACAACTTCATGATCTATTTCATATAATTACTTAATGTACAAAATTATTATTTTTATATATTGTAGTTATATACTTTAATTTATAAAAGTATATTTATATATTATATGTATATATAGACTGAATGCATTTGAATTATTGTTGGAAAAATATTGAGAAGAGGGTAAATAAACTCTTTAAATGAATGTTTTTTAAACTCGGAGCAGCCAGCTCGATGGAAAATTGCTCGAATATAAGTATAAACATGGGGTTGGTCAAATCAGGTATGAACTGGTCAAAACTCGTCAAATCGGTCAAAACCAGCACATCTTAGAATCAATCAACTCATTTAAATAAAAACAAAAAAAACAAAAAAGAAGAAGAATAAAGAAGATAAGGTGCTTCTGTTGACGAGCGGGACACACATCATATAAATATGTAGTATAAACACTATTAAAAACACTAAATGATATTGAAAATTTTCAACATAGGTACATGTTTTAAAATTAAAACATTTGAATTCTTAAATTATTTGTTATTTATATACACTAAAAGCATTATAAAAATATTCTTTTCATATATCATATGTTATATAATCATATTTATTTACCCTTTAGTTATCTTTTTTTAAATGAGACAATAAATGATTTAAATAAATTTTATGTTCATGTTCCATACTTTAAATCTCATCCTTTATATACATGATATAAACACTATATGCAATAAATTAGATAGAAAATATTCAAATCAACCTATGTGCGTGTTACATACTTTATGCTAGAACTTTTAAAATTAATTTTATTTCACATGTTATATAGTTATTTTTATTCATAAAAGTATTATTTTTTAAGCATATATTATTCAAATGATATAGTTATTTTTATACACAATAAAAGTAAAATTTATTTCATATAGTTACTCTAATTTATAAGAGTATTGTTTTTATATTTTATTTATATAGTAATATATGTATCCGTAGATATATAATTGAGGAACTAATTGGTAATTACTAAGAAATTTTAATTTAATTATAAATAAATTATAAGTTAGAATTTGAATATATTAACATTTTATGTACTAAATTATAACTTTATAAAACCTTAAGGTTAAACTAAAGTAACTATAGGAAATAAAAATAATAAATAATTTACAAGTTGTAGCATTAAGTATAAAATATGCACAGTCTATTTTAAAAATATTTTCAATATTTGTTTTAATAATTCTTGGAATTTTTTTTATATATCATGTATATTATTTACGTATGCAAACGTGATGATGTATGTATAAATAACATTTATAATTGTATTTTGAAGTATGAAAAAGAAAAAGAGTATTTTTGGCGTATGATGTATAGATAACATAAAATTAATATTTTATAAGTTAAAATAACAATAAAAATATATGTATAAAAATCACAAACAAGTAATGAAATATGCAAATAAAGGTTTTAGGGTTAAATTATATGAAGACCAGTGAAGAATCAATAGCCAGAGAGAGTAATAAAACTTTTAGATGCAATGGATATAGGGCATTATCAAGATGAATATAAATTCAACATATAGGACTAGTGCAAATTGCCTTCAAACCTTTAACATTAGAAGGTTTACCGGAGAGCTTTTTAGCTGTCCTAAAGGTTCGTTTGGTTCAAATGAGAGGAAAGGGAAAGTGAAAGGGGGAGGGGGAAGGGAAGGGGGAAGGGGAGGGAGAATAATAGGTTTCCTTCAAGTTGTTTGGTATGATTGGAAGGGGAGTAAATCTCAAATACTTCCCCTTGTTTGGTATGAGAAAAATAGATGAGAAGAAAAGACTAATTATGTAATTTTACGGTTTAATCATTTCTCTTCATTTTGTATTAGAAAATAAACAAGTTAATGTTATACTAATATCAAAAATTTAAAAACCTTATTAATATAAAATATATATCAAGCAAGAACAATAATAGTTTTTATTAATAAATTATTCATCAAAATGAATATTGTTCATTTATTCTAAACTATTCAGTTTATATAAAATAAAACTTACTAGTGCTGGCAGTGGAAAGAGGGAACACGATTAGGAAAAGGATTATTCAATCAAGATTAATAGCAAGTTAGTAATAAAAAATTCTGAAAAATCGCAATGCAAAGTATGTTTTACCAGATTGTTGACTCGTCGTAGTAGTTTTTCCAATGATTTGGTTATCTTTCCTCTAGTGATTATGTACGTCATTATCAGCGATAAAGAGAAAAGAATTGGAGGAATATATATATATATATGGGCAATAGAGTAAATAAAAATAAAATATGTATTTTTTGGCCTTTTTGGCCTTATACTTCCACATTTTCTCTCAATTTCGGACGGAAACAAAATTGAACTCGGGAGGGGTTTCATATACATTCAGTTTTACTTCCACTCCATCTCTTCCCCCAAACCAAACACTAAATTTTTTCTTATACATCCCCTTTTACTTTCACTCCTCTTATACTTCCACTTTTACGCCCAACCAAATATACTCTAAGAGAAGCAAGAAATTTAGACTGAAAAAAATCTTTGATTGGAATAATCAGTCCAGTTTGGCTCACAGATGCCTTAACATTAAATGTTCAGACTCATAGGTACAATTATACACCCAGATCTGAATTAATATATGTGTGTTATAGGATATACTATAAGCTTCTTCATACCCTTAATCCTAATTGTAGGATACAAGACAATAAATCTTTAGAACAACAATATTCTTTTAAACAAATTTACATTGTTCTAGAATTAATACTAGAAGACAAATAAAATGGAGCGAGATAGAGTTTCCACAAAATTGGATAATTGATAAGAAAGTTCCAATTTTAAGCAATACTGAATGTAACTATACTAGTATCATTCAAAATCCAGAAGGAAATGTTAGATAAGGCTTTCTTAATAATCAACAAAAGTGTCTAAGAAGTAATTGTTCAAGATATTCTACAGTATCATATTTTTCGCGAGTTGAGATAATGACTCCATCATGGGGAATTACAAAAGGTTAGAGACATTATGGGGAAAATACTTAGGGGTGTGTGCATTCATATATATATACACCATGTATTTACAATACTCCCCCTTGAATGCACACATCTTATTATATCCATCCTACCTCACTAAAAACCTTGCCTGAAAAATCCATTGGGACAAAAACCAAGACTAAGGAAAAGAGTACAGTGGTATAATCTTCCCCTCAATTTAGGCAGATATCTTTCCGACGTCGCATGCCAATATTATGTACGAGCTGATTGAACACTTTTGTTGGTAATGACTTCGTAAATAAATCTGCTAAGTTCTAACTTGATGGAATCTATTTAACATCAACTTTGCCTTCCACTTGAAGCTCATGAGTGGAGAAAAATTTTAGTGATATATGATTGGTCCTGTCACCTTTAATATATCATTCCTTGATTTGGATGACAAAAGCCGCATTATCTTCATATATTACTGTGGGGCTTTTCTGAATTGATTCTAGTCCACATGATTCATGAACATAATATATCAATGACCTAAGTCATACACATTCACGCCCAGCCTCATATAGTGCAATTAACTCTGCATGCTTTGACGAGGTGGCTACCAAAGTTTGTTTGGTTGAACGCCATGAAATAACAGTTCCACCATATATGAATAAATATCCATATTGAGATATGGCTTTATGTGGATCAGATAAATACCCCGCATCTGACTAACCAGCTAAATTGGTTGCTTTGGCATCGTTATTTTGTTCAAAATATAGTCCCATGTCACTTGTTCTACGCAAGTAGCGCAAAATGTGTTTAACACCATTCCGGTGTCTCTTTGTTGGCATTGAACTATATCTTACTAGTAGATTAACTGAAAAAGCTATATCTGGTCGGGTGTTATTAGCAAGATACATCAATGCACCAATTACACTGAGATATGATACTTCTGGACCCAAAATCTCATCACTATCTGCTCGAGGACAGAAAGGATCCTTTTTAATATCAAGTGATCTGACTACCATAGGTGTACTTAATGGATGAGCGTTGTTCATATGAAAATGCTTAAGAACCTTTTCTATATAGTTTGATTGATGAATGAAAAATTCCATCTTTAGTATGTTCGAACTGCAGGCCGAGACAATACTTTGTAGTACCCAAATCTTTCATCTCAAACTCACATCTTAAGTAATCAGCTGCATGTCAAATCTCTTCGAGAGATCCAATGATATTCAAATCATCAACATACACAACTGTAATTACAAATCCCTACTTTGTCCTCTTTATGAATAAACAGGGACTTATTTGATTATTACAAAATCCTTTCTTTATTAAATACTCACTAAGACGATTGTACCACATACGTCCTGATTGTTTAAATCCATACAAGGACCTTTTCAATTTGATGGAATACATATGATGTGGTTTTAATTTTAATGCTTCAGGCATTTTCAATCCTTCTGGGATTCTCATGTATATATCTGTATTCAATGACCCATACAGATATGCAGTGACCACATCCATGAGCTGCATTTGCAGTTGTTCAATTACTGCTAAACTGATTAGAAATCTAAGTGTGGTTGCATCCACTGCAGGTGTATACGTTTCAGTGTGATCAATTCCTGGCCTTTGAGTAAGGCCTTGGGCCATAAGTCTAGCTTTATACCGTACAACTTTATTTCGTTCATTTCTTTTTTTCGTACAAACACCCACTTATAACCAACTAGCTTGACACCTTTGGTGTTGAAGTTATAGGTCAAATACTTCTGGCTTATTTAGCGATTCAAACTCAACTTGTATTGCCTCCTTCCAACTTTTTCAATCATTTTGGTGTCGACATTCCTCCATAGTTTGAGGATCATTTTCATCTTCGTCCACAATTTCGACAGCTACAAAATAAGCAAAAATCTCATTGATTTCAACTTCATTTCTATACCAACCGAAATTGTTGTGAGCACAATTAATAGACATATCGTAATTATCTTCGAGATCTTGCTCATTGCATTCAAATTCTTTAGATAAAACCGCTTTAGTCATTTTATCCCCAGAGTCATTACCAGTGGCCACATCAACATCATTATTAATTGAGACAACATGTTCTTTCCTCTTTTTCGAGGATTTACATCTTTAGAGCCAAGTGGTCTACCACGCTTCCGGCGTATTTGTAACTCAAATGCCTTTGATCGATTAAGAGTCGCTTCAGGGACTTCTAAACGAGCTGGAACATTTACAGCTGGAATATGTGATTTTGTGACCCTTTTGGTATCTGTAAACGCATCTGGTAGCCTATTTGCAACACTCTGCAAATGTATGATCCGTTGAACTTCAAGTTCAATGTTATTTGTCCTCGAATCCATAAAAGACATAGATGTTGCATTCGATGCAATATCTTTCTTTATAATTCCCTTATCTTCTCCCCCTAAAGCCGAGAATATTGTCTCATCAAAATGACAATCTAAGTACCTAGCAGTAAATTGATCACCGGTCATTGGTTCAAGGTACTTAATAATTGATAGACTCAAACCCAAGATAAATTCCCAATCTCCTTTGTGGCCTCATTTGAGTTCGTTGAGGGGGAGGTATCGGGACATACACCGTACAACCACATATTTCTAAATGAGAAACATATGGTTCTTTCCAGAGACCAATTGTAATGGAGAAATTTTGTGGTAAGAGGTGGGTCTAAGTCGAATTAAGCTAGTTGCATGAAATTGCATGACCCCATGCCGATGAAGGCACTTTTGACCGCATTAGTAATGGTCTAGTTATTAGTTGTAACCGCTTAATTAACGACTCTACCAAGCCGTTTTGAGTATGTACATGAGCAACTGGATGCTCCACAGTTACCCCAATGGATTGACAATAATCATTGAAGGATTTAGAAGTAAATTCTCCCGCATTATCTAACCTGATCCTTTTAATGGTATAATCAGGAAAATGAGCTATCAATTTAATAATTTGAGCTTGAAGTCTTGCAAATGCAACATTCTGTGTTGACAACAAGCTTACATGTGACCAACATGTTGATGCGTCAATCAACACCATAAAGTACTTAAATGGTCTACATAACGGTGTTATTGGTTTGCATATGTCTCCTTGAATTCGTTCAAGAAATATGGGGGATTCTAAATTTACTTTTGTCACGGACAGCTTTGTAATTAGTTTCCCAATAGAACAAGCCGCACATGTAAAATTACTTTTGGCAAAGAACTTCAGGTCCTTTAGTGGGTGTCCATGTGAATTTTCAATGATCCTATACATCATTGTTTTACATGGGTGGCCAAGTCTATCATGCCACAAAGTAAAAATACTTTGATCGACTAACTTCGGGTTAGTGATATTGTTTGTTTCAATGGAGCTTATCACTGTGCCACATAAACCAGGTGTATATGTTCTAATTCTTTCTAAGACTTGCTTCTGGCTAGTCTTAAATGATGTAAGGCATAGATGTTCGATACCATCCTTATTCATGGTTTCCATATGAGAACCATTTTTTCGAATATCCTTGAAACTAATAGGTTTCGTTGTGATTTACTAGAATATAAGGCATCATTCATATGCAATCTTGTTCCTTTAGGTAACGAGATAGTGGCTCTTCGGGAGCCTTCAATAAGATTACTAACGCCTGAAATAGTACTCACACTGGTTTTTGTCATTAACAAGTTTGAGAAAAATTTATTGTTTCTTAGATACGTAAGCGTAGTGGCACTATCAAATGCCCACAGACCAATTAGATAACCCATGTAGTTGGGTTACGCATTGGATGGCAGCTATGAAACCAACTTCTGAGGGTTGGTCTGAATCATTCCAAGTCGAGGACCTCAAGACAGGGCATGGAGGGTCCTATAGAGACTTGTACTAAGGATTGCATTCATTGGAGAAGGGTCGTGTTTCATCGGCGACAGACGTTGGACGTCTATGCAATATTAGTAGGTTAGTTGACAAAGGGTCAGCTGACTAAACTGACTCACGGGAATCGTCATATGGAAGCGTTGGAGGCTTGGTCGGTATGACTAGAATTCTCGCCTCTGATAGTACGAGATTAGTCCTCGGACTTGAGGAATCATGACAGTCACATGCATATGAAAGTTGTATCTAGGGTCTGGCAAGAGATGTTCGTATCTGGGATACGTTCATCATAAGCCTTATCCATTACAGTTGGAATATGTATTGAGACGGTGGATTCCAAGATAGGATCCGTCACCTGTCAGTATATGACAGTCGAGTCTCCTATGAGCTCTGAGACAGTTTAAGCTCTTTGAGTCTGTAGCCACAGCGATTGGTCGAGTAGGAAATAGTTTCCTACGTCGATCAATAGAGCCAACGTGTTTTGAGTTATTGAGCATAGTTGTCTAGTCCAGGATGGGAACCGACGCCCAATTCCATGCCCTAGACTTAGACCGGGAGACGGATAATGGAAGGACCGTACTTGTATGAAACTCGCTAGCCTAAATGTTTACGCCAACATTAACCTAATCTCTGGTGCCATGGATCGTTGCTAGACGGCCACCTATGGTGACGGACGGTTTTCAATTAATGGTTAATTGGAAAATAGTTAATTAAATTAGATTGAATTGACCAATTGTATTGGACACAAGACCAAGTGTAGCTGAGGGTGAACCTAAAGAGTCACCAACAAATCATTATAGAATTGGTAGAATTAATTCTAGAAGAAGCGAATTAATTTAATTGGATTAAATTAATTCAAGGAGAAAATAAATGATTGGATCATTTATTGGGAAATCCATTTGATGGATGGTCCAAGAATTAATTAATTGGATTAGTCAATTTTTGGACTTAGAACCTTTAAATTAATTGGATTAATTTATCGGGTTTTGGATTAATTAATTGATTGGATCAATTAATTAGAGTTTGGACTTGTGTTTATTTAATTTGATTAAATAAACTAGTTGGCTTCAATTGGAATCATATTAATTAGATTAATATATATATTCAATAAACTTTTGTTTCGACTTGATTTAATCAGATTAAATCAAGGTCTAAGACTAGTAGTGCAAGTCCATGGAAAAATACAAGTTATAACAGGTTAAGGTGGAATTTATATCCTCTACATATGATCACATATGTCCAGCCATAATGCTGCATAATGGGGTGGTTTTTTATTCCATCATGGTGGAGGTTATGCATGAAAATATATTAGTGTGTGTAGGTTACCTTGGAGGTAACTTGTAGTTTTGAATTTTGAATTCTATTACACAAAAGTGTACACACAAGACTTATTTTGATACTTGATTTTTTTTCTCCAGCAAAAACTCATCCAAATATACTCTAAAATCTCTGCAAATTTTCTCCCTTTTGTGTTCATACCTTTTGGAAATGATTGAACAACAAAACATTCCAAAAATCACTAAACAATAGCGTTGTTTTGGAATTATTTTTCTTCTCTTCTCTACTACTATCTAGCAATAGTTTAAAGAACTATTCCATGGTGTGGTGTGGACAAATTAGAGGGATTCTAATTTGGATCCTCAAGTGAACAGAAGGATAAGCGGAAAGGGAACAAAGCTTGAATCGATTTCACGTGTAGTAAACAAAAAGGTTGGTTTCCATTTACATTTTATGTATCTTTTTGTTTACTTCCTTTAGCCACATGTCCAACATTTTTCTCCTCTTTGATTTATGCTTTGACATACACCGAACGCTGGGAACTTCAAAGGGAACACCCCTTTGAACCCGATTTAATTTATGCCTTAAATTCACGTTTTTACGCTTCCGTTGGGGTCCCCGAGCCAGATCCGATTCTTTCAGAAGGCCCGCTTCTTGTTGGGCAAGGTAAAAACACAAAAAACCATAGAGGAGAAAGTTCGGACGTGCATCAGAAGCAGGGTGCTTAGATCATGTAATCACCAAGTATCCCATACTTACTTTGGATGCCCACAGTGTCTTCCTCAGTTAGCCTAGACCTATAGATGCGAAAGGCATCTGCTCCAGTTGCAACCAGGAGGTCCTCAGTCTTTTTTTCTCTCCTTCGTCTCCTAACTGTTTTCCTCCTCCTCACTCTCACTCTCACCCCCATGGCGGGAGGCTGATCAGAGGCCGCAGGATTATCACCCTCATCCCTAGAAGGCCCAACCTGATCAATGAACTGATCATCGATGGCATCCCTATATATACTACAAGTCGACATAGTTACTAAAGAATAGAGGAGGGCAAATCAAGAGAGTCGTACCTAGACACAAGTAGAAGGAAAGCAAGGATGATCGAGAAAGTCCTAAAATCATATAAACCTGCCCAAATTAGATCATCCTTAGAGAAAGTTTTTATCAAAAGAGGCGGGAAATTTTGTAGAAGAGAAGGGGATAAAACTTACTTAGGAAGCACGAAGGTGGTGAGGGATGACCTCCATAAGAAGATAGCCTTTTATACCCTAGTAACTGAAGATTCCCGTCCGTGCTGGGTTCAGTGTCTTTCTCCCTCGCTTGGTGTCGACGCCCCAATCATGGAGCGCGTGTGCGGACACGCACAGATAAGTCTCCATCTCTTTCATACTTTATCACAATGATTGCTCTTTCACTGCAGATAGACATAAAGCTCCACAAAATCCGCGTGGTATCACTTATCTCAGCCCAGTAAGGAGGAAGCAACACAACAAGACCTTCCCTGCTGATACACCCAGGTATAAAGCTCTTGTGCTAACCTTGTGAGGACTAGTTAATTTCACTCCACCAGCCCGACAGCAAGTCTCTTACTACTGGAGTAGGGGGGAGTGATGATGCCCCTTAAAAATCTACATGGTAAGCCCAAGAGGTAACAACGACCCTCCAAGTAGGGCAACCCAACAGGCCAAGCTCGTTTTGGCCCCAAAAGTAAGTCACTTATACACAAAGCCTTTTTTGTAATCATTGACCTCGCAAGCCCACGAAAAAGTCTCGTACAAATCCCTAGTCATCAAACAACAAGGATTCCATGCCATACTGGTGGCCAACACGTGGATCCACGTCATACTAAAAAATCTCGTCCGAATTCCCAGAGGATTGGCTAGAATCTGGGTTTTTCTCAGCAGGTAACAAGTTTCCTGGAAAACATGGTAGATGTGACAAGGAAAATTCAAACGGCCATATCTCCCTCAATTCTTATCCGATTCATGCGTAGTTTATTGGAGGAGATAGCTGATTACCTAAGGTTTCTAGAGCCATTGGCACTCAATGTAACTCCTCCAAAATCGGGCACACGGACTGTTGTGAAATGACTGATTGCACAGTCAAATTCAAGTAACTTACCTCACTTTTGCACATCACTTGCACACAGATTTCTCTCTATTTTTCAGCTATTTTTAGCATACTTATGCACACTTCAACACTTCACAACACCATTTTACCATTGTTCTCATTTATTTCAAGTTTTCTCATTTATTTTATAAGTAGAATATTACTGACTTAAGTATCGGAATGCTAACCCCTCTCTGTAGGTTAGTCTCCCCTTTAATTTTAGAATTTTCGTGAAGGTTCCTTGATATTCTGGATTCCGGTATGCATCATTGAGATATTAAAATTTGATTGTAAAAACTTAAATTTAAATTCAAAAGCTTAAATTTTATATTATAGTTTTTCAAATATTAGAACAAATATTAATATTTTTTGAGGTTGCAATACATCTTGGATTTTAATTTTAACATAATTAATTATTAAATAATGAGCTATCTTGTAAATATTTATAAATAAATTTAGTGAAGAATAGATTATTATCAAGTATAATAATCAAATATAAAACTTGGAAGTCAAATAGTTCAAATAAAGAAAAAAATATTGATTGAATTTTATGCAAAATTTTCTTAATTTAGTGTAATTATTTTCATTTCAATATATAAGGGTAAAATGATCATTACATGAAAAAGAAAATAATAAAAATAAATAAAAAATATCAATTGGGTATAAAAGTGATATTCATGGTGAAACTTGATTACCAATTAGTCATTTGTGTTTTCAAAATGACATTAATGACAAAAGTCGTTATCAAAATGAATTTTACTCTACAGATATTTGAACGCACCAAATATGAAAATCTATGCTAAACCTTTTTGACTCCTAAAATTAATAAATCGGTTAATGTTTGAAGGTGATAAAGCTACATATCAGCATATTCAAATAATATAATTATGATTTATACAAAAGTAATTATTTTTTCCCATAATTCAAGATAAATGACAAATAATTAATTAATATGATGTCATTAATCATTATAAAAATTTAGTTGACGCCACTACAAGAATATTAATCTTCATCAAGGATAATTACCATGTCCGAAAGTGAAAAATTATAGTAAACATACATTAAGTAAATACATTTTTATTAAATAAAGCACTAACATTAGTATTAATAATCTATTTATGCAATTCAATATGTCTTTTGGTATATGCTTGAGCTTAATGATTATTAGTAACTTTGTTTCTATAAAAATCAGTTTACTTGAACTTCAAAAGACCTTGAATAAATTTACGATGACTACATAAATATTGCAACATAAAATAAAATAAGAAGAGTAATAAGTAATTATCTTTCTATATTTTTTTTCGAGTTAATAATTCCTTTGATACAAAATATTGTTAATATAAATATCAATTACAGTTTAGTATATATCCAATAATATGAAATATTATCTGAACTGACTATTAGTTATAGTTTATGATAATATAGCGATGATGTTTGATATGCAACCATAATATTCGATATATGATATTTTGTATAAGATACTATATTTCATATGAATATATTATTTGATACATAATAAACTATAAATATCTTAATATTATGTATTGATATAGGAGAGATAAATAAATTGGAGGAGAGTAAGTTTGGAAACTTTTTATGCTTTGTTATTAATAAGTATGAACTTAGTCGGAAAACGCCACACAAAAGCCCGAACAACGCCATACTCGACAAAATCGGGCAGCAATGGCAATACAAACTTCATTCATACCCATAATTTAATGAACGACCCAAAATGTCTCCTTTCCAGATTCATTCATTTTTCCTGTATATTTATCATTGACTTAAAATACTCTCTTTTTTTTTTATGTTAGAACTGTACTATCTCCGTTGCCATGGATAATTCAACAATATAAATTTAGCCTTTCACTAGGCTAAGAGCAAAATTAAAAAGAATATAAGTGCAGTAAATAAATACAATAATTCAAAGAAAAACTTAAAAAAATGGTAAGTTTGCACCCACGTACAAAATAAAGGTTTTATCTACTATGAGAGGAAAGGAAGATATACAAGTACAAGTATTTCCGGAGGCTCCCCTTCTCATGAACTAAAAGGGGATCTTTATAGGTCCGTCAATAGTAATAGATGTCTTCAACATTTGAGATAGGTGGTTGACTAATTTTCCAGGCACCTTGCATGTGTGACACTTGTCCGTGTCTTCTACGTGGTCAAAGTCTTCTGACTTTGTCTTCTTTCGGCATTTATGTGCTCCCTTCTTTTATTATATTCAAAAAATTGCTTTCTTCAGATTATGCTTCCGATCTCTTGTGGTAATCGACTTTTTGTTCTTCCGATTATTCGGAAGTTCCAACTTTTGATTTTGCTTTTAAAGCAGTCCTAATTCCCTGGAACAGTTGACAAGAAGGATTTCATGATTGGGTTCCTCGAATGGATCCTGTGATTCTCCTGCCAAATCCCGTGATCCTGTGATTAAGAAGACTTATTTTTGTTGTCCTTGGAAGAGGTCTCCATTGGACACTCCATTACTGTTAGATTTTTTTTAAGGCCTTTTCTGGACTTGATTGAGATATTCTCCAATCATTTGCTCTTTAGAGATGATGCCTCTTTAAATTTGCTTTTGATCCTTTGTGATAATTGCTCGAAGAGGCTAGGAGTCTGATTTTCTTCTTTTTCCACAAGTATCCTATATTCTTGAAGCTTTCCCTCCATTTCATCTAGTTCTTCTTGACAAAAATATTTTTTTTTGTTTTTGGTTTTATTTTCATTAATTTGGTCCACAATTTCGAACAAGATTTCCTTTTAATACAATAAATTTTTAGTAGGGTTATTCCTACTTCCGGTAACCATTTCCATATCCATGGAGTGAAAATTCCACAAAGAAGAAAAATGAGGCCATTCCCTGTATCCATTTTTGTGATCTTTCCGCCTGAATAATTTTTGGCGAATAGTTGATCCATTCGGTATAATAACCCTAAAAAATTTCATGGAGTATAGAAATTGGAAGATCATAATTTAACCACCATTAAAATATCCAGTTTGGTACTTCTTGTTGGAAAACTAATGGGACAAATTTTAAAAAATCATGTGTGTTTTCTCTTATAATTTTCATAGAGAAAATCTTAGTTGAATGCTTCAACATAGTCCCAATAATTGAATTTTATTGGGCTTTTTGATTCTGGGTGAATGTATTCTTTTTCACCTAACGGGTTGATTCCCCATTCAACAACAGTGATGAACTCTTTTATTGCTGCTTTCGAGTAATTACACTTCTTTCCATTGTTGGAATAAGTGTGGGTAATTTCAACACTTTGCATGACCTTGAGAATGCACTCATAATGGGCTCTTAGCTTATATTACCTTGGCGTATAATTTTACCTGGTCTAAATCTACCTCCTCTTTGATTAGAGGAGTTTCTGCCTCTTCCTCCTTGAGAAAGCATTCCTGCAATAAAAAGATTATCCATTAACAATATAATAATGTATTATATGTATATATTACTCAATGGCTATCCTATGTATTACTCAAAAATATATATATTGGAAAATATAATATTTTTTTTGTATAATTATTAGTTTTTATATGAAAAAATTAATCATTATAAATATAATCGCGTAATGATTATCAACTAGGGAATTAAAAGAATTCAATATATGGTGACACGTAGGCAAAGTTAAGTTTTTGGCATTTAGCAAAGTTAAACTATATGGCATTTATCAAAGTTAAGCTTGTGTAGCCAATTTATATATGACATAAAAGATAAGTCGATTTGATCAAATTTTAACTACTTTTGTTCAAAATTATTCAAGAGATAAGAAGTTTGGATAGTTATAAATAATGGGTCTGCAGAAGCAGCACAAAGTAAATCAAAAGGTTGTGAAAATCCTACACTAGCATGGAGAATTCTCTTTCCACATTCACATTTCTCTCTATACTTATATATTTAATTGGTGGAAGTGACAATTTTCAAAGTTTGATAGAGTTTTTTTTTTTTTTTTTTTTTTTAATTCGGTTAAAACCAATATCTACATGGTTGTATCTTATATCAATGGTAATGCCAATGATTTATGATTCATTGATAAGTTCAGTGTATATTATGGCTTTATATGTCTCAATTAATAGTTATTCTCTAATTTATATTTTTCTGAAGTTATAACTTTATTAATTTGCTTTATCATGTATTGCACTAAAGGAATACATTAAATAAATTACTAGTCAAGGATTGTCATGACATTTAAATAATGAAGAATCCATCCCATTTGTATTCTTCTTTACTTTAAAAATAAATTTAAGTGGCTTAAATAATTTATCATGGTTTTATTCCAATCATTTATTAATTGCGTAAGAATAGATATACTAGGTTTATCAATTTATGTCGATGCCAAAAGAACATATTTTTATTATTATAGTCTCAATTTAAATTACTTAATGGAATGAGTAATTATATGAAAATAATTGTAGTTAAAAGCTAACAAATGTAGCTGTTATTAAAATGTAGTTTTGATGAAAAAGTAGCGTTTACACTAGTAATGAGTTTTTGGAGTATTTAATCGCAGGGGAAAACGGTCACTTAAAACAAAAATTTTCAATAATTAATTCGTAAACAAAGTTGTAATATTTCTTTATACTTAAATAATCATAAACCCAAATTTGGGGGCAGAAAAATAATAAAAGAAAATACGAAGGCACTTTTGCAAAATACTAATGATACTTTTTGAGAGAAATACATTATTGTTTTCCTTTCATAGTCAAATGAAATTATGCGTACAGCCACTCTCAAAACCCACTTTGTACAAACCCTCAAAATTCACCTTCTTCTTCCCACCCCCCACCCACCATCTCACCTTCGTTTCCCCTTTCTTCTCTTCTCTTCTCACCCAAGAAAAACACAGGAAAGAAAATCATTTCCGCAGGAGAGACGGTGGAGTTCGTGGTTGGAGATTGGCGAACGCAACGGTGCTCTTGTGCAACGCACCACCCGCGGGAGAAGCAGCGACGGCGGCGGGTACACTTCAAAACCCAAGAACAAAAAACCCTCGCTCGCCGGTAAAAACCCTCAAAACCTCTTGCTAATATTTCATTAATTATGTGACTTTTCAGTAATGCTCCTAGCATGTACAATTTTCTGTTGAAATTTTGGTTTTGCTTTTAGTTTGGACTTTGATTCTTTATAGGAGATTACTCAAGCGATGTTGCATTTTCACTTTTCTCCCTTGTCATTTTGCGTAAACAAATCTGAGGGAAAAGACATCTTCTGAAGTTGTAATATGAAATAGGAGTTTACTTAACAAGGAAAAACTGAAGGAACTATGATGTCTTAAGAAGAAAATATGTTTAACTGATGTTGAACTCAACCATTAAGAATCTGGTTCAAGTATCCAGACTTCTCGAAAATCCAAGGTTTATGGTTCTTTCAGTTATTGATTCTTTTGGAAATTTGGTTGGCATCTCAGATTCTGAAGATTCAAGAATAGTCACATGTTGATTTTTATTTCTAATCTGTTTCTGGTTCACATGTTTTCTCAAAAACCAGTCTGTTGTTAAGACTACATTCTTTGCACAACTTTATTTTCTCTCTCTTTTCCACAAGCCCCCCCATCTCTTCCATTTGTACAGGCCTTCCTTGTTCTTTGAATTTTGTTTATTTTCTTTAATACTTTATATGAAATAAATAAATATAATTTTTGAAATATTATTTTACATAAATATAATATATAATATTTTAAAACATTGAAATATTATTTATATTTATAAACAAATTATAGGCATTTAAATACGTGATATAAATAGATCATACTTTTAGTTTAAAGATTCTTTACATGTCCATAATCTTTATTTTATTTACAAATAATCGTTTGGTACATCTACTTTTAATATTAAAAATGATATATAGTTAATATAGAATATAAGTGCTTAATAATATTGTTTGTCCATGTTTTCATATTTGTTCTAACTTTTATTTACACAATAAAATTAA
The DNA here is from genome assembly GCA_034509735.1 of Sesamum alatum. Taxonomy (NCBI): domain Eukaryota; kingdom Viridiplantae; phylum Streptophyta; class Magnoliopsida; order Lamiales; family Pedaliaceae; genus Sesamum; species Sesamum alatum. The sequence goes on from JACGWO010000009.1 coordinate 30,199,769, forward strand.
TAACATAAGTGCTTAATAATATTGTTTGTCCATGTTTTCATATTTGTTCTAACTTTTATTTACACAATAAAATTAATAACATACAAATATAAATATAAAACATACAAATATATATGATAAATTGCAATAAATTATAATTTTTGAGAATTAATGCAATAAAACATCACATAATTAGAAGAAATATAAATATAAGTGCAATGCCTAACATCACATAATTAGACAGGAATATAGATGTCGAATAATAACTGAGAAATGAAAAAACTTGGTGCGAAGTTTTACATCATTTTATGCATTTTTCTGCAGAAAAACAACACTATTTTTCTGCATTTATTGCAGAAAAGCAGCAGCCATTTTCATGCAGAAAACAGCAGCCATTTTCAGCATGAAAACGGCTGCTGTTTTTCTGCAATTATTGCAGAAAAAAAGAGCTATTTTTTGCAGAAAAAATTACTGCTATTAGCCTGCTGAAAACGGGAGATAACAGATTTGTTTTCACACTTCACCACAAATATCAATGCGAAAATCAACAAAGGTACTACTGAATGTTTGTTTTGTGAATGACAATGAGTCCACTGCCTGATGTCACATAATAAGTTTAAAATAACTTAGATAAATGTTTCAAATTTTTCGGCAGTATCTATTGACTATTTCTCACATCATTTTATCTCTAAATATTAATGAGTGGGCCAATCAAAGATTAAACAGAATCCAAGCAAATCAATATGACAACAAGAATAATAACAAAGGAAAGAAAACTTACCCAAAACCCGGTGTAATGAGGGTCAAGGGTCAAAAACTAAAATGCTTGCCCTTACAAATCTAATTCCTGAATGTTAACATCATAAATAGATTTACATAAAACAACAAAACAAACATAATTATACAAACTAAGTGGTGAAGCAACAGAAATTCAAGATATCAAAATCATAATTATAATGCCAATTTTATGCATTTTTCAGCATATAGAGCAGAAAAACAGCAGCCATGTTCAGCAAACAAATAGCTGCAATTATTCTGCTGAAAGCAACAAATAACACAGTTTTTTTTACACTTACCCACGAGTGTTGATATGAGTGGTCAAAGATTACATAGAATCCAAAAAAATCTGTGTGACAACAAGAATAATAACTGAGCAGGGTTCCCACCCATAAAAAGTAGAAGCATACAACTAGCACAAACCAACTTTATCATCTGCAATAACACTGCAACAACATACAGGAAAACCATGGGTCGAAAGCTAATAAGCTTATCGTGCACAATAACTACAAAAACATGGAAGCTGAGGTAATTCATATTTTTCTTTATGAAATTTGTAATAGAATATTGCAGAGTGAATCAATGAATATAGGAATATAGGATGCTTTAAATTAGTCAAAACCACAGGTCGACACTTACAAATCTAATTCATGTTGTCACTAAAGTATGTTAATTCCTGGATGTTAACAACATCATAAATAGAATTAAATAAAAACTGTAAAACAAACATAATCAAACGATCTAAGTGGTGAAACAATAGAATGTGAAGAATAAAGATAATAACTTATTAGGCCATAATTATAATGGCAATTTCAAGAACAACATAATTTTATGCATTTTTTTGCATAACACTACTATTTTTCTGCAATTAAAGCAAAAAATATTACTGCAATTTTCCTGCAACAACAGATAACAAAAGTAGCGTGGTCAAAGTATAACTAATTTATTAAGTATCACACATGCCAATAAAGTTCATTTTAATTTATAAAAACTTCCAATACCATTTATTTTCTGTAATATCTCTTGTATTTTTTTATATATCATATTTATATTTAATATTTTTAATACACAATAAAATATACTATATTAAATATAAAACGAGCATTGTTCGAATGGACAAAATATAATTTACCCTTTTATTAATATTTATAAATATAATATATCAAAATAATATAATACAAATGGTATAAAAACTAATAATTTAAACAATATGGAACATGCACATATAAAAACCATATCTGTATTTTACATATTCATATGACATAAATAATTATACACGTATACATTGTTTACAGTTTTCAAATGCTAGAACTTTTAAATTATTAAATATTTTCATACACACTGCAAACAGTCTATTTTAAATAATTAAATATTTTCATACACACTGCATACAGTCTATTTTAAATAATTAATGCTTTTACATAGTTTAAAAATGCATATCTATTTATGAATATAATATATCAAAATAATATTTTCTAAATTAAAATACTTGCACAAAATAGTGGTAGAACTAATAAATAAACCATCCGGAACATGCACATAAAAAAACATATCAATGACTTGTACCATCTGTACCATCTGGAACATGAACATAGTTCTTGTATTTTACACATTCATATGACATAGATCAATATGATTATATATTCACACATATCAATGACTTTAATATTATTTATTGTCTTTAAATATAAATATATCAAAATAATATTCTTATAAATTAAAACAATTATATAAAATAGTGCTTTAAAATATAGAGCATCAGGGGGTAGGAACTAAGAAAAGAAAATTCCCACCCACTACAGAAAATCAATTACTGTAGAGTGAATCAGTAAATAACAAAATACGAGCATAATAAGATTTTAATAAATACATAAATTGGGGAACTGAGCATCAGTCCGCCAACAATGATAAATGAGAAAACTTGCTTTAAATTAGTCAAAAGCACTGGTCCAAAGCTGAGATGCTTGCCCTTAAAAATCAAGAATGTTATTTCCCAAATGTATCATAAATAGAATTAAACAAAAACTACAAGGCGCTCAACTATTATGCAAATTAAGTGGAGATATTAACTAATCAGGCCATAACTATAATACCAATTTCAAGAACATAATTTATGCATTTTTCTGCATTAAAACAACACTGCATTTCTGCATTTAAAGCAAAAAATAGCCCTTTTCAGCAGAAAATAGCTGCTGTTTTTCTGCAGAAAAAATGACTTCAATTTTCCTGCTGAAAACAACAAAGGTTTTCACAAATATTAATGCGCAGTTACCGCAGTACTTATCATATGGTCACTTTGAACATGAAAATTTACAAAAATTACTAGAAATGTTCAGTAATCTATTTGTAATACAATATTCACAAAGAATCAGTAGTGTGCATGATGTCACAAAATAATATTACAATAACTACATAAATGTTTCAAATTTTGTTGCAGTATCCATTGATTAAATGTCACATCATTTTATCTCTAAATGTTATAGAATCCAAGAAAAATCGAGAGCTGAGCATCAGCCCAACAACAAGAATGATAACTGAGGAAAGAAAACTTACCCAAAACTTGGTGTAAATCTCTAAATGTTATAGAATCCAAGAAAAATCGAGAGCTGAGCATCAGCCCAACAACAAGAATGATAACTGAGGAAAGAAAACTTACCCAAAATTCGGTGTACTGAGGGTTCCCACAATCAAGATTACACAAACCAATGGGTCCAAAGCTACGATGCTTGCCCTTAAAATCTAATTTATGTTTTCACTGAAGCATGTTAATTCCCGAATAATAAAAATACCATAAATACAATCTATTTGTAATACAATATTCACAAAGAATCAGTAGTGTGCATGATGTCACAAAATAATATTACAATAACTACATAAATGTTTCAAATTTTGTTGCAGTATCCATTGATTAAATGTCACATCATTTTATCTCTAAATGTTATAGAATCCAAGAAAAATCGAGAGCTGAGCATCAGCCCAACAACAAGAATGATAACTGAGGAAAGAAAACTTACCCAAAACTCGGTGTACTGAGGGTTCCCACAATCAAGATTACACAAACCAATGGGTCCAAAGCTAAGATGCTTGCCCTTAAAATCTAATTGGGTCCAAAGCTAAGATGCTTGCCCTTAAAATCTAATTTATGCTTTCACTGAAGCATGTTAATTCCCGAATAATAAAAATACCATAAATACAATTAAATAAAAACTAAAAAATGAAGATAATTATACAAACTAAGTGGTGAAGCAATAGAGTTCCAAGAACAACGATAATAACTTATGAGGCCATAATTATAATGCCAATTTCAAGAACAACATAATTTTATGCATTTTTCTGCATTAAAACAACACTATTTTTCTACATTTAAAGCAGAAAAAACAACGATTTTCAGCAAAAAAAAATAGCTGCTGTTTTTCTGCAGTTAATGCAGAAAGTAGAGCAGTTTTCTCCAGAAAAAATGACTGCAACTTTCCAGCTGAAATCAACACATAGCAGAGATGGATTGCGCGACCAAAGCTTAGATACTTACTCTTACAAATCTAACTCATGTGGCCACTGAAGAATGTTAATTCCCAAATGTTAAAAACATCATAATATAGAATCAAATACAAACTTCAAAACTAACATAAGTATACAAACCAAATGGTGAAGCAGTAATTATCAGTACATGATTATAAGCCAATTTCAAGAACGACATCGTATTTTTGTTTATGAAATTTGTGATAGACTATTGCACATTGAATAAGTGAATGACAAGAATATGGGTGCAGTGCTTGGTGTCACATAATAAGATTAAACTATTAGATCATGCATTCGATATTGATATTTATGGTTGATAATAAAATGAATAGCAACCCTAGGATGCTTTAAAAAAAGAACGCTATTTTTTCTGCATTTAAAGTAGAAAAACAGCAGCCATTTTCAGCAGAAAAATAGCTGTTGCTTTCTGCATTACAGAGTTGTTTTCTGCAGAAACAATTACTGCAATTTTCCTGATGAAAACAGGAAATAACAGAGTTGCGTTCACACTTCACCACAAATATTAATGCACAATTTTGATCATATGGTCACTTTGATCATGAAAATCCACAAAAATTACAAGAAATATTCAGTGATCTGTAACTCATATTTTTGTTTATGAAACGTGTAATTGAATATTGCACAGTGAATCACTTTGATCTGTAAGCATAGTTAATTCATATTTTTGTTGCATTATCCATTGATTATATCTAACCTCATTTTATGTCTAAATTTATGAGTGGACCAATCAAGATTACACATAATACAAGAAATACTGGGGAGCTGAACATCAGTCCGACAACAAGAATGAACTAACAAAAGAAAACTCACCTGAAACTGTGTACTGAGGGTCCACACCCACAACCGAAAAAGTAGCAGCACACAACTAGCACAAACCAACTTCATCAGATGCAATAACTTAGAGGAACTAACACAGGCTAACAAATAGCTATGGCATCTGGTTCACCAGAGACCAACACACTTATCCCCTCAAAAGAATAACTAGCACTACCAGAGAATTAAATAAAAAGTACAAAGCGAACAGACTTATACAAACCAAGTGCTGAAGCAATTGAGTTGCAAGAACAAAGATACTAACTAATCAGGTCATAATTATAATACCAATTTCAAGAAAATAGTTACATGCATCTTTCTGCATTAAAACATCACTATTTTGCTGCATTTAAAGCAGAAAAAAACAGCAGCCATTTTCAGCCAAAAAAAAAAATAGCTGCTGTTTTTTGCAGTTAATGCAGACGGAGCAGTTTTCTGAAGAAAAAATTACTGCAATTTTCCTGCTGAAAGAAACACATAATAGAGATTAGATTGCGTGACCAAAGCTAAGATGCTTGCTCTTACAAATCTAACTCATGCGGTCAATGAAGAATGTTAATTCCCGAATGTTAAAAACATCATATATATATATATATATAATTAAATAAAAACTTCAAAATGAACAAGAAATCCCACCCACAATAGAAAATCAGTGAATCAAAAGAATATGACTGCATCACGGAGGGAGGGAGAAGAATCCATGTAAGAAGCATCACCGCTATGTAATGAACTTGCACCCTGCTGAGAAGGCAATCTAAAAGGAATAATTCATAAATCATAGAGAACTATAATAATACAGCATTTAATCATTGTTGGAATAATTATTTTGTCAGTTATACTGGTAAAATAATATCAAGGCCAGAAACCCATCACCTCCCAACCAAAAATAGTAGTCAGATAAGGCAATGCATGTCTAAAGTACAGGTTTTTACACAGATAAATTTTCAGATAGCCACCAAGAAATGTGACAATTTTTAATAAACCACAAATAGAAAGAAAGGACTGTTGTTATTTCCTCCCGGACAAAATGATATACAAATATTTCCCTATTATAAATACGTAAAACTAAGCTTATCAAACTCCCCCAAACTTACACCTTTGCTTTGTCCTCAAGCAAAAGTCTCAGATTTAGGAATGTCCAACCACTTAGACAATGAAAAAATCACATTGTGCCAATAATTCGTAATAACAAAAGTAACCTATGTGCACAGAATCTCAAAACACAAATGCTGCAATACATTATGCAAATGCTAACTTATCATAACGAGGGTAAGAGGCCAATCACATCACAACACTTTGTTTTGCCAAGTAGAGAGTAGAACTATCAAGCTTCCACAAAATCTAAAGGTTTCTAAATGTTATCATCCTCGTAGCTAACACGATATCCTTTATCTCCTTATTACCTAAGTTGGGACGCTTTGCTTTCCTTTCTTTTCTTTGGCCACTAATGATTTTTTTTTCTTTTTTCTTCCCCTTTTGTTCTGTCACGGCTTTTATTTTCCTTTTTTCTTCTCTGTTTTTGCCCGTGACTTGCATTCTTTAGGCCGTATTTCGGTCTTTTGACGCGAATGACAACACTTGTGGTGAAGGCACCCGGTTACTCAACCAAAAACGTCGTATTTTGGCCTTTTGACGCGAATGACAACACTTGTGGTGAGGGCACCCGGTTACTCAACCAAAACACGTTTCACCTAAAGTGCTTCGCATACTCATAGCTCTGGTCACCGTTTTACGTGAATAACAACATTTGTGATGAAGTTACCCAGTTACTAAGTGACCTAAACCAGCGGAGTAGATTATTTTTGGCTAATCTTTCTTTCTTTCTGTTTCTTTTTTTTTTTTTTCACATTCATGTTAAGGGGAAGGGCCTTTGAATTTTTCAAACAGTAATGCCCCGTGTTAGGCATATGAGGATCAATCAGGTAGGGTTTTAGCAAACAAATATGATTTCACAAGAATTCCCAAGATTTAGTAGAAGCAAAGACATTCTAACCCTCCTTCAAAGCAATTCAAAATGCATGAAATTAGGCCTCAACTACTCCACATTTAATCAAAGCAACATCACATAACTCTAGAGCACATTCATGTCTCAATCTTATGGCTTCATAAATCACATTTATTAGTCAAATTACCAACAGTCATTCTTGGTAAACTCAAAAACGAAAATGAAAAAATATAATAAAACGGAAGTAGTTTAATAGTATCTAGCAAAAGAAAACATAATGAAAATAGTCTGCTAGTAAAGCAAAAGATAAATGAAAAGTTGAAAAAGTGCTCCCCTTTGGTTTGCATGTATTATATACCAATACACATATCTCATGGAATTCTTTACTTTGAAAAGGTTTATCTCGTTCCAAAGGTCAATTGGGTCCTTTACATCGAAATTGGAATATGAGTAGTTCCATGTAATTACAATTGAACCAAGAGTCTAACCCTAAAATGCTAAACAATCATTCACATTCCAACAATCAAATATGTCTCACAAAACTTGATATACGAGATAGAACAATACACATTGTTTTCTTGAATGAGATGAGATACCATAAAAGTACAGCCAAATAAATCAGGATGAGAAACAACCATAGTAGTAAATTAATTGGAAATCATTCAAAAACCATCCAAGAATATTATTCGATGTACGGGCCAAGAGGCAAAGGCTATCCAGGTAGCAAACAGTATGAGACAAGGAAAAGAGAGGGATATGTGACCAAGAAGCTGAAAGAGAAACATTACCTGATCAAGGAGAAACCGCAAGAAAACACCAGAAGCTCCAGGGGCTGTGACCAATTTACTCACAGACAAATACCTAAAAGTTAACAAGAGAAACCAATTAGAGTATGAAAAGGTAATATGACTGGATAGTCCAACTAATTTCATGGAGCATGATAGTCCAACTAGTACAATATGATTGGATTAATCAATTATGTTATGACTTTTGGTCCAGCAAACCCTTTCAACAAATACAGACTAATTGTCATTTAATCCCCCATATAGACCTAATATAATTGTTGCTCCACTTAAGGTAAGAATTCAAAACAATTGCAGCTGAGTAGCTATAAAGGCTGTAATTGCCAATAAGTGTATAGAAAACATCAATAATTACAGAACACTGAACAAATTCAAGGAATACCTGAACCATAAAATGTCAGCAGCTTCAGCTCTTTAATATAGTATTTTAAGGTATTTGGGTAGGCAAGCCAAAGCCCACCTAAATGTAATGCAGCAAGACGAAGGGTACGCGGACTTTTTGTGCCTTCCTCGACAATTTTCTCAACAAACTGCAAAAGATTGTTTATAGTTTAAATGAACATGTCATGGAAATATTTGAAGAAAAAGGGTGAGGATACCACATACCCACTTCAAAGGGCCACAGCCATCATCAAATTCGTGCATGCGCTCATCCCCAAAAACTGAATAACGCAAGACAGCGGATAAGTGCAGCAATAGGAGCCACCCTCCTCTTGTTGCAGCTGACATGCAATATCCATGAAGAATGAACCAAAAGCCACATCATCTAAGGAGAGAAAAGCCATTATTGGTAGTTATCCAGCAATACAGCTTAACAGTGCATGAGGAAATATATGGTTCACATAGGAAACACAGAAGCAAAGCTTGATCCATTGTTTGCATGTCATTATTATATTCAATATATCAACCATTATTTCTCCATTCCAGAAAATGGACTTCCTGGCCCTCTACAAACTTCTGCATCTCCCTTTGTTTTCGATCTTTTTCATTCAGATCTGTTCTTGTCAATGCAGTAGTGATGCCTTTGTCATTATACTTTAAAAAAGCAGTTCCTAAGATTACATATAAGTTCTGAGCTCAACTAGGTAGTATGTACATAGCAGCCTCAAGGTGCTTCAGCAACAACACGAAGGCATGCACTGCTGTTCAACTATAAGTGTCGTGACAAATAAGGGGCACTATGCCTTCCACAAACTCTGGGAGAGGCCATATTGCTCACATAGTTTCAGCCCATGTAGTTTGCTGGAAAATGGAACGTCATTTTGTCAACCATGTTTGAGGAATTTCAATAATAGTTAATGTTATCTCTACTCCTCCTAAGGTCAACAATGTCTACACCAATCCCTCCAATACCAAGGGCAGAAAACTCTTTAGAGGGTGAACATTATCGATAGCTATAGTATGTGGAAAAGTTTATGGACCCTTATGGGACTTCACGTTTATCTGTCGATAATTATCCCATAAATTAGTTTATAAAGTTTTGGAGGCTAGCATCAGGATATCTTCCAATGTGCATTTTTCACGTATTAATTAGTGCAAATGGGAGTTGGTTAGGCAATGAACCATCTCAACAAATCTCCCATTGAAGATATATATAAGATTATAACATAGATTAGATTAATTATTTATTGTTCTTGATATTTCCTTTCCTACAACCTTACGAACTTGAGCATCAAAGGATTATAATCGAGACCTTCTCAATGTTGTCCCCGTATGTTCTTTTTTGCATGACAGGCAATCAGATTTTCAATTTACCTAAATATATTTGAAACATTTTATAATCGAATTAGACCTTAAACAGACCTTCCGAATTTGGACATACATCAAACATCATCACTAAAGTGCCTTTTCTTCCTTGATTTTATGCGTTGGTTTTAGAGGGCATTTGAATGAATTTATAAACTCTAAACATATGTCTTATACTTTTAAAAAATTAATTATAAAATTTATATGAAGTGTTCGATAATTATTTTAGAGAAAGAACTTATAAGGTTTAAATATAAATATTATGAGCTAACAAGTTCTTTTAAAAAAAAAGGTAAGAAGTTCCTAATTTGTTTTCAAATTTTAACAAATTTTTTAATTTTAATTATATTAATTTACAAAACCATCTTTACTAACATCTTATAAGTTTTATAATTTTATTTTAACCAAACTCTTCAAAAACTAATTATTTCTAAAATAAGATGGTACTTCTGATAAGTTTTTAAAGGTATCGAGCTTAATTATACTATTTTATCTAAATAAATAGCAATTATTTTAATATATAAAATATCGAAAACATCTACAACGAAGTCCGAACATGTAATAATTACCTTTCCCACGTAGCTAGAAAAAGCAAGGAAAGTAGAAGTTGGAGAGAACATGGGGCATATTTTAGGTACAACTAGTCGTCATTCATGCGTGCATATAATAAATAATTTTGTACATTTTAAAATATATTATAAATAAAAATAAAATATTATGAAATCAGAAATTCGCAGAACTTAAAAAAGTCGAAGCTTAAAGGGAAAAAAAAATCGAGATCTTTAATTCAAATTATTCAATATTATTAAATCATCATCGAATCAGACACTAATACTGACAACTCATTACATGAGCAAAACAACTTTATATGTGTTTCTATTACTGAAGATACAAAAACCTTTTCTAGTCCATCTATTAGTCATGTAATTTGCTGAAGGTACATGTCTTCCTTTCTAACAAGATAAACCAAGTCATAGCAAGATAGCTGATGTCCAAAATATTTAGTTTACATTAAAAAAAAAAAAAAAAAAAAAAAAAAAAAAAAAAAAAAAACTCATTAATCAGAGATGGAACTTCAACCATGTTTTTGATAAAAACTAAAAAGGTCTCTCCAAAAGAAACTTCGCTCCTGAGATATGCAAAACAAGATGACCGTGATTCTCCTTGTGATGACGCATCATTATGAGCTAAGTATATCACTAGCCAACTTCGGTATTAGCCTTCACGAAAAGGTCCAAGTAAAAGTTGAATGGCACTTTTTCTTTCCAATGGGAAAGTATAAAGGAAAAGGTCGAGGGGACCAGACCGAGTTTGACATTGAAAGAAATAATTAGAGGTATAATTTCCTGAAGGATCAATAGTCCATACTTTATAATCTACTGAAAAAGAAAGATGAATTTATCAAAAGATTGTGGGAGTTATAATGTCACTAGTTTCTTTATCAATGAGCTCCCTAGCAAACTGAAAATTCAAAGAACAAGGAAGGCCTGTACAAATGGAAGAGATGGGGGGGCTTGTGGAAAAGAGAAAGAAAATAAAGTTGTGCAAAGAATGTAGTCTTAACAACAGACTGGTTTTTGAGAAAACATGTGAACCAGAAACAGATTAGAAATAAAAATCAACATGTGACTATTCTTGAATCTTCAGAATCTGAGATGCCAACCAAATTTCCAAAAGAATCAATAACTGAAAGAACCATAAACCTTGGATTTTCGAGAAGTCTGGATACTTGAACCAGATTCTTAATGGTTGAGTTCAACATCAGTTAAACATATTTTCTTCTTAAGACATCATAGTTCCTTCAGTTTTTCCTTGTTAAGTAAACTCCTATTTCATATTACAACTTCAGAAGATGTCTTTTCCCTCAGATTTGTTTACGCAAAATGACAAGGGAGAAAAGTGAAAATGCAACATCGCTTGAGTAATCTCCTATAAAGAATCAAAGTCCAAACTAAAAGCAAAACCAAAATTTCAACAGAAAATTGTACATGCTAGGAGCATTACTGAAAAGTCACATAATTAATGAAATATTAGCAAGAGGTTTTGAGGGTTTTTACCGGCGAGCGAGGGTTTTTTGTTCTTGGGTTTTGAAGTGTACCCGCCGCCGTCGCTGCTTCTCCCGCGGGTGGTGCGTTGCACAAGAGCACCGTTGCGTTCGCCAATCTCCAACCACGAACTCCACCGTCTCTCCTGCGGAAATGATTTTCTTTCCTGTGTTTTTCTTGGGTGAGAAGAGAAGAGAAGAAAGGGGAAACGAAGGTGAGATGGTGGGTGGGGGGTGGGAAGAAGAAGGTGAATTTTGAGGGTTTGTACAAAGTGGGTTTTGAGAGTGGCTGTACGCATAATTTCATTTGACTATGAAAGGAAAACAATAATGTATTTCTCTCAAAAAGTATCATTAGTATTTTGCAAAAGTGCCTTCGTATTTTCTTTTATTATTTTTCTGCCCCCAAATTTGGGTTTATGATTATTTAAGTATAAAGAAATATTACAACTTTGTTTACGAATTAATTATTGAAAATTTTTGTTTTAAGTGACCGTTTTCCCCTGCGATTAAATACTCCAAAAACTCATTACTAGTGTAAACGCTACTTTTTCATCAAAACTACATTTTAATAACAGCTACATTTGTTAGCTTTTAACTACAATTATTTTCATATAATTACTCATTCCATTAAGTAATTTAAATTTGAGACTATAATAATAAAAATATGTTCTTTTGGCATCGACATAAATTGATAAACCTAGTATATCTATTCTTACGCAATTAATAAATGATTGGAATAAAACCATGATAAATTATTTAAGCCACTTAAATTTATTTTTAAAGTAAAGAAGAATACAAATGGGATGGATTCTTCATTATTTAAATGTCATGACAATCCTTGACTAGTAATTTATTTAATGTATTCCTTTAGTGCAATACATGATAAAGCAAATTAATAAAGTTATAACTTCAGAAAAATATAAATTAGAGAATAACTATTAATTGAGACATATAAAGCCATAATATACACTGAACTTATCAATGAATCATAAATCATTGGCATTACCATTGATATAAGATACAACCATGTAGATATTGGTTTTAACCGAATTAAAAAAAAAAAAAAAAAAAAAAAAAACTCTATCAAACTTTGAAAATTGTCACTTCCACCAATTAAATATATAAGTATAGAGAGAAATGTGAATGTGGAAAGAGAATTCTCCATGCTAGTGTAGGATTTTCACAACCTTTTGATTTACTTTGTGCTGCTTCTGCAGACCCATTATTTATAACTATCCAAACTTCTTATCTCTTGAATAATTTTGAACAAAAGTAGTTAAAATTTGATCAAATCGACTTATCTTTTATGTCATATATAAATTGGCTACACAAGCTTAACTTTGATAAATGCCATATAGTTTAACTTTGCTAAATGCCAAAAACTTAACTTTGCCTACGTGTCACCATATATTGAATTCTTTTAATTCCCTAGTTGATAATCATTACGCGATTATATTTATAATGATTAATTTTTTCATATAAAAACTAATAATTATACAAAAAAATATTATATTTTCCAATATATATATTTTTGAGTAATACATAGGATAGCCATTGAGTAATATATACATATAATACATTATTATATTGTTAATGGATAATCTTTTTATTGCAGGAATGCTTTCTCAAGGAGGAAGAGGCAGAAACTCCTCTAATCAAAGAGGAGGTAGATTTAGACCAGGTAAAATTATACGCCAAGGTAATATAAGCTAAGAGCCCATTATGAGTGCATTCTCAAGGTCATGCAAAGTGTTGAAATTACCCACACTTATTCCAACAATGGAAAGAAGTGTAATTACTCGAAAGCAGCAATAAAAGAGTTCATCACTGTTGTTGAATGGGGAATCAACCCGTTAGGTGAAAAAGAATACATTCACCCAGAATCAAAAAGCCCAATAAAATTCAATTATTGGGACTATGTTGAAGCATTCAACTAAGATTTTCTCTATGAAAATTATAAGAGAAAACACACATGATTTTTTAAAATTTGTCCATTAGTTTTCCAACAAGAAGTACCAAACTGGATATTTTAATGGTGGTTAAATTATGATCTTCCAATTTCTATACTCCATGAAATTTTTTAGGGTTATTATACCGAATGGATCAACTATTCGCCAAAAAATTATTCAGGCGGAAAGATCACAAAAATGGATACAGGGAATGGCCTCATTTTTCTTCTTTGTGGAATTTTCACTCCATGGATATGGAAATGGTTACCGGAAGTAGGAATAACCCTACTAAAAATTTATTGTATTAAAAGGAAATCTTGTTCGAAATTGTGGACCAAATTAATGAAAAAAAACCAAAAACAAAAAAAAATATTTTTGTCAAGAAGAACTAGATGAAATGGAGGGAAAGCTTCAAGAATATAGGATACTTGTGGAAAAAGAAGAAAATCAGACTCCTAGCCTCTTCGAGCAATTATCACAAAGGATCAAAAGCAAATTTAAAGAGGCATCATCTCTAAAGAGCAAATGATTGGAGAATATCTCAATCAAGTCCAGAAAAGGCCTTAAAAAAAATCTAACAGTAATGGAGTGTCCAATGGAGACCTCTTCCAAGGACAACAAAAAATAAGTCTTCTTAATCACAGGATCACGGGATTTGACAGGAGAATCACAGGATCCATTCGAGGAACCCAATCATGAAATCCTTCTTGTCAACTGTTCCAGGGAATTAGGACTGCTTTAAAAGCAAAATCAAAAGTTGGAACTTCCGAATAATCGGAAGAACAAAAAGTCGATTACCACAAGAGATCGGAAGCATAATCTGAAGAAAGCAATTTTTTGAATATAATAAAAGAAGGGAGCACATAAATGCCGAATGAAGACAAAGTCAGAAGACTTTGACCACGTAGAAGACACGGACAAGTGTCACACATGCAAGGTGCCTGGAAAATTAGTCAACCACCTATCTCAAATGTTGAAGACATCTATTACTATTGACGGACCTATAAAGATCCCCTTTTAGTTCATGAGAAGGGGAGCCTCCGGAAATACTTGTACTTGTATATCTTCCTTTCCTCTCATAGTAGATAAAACCTTTATTTTGTACGTGGGTGCAAACTTACCATTTTTTAAGTTTTTCTTTGAATTATTGTATTTATTTACTGCACTTATATTCTTTTTAATTTTGCTCTTAGCCTAGTGAAAGGCTAAATTTATACTGTTGAATTATCCATGGCAACGGAGATAGTACAGTTCTAACATAAAAAAAAAAAGAGTATTTTAAGTCAATGATAAATATACAGGAAAAATGAATGAATCTGGAAAGGAGACATTTTGGGTCGTTCCATTAAATTATGGGTATGAATGAAGTTTGTATTGCCATTGCTGCCCGATTTTGTCGAGTATGGCGTTGTTCGGGCTTTTGTGTGGCGTTTTCCGACTAAGTTCATACTTATTAATAACGAAGCATAAAAAGTTTCCAAACTTACTCTCCTCCAATTTATTTATCTCTCCTATATCAATACATAATATTAAGATATTTATAGTTTATTATGTATCAAATAATATATTCATATGAAATATAGTATCTTATACGAAATATCATATATCAAATATTATGGTTGCATATCAAACATCATCGCTATATTATCATAAACTATAACTAATAATCAGTTCTGGTAATATTTCATATTATTGGATATATACTAAACTGTAATTGATATTTATATTAATGATATTTCGTATCAAAGGAATTATTTACTCGAAAAAGAAGATAGAAAGATAATTACTTATTACTCTTCTTATTTTATTTTATGTTGCAATATTTATGTAGTCATTGTAAATTTATTCAAGGTCTTTTGAAGTTCAAGTGAACTGATTTTTATAGAAATAAAGTTACTAATAATCATTTAGCTCAAGAATATACCAAAAGACATATTGAATTGCATAAATAAATTATTAATAATAATGTTAGTGCTTTATTTAATAAAAACGTATTTACTTAATGTATGTTTACTACAATTTTTCACTTTCGAACACGTTAATTATCCTTGATGAAGATTAATATTCTTGTAGTGGCGTCAACTAAATTTTTATAATGATTAAAGGCATCATATTAATTAATTATTTGTCATTTATCTTGAACTATGGGAAAAAAATAATTACTTTTGTATAAATCATAATTATATTATTTGAATATGCTGATATGTAGCTTTATCACCTTCAAACATTAATCGATTTATTAATTTTAGGAGTCAAAAAGGTTTAACATAGATTTTCATATTTGGTGGGTTCAAATATCTGTAGAGTAAAATTCATTTTGATAACGACTTTTGTCATTAATGTCATTTTGAAAACACAAATGACTAATTGGTAATCGAGTTTCACCATGAATATCACTTTTATACCCAATTGATATTTTTTATTTATTTTTATTATTTTCTTTTTCATGTAATGATCATTTTACCCTTATATATTGAAATGAAAATAATTACACTAAATTAAGAAAATTTTGCATAAACTTCAATCAATATTTTTTTTCTTTATTTGAACTCTTTGACTTTCAAGTTTTATATTTGATTATTATACTTGATAATAATCTATTCTTCACTAAATTTATTTATAAATATTTACAAGATAGCTCATTATTTAATAATTAATTATGATAAAATTAAAATCCAAGACGTATTGCAACCTAAAAAAAATTAATATTTATTCTAATATTTGAAAAACTATAATATAAAATTTAAACTTTTGAATTTAAATTTAAGTTTTTACAATCAGATTTTAATATCTCAATGATGCATACCGGAATCCAGAATATCAAGGAACCTTCACGAAAATTCTAAGATTAAAGGGGAGACTAACCTACGGAGAGGGGTTAGCATTCCGATGCTTAAGTCAGTAATGTTCTACTGATAAAATAAATGAAAAAACTTGAAATAAATGAGAACAATAGTAAAATGGTGTTGTGAAGTGTTGAAGTGTGCATAAGTATGCTAAAAATGGCTGAAAAATAGAGAGAAATCTGTGTGCAAGTGAAGTGCAAAAGTGAGGTAAGTTACTTGACAAATGACTGTGCAATCAGTCATTTTATAACAGTCCGTGTGCCCGATTTTGGAGGAGTTACATTGAGTGCCATACGGCTCTGGAAACCTTAGGCAATCAGCTATCTCCTCCAATAAACTACGCATGAATCGGATAAGAATTGAGGGAGATATGGCCGTTTGAATTTTCCTTGTCACATCTACCATGTTTTCCAGGAAACTTGTTACCTGCTGAGAAAAACCCAGATTCTAGCCAATCCTCTGGGAATTCGGATGAGATTTTTTAGTATGACGTGGATCCACGTGTTGGCCACCAGTATGGCATGGAATCCTTGCTGTTTGATGACTAGGGATTTGTACGAGACTTTTTCATGGGCTGCAAGGTCAATGATTACAAAAGAGGCTTTGTGGATAAGTGACTTACTTTTGGGGCCAAAACGAGCTTGGCCTGTTGGGTTGCCCTGCTTGGAGGCCCGCTCTTACCTCTTGGGCTTACCAAGTAGATTTTTAAGGGGCATCATCACTCCCCCCTACTCCAGTAGTACGAGACTTGTTGTCGGACTGGTGGAGTGAAATTAACTAGTCCTCACAAGGTTAGTACAAGAGCTTTATACCTGGGTGTATCAGCAAGGAAGGTCTTGTTGTGTTGCTTCCTCCTTACTGAGCTGAGATGAGTGATGCCACGCGGATTTTGTGGAGCTTTATGTCTATCTGCAGTGAAAGAGCAATCATTGTGATAAAGTATGAAAGAGATGGAGACCTATCTGTGCGTGTCCGCATACGCGCTCCATGATTGGGGCGTCGACACCAAGCGAGGGAGAAAGACACTGAACCCAGCATGGACGGGAATCTTCAATTACTAGGGTATAAAAGGCTATCTTCTTAGGGAGGTCATCCCTCACCACCTTCGTGCTTCCTAAGTAAGTTTTATCCCCTTCTCTTCTACAAAATTTCCCGCCTCTTTTGGTAAAAACTTTCTCTAAGGACGATCTAATTTGGGCAGGTTTATATGATTTTAGGACTTTCTCAATCATCCTTGCTTTCCTTCTGCTTGTGTCTAGGTACTACTCTCTTGATTTGCCCTCCTCTATTCTTTAGTAACTATGTCGACTTGTAGTATATATAGGGATGCCATCGATGATCAGTTCATTGATCAGGTTGGGCCTTCTGGGGATGAGGGTGATAATTCTGCGGCCTCTGATCAGCCTCCCGCCATGGGGGTGAGAGTGAAAATGAGGAGGAGGAAAACAGTTAGGAGACGGAGGAGAGGAAAAAGACTGAGGACCTCCTGGTTGCAACTGGGGCAGATGCCTTTCGCATCTATAGGTCTAGGTTGACTGAGGAAGACACTGTGGGCATCCGAAGTAAGTATGGGATACTTGGTGATTACGTGATCCAAGTCCCTGCTTCCGATGCACGTCCGAACTTTCTCCTCTCTGGTTTTTTGTGTTTTTACCTTGCCCAGCAAGAAGCGGGCCTTCTGAAAGAATCGGATCTGGCTCGGGGACCCCAACGGAAGCGTAAAAACGTGAATTTAAGGCATAAATTAAATCGGGTTCAAAGGGGTGTTCCCTTTGAAGTTCCCGGCGTTCGGTGTATGTCAAAGCATAAATTAAAGAGGAGAAAAATGTTGGACATGTGGCTAAAGGAAGTAAACAAAAAGATACATAAAATGTAAATGGAAACCAACCTTTTTGTTTACTACACGTGAAATCGATTCAAGCTTTGTTCCCTTTCCGCTTATCCTTCTGTTCACTTGAGGATCCAAATTAGAATCCCTCTAATTTGTCCACACCACACCATGGAATAGTTCTTTAAACTATTGCTAGATAGTAGTAGAGAAGAGAAGAAAAATAATTCCAAAACAACACTATTGTTTAGTGATTTTTGGAATGTTTTGTTGTTCAATCATTTCCAAAAGGTATGAACACAAAAGGGAGAAAATTTGCAGAGATTTTACAGTATATTTGGATGAGTTTTTGCTGGAGAAAAAAAAATCAAGTATCAAAATAAGTCTTGTGTGTACACTTTTGTGTAATAGAATTCAAAATTCAAAACTACAAGTTACCTCCAAGGTAACCTACACACACTAATATATTTTCATGCATAACCTCCACCATGATGGAATAAAAAACCACCCCATTATGCAGCATTATGGCTGGACATACGTGATCATATGTAGAGGATATAAATTCCTCCTTAACCTGTTATAACTTGTATTTTTCCATGATCTTGCACTACTAGTCTTAGACCTTGATTTAATCTGATTAAATCAAGTTGAAACAACAGTTTACCTTGATACCAATTGAAGCCAACTAGTTTATTTAATCCAATTAAATAAACACAAGTCCAAACTCTAATTAATTGATCCAATCAATTAATTAATTCAAAACCCGATAAATTAATCCAATTAATTTAAAGGTTCTAAGTCCAAAAATTGACTAATCCAATTAATTAATTCTTGGACCATCCATCAAATGGATTTCCCAATAAATGATCCAATCATTTATTTTTCCCTTGAATTAATTTAATCCAATTAAATTAATTCGCTTCTTCTAGAATTAATTCTACCAATTCCTTAGTGATTTGTATGTGACTCTTTAGGTTCACCTTCAGCTAGACTTGGTCTTGTGTCCAACATAAATGGTCAACTCAATCTAATTTAATTAACTATTTTGTAATTAACCATTAATCGAAAAACGCCCGTCACCATGGGTGGCTGTCTAGCAACGGTCCATGGCACTAGAGACTAGGTGAATGTTGGCGTAAACATTTAGGCTCGCGAGTTTCATACAAGTACGGCCCTTCCATTATCCATCTCCCGATCTAAGTCTAGGGCATGGAATTGGGCGTCGGTTCCCATCCTGAACTAGACAACTATGCTCAATAACTCGAAACACGTTGGCTCTATTGATCGACATAGGAAACCATTTCCTACTCGACCAATCGCTGTGGCCACAGACTCAAAGAGCTTAAACTGTCTCAGAGCGCATAGGAGACTCGACTGTCATATACTGACAGGTGACGGATCCTATCTTGGAATCCACCGTCTCAATACATATTCCAATTGCACTGGATAAGGCTTATGATGAACGTATCCCAGATACGAATATCTCTTGCCAGACCCTAGATACAGCCTTCATATGCATGTGATTGCCATGATTCCTCAAGTCCGAGGACTAATATCGTACTATCGGAGCCGAGAATTCTAGTCATACCGACCAAGCCTCCAATGCTTCCATATGATGATTCCCGTGAGTCAGTTCAGTCAGCTGACCCCTTGTCAACTGACCTACTAATATTGCATAGACGTCCAACGTCTGTCGCCGATGAAACACGACACTCATCCAATGAATGCAATCCTTAGTACAAGTCATTATAGGATCCTCGATGCCCTGTCTTGAGGTCCTCGACTTGGAATGTTTCAGACCAACCCTCAGAAGTTGGTTTCATAGCTGTCATCCAATGCGCAACCCAACTACATGGGTTATCTAATTGGTCTGTAGGCATTTGATAGTGCCACTACGCTTACGTATCTAAGAAACAATAAATTTTTCTCAAACTGTTAATGACAAAAACCAGTGTGAGTACTATTTCAGGCGTTAGTAATCTTATTGAAGGCTCCCGAAGAGCCACTATCTCATTACCTGAAGGAACAAGATTGCTTATGAATGATGTCTTATATTCTAGTAAATCACAACGAAACCTATTAGTTTCAAGGATATTCGAAAAAAGATGGTTCTCATATGGAAACCATGAATAAGGATGATATTCGAAAAACTGGTTCTCATACAGTTCTAACATATATAACTATTATGCTTTAAAAGGTGCATAAATAGTGGTATTCTAAGATTTTGAGATGGAAACAAAGACAGAAAAAAAATTACCAAGAGTAAAAATTATTTTTTTTAACTAATATTCCTTTTTATGAAAAGATGAAAACATCAACCACGATATCCCATGTCAAAATCTTCTGCCCTAAAGTAGAGAAAGGGAAATTTCCGTCTTAACTTCAAAGATGGAAAATAGCTACAGAATCAGCCATTGGATCTTCAGCTACAAATTTATTGACAAAATTTCCGTCTCTGATTTTCTTCAGAGATGGATTTGTAGGCTGTAAATTTCCGTCTCTGAAATCCTGTTCTCTTGTAGTGGGTCCAATTTGATTATAGTTTTATAACAATATCAATAAAAAATTAATTTGTAATAGTGTCAATAAATTAAAAATAAATGACATTCAAATATAGTAGTAAAAGAAACCATAAAACACACACATACACAATGTAGCAAACAATATAACAAAATTAAACAACAGAAACTAGGCATAATAAAGCTTACAAATAAAATTGATCAATTTATTTTATTAAATTAGAATTTCTTCTATCCAAGATAAGGAGCTTTAACTAATTATTTTTATTTTAATATTAATTTTTTGAATATCATTATTTTATATTTTCATATTAATTGGTTTGATACATAATAATGAAATAATCATTAATGAATATACGAAATACAAAATTTCAATTTTGGGGAATATCTTTTTATTCAATAGTACCAATTAAATTTAGAAAGTGAATTGGAAATAATAGAATTGAATAGTTTCCTTATCAATTTAAATAATTATTATCAATTTATTTAAAAATATAATTGTATAATACTAATGTTTCAATGAAAAAAATACAAATAATATCATGAACTTCACATAAATGATATATTTACTTCTAAAAACACATTTGTACACATGCACGCACGTCATTCTTTCTAGTATCTATAAAAATATGAATTATCATAAAAGTTTCTTTCTTTTTTTAATGGACTAAATTAACCTTGTGATATTATTTTTTAAGGATAAAAAAAGGGCCTGAAATGGTCTATTTTGCCCTTTATTTTCTAAAATTATAAAAAAAATTGGCCAAGACAAATTACATTATTGCCCTTCTGTGTGAAAAACATAAGAAACCTCTCTCTACACGTTTTTGTCCAAAATATTTAGAAAATTTTAAAAAATAATTGAATTTGCATAGGGGCATTTTGGTCGTTCACCCATAAAAATGGATGAAAATGAGTTAATTGTTAGACGGTTACAAACCTCAGGGGGTATGATGTAAATTTTGAAACAGCGAGGGGGTATTCGTAATTATGCCAAACCTCAAGAGAGGTCATTGTAATTCACCTAATTTCTCTTAATTACTTTTCACATTATCCATATTCATTCCTATTAATTACTTTTCACATTACACTTATTTACACATATAATCTTTTTAGAATATTATATTCATAATATAATATACTTAGTAGATCAAAAGTATCCCTATGATATATAACAAGGAATGACTACAAAAATTACTGAAATTGAAAGGATTTAATGTGAGAAATTTTCTAGCATAAATATAAATAATAATTAGTTAGATCACTGGACATATTAAGATATGTTAGATGAAAATGAAAATCAATTAACTCAATTGTCGTGTAAAGCAAATATTTCGAAAGTAGCATAGGTTAAAAGAAAATGAGAATAAATTAAACCACTAATCATGTAGGGTGATTTGAACATTTGAGGTATAATTACTAAATATTTTATATGATTTGCTTAATCATCTCTAATGTAATATAACAAAATGTCAGTGTACAAGATTTGATCTTTTTAACAATATACGATAGAGATCGCTCACTATAAAAACAATATCGAAAGGTGTAATCCTACTCCTAAACCATCACCACGCATATCCATTTTTCGGGGGGGAAAAAGAAAAGAAAAGAAAAAACAGCACAGAACCATGCATTGATAAAAATTGTTTATCCTATTATTAAAAAGTGTGAATGATTTAAAAGATTTTTTATTTTTTCTATATTACATGTTATAATTTTATTAATATAGTTACTAATAAGATTGTAATAGATATCGTAAAAATAATTATTAAGTAGGTTATTCAATAAGTTATTGATATAGATATAAGAATTATCAACTTGACATGTATTAAACTTTAAATGAACACTTGACCAATCATACTTATTACTCTTCTTATTTTTGTTTATTTTATTTTGTAATATTTGTGTACACTTAATTAATGAAGATTAAATGTGTAAAAAGACAGATATAATTAAACCCTGTATATACGCAGTGGTGCAGTACTTTGAAAATAATAATAATTTATTTTTTTCATACTTTTTAATATTTGTGATGACTGAACTACCCCTTATTAAATTTTAGTAACAATCATAAAAATATACGAAAAAAATATAGAAAATCTTAATAGTTGCAAATTTTAACAATTGTGGTAGAAATTACTGAGATAAGTTTATAACTATAGAAGATATCAGTTTTGCTATCCACAAATTGGGTCTTTTTTTTTTTTTTTTTCAGTGTAGCTGCTTGAACTGCTAGAACTTGGAGTGATAAGAATTTTTATATTTTATACTGTATTTTTAAGATTGTTATTTATAATTTAACAAGGAATAGTTTAGTTGATTACAAAAATTAAATAGTATGAAATATTCCTACAGATGCATGTATATGGGTACTTATACTGGAGTATTATTTTAAATATACAAAAAAGAATGATTGATAATTAGGTAGAATAATAATACTATTGGTCATAGTAATATGTATAGTACAATAATATGCATAAATCTATCTATATATATATATATATGTGTGTGTGAATTATTTATTAATGTGTAGTAAAAGACAAAAAGAAACCAAGTTAAACGGTCTTGATGCATTTAACCAACATGTCCTGACAATGTTATTTCTATTGTGAAAATGTTTTTTGTAGCTACAAGAATAGCGAACAAAATAAAAAGTTAAACATTATTTTATTTCAATTAATTTATCAGAATATATTTTAAATATTTAAAAAAACAATATATGTGATAATATTTAAAGGTAAAATTCTAAATGAACTGTATATGCAAACATTAAGCTAAAACTTCAATAAAATCAAAACAACATTTGAAAAATTAAATCGTCCACCTAGAATAGTAGTAGAGAAGAATGACTTTTTGATAATTAAGTAAAATTCTAGCATACTTTTTCAAAGGTTGATGAAATGAAAAGTTGTTGAAATTTCCACAAATATAGCATAATATTGCTATTTAAGGTTTGGATTAAATACAATTTACCCCTTGTGAAATTAGAAAAGTGAAAAAAAAAATCTATAAAAGAGAAGATACAAAAGAAAACATGGCTTTTGTGTGTCGTGTTTGTGAGAGAAATCACAAGCTATCTTGAAATATGGTATCAAGCTTTTGATGTCAAGAAAGTTGTAGAATTATCGCGATTGCTTAACTTTGGAAGATGTAAAGAGTTTCTGGACTTGTTTAGAACTTGAGTTGTTAGGAATTGCCTTGTGTGTCCTATTGTGTGTTTGTGTGTGTGTGTGTGTTTGTTTTTCTTTTAGATGTGTCTTATTGTGTGTCGGTTCATTTTTATAGGCATGAGCATGACTTAGGGTTTCTTTGGTTAGGGCGAAAAGTAGATGTATAAGAGAAGTGGAAATAAAAAAAGGATATATAAGAACAAGTTCAGTGTTTGGTTAGGGAAAATAGATGGAGGAAAAATAAAACTTGACGTATATAAAACCCCGGGGTCCAATTTTATTTTTGTCCAAAATGCGGTGGACAAGTGGAAGTATACGACCAGAAAGACACAAAAAATACATATTTTACTTTTATTTACTTAATTACCCATATATATAATTTCTTTTCAATACTTTTCTCATTCCTGTTGATAATACTGGTACATAATCTTGGAGAAAAAAAAAAAAGAAAATCACCAACAATGCGTTGATGTTTGAATTCAATTTCTTTAGGTGAATGCATTAGTAGCTTTTATTTTATTTAAACTGAATCACTTAAAATAAATGAGCGATACTCATTTTGATGAATATTTGTATTAATAAATAATATTATTGTTCTTATTTGATGAATGTTTTTATTAATAAAGTTTTAAAATTTTTAATTTACTAAAATTATTTTAGCTTAATATTAACTTATTTATTATGGACTTTGGCAATTTGAAAATTCGAATAGCTTGAATTTGAAAACCAGCAAAAAACAAAATGTTACAAGCAATCAAAAAAAAAAAAAAAAAAAAAAAATAAAGCCTAACAAAAACATTGATTCAGACAACAATTAAGTTATAATATTTTAGTTAGATCTAGTATTATTAATTTGTTCTATTTTTTCTATATGTTAGAAGAATGTTTTAAATTGATCAATATTTGGAAAATTGTATTTCTTTATATCGTGAATTAATTAATATATTTTACACCTGATCATTAAATTTTAAAATTATACTATTATTTTAATAAAATCATATAACTCACGTGCAACACACGTATTCATGCTACTAGCATCTATAAACACAAACAAATTTTAAAATAAAAAACATAAAACCAAGTGGCCACAAGCAACAGGCACCCAACTGGCCCTGATGGACTGACTCCAACCCAAATAGTTATTTCCATTCAGTGCAGATAGTAAGGAGTGAAGTTCTGACGCTGCCCGCAATCGTAGTCCCTTCAGCCATTTCCTCGGGTCTACCTTCCAACATTGGGTATTTCGAGACCTTCGGAGAACTGAAGGCCCTCATACCATAGACAAACTTACCTTAAATGACAGCGTGAACAAACATTTTTCTCTCATACTCAATACACACACTTATATACAAGGAAAAGTAGTCTAACTGAAAGACAAAAAGCAGCAGGAAATTAAATATGCTGATCATGCATGGCGTGATACCTCCAACACTAACAGAAACCCAGCAACAACAGATTTAACAAGACTATCAAGGATGATTACGTTGTAAATTTCTGTATTTTTATACTTTTATGGACAGTTTGATAACGTGACTTCAGTAGCTTGATATACAAACTATTTACAGTTGACAAAACCGCAACCAATAATCCTCCAAGAAAACCACACCAATCCACCCCCAAAACAAACACAACGACTTAACTAGCTCCAGTGCTGCTTGCCATCCCTGTGTACAGATTGCTTGAGATCATAACAACATAGGCACAAAGATTCTCTCTCTTATGCCTTTACCGCCTGTCTCAACGGCCATGGTGGCACACATGGCATGTGGTTGCAGATCGAACATTCAAATAGGCACACTGATCACACGCCCAATTACCTGAATCATCTGCATTTCTGATCGATATGTCTGTCTTAGAAGACCCCTTCCCCCTTCCCCCTTTCCCCTGGCTGCTCCCTGCTATGTTTTTTGAGCTTGTCTTGCTACATGCTGCTTGCGAATCAACATCTGAAAGACCTGTTTCCAATGCTCTAACCAGGTTTTCAAAGTAATTCCGGGTCACACTGTTGCAAAACGACGAGAGGAAATGAATTACTCACTCCTATTGAAAAAATATATAGACACTAAGCAATCTCATGAAGTGAAAAGGATTTGCATCAACCCATGAATCCAAAGACAACGAATATTCTTCCTTTTTCATCAAGTAAACTACTGGCTACAGATGTAAAGCCACTGGAAAAAAATACTTGCATAATCACCAGAATCCTTAACATACAGTAAGAGAACAACATGAACTACTATGAAGAGCTTTTCATTTAAGTGGACTAGTTACCACAATGTGCATTCCCGGCATTCAGCTTAATCTATTGACTTTGTGAAGGCCAACAAAATGACCATTTCAAGCAATCAGCTCACTCTCATGAGAGAAGAACTGTATCTTTTACAATCCCACTTAAAACTGATTATTCCTATAAGCAGGGAACATTTCTACAGATTCAGAATAGGTAATTGTAAAACTACATATTATGTCCTGCGGCAGTGCCTCTATTCCTTAATCACTGATGGCTTTCATGGTTTCTCATTTACACAACCAGATATATGCTTTCCACAACATGATAACTGCAGTGCATCCTTCGCATAGCATTCTAGGTGACATTTGACCCACAATGTAAATCAAGAATAAAGCGAATAATACTCCAATGAATCGGCCCCTTGAAAGAAGAGAAACAGTTCAAGTGCAATTCAAAAACTGATATGCATGGACACAGAAGAAATGCGAAAATTAGCATTGAATCTTTGTTTTTCTATTTCTTTAATATTATATACCAGAAAGCCTTTACTAAGGGACAATATGGTGCCCAAAAAACTACCTCTTCTGATTTATGGTGGCCACGTTTTCAATGTAAAGATGCATCACCCTTGCATCTCAAATTCGCATACAATCAGATTTCCATTAAGGTACATTATTCCAGTGCCAAAGACCTGTTTTCGGCCTTTGGAGTCCACACTAGCTTGTCTCAGAATTTCCAAAACCAAAAAAAAAAAAAAGGACAAACTAGTGAGGGGAAATGTAACTTCACTTTTCAAAGTCAGAGACCCGTTTTCAGTTAATTATAGACCAACCTGAGTATTGCAACCACCAGTATGAGCAACAGCTTCCTATGGCAAATGAAAACTTCAGATATTGTTATCCTCCAAACCCAGCCACCCAAAAAAATAAAAAATAAAAACAAAATATTGATATTGTGAACTAACAGTTCCATCTCATAGTGACATCATGAACTACATCGGCAGCAGAGCAATTCGCAGTAAGTACCTCACGATCATATGAAACTTCAACTAGAGGACTATTGGGGAGACCATGTTCAAAATCTCAACACATCAGAAGCATCCTCATACTAAGATGGGAATGGATAAATTACCATTAAGTTTCTTCTTTTAATCATTTTCCACAAAACATGTATAAACTTGAGAAGAAACTACTGGGAAACTACTAAGACAAGCAAACACTAGATCTAAAAACAAGTATTGAACTGTCAAATGGTCCAGTAAAATCCAAAAGTACAAGTTACAAAGTTCTAAAGCTTCATGCGTATTGCATGGAAAGTAAGGGCCTCTTTGAAGGTTTAGAAAATGAATAATTTTTGTCCATGCAACTGGCATTACCTTGTCAGACCAGCAAGTTTCGTACGGAAATCATTAAAATCTTTTGATGGTCCGTCAGAATTGAGGTAATTCAAGAACTCTTTCTCTGCACACTGATGAAGCCTCTCCAACCCTGCTTCCGCCTCACCTAAATGTTCATGCATTCTGATGGCTCAGTTTGAACAGATACAATATAATCTAGAGACCTTCAGCGAGTTCAAAAGGTTAGGAGAGAGATGATACCTTGCAAATACTCAAAAAATTGTTTTTTAGTTTGTTCACCCTCAGGGAGATAATAACCATATGCATAGGTCCATTTCAGTACCCTCCTACATTCAACTATCTGCAAAAATGTCCAGCTATCATTCATGATTTTGCAACATAAGCAGAAACGGAAGCACTAGTTTAACCATAACCTAGTCTAGTAGTACCGATCACCCAGTTTAGCCAGGAATCTTTATTGT
Organism: Sesamum alatum; assembly: GCA_034509735.1. Classification (NCBI taxonomy): domain Eukaryota; kingdom Viridiplantae; phylum Streptophyta; class Magnoliopsida; order Lamiales; family Pedaliaceae; genus Sesamum; species Sesamum alatum. The sequence goes on from JACGWO010000009.1 coordinate 30,227,779, forward strand.
GTACTTCTTCCAGTTGGAAATAAATACTATAACCCCTACAACTGGCTCATTAATGAAAGAAGAGTGAAGCCCAAGCTTAATAAGGTAAAGAAAAGAATATTTGCTTTCATACAGAAAAGTTCCACTGTACAAGAGCACATCATGGCCACAGAAAACATGTGGAGGAAAACATGGCTAGAAGAAAGGAAAAACACTTCTATTGAAGCCAACAATGGTGTTTTCTTTTCTCTTTTTTCATTTCTTTTTTTTGGGGGGTGGGGGTGAATGTCAATTGCATTCAATAGAAATAAGTTAGTGTACATCCATCCAAGCATTCAAGCTTGGTATTGTTGGTTGAAACCAACAATGTTATGTCATCATCTCGTGTATGACAAAAAGAGCTTCTCAAAAACCACTCCAGGACTGCATCCCAATCCACTCATCACTACCATCGTTATGGTTGAATTTACAATATATACCTCAAGCAAACAACAAAAACATATAATTGAACATACAAAATCAGTTGCAGTGCTTTACCTGTTGCCAGGCTTCTATAATGAACTTCAATTGTGACTCAGGTTGGGATTGTACTTCACTAAGCTTCTCAAGCTGGAGAAGAAAAACATTTTCTTATAATAAGAAAATCACAGTGAGTTGATATATAGAATATATTCTTAATAGAACAGGTAATTCCAGATTAAAAGGATACACATATATGTCATCCTCGGCAAGTTTCATTGGTGATTCTGACAGGCAATAAATGTATGTTGCGTATCACCATCTTTCACCTACTGCTTTGAAAATATTATAGATTTCGATTGTCTAAAAAGTTCAGGCTCTGTTTGGTGCTATTTGGGGGAGTTTGGAAATCAATTGGAGAACATGAAGTATGCTGGTTCAATTCATGGGGAGAATTTTCTACTAGAGACGCCTTTTTATAAAAGTCTTTATCTGGTAAGTGGCGTCGAATCAAGCTTCCATATTGTTCTATCTTATTAGATAGTATTAACTGGAATATGTACTACATATATATATATATCTTTGATTAATAAGTGGCACGTACATACTAAATATATAATAACACAATTAGAGTTTCTTTACAACACTTGGGGGAAGAGTAGAGAAAAAATGAGAATGTAGTTGTCATATTTTAAGGGATGGAAATTTGTTATGGGGAAAAGGAACCAACAGAGGTCAGTTAATTGCATTTCCAATAAACCAGCGCCCATCATGGAGTATTGTAGAGGTTCGACAGTTCACTACTTTCCTTAAAGTTGCTTCATTATCCTCACAGTTCAATTAATTAGCATATAAATTTATGAAGCAGCCTTTATTTCATTGTTTATATTTGCTAAAGATTACGTTACTAAATTTTGTCAAATGTCTCAATCCCAAAATTGCTGTTCTTTAATTTCATTTTATGAGTAAACTTCAGACCATGCCAGCCTCCTCCCCCCCACCCCCAGTGGTGGTCATCTCTTGAAAAAGAGCAGATTGATCATGCCTAACTTTCTACAGTTCCATAAAATCGAACAATCCCCTACCCAGAATTTCTGGGTAATTTCCCCCATAGAACACACAAAGAAACCGCCTACCCCCCAAGTGGTGGTGATCTATTAAAAATAGCAGATTGATCATACCTAACATTCTACTGGTTCCGTACAATGGAACAATCCCCTACCTCAAACCTATAATCCAAACCAAAATTTGTGGCTAATTTCCTCCATAGAATAAAAACCACTGGAGAAGTGGAGATCCTCAATCCCTCCAAAAGAAAGAAAAGAAAATGCACATTTACAGTTCCAAAAATTTGGCGAGGTTATCGCCAATCTAGATGCCACCTAATGGGCCAAAGGTACAGTTAACAGAAATGAGCATCCATAACGTTTATGTGGTTCAGGAAATTCTGCACTAAACCATGTGAATTTATAATGATAAAGAAAAATGACAGCAGGCACAGATTTGCTAAGACCCCACATCAATTTATAGAGTAGAGGCAACCGCCTATCAACCCAATGTCCTCCCAGTCACCAGAAAGAAAAAAAGTATTCTGTAAATCAATGGGCATAAACAAAAGCACCCAACGATTCCTTAGGCTAACTTCTTATGACCCTAGCCTCTCATTTTTGTTGACTCCCCAAACAGGTTGCCGCCTACAACTGAATGGCCCAAGTGAAATGTTAAGCAATTGTTGCAAGAATAAATCAAAGCAGTAAGCATCAGAAATCTCCTTGCACTTTCCACAAAAAGTAATACTCTTTTCTGACTATGCAAGAGGAGAAAAACAGAGAGAAACTTCTATCACATAGGAAACGGCCAAAGCTTGAAGCAAAAAAAAAAAAATTATGATATAAAAGAGAAATCTCTGAGTTTAATCTATTAGCAAGCAAACTTTTGTAATTTATACTATACAACACCTCTCTCTTGCCTCTAAATGAAAAAAGTTCATACAAAATCAGTAGTGGACTCTCTGATTTGCAATCATAAACTATCATTTGATGAAGTTTCAACCTATGAACTTTCTGAACATCTAAATACAAGCATGATATATCGCATTGCTGTGTTGTCTCTTCAATTTTCGTCCCATCCTTCTAGTGTCATTTCCTAGTAATTTCACATAGGTACTCTCATGGTACGAATTTTGAAACAATTGATTGGGCACATGCGCAATGACAGAAGGCCTTAGCGCTGAGGGTGTAAACCCAGTTTTATGGGGTGTCTGCCTGGGCATTTAACCATGCTTTTGCACCCTACCCACTTGGGATTAGCCCCAAAAAGAGAATAAAACAATATGCTTTTCACTTAAACCTCTGGAAAGGACAAAGTTGATTAGTTGATGGTCCAACAATAAGTCGATGAATAGGCATTTCAATACCCAAAATTCAGCCTAAACCAGACAATAGGGAACACCCACCCACATGCGTAACTTCTCCTGCCGATGTGGAATCCTTTTTTCTGTGCCAAGGTTAGTATATCCATATTGCTTTGGGTTCTTTGTGCCTTTTTTAAAACTTTGATGATGATATTGTTGGTATCCTAAATTTTCAATCAATAAAGTGCTGATTTTACTGTTCCTGTTAAAGTATCTTATGGGTGCCAATGTGTGTTGGAATCCGGAAACCACGGCTGAATAATCTATCTTCAAAATGGGTTTATAATTGCAGAAGCACATATCACACTTAGTTGAGTCTAGTTAAAGATAGAGATAATTATGCCCATCCCTACGGTATGGTATACTACAGAAAAATCCATCAATTTTAAAAAATACAATACAACTCTACAGTAATATTTTACGCTATAGATTCCTCCCAAGAATGGATGGCTAACGAGAATCTGCAATGTAAATCATGACTTTAGAGGGTGTTAATAACTTTTCAAATTTGGGGCTTTTTCTTGTAGTATGTCCCAACCTCAAAGGGTGTCTACGTAATTATCCCTTACAGATATGCTTAGGTAAGGGTTAAAAATGGATTCTAAGTATGAGAATTTTGACAAGTCTCTGAGATATCAGTGCATTCTCTTGTACTTAAGTAATATCAGGGGTAAAGGTTCTAAAGTGGGCATTGCCAATGCAATATGACAAAATTAACAGCAGCTCCCTTCTCGGCCCTTTACCAAGAATAAAGTACTTCAATTTCGTAATAACTGGTCAAAACATAAGATTCTCAAACTAATTTGGAGTAATCAACCTTAACTTAGCACTAACTTACTGAATAAATGTACACTAAATTAAAAAGGTTGAGTCAAGCAATTTTCAGCCCAACCCTTCAATATTCCAACAGATGGTTGGCTGGTTGAAACTCACAAGAATGCAGATTCAGGATCAGGTAACAGTACAATAAAGGACAGATAACGAATAGCTCTTCCATCTTCAGAATCATATTGGAGATGGGATATGTTGACATGAGTTTCAGTAAATTAACGTAATGAGTGGTAGTACGAACTCCTTACATGTATAATTTGCATCTGATGCAGATCTGCAAGTGCTTTTTGCCTCGACTGCATTAAATTGCAAACAATTGAAGATTATTTGGAAAAGAGAGGGTTAACGTTATGAAATGATAGCACAAAAACAGTGTCAAATTACTTGAAGTACAGCATACTGATAAGAATATTAAGTTAGAGGAAGTATTTGAAAGAACACAGGCCCATCGAAGTAAAGTTGTGCTGATAGTAGAGGATCCAGTTTGTAAGTAAGTTGCAGCTGGAATGGGGAAAGGTTCTAGCAGTGTGTTTATGTTTCTAGCAAAGCAGTTATATGTGAATCTGAAGACAAGCATTGCAATTAACCAGGTTCTCATACCAGAACATGGATGTGAGCAAATGAATGATAACAACGGATTAGTATACAGTGTCATTATTCCTTCACAGGGTAAGCCTTAGGCAATTCTTCAGTAAACACAAGGACATGAATGCTCTCATATTTATCTGGACCCTAAAACAGTTAGCCTGAATCGAATCTACCAGAATAGAGATGAACAAGTAAATGCCTCTCTTCATGAGATAAAGACATAATGTGACAAACCAGTGCATACCGCTTGGTTAGAAGCCCAACGCTCATAGTAATGAGTGTATCTCTCCAAAGAATTCTTTGCCATCTCTCTCCTCCTTTCAGATTCATCATACTGGACACAGAACATTTACATGCAAACAGGAAGCGAATTCAAAAACACTTTCAGATAAATGAAGGAGAACTTCAGGCAATGAATGCAATAGAAGACACTTAAAACAGAGAAATGCCCTTATATATACCACTCCTTCTTGCTTTGCTGTTTCATAACGGTTGCATGCATAAAACCCTCCTGTTCTCTCACCATGGTCTGACCAAGCACCAAGACAAAGCCTGCAAAACAGAGAAAAAAAACTCAATTTCAGAATGATAACTTAGAAGTACATCCATCAGTATGTCGTGTGATACACTTAGGAGTGGCAGCAGAATTCCAGTATATCCATCAAACAGATTCGGCTATAGTACAGAAGTTAAAAAGATACATTCTCACAGAAGCTTTGACTCGTAAGTGCAAGCATAGAGAACTTACCAGCAAAATTCAAACTTGCAGGGAGGTGTGCAAGTCATATGCATACAACCTTGGTTCTTTTCAATTGGGCGCTTGCACTTGGGACAAGGCTTCGAGTTGGCCAATATCCTTAAAATAACAAAATCAGGAATGTTAATTTTTCTCCTAGCCCCCTTTAACTTTGTTGGTAAATACTAACAAAACTACTCAATAATTGTTGAGGCACGAGAAAAGAGATCAAATACTGTCAATTTTAATACAACAAGGGGTGCAAATTTCTAGGTAATGCTAACTGAACTATATCTAAAATCCATCAAACATCTCTCCAAAGCTTAATGGCATAAAAAATGTGCCATATGCATAAGAAAGACAAAGTATAATGGTTATTTAACTGTTAGGTCAAAAGGCCGTCTCCCTTCCTAGCCATTTAGGATGTTTCTGATACTGAGGCTCATGTTGGAATTGGAACTAATAATATGAAGCTCAATATGCCACCATAACACTAATCAGCAGTTCAGCCAAAGTTATGCCTGGAATCCCACTATTGGATCTTGAAGAAATGTATTGGTTCCAATTAAAAGTTTAAAAATTTTAAATTTACCGTATGGACTGCCAGGGGTCTAGAAATAATTGTTTGAATGTTGGGACCTCAATCAGGGAGTTAATAGGAATCTGATTCATATTAGCTAATGTGATCTCATATTGTTCAGCAGCAATTAGTGGGACTAAAGTTGGTCACTAGGAACTATTTTCAAGTTATGAAAGATACGAGGCTGAAGACCTCATTGCAAAATTCTGTATTCATTGTACAATTTGCACTATTAACTAGTTCTGTAGACGGAACGAATGATTTCAAACTAGTCAATTAAAAAAAAAAAACTAGACAATTAACCCCAAACAAATCATCTGGAATGAATAATCAGACAGATTGACCAGAGGAGCTTAATCAAAACAAGCAATTGAGGGGAACCAAAAATGCTACAGGCAGATTTAATTTGTCAAAGCAGCATGTTAGGAAAAAGGATCTAGTTGTTGGAAATGGCTCATGGAAACTGATATTCTGGACAGACATTTTAAACAGAGGAGAGCCACAAGTGATTGCATATCTACAATGATAAGGAAATACTGGTCATGCCATATCTACAATGCCTATTTGTTTGGTTTCTGCTTTACCTACATTATAAGTATTGTCCATATCCCAGTACTATATCTCATCAAATCAAACATCTTCAATTGAATATCTGAACAAACATCAATTGAGGATAGGAAACAAGCATTTAATGTGTGCTTTTTCTAGATTCATTACTTGAAGGCGTGTCTGTTTGTCTTTTATTCATGGCAAAATCAGAGATGTAGACATTATATCGAGACCCTAAATATAGATCAAGGATTGTTAAAAGGAATTTCTTTACCTAGACATCGTAAGTGTTCAAACATTCCAACTTATATAATGTCTCTTCAAAGGACAAAATAGAAATATGTATGTCACAAACTCAAAGTATGACGATTGTCTCTATCCTCTGCAGAAAGATTTATCTCTGAAATGATCTCTACAATGATACGACATTTGAACCTGTTAGTTCTGGGACTGCTCATAAGCGATTCACATAGACGTCATTCTTCTTTACAAATATTAAACCACACCTAAGAGTAAAGATCAAACTCTAGTTTTCAGCAAATTTATATTGATATTCTTTTTCTTTATCTTAATCAAGGCAACTGCCCTAATTTTTGGGTGAGGATAAAGAAGAATAATTTAAAGCTTTTTTTAATAAATAATTACCGAAGAAGACTCCAGAATTACATTGATCAATGTTTCTAGATTCCAGTTCACAATGTGTGAATAGCTTTCTGGTCACCAAGAATATCAAATAAGCAACTTCAGTTTCATCATATGATCATTAGATATCAACAGCATAAGTAGTTCAAACTTGTTATGAAAAAGACTTAGGTTTTGTGGGAAGTTAACTACAGAGAAATACACAAAAAAAAACTGAACGAATATATGAAAATATTCGGCTGTCCAAGCAAGTACTCTACCAATTCATGTTTTCTGACTCTGCACTGTTTTTCAAAACCCACTTTGCAACAGTTCCGCAGTCCACTGGCCGATGAGCTTCCTCTGTACACTGAACCAGCTTATGACACTTAAACACAAAAATCCTAATCAAGCAAACAGAAGGGCAGTCAAATATATCATACAGCCCAACTTACATTCCAACAGAAGCTATACAAACAACTGCAAGTGACGTCATAGCTTCCACTACCAACAACATATTTAACAGCAGACTCACAACCAGGAGCAGGACACCACTTAATCTGTAAAGATTCATAAGAAAATTAACCAATCACATTAGTGAACGAAGACAAGCACAACAGGATAAGTACGACAAGCCAAAGAACAAGAAGCCTCTATCCAGATGAAGCCATCATCATATGCCCCTCAAGTTTATGGGAGGTAGCACAGAAATAATGCCATGTAGAAATGCTAGATAAACATTACAGAAAAACTTCCCTTTAGAAGACGAGATGCAGTATCAACCTCAACATCCAACCAACTCTATCTGGATATAATTTTTAAAAAGGGGTATTTTGACAAACTTGGAGAAAAATAGTGTCATTAGAGTTATTCTACCTTCATATTTTATCAGTAACAAATGCAATGGTAATACTAGTGATGGTGATGGGGGTAATAAAAATACTATAGCAGCAGTAACGAAAAGGACTGTACAAGAACAGGTGGGATCCACTTCAAAAGATCCTTCTTTCCTTTTCCTTCATAATAGAAACACGGGCCGACAAATTTACATTTCCTAAGATGGATTCGAGGACTTATTATGGGGTGGCCTTTTATCAGTAACCTCAACTATTGGAAGGGGTAAAAGTTTTCACCTCTTCAATTTTGAATGGAAGGGGAAGCATCTACAGCATCAAAATAATGACTTTATACCTAGAAAAGGCAGGTTCTCAGAAAAAGATTGCCCACCTTACGGCTGTCCTCAACATAAGATCTAAGAAGATAACGATGATACTTCTCCTTATCTTCAATGGTTGCCAACTGATCTATCATAGCTTGGCCAACAGCAGCACCACAGGATGGATCAGGACACCTCAGCATCAAGCACCCAGGACCATCTTTAATGGATGTGCTAATGTAAGCTAACAGAGCAAAAGGGACAACAAATTAATATTTGATTCTCAGATGAAGTTGCAAGAAGGAAGAAGAAAAAATTTAAGACTATTCTTTTGGCATTTCATTAGTCATGCTCCACGGACACTAGGTATACATTCAGAATATTTCTAAATGTTCAAAAGATATTGATTAATACTAGTCTGTGAATAAATTTCAGAACCTCACGTATGACCATGCAATGAGTTAGAAGTACTTCAAGGTCCTCCTAATGCATCATCTTCACAAGTTAATGTTAAAGCCTGTAATTTAAAGTGAAAAGGACAAGGTGTCTCAACTACACATCCGAGACAAGGTTGCTGTCAGTGCATCGTCACCATAACCTAAACTTAGTTTCCAGACCAAAGAAACTATAATACATTAACTATAACCAAGAACCATCACATCCCATTAGCTACCAGATTGATACAAGCAATAAAGGGATTAAGAGACTAAATTGGAGTTTCGAGCCCTCCAACAAGGCCAACAAGAAAGTTGAGCTCTCAGTCAAGGAAATTAATCCTTGGTGATCTTAGAGTTGCTGTTTAAGTTTCTTCAAGATTCAAGAATTGAGGGGAGCTTAATAATTTTCAGATCTGCAGAAGTTCTGATTAGGACTCAGTAGTTGGGATTTTCATTGTTATTTGAGTTTATTGGCAATCTTAGTCATAGATGATTGGGTTATAATTAAGAAATTAGTTGCTTCCTAATTGTAGTCTCAATTTTCCTGTCAGGACTAGACTTTAAACAGCTCTAATTCCATGTCTTGTTAGGTAAGATTAAAAGATTGGGAATGAAGTGTCTATAGATATTGTATTTCCACTAGAAGTGGAAAACTCATATCTCACTCAATCATAAGTTATTTGCATTTAAGTGGGATCAATTGGGAAACTGATCTGAAATGGAAGTTCTCTTCTTACCCATAAATCTCTCCAAGATCTTTATTATGATACTTGTTAACATTAGCCACATCGAGAAGGTGGCGATGTTTGCGTTCGGCGACACCATTTTGTTGAGAGGTATACGAGCAAGAAGATTGATGTAAAATGCCATGAGAATCACAGAAGTTAGAAACTGCTTTTTGGACATATTCAAGAGCATTATCAGTACGGAAAATACGAATATTAACAGAGAACTGAGTTTTTATTTCATTATAAAAGGAAGTGATTATACTAGGTACTTGAGACCTATCCTTGAGTAAATAGACCCAAGTCATTCTTGAGTAATCATCAACAAAGGTAAGAAAGTACCTAAACCCACCAATAGACTCAATACGACACGGACCCAAATATCAGAATGAACTAAACTAAAAGGAGAGGAACTACGGTTGTCAAGACGAGGTGGAAAGCTAGCACGATGGTGCTTTCCCAACTGACAAGACTCACAATCCAAGCGTGTAGACTGAATAGGTAAAACCTTCTTTAGATTAGGTAAGGATGGATGACCAAGACGACAATGCCACTGAAGAGGGGAGACAGAGGCAGAAAGAGCACGAGCATCTACAGGTGTAGTATGATCTAGAAAGTAGAGACCACCACGCTCATGACCGCCACCAATCGTCCTCTGTGTTTGCAGATCCTGGAACACACAGTAAGAAGGAAAAGAAGTTACCGAGCAGTTGTGGACTTTTGTAAGTTGACTAATAGAGAGGAGACTAACAGGAAACTTTGGTGCATACAAGACATTATTAAGGGTAAGTTGGTGTGTGGGATGAACAGTACCAGAGCCATATATGGGAGAGTAGGATCCATCAGCGAGGCGAACGAAGGGAGAGGTATGAGAAGGAGAGAGGGAGTAAAAAAGAGAGCGATTACCAGTGAGGTGTGTAGTAGCACCTGAATCTAGCATCCAAGACTCACCAGGAGTTGCAGCAAAGGCACCCGGAGTGGAAGCTGTGGCAGGGGCAGTGGAATTAGCCACAGGGCGATGGAGGAGCTGTTCATATTCTTCACGGCTAAGGGTAACCAAATCAGATTCATTAGCAAAAGGTTCCGATGTTGTAGGTTCACCATCACCTTTAACTGTATTGGCCCACTCCGGTTTGCCATATTTGAGCCAACATTTTTCCACAACATGATTAGTTCGACCACAATGGGTGCAGTAACGGGAGTTAGTAGAAGCATTGGAGCCTCGACCACGACCACCACGGCCTCGGGAGGAGTTTCGACCGCGACCACGAACTGCCATGGCTGAGGACTCGGTGGTTGGACCAGATGAAGAGTCAGAGGATATAGTAGCCACGCGGAGGACACGAGACAGAGCATTGGATAACGTAGGCACAGAGTCACTGGCTAGGAGGTGATCACGAACCGATTTCAAATTGTTGTCGAGGCCGGACAGGAACTTCGCCACCAAAAAATCTTCCCACTGAGTCTTGCGAGTCTGAGCATCACAACTCAAGGGGTGATATAGCAAAATTTCATCAGATGTGCCCTTCAAGGAGGCAAAATAGTCGGCTACTGTACGGCCATCCTGTTTGAGGGAAAAAAGTCTCTCATACAGTTCAAATACCCGAGAAACGTTCTTTTCCTGAGAATACATGTCATGTAAAGTATCCCACATTGTTTTAGCAGAAGTGAGAAACATAACATTGGAACCGACAGTTTCCTCCATACTATTCAGAAGCCAAGTCATAACCGAGTAATCAGCTTGTTGCCAAGTCGAAAAATTAGCATCAGTAGAGGTTGGTGGAGGAGCCAAAATATGATTAAGCTTATTTTGAGACCCAAGAAACAACCGAAAGGCTTGGGACCAGAGGATATAATTCTGGCCATTCAACTTGACAGTGGTGCCAAGAGCACCTTTATGTTCAACGGTAGCCATGATCAAGGGGGGATAGACAGACAGATAGATAGGACAGCAGCAGCAGGGAGAGCAGTCAGCAACGAAAAGCTGATTCAGGTGAGCATCTCAGATCGGGCGCGGCGCAAGGTGCAACGCCGGAGGCGGGCGTCGCGAGCAGAAGTGGCGGAAGGGCGGGGCGGCGCAAGAAGAAGGCGCGGCGCCGCGAACAGAGGCGCCGGAGGCGCGAGAGAAAGCGGCGACGGCGGCGACCGACGGGTGTGAACGCAAGGTGAGGGGCCGACGGCCGCGGCGGCCGAGTGACCTGCGGCGGCGGAAGGGGTGGCGGTGGGTTGCAAAAAACTAGGGTTAGGTTTTTCTCTCTTGTTTTTTTTTTTTTTTTTTTTTTTTTTTTTTTTCAGAAATATATATAAATATATATATATATACAACTTCTTTCTCACTTTTTCTGAACCTGCTCTTATACCATGTACGAAGTGATAAAAGAAGAGATGAATCTATATTATTGATTAATGATGATTCCACCTCTATTTATAGTGATGGAATTTAAGGATAACTACACCTATAGAAGAGACCTACTTGAAGTAAAACTACACCTATAGAAGAGACCTACTTGAAGTAAAATAGGAAAAGATAAGAACAAATTTAAATATTCTAACAGTGTCAATAAAGTTTTAGCTACAGTGATCTTGTTAAATGTAAAATTCATATATAATTTTCCCTAGCCAGTGTGTTATAGTAGATTGGCAGTTAGTCAATTCTCTATTATATACTGATCATGGCAATCCAACAAGACAACATCCTAAGCGAGAAACCCTAACACCAAAATATAAGAAATATGTAACCACCAAGGGTTTCGATCGAACTCAATTCCCTCCGTAATCCCATGTTCCTTCCTCCCGATTGCCTGTGACAACTACTCCAGGATATCACAATTACCCCATTCTTCCACCTATTGATAAACTAACAACAACATAAAAGATAAATGTATCCACCTAGATCTGAGCATATTTTTTCATCAAATCTGAGCATATTTTTTCTCTGTACCGCAACAAACATTAGTGCTCCAGCACAAAAGATGTAGGGATACAAAAACGACTTCGAATCACCATACCCCCGACATAGCCTTAGTTCTCCAGGACATGGACATAGTGGGAAAGATAGAAATCATAGAATCTCACTATTCCTTGGCCCAGGCCCCAGTAGAGCAAAAAGATCAATAAAGTATGCTCTAGCTTTACAGCGGAGATACTTCTAGAGAAGTCATCAACAGAGGAACAAGGATCAAGCCAAAAGTAACACCGAATATAGGACAATCAAAATGTGGCATAGCTAGGCAAACCTTTCCAACACCCATCACAATATAGATGTGTACATCCAGCTGATTGAAGACTCTCAGAGCAGTAGTTCTCAAAACAGATCCCACAAGCCACCTACCAAAATAATTTAAAGGAAAAGATATGATGCATGAGATGACAAGATCGCATTGATAGGATATTCAAAGCAATGTGCATGCATCGCCAATAGATAAACAACTTACTTCCCTAATACTCAAAAACTTAACAACTGGCTTCTCCAATATGCCAACAGCATGACGGACTCTCTCTTCATCAGCAAACCATTCTTCATGCACATTGTTCACGCTCCTCCATAAAAACATACATAAAAAGTTAGTCAAACATGGAATAAAATCACAATACGGATGATATCTAAATGAAAAGCTGTGAATTGCCAATACTATTAAGGGCTTTAGAGAAACTTTTGCATGCTAAGAATTAGCATCTCATAAACATAGAGAACCAACAAATTTTTAACCCAACCCAAGAGAATATGGTTTTGTATAACAATCAAGACATAGATCTCATGTTTTTTCAGATGATGAGACAAAAAGATTACCAGTTATAACGACGCAACAACAGGCATGCTGCTTCCTTTGAGATTGAAAGGACATTAGAAATCCGGATAATATCTTCCTCTTGACACTGCCTTATATCTTCTTCCTTTAAGATGGTATAATTCCTCTGCAGTACAATCAAGAAAATGTCATGTAAAGAAACTAAACATATAAGGCACTGCAATCAGCTTTACCTACGAGTATGAGCATTCAAAACTTACCTTCATTACTCTTATTTAAATTATAAGCATAAGTCTTACTGAATACAAACAAGAACATGGCATGTAAGAAATAAATATATAAAGCAATACAAACAGTTTACTTGCGCATACGAGAACTGAATGTCTCCTTCATTATTCTAAATTTTAAATTTTATACAAGAATCTCAGCCTAAGCAATCCCTGACTTCTGATAAGCTATGCCCGTATTTAGAACTTGAAGGTCATTCAATTCTCTATCAAACTATCTAATTCTAAAAAGTGAGGCGGTACTTTTAGGGCACTTCTCAAGAATTTGTCTGTTGACCTGCACTTCTCAACATTTGTCATAGCAACATCCTACCCGAAAGATAACAACCCCCATTAGTATCTCTCAGCCCTCCCTCTAATCAAAAGTTTCAACAGTCAACTTAAAAAATCACATCCAGCTCAGAGATTCAGGTATCACCCCTCCCAGAACTAATTCCTGATATACCATGTTGCCTTGATTAACACAGACTAACAAAAACATTCACCTTGCATATCTATAGTAGAATAACGATTATTATTCAGCTATCTTCCGGTATACAGTAAGGCTTAGCCCTCCGTTCTTGATTTTCCAGCATAAAGCGCACAGTTGCTTTTAACATCAGTGATTGATAAATCAGATTGCCATCCATCTCTTGTCAGTTGGGCGTTTTTAGCAGTCAATTTGACGACATAAACTAAAAAAAAACGTAAGCGCCTCTAAAATTACCTGTGAACGACTAATGAGAACATCGTCGCCATCATCGGAGTCATCGGCCATGAAGTCGTAACCGACACCATCATCCTCTTCATCATCATAGTCATAGCTACCGTAGTCTTCTTCTTCAGCTTCTCCCTCCATACCCATGTCCGGATCCTCGCCCCCACTGTAATAGTCGTCATCCTCCTCTACCACTACCTCGTTAGCGTCGTGCATATCATCCTCCGACTCCATCAAACTTGCTGATTCTTGAAAAAAATTAGCACACTTCTTTAGAAAACCCTAGGAAAAGGGGAGAATGAATAAGGCGGCCGTCGAGTTTGGAATGGTGAAGACGAAGAAGGAACAGGGATTCAACTCAGTCAGGGATCATGTATTGAGGATCATCAGTTCAACAAATGGGTGAGAGGCGGTGAGATATCTGCATTTGTGAAGAAATGAACTGAAAGGAGGAAGTTGGGAAAGTGGATAGTAGATAGCTGTTGCTTTCTTCCCTTGAATGCTTTTCTTCCTCTTTCTTCACTTTCCAATTCAACCAACAAACTATAGTAGCTCTCTTTTTATGTTTTTGGATGATTAACATAGTAGTTAGTAGAATATTTTGTCCAGCAATAGGTATTTTGTGTCAAAATTGCAAACTTTATCCCATAACATCGGGTCATTTTAAACTTGACCCCAATTTTCGTTAAATTGGCAGAGTTCGTCCCAAAATGCCGCAATATTGGTCATGTTTACATTTCGTTGTTAATCTATACTATTATGAGGAGAAAGGGGTTTTATATACGCAAAATGATAGTTTTTATATCAATACACCAAATTAATATAATACCAAAAACATCCTTCACTTCCCAACTCTGTAAATAAATTAACTATTCGATCAAGTTATTTTAAAAAATTAATTCCATGCAATTACATTTACACAAAATTAAATTTACTCTCATTTTGTTTAATTAAGTTTATTGTTAATTGGAATAAAAATAACATATTAGTATTTGTGTTGCACATGTATATATAATCGTTGTTATCAATATACTGTATATTGTACAAAGTTTTAATATTTAATTTAATTTGAGTAAAATATATATTGATAATTAATGCATTAGAAAAAATTATTAGACAGTTTGTATATCTAAACTATTATAAAAAAGAAACCCCCTTTTTTACTCATAAATAGCAGTTAATAACACCGCCGCTACCGATTTTTTGTAATCCTAAAATTAACCTTCCGCTGATAAGATAACTAATTTATTCAACTTTTCAAAATTTATATTAATTAAATTTTACTTTTTCTTTCTTTCTTTCTCTTTTTCTTAATGTGATGTGTTAGTTTATATATTTTACGCTTATTTATAATATATTTTAAAGCGTTAAATACTATTTATTATATGCACGTAGGAACGACGTGCCACAACGGCTAGTACTTAACAAATAAAACACATGAGATTTGCGTGTCCATTAGTAGCTGAGAATGGAGGGGGAAAAACAAAAGAGCATGCTACGATGAGTGAACACGAACACAATGATACGAAAAAGTTTTAAAATTTAGGGCAGAGTTATACATTGTGACGTCCCCGAATTTCTTATATAGAATTATCATTTATTAGCACAAGGAAAATATATGTTGTGATGATGGATATAATATTTGTGGTTAATGGGATAATTATAAAGACGAGATAATTATCGTAGAATATTTGTATAATAGAAATGTGGGAGTTTAAATAAATACTTGTAAAGATGAGGGGGAAACAAATAAAATCTTAATATAATATGTAAATATTAGCACTATACAATATATATATATATATGTGTGTGTGTGTGTGTGCGCGCGCGCACACTACAAAACAAAAGAAGTATATTACTACACTAGAAAACAAAACAAGTAACCTTATCAACATGTGTGATTAATATAATATTCATATATATATATATATATATAACTATATAGACCTACTTATCTACGCACCTACATATATGTCTTACATACCACGCACTCAAGCCACCCCGTTCGAACTCCAGAACGAAACTCAAGTCATTGCTCATTCCCGCTCATCTTTGCTAGCTCATGCTTGCTATCGCCCTACCATAGTGTCACGGGCGGACTCTTTTGTCGCAGCGGAATATCTCTTTTTCGCCCGTGATGCCTCTCAGGTTGCTCACAACCTTCGACCGGCCTTCCTCCATTCGAGTCCTCTCGGTCTCCCAACCATGTGTCTTCGACACTCGCAGCTTACTAGCGCGACATCCGAACGCATCCCTGTGCAGCGCCTTGCGCCCAAGCACTCGCCTATTCGGAATGCTTATGTTCGTAGAGGGTCGCGGCTCTCGCGCCTTACGCGTCTTCATGTCCGGCCCCAACTAGCTAGCTTGCCATCATGTATCTCGCCCACAATCTCGGACCCTGCCGATACTTCTCGCAATGGCTCGGAGCATTCTCGCCCCGTCTCGGCACTATGGTCCAACTTACGCCCACAACGCCCATCGCACGCACAACAATCACTTGGTGCATTACCGGCGCATGTCTTCACCATGCCCGTCTCGCATGCCTTGCCCGAGTAGGGCAGCATCACCCGTCCGTGGCCCAACTCTTATGCCAACATCTCGCATCGGTCCTGCACGGCATACCCAACATGCCTTCTTGCCTTTCGGCGTGGCCTCATACTTTGCCTACAGCGCGGTGTCGTCCCACGATCGCGTATCTTAGCCAACGGACCGTCGTGCATGGCTAGAACCCAATAGTTCATGACACGAGTAGCTCACGAGGTCTTTTCAATGCTTCGCCTCGATCGCTCATTCCGCTCGAGAGGTGTTGCCTATGACTTCCCGCAGCCCGCGGGGCATTCTCGCAATCACACGGAGCCTTTCGGCGCATTGCTTGCCCACGTGTGCCATCCTAGCCCCACGCCGCCCGTTAGGTACCCATACCGACCGGGGACTTTAGCCCTCCCTTCGAGGTGCCTAAAGCCGGCCCTTGAGGCCCCCATCATTCCCCAAGGGAATCGCTCATTTAGTGCCTCACTGCACGGGGGGGACTGGCTGGAGCTCACCACTGCTGTCCCCCTTATAATAGGCTTAAAAACATTCCCTTGTTCTAGTAGTAGATATTCAAAGTCCTTGAAATGACCGAGCAGGGCACCTTTTTCACAACTCCTTCACCTGACGTCCGAATCGCGTACCGCTTGAACCATTGCGCTCCCACGTGCCGGGTCGACATCCCCTTATCGCCCGCACGTCCTCCGCAAGTCACAACAGACACTCCTAGTTAAGGGGCGGCCTGTGACCATAGTCACGAGTCTCTTTATATTCACGACTCTTGTCATAGTCAACAAGGTTGAAACTTCCAGGAAAAAACTTCGAATTGGAAGGGCGATGATCCTCCCGGTGAACTGATCGTACCTTCTGGTGGGCGAGAAGTCCAGTATTGACTTCCGTTCTTTGAGCTACTATCGACCTTTGTTTGTGAGAGAAATACCCTTTTTCTACCGACTTATATATAAGATAGATATAAACTATATATATATGTATATATGAGAAGAATGTTGTAGAATGAAAGAAAAGATAAAGAGGGAGGAAGTGAGGCGGTGAGAGAGAGAGAAGAAGAAGAAGAAGCTTGGTAATTCCTCTATTTTCACCAAAGCTTAGGCAATTTTACCTCTGATTTAGTACGTTTTAGTTCGTATTTCTTGTCTAAATTCATGCAGGGGCTGGTGTGTGAGTGAATTTGAAGATATGAACCAATTAAGATGCAATGAAGACACCAGGATAAACTCTGTCCGAACAGTCTCTGTGTTTCCAAAAAATATCGAATTTTATCTGTCCAAAATTAGTTATTTTGGTGTCTATGAAAACTTTAGGATGTCCTCTATAACTTTATAGTGTTTCATAGAAGCTAAATCCTTCGTTTTGATTGGTAAAAATAGAAAACTATTCTGTTGCCCTGTTTCTGCGTGAAATCAGACAAGGTGTATTAAAAACCTTATAACTTGAGATATAAAGGTTCAAATTGTGTTATTCTTACTTATAATGAAATTAGACAAACAGGATATCATATTTTGAGAATATCATGACTTTTGAACGGCTATTTGATTTTTTATAGAATTTTGAAGTAGTAAAATCGAATGTGTATCAGTGAAAATAAGGTTGTACTAAATCCTAAGTAACTTATTATATAGAAACCCAATTCGCCTGATTCTTATTAGAGATGAAACTAGAGACAAAAGAGAATATTTGTAGTAAACATGACATTGGTATCAACTATATTTTGGTCTGTAGAAAACTTGTAAGTTAGGACAGAGGCACTGTCAAACCTGTTTAGAAGAGATTGATTAACATGGTACATAAGTATTCATCTTTTAATCTTCATTGCTGAAATTGTTTATATTAAATAAAAATATTGGGAATATTGTTAGGAGCTGGATCCACTGGGAAAAATGTAGACGAACTAAGACCATCGGCGATCAATACATTTTGTAAGTAAATAATTAGCGATGCCTATATATGTCCATTTCCCTCTTGATATTACTCTTTGTAAATAAATGACTAGCATCGTCTAGATATGCTCCTTCTTCATCTTTATAACACCTTTATATAAGTCTATGATTGTACTGCTAATAACCTATGAGGAGGTTATAATTGATGGATAGTTTGAGTTGAATGCTTAAATGGTGAAAGCAGGGGATGTCAATTATTAGCATGGACTATATGTGTGGTGTCGTATTCATATCATTTGTTGTATGAACTCTATTATTCATGAGTTGTCGAAGCAAGATGAGAAAGTGTATTTCGCATATTCCATGGGTTTTATGACATTGCGGCTATATATTTGTGATTGAAGATATGTGATGATATGTGGTCTTACTTGAATAGTTGCTCACAAGAAAAGTGATATGTGGAAATGAGGGAGTTAAGGAAACTGGATTGAATTATTATGTGAATACCCGTTTGATTGGTCTCGGTGGCCTTCATGGAAAAAATAACGTCTCGATGACTCTTTGTGGATAGATTGGCCTCGGTACTCTTCGTGGATAAATTGGCCTCGGTGGCTCTTCGTGGAAAAAAAATAAACGGCCCCGATGACTCTTCGTGGATGAATTGGTCTAGGTGGCTCTTCGTGGAAAAAAATAAATGGCCCTGATGACTCTTTGTGGATAAAATGGCATCGGCGGCTCTTCATGGCTTACAAAGGGGAAATTCACTTAAGTATAATGTGATGAATAGTGAGACGAGTTGGGTGGAGAAAGACACTATATCACCATCTTGTGAGCATACTAGGAAAGGAAGAATTTGATTGATTGTCTTGTTGTGAGATGGTTATATTGTTAATAAAATGAGACGTGTTGGAATGTAAAATTGATGACTATGTTATTACTTGTTCATTTTGGTCTTGTTGAACTGGACTCGTCATGCATGTATAAGCAGAGCTGGTTATTTACTTATTGAGTCGCAGGCTCACTCCTCTGCAACATTTTTCAGGTGTAGATTTTGGTCGTGTCTACTCTTGAGGAACAGGTCCACATTGTGCTTGCAAAGTCAGCTAAAAGTGAAGACGACTTGTGAACAGAACTAGTCTATGTTGCCATATGTGAAAGAGACATATATAAGTGTTGTAGATGAGTAAATATTACTGTTAATTATGTTGATAGAGTATGTTATATAACCAACTGTGAACTGGTTCATGTTACCTATAAAAGTAATGTTGTTAATGTGTAACCGTTAAGCAGCATCGTATTATCGTTTGGGGTGTGACATACATAATATATGATTTATCTTATATATATTCTCATAAAACTATAATATACAATATGACAAATATAAACATATAGGACACACCATGAAGGAAATATCGAAATTGAACATTAAGATAAAACATCAATTAAGCACGTCTTATATCCAAGTTATTAACCAAAATTCATGGCTTAAAAAATATACATAATCATATCATTTTTCAAAGTAAATAACTATCAATTCTGAAATAAAGCACAAGACAAAAAATTTCTCCAAATCAGTTAAATCATTGATTGCGAAAATACGTATATGCCACTAGCAAGTGTATTAGCTATCAAGTAGTACAAAAAGTGTCGGTCCGATGAGGATTTAACGAAACAATTACCAAATTATAACTAATTAAATTATCTGGACGATCAAAAGTTGACCGATGATTTACTACTACTACTACTACTAATACGAGAAATTACTAAAAATAACTACGAAAAAACTTCAGGTTGGAGAAAATTTAGATGTAGAAGAGATGCTAAGGCTATAAGTCCACTTAATCGATCTAATGAATGTAATTTTTAACAAATTAATATATCAAGCATGCATTTTCACACAATGAGGTTTTCCTATAAGTTAACCTGACATACTCTTCCGAGTTATGACAAACCTATTATTATCTTCAAGGAATTAGTGGATCCCTTTTTTCTAAAACTCGTGACACTAATGCATTACGATCTGTAAAAAGCTTATGTGACTAGATGAATCACACTTATGTATGTCTACATATCATTTAATCCACATCATGAATTCCCGTGTCCATTATCAAAATTCTCTTCCGATTCATCAACATAATTAAATAAATTTAAGAGGTTATCAAGCTCTCAAATAATAACAACAAGCATAATAATACATGGACATGTGAAAATAACAAAGTAGATTAATTTAAAAAAATACACAAAATATTGTATCAATTGGGTTTTCCGTAAGCCCTAGCAAAGAGTAACTTAGTTCATGCTTACTAGACCTAGAACAAAGAACAAAGGTTTAGAAAAATTCATGGAGTAGATGATCGGGCTTGACCGGTGTCACTCTGGTGTCGGATCAACTTCTCCAATTGCTCGTCATCTTCTTCTTCGCTCCAAAACGTGATCTCTGGTTATTATTTTTTTTTTTTTGCTGCTGGAAAATGGATTTCCCTTTCTTTTTCTCTCTCCTCCTTGAAGGAACATGGATCGGCCCGGGAACGCCGCGGAAGCACGGTGGAGATAAAAACATGCAAAATAATAGAATTTAAATCACGTTGAAAGGGTGTGCCCTTGAACATTCCCAGGATATTGGTGTATAAACGCAGAATATAAACATATTCATATAATGAACAAGCGTTTATGGCTTTGGAATAAAAAAGCAAAAACAAGAACATAAATGTAGAGTACATTTCTCGATTTTCTACTCCGATCGGCTACACGCGTTGATCTCCTCCCAACGTTGATCCACGCAAGGCCTCAATGTGACCCTCTAAATACATCCACACCACACTAGAATCATGAGATTCATCTTCGTGCCAGCAAGGAATGAATCCATGGAAGAGAAAATTGAAACCACACTATCGATTAGTATGTTTCGATCTTCCTTTTTTCTTCACTTGGTTTTAAACCAAGAAGAACACAAGGTAGGAGAAGGAAGAGAGATGGCTGAAAATTCCTGGAGAGAAGTGAGAAAAATCGGCCATGCATAGTGTTGTGCTAGAGTTGGAATGAATGTATGAGATATGGAAGGCAGACATAGTCTTCTAATCTATAAAGGCAACTTCCACATATCTCTCCAATCTTCCATAACGTCTCCATAGTTACATACATTGAATGTGCACAATCCAATATTCATTGTATGTGGGTGATTTTTGGCTCTTTCTCTAAAAAGAATGTCAACCCTTGACTTAGGGAAAGTCAATTGTGGGCTAGGTATGTGCATTTGGACCGGGCTCATTTAATTTGTCCTACAAATTAATTAGAGCCCAATTATTAAATTTATTGGACTTATTTATTTAATCCAATTAAATAAAATATCCAACACTTTTAATTCCCAAATGAATATTTAATTCAATCAAATAATTCACAAGCCCAATGCACTTAATTAATTAAATGAATCCAATCCACTTAATTAATTAGGCCTAATACAATAGTTAATCCAATTAATTATTTCCGCCCATCTCTACTAATTAATGAATCCAATCTGTTAATTAGACAAGCCCATCTACTAATTTATCAGTGAATCCAATCCACTAATCAATTAGCCCAAGCTTCCTTTAAATTAATCTAATTAATTTAAAAGGCCAAATTCAAAATTCAATCAATCCAATTAACTAAATTTTGGATCATCAATCCAATGGATAATTCCGCATAAATGATCCAATCATTTATGCCCTCCAAGAATTGATTTAATCCAATTAAATTAATTCACCTCTTTCAGAATTAATTCCAAATTAACTCCATCACTTTCCAGTGATTTGTGTGTGACTCTTTTATGCTCACCATCAGCTATACTTGGACTTGTGTCCAACACAATATTTTTGATTAACCAATAGCCGAAAATAGCCCATTACCATAGGTGGCCGTCCATATGACGATTCCCGCGAGTCAGTTCAGTCAGTCGACCACCTTGTCGACTAACCCACTAAAATTGCATAGACGACCTTCGTCTTTCACTGATGAAACTCGCTCACCTAGTGAATGCCATACTCAGTGCACGTCTCAATAGGACCCTCGATGCCTACTCTCGAGGTCCTCGACTTGGAACGTTTCAGACCAACCCTCAAAAGTTGGTTTCGTAGCCGCCATCCAATGTGCAACCCAACTACATGGGTTATCTAATTGGTATGTGGGAATTTGTTGTGACTTTGAAATGCCGTTCAACGTTAGTAGTAACCACAACAAACACAGTGCCAATAATGAATACTTACTCTATTCATTAGGATAATATTATTGTAATAAGAATTGACGAATAGTTCGCAAAACTGCCAATTCAATTAGCTTTTTGGTCTCCTATTTCAACAATCTCCCACTTGACCTCAAATCCAATTACCCATGTCACTCAGAACCTTCTAAGAATGAGTAATTTGCGATACCGACTCAGTCTCGTGGGTCAACTCTATTTCTCTACCGAGGTAATACGGTCCAACAGTTCTAGCCTCTTTGTACCATCGCGTACCTGCAGATGGTGGCTGTCTAAGAAATTTCCATGGATCTTTTGATGAGATCTCAGGCCCAAAAGGCTTTAGCCATAGCCTAGTTGTCAACCTCCAAGGCAACTACTGGCTCGGCCGTGTTAGGCACTACATCCATCTAATGGGTACTATTTTCATCCGAACCACTTTCCAGAAACGACTTCCAAAGTTGTCATGTTCCGATTTGCATGATGAAACATCGTGGTATCCTGCTTGGAAACTTTTCGAGCTACCACATTCACCATTAAGTCCAAACATATATAAATACTGAGACTAATTATTATTCACATGATTCTAGAAGCTAGTATCGCTATAGCCTTCTAGAATCAACTCTCCATAAACCGTGCATCGACAATACTTTTCTAATCCATATTCAGGTATTAAAGACTGCTCTCAATTGCGTCTACTGCCTCGTCGGTACACACTTGATATTCGTTGTTATGTATGATGCATAAACAACATCAGGCCCTTGTGCATCGAACAACATACCATGTTGCCTATGGCAAAGACGTAAGGGATGTTAAACATCTAAGCCTCTTCATTAGTCAATCATGACTAAGTCTTGGACAACTTGGCCCTATGAATAGGAATCCAATTCCTTTCATGGAAAATTGTGTGAACAATACTTGTGTTTCTAGTGTTTTCTAACATCTTAATTTCATTCCAAATGAATAAAGCGTTACACACTTAACACTCGGAACACAACCACACTCCCACTGACCTTAATGCTCGTTACTGACCGAGTCATACATCGTATGAGTTCATCAACATGAATATTCCAATTACATGAAATCTCAATCCCAGATTGAATTCAAGATGGATCCCGTGACTCCAAGACATTGATCTGATCCTGATGTCCAACATGGCTTCTCCATATATCTTTTGGATCATGATCCAATTGACCGATCGGACCCAGAAACCTATACCCATCAAGTATCTAAGGTATTCTGGTCGTCCCTAGGAGGACTGAAATATAGTTAGTGAGAAATAACTTGATATTTACATTATTTTGCACTAGACCTATACAAACCAACACCGAGTTTAGTCTGTCTCCCTACTAGTCTCGTGATGTATACAGGACCATCCCACATACTCAAGAACTTTGTAGGAACAGGCTTTCCAAACCATATCCAATATGGTAACTAGATCATAACTTTAAGAAAGTACTGTGTTTCTCAATCTGGCAACTTTCAAGCCATGTCTAGATGGGCTAAGTAACTTTAGTGAAATACCGACTAGACCAAGTCCAACAAGGTTCGTCTTCTCCCTTATCAGAGACTGTTCAACGATGGTCACTTCAGGAAGAATTCCACTGATTGAGAATTCCATTCTCATTTGGATATTCAAGAACTCCCATGGAATACACACCCTCTTGATCCAAGTAAAAGGTAACCAATTTGATTCACCACTCCAAGTCTAATACTCTGAACCTACCAAAGGTTCTTAAACTTGTGAATCCTCTTTTGGTCTTGTGTATTCAGTAACCTTACAGATATCTTTTTGGATCCAATCTAATAGACTATTGGCACTCCCACTAAATACACACCTTCTCAATCTCATTGAAAGGTGACTAGTTTGGTTCACCACTCCAAGTCTAATTCCCCGAACCTATTAAAGGTCCTTAGAATTGTGAACCCTCTTCTGGTCTTGTGTGTTCAGTTAATCTATAGAAGTCTTTTTGGCTCCAATCCAATAGACTATCGGCAAGCCAACTTTGTCTAACAAAGAGCTTTTTCGTCTTTTCCTTCTCAGAGAAGATTTGCAAGTTAGTAGACCCAAATCATGTGTTGCTAGATTCTTTAGACTTCCAACTTCCTTATCCTTAACTAGAGGAAATCGACCTATCCATGCATACCAAATCCGTAAGTTCATCTTGATTTATCCATTTTAGTCATTTGTTTTGATTACTCATAATCTAATTATGGGACAATGTCAAGTGTCTATGTGCCAAACCTAGCATACAAGAATCACTATTCTTTGTCAAATAAAAGCAATTTTATTGATCAAATTATGTTATATCCAAAATTGTCCAACAATAAATTGAATATATTTTGATCATGCTAGGTTACATAATCCCCATAGACACAATCCTAACATGATTACTACTAAGCCTAACTAGTCCTTAGTCTTTGCAGCAACAACTTTGCCATTGCTAGAGCTTAGGATCATTTGTCTTAGTTTTCTATTCCTTATCATCACCTGTAAACCATTCACAGGTTATGAGCAGTTGGTATCCAATACCAAAGAATAGAACAGTGATCATGTTGATACTCAATTCAAATGTCACCTTCATTGGAGAGGAGCTTTAGGAAACTCCTTATTCCAATGTCCTTTTTCTCGCAGTTAATGCAAACATCATTCGGAACCTCTAACTGTAGAATCCTTTTCCTCTTTTCTTTACCCCCGCGCAACGGTGTAACAGAAGAACTCAAAGTGCTGGCAGCGGCTGATGTTGTCTGAGCCTTGTTCCTTTTCCTGCATCCGACACCCTTGCCTTTCGCTTTAGAGGTCAAAGCCTCCTCACTAGTATCATCTGCATAGATTTTTCAATCGTTGCCTCGTACTGGACCAATATTTTATCAACTCATGAAGGTCTTTCTCAAGCCCATTCATGTTGTAGTTAAGGGGTCGAGTGAGGGGAGAAGAGACTGTCGGATCATCTCGAAGTACATCTCTCTTACAAGATCAACCTGAAAGTCTTTGAGCGTTTCCACAAGGAATAGCATCATCACTCCATGTTCTTGCACCAACGATCCTTCTATCATCTTCGCTATGAAGAATGCCTTCGTTGCAGCATATCTAACACGCCAATTTGGGACCGCATAGACTTGTTGCATTCGAATCATCATCGAGCCAACATCCTCCAGCCTATCATTGTAGCACCCTCTAATGGCACTACGACTATATCTCTTCTAAGCATCACACTTAATGTAAACCCTATTTATATATGTAATTATGCCCATAATTCAGTCTTTGCTGAATATATATACACGTAGTCTCATCATCACAACAAGCATATTTATCTCACCCCCACTTTTAATATGCAATAACATTCTCAATATTTTATAATGTCTAATGTTCTTGACTTGTGAGGAGAACTCCGCATACTGGCCCGACCTGACTTAGAACGCACAATGGACTATTCCTATGGAGTGGATACAACAAGATCTACCTGCAAAAATATTTGCAGAGGAATGAGCTTACAACTCAGTTGGTAAATAACCGGAACCACCTATACATGTACCACGGATATAGTTTCCAAACAAGACATAAGTAAGAAACATATATAAAATATAATTAATTTGATCAAACACCTTTCATTTCATTCTCCACATAATCATCTCATAACCATAAAATCAATCAAACTCGTCTTTTCCTAGTCGGCTTACCAGAAAGGTGATATCGTGTTTTTCTCCACCAACTTAACCTCACAATTCATTTATACTTATATATGAATCCCCTTGACATGCCACATAGGCTCATATCGCATCATAGCTCTTTCATTTCGCATCATAGATCTTTTGGTATCGCATCATAGCTCTTTCATATCACATCATAACTCTTTTCATTTCATTTTGCCACATAGGCTTTTCAATATCATCAAGGGGTATTCATATCACAATTATATTTAGTTTCCATCACTCACTCGTTTCCACATATCACTGTTCTTGTAAGCCACTAGTCACGCAAAAGTCCATACCAACACATTATCATTTGTAAGCACCAACAATAGGAAAAATTGCATTTTACGTCCCACAACTTACACCGTTTGTGATTTTTGTCCCATTAATTTTTGACGTAGAAATTTTAGTCCCATAAGTCCAAAAATGTTGCAATTTTAGTCCCATTGACGAAATCCGTTAAAATTTTAATGGAAGGAGCACGCGCATGGGACTAAAATTGCAACGTTTGTGGACTTATGGGACTAAAATTGCAACGTTTGTGGACTTATGGGACTAAAATTGCAACGTATTATTAGATGTGACTTATGGACTTAACGAAGCACGTGCTCCTTCCGTTAAAATTTTAACGGATTTTGTCAATGGAACTAAAATTGCAACGTTTGTGGACTTATGGGACTAAAATTACTACATCAAAAATTAATGTGACCAAAATTGCAAACGGTGTAAGTTATGGGACGTAAAATGTAATTTTTCCACCAACAACACATCATTCAATAAATAGAATATTTCAATATGGTCCTTCATTTCACTTTCACGATACAATCATTCAAAATAATCATCAACCACGTACGTAATTCACAATAACCCAGTTCCAACACAATCATAGAATTACATAAACGTAATATCACCATGAAATGCAACATATATAAAATAAGAAATATGTATAGTCAACACTAATTATTTGCTTCCACAACACTAATAGGAAAAATGAACATATACAGATCGTGCTAATTATTTACTTACCCCGATTTTATCATGATTCAATTAGTACAAACAATGTGTTCAGTCTCGTACGTTGTTCTTGTGTCCTATAATTAGTTACAAGACGTATAGTCAATATATTGATAATATTGTAATTCCCCAATAATGCATTAGACATTATTTAGACACTTCTTACTAATCTTTTAATATCATGTTCTACAAAATTCAGACCTTAATCAGTTTTCTTCTACTCAAAGTAGACTTAATTATCTTTCCATCAGTATATATATTGCTATATTAAAATAAGTTTTTATATTATTTTAAGAATTTCCTTTACCTCCCTTGAATCTGTTAATCCTGCCAGCATGATCATTGCTCACTAATTAAATCGTAATTGTAATTATAATGATCCAATTTAAAAAATGTTTTAGTATGATAAACTAGACATCCTAATCTTTCCAATGGTATAAAATATGTATATTAAATCATAAGAATAAATTTGTTAATAATCTCTCTTATTCATTTCATGATTTTCTTTGACAGAATCTGTGTACCAACTTATAAATTCTCCCCAAACCAACATACAATTTATAAATGCATTATTTTTACTCCAAATACTCTCGTACGTCTCTAGTTTCATTTATAACAAGAATCATACGAATTGGATTGTAAATAGTGAGTTATTCGGGTATTAACACAACCTATTCTGTACTGCCACAGATCTATAACCTCTACTTTAAAATTCTCTCAAAATTCATATACTCATTTTAAAATTTATGATATTCTCAGAATATACTATACTATTTTTTTAGTTTCATTATAAGTAAGAATAACACAATTTGAACCTTTATTTATCAAGTTATAAGGTTTTTAGAACACCTTGTCTAATTTTCCGCAGAAACAAGGCAACAAAATATTTGGTCATTTTTACTGATTAAAAAGAAGGATTTAGCTTCTGCTCAAAACTACAAAGTTTTATTAGACATCCTAAGATTTTTATTTACGCAAGAAACAATAAATTTGGTCTAGTATAGCGCAAGAAAATCATAATTTACCGAGACTAGTCTGCACAGAAATTTCCCGAAGTAAATTATCCCAAAAATTTCATATCCTTTTTTAATAAATATAATATTTTTCAAATATAATTTTCTAATATCTCTATCTAATTTTTCTATCAATTTCTCAAATATAACTTTCAACCCGACTAAATTGAGCAAATCAATTATAGAATTTGATGGGGTGAAAATCAGGAAGCGTTTGATCAAAGTACAATCACACGTCACGAGCCAAGAACTCAAGAATTCCTCTCTTTCTTCTTATTTCAAAATTAGCCAAGTGAGTTTTACGATGGACTAAACGTCCTATTTATAGTAAATGTGGAGGGACACAAAGACAGATTTACCCTCCAACCGCCTATCATCTAACGGTTACAATTTAATCACTGGGGGCATCTTAGTAATTTACATCACCCCACTAACTCACAAGGATAATAACTACCCAATGACAATCCGGTAATTACACATATGTTCAGGGGTATTTCGGTAATTTATTACATGGTTTTATTTTGTCACCATTAGCAGCGCCCCAACTCCCAAATGCGTCGGGAAAATTTGAAAGTTCCAAAAAGCAGTTTGTACTTGATGCAATCTCTTCCTTTAGCAATTCTCCTCTGGTACGAACTCTTTCCCTATCAGGACTCTGTTTGACATCTTTATAAACTCTGAGGGAAATTCTGATTGCCCCTTCTGCTCCTATTTCGTCTGTCTTTCTGGTTCCATCTATAATATAAAAAATATCAAAACGTGTTGGTTTGGGTATATAGCTCTTCGTCCATTCTTCTTGTAGCACCCACTAACGGCATTACGACTATATCTCCCCTAATTATCACACTTAATATAAATCCTGTTTATATACGTAATTATGCACATAATCTAGTTCCTGCTGAGTATATATACACATAGTCTCATCATCACAACAAGAATATTTATCATCTCATCCACAAGATCATATATACGTATATCAAGTACGGCAAAAATGGGACTATTATAATTAGTTCACACGTCATTCTCGCTTCTAATCCAAAATGAGACGGCTATTTCTATTTACGATAAGGAGAAAACTGCATACTGGCCCGACCTGACCGGAATGCAAAATGTGGACTTAGTTGTCGTGAATAGGCACTGCAAAATCTACGCCTGAAAATATTAGCAGAAGGATGAGCCTGCAACTCAATAAGTAAATAACCAGTACCAATTATACACGCACCTCAATTATATCAACAAGACAAAAACAAGCAACGTATATAAAATACAATCAACTCAATCAAGCACATTTTATTTCATTTCTCCACGTAGTCATTCCATAACACGATAACCAATCAAACTTGTATTATCCTAGTTGGCTTGCCAGAAAGGTGATATAGTGTTTTTCTCCACCAACTCAACCTCACTATTCATTCATATATATATACATGAATCCCCTTGACATGTCACACAGGCTCATCAATCTCATTTCGCATCATAGCTCTTTTATTTCGCACCATAGCTCTTTTCACATCGCATCATAGCTCTTTTCACATCGCATCATAGCTCTTTCATATCATTTTGCCACATAGGCTTTTCAACAACATCAAAGGATATTCAAATCATAATTACATTCGATTTCCATCACTCCCTCGATTCCACATATCACCGTTCTTGTAAGCCAACTAGCTACATAAAACCACATAACAACATTTCTCAAGTATAAGCACATATCACTGATATCAGACAACCAATGGCATATTTTTCTCATTTCACTTTCACGACATAATCATTTCAAAGTAATTATAAACCACTCGTACAGTTCAAAATAGATTAGTCAAACACGAATCATAGGCTCACATAAAAGTAATATCACCAAGAAATGAAACATATATAGACAATACTAATTATTTACGTACACAACATTAATAGGAAAAAAGGAACATATATAAGTAGCACTAATTATTTACTTACCTCGACTTACAACGATCTACTTGTACGTAGGGAGTTGTTCAATCATTCACCTTATCCCCCTTATCCTATAATAAGTTATAATGCATATAATTAAAATTTAAAATGTCAAATTCTAAATAAAATATTTAATAGTATATATATATATATTTCAACAATCTCTCAATATTTCATTAAACCCTTCATCCTATTATAACTACCGTTCTGAATAACCATTTTGGATTTCATTTATCACCAAAACATACTCATTTTTAGTAAATATAACATTTTCTGATATAATTCTATGGTATTTTTCAAATAAAATTTTCAACCCGATTAAACTAAGCCAATCAATTGTAGAAATTATTAAATCTAGTAAATTAAGCAGTTTAAGCCATTAATTATAACATCCCTAATGTAATTGAGACATTTAACTAGGCACTAATTATAAATACTCAAATTCATAAAATTCTCCGGTTAAACACTAAATCGAGGAGTATAAATAACATTTAATAAATGCACTTATTAAATAATATAATTATATAATTTAATCGATAATTTTGAATTAGTAATTTCTCACATGTTTCAAAATCCGCAACAAAGGTTATTGAAGCTTTCTCCAAAACTAAGTCTCTGTACGAGTTTATCATTTATACATAATCTCTACTATATATATATATATATATATATGTAAATTAATACTCAAGTGGTGCATATTGCACCACTTGCCGGCCGCAAAAGAAAAAATTAGTGGCAGCCACGTGTGCTGCCACTTTATTATGCATTGATTTTTTTTTATTTTTTTTTTTTATTATTATTATTATTATTTTTTTTTTTTAATAAAATTTGCTTTAAAATATTATATAAAGCTCTAATTCACTTCGTTCAAGTCTTAATATAATCACAATTTAATCTATAATATATCTACTAATTAACTAAAATTTCTTAAATAATTACCAATTAACCCCATAATTATGCTTAAAAATTTGTGAGCGTCACACTTTCTCGTCTTTTTCTTGCAGCAATTTTGTTTTTAGAACTCAAGAAGTCATTCGACGTTAGTCCAGAAAAAAATAAGATGTTTAGTGATCAAGGGAGTGCACAGAGATGCGCCGCTGGGGGCATGGTGGTGGTGGGTCGAGGCAACGCGCCTCAACCCAAATCTGGTCGAGGCGCATCGTCTCGACCAGGGCTTGGCCGAGGCGCATCGCCTCGACCAGATTCTGGCCGAGGTGGGGTGCCTCGGCCAGGATGCCTCGGTCGGATTCCGAGCGAGGGCCTCTCCACATTCCTGCCACCTCTCCTGCTTATACTGATGATGTGGACTTTGATCACGAGGTTATCGAGGCGATTAAGAACTTACTCGTGTGTCCTTCTGATTCACTATATTTTTTCTATGGGATCTAGTTCCGATGGGGTTGTCTATCTTCTCATCCCTCTTGAGGACGACTTAGATGAGTCTGGTATTGATGGAACCAAGTCCCCGTCAGCCCCCCAATCCAAATCTTGTTGTCGTATCATGGATGTTGAAAAATTCCCATAGTTGTGTGAGTTCTAAGGAGTTTCATATTCTTGACAGGAAAATTAACCCCTATTCTGAGTTCACCCTCCTTCTTCCTAGTGTCGGTGATAGGATCAAAGATCCTCCTTCGGGATTCTTCACAGCCTAGTTATCCTTCTTTGCCTTAGGCTTCGTGCTTCCCCCTCATCCTCTATTTTTAGAGATAATCACACGCACAACTCTGAGCATTAGCCAATTTACCCCAAACTCCTTCATATGCTTTGAGGGTTTCTTCAACGCTTTAGGGATCCCGCTTGACTCCCTCATTCGAGGATTTCTACACTCTATTCACGCTTAGGAAGGTCCCCAACGATTCCTATTTCTACTTCTATCCCCGAGGTGGTTGTAAATTTTTGGAGGGGGGTGCTTCTTCGAAAGGTCCCTGGAAGGAAAATTTTCTTTATGTAAAAGACCTAAAACTGGGGGTTGGCGACTCCTTGGGGGGAGTCGCCTCTTGTCCCTGATCCTGTCCATGACCTCCGCATGTCATTTATTGGGGCAGGGTTGTTTGACCAACTCCTTGATATCA
Source organism: Sesamum alatum (assembly GCA_034509735.1). NCBI lineage: Eukaryota > Viridiplantae > Streptophyta > Magnoliopsida > Lamiales > Pedaliaceae > Sesamum > Sesamum alatum. The sequence continues at coordinate 30,259,965 of JACGWO010000009.1, forward strand.
AATCTTTAATTTCTGCTGGTACTACATTACTTGATTTTGTCTTTTGTTATCTTTCCCTCTCCTTACAAATGTTTTCTCCTTGTCATCTCATTCATTGTTTGTTGTCCCTTGCACGAAAGAAAGTTACCCTTCATGATGTTCAACGCTTCAAGACAGACCGTGAGAAGAAAAGTGCCCGTGAAAGGGAGAATGCTCAAAGGTCTCGCAACCCTCCTCCGCCCCACTCGAGGAGGGGCGAAAGTGATCGCTGACGTTCCCCTCCTGCTCGAGCTAGGGATGCTCCTGGTGGATTGGGATGAGGCGAAGGCCGTTCCTCCCCCTTTCATGGAGGTAGTGGCTCTAAGCGTCCCCGAGATGGTGAAGTTGATCCTCCTCGTTACGGGGTCGGGAAAGGACTCTTCACTTATGGGACTAACCGGGAAGGAGGGATTTCATCTTTCTGGGACGATTCTGACTTCAACATTGCTTATGAGAAGTCGAGGGATCTCATAAGCCCTTATGATGTATCCCGCCTCGGTGCTCTATCTAGTGGTACTCTCACTAGGTTACTTCAGGCCGAGGTTGCTAGGGTTTGTGTTCGTCTTTATACTTATATTTTAAATAACCTCTTTAGTTCTTGAATTCTTTGTTGAGGAATTTCCATTCTTTCAGGTGATCAATCTTTCTGAAGTGGCTGAGATGCGCTTAGGAATCTATGAAAAGGAGATACAACGCTTAAATGATGCCCTTGAAGATGCGAAGAAAGACCTAAGTCGCTGCAAGGATGACCTCAAAGCTGCTTTAGCTGAGTAGGTCAAATGGAGAGACAACTTCAACCGAGAGGTTGCTTCGAGGCAAATGTTTTTGAAATCGGAGGTTGGCAACATTTACTTGGATTGTGTATGGAACGACTTCAAGGAGAAGTACATGGGCTCTGACGAGTTCGACCAAGCTGTCCTTGGCAAAGCAAGTGAGATTTATGACCAGGTGATCAGACAGTGTCGCGCCACTCTGAGGAACTGTGGCCACTTTGGCGATGAAGACTTCATGTTTCTCGATCCTAAGGTTCCAGATAATGATGGTGATGACGATGGGGAGGTCAAGGTGGCCAATGGCATTCTTGTTAATGGGGCTCAAGTCGACCGCCCCGGGGTTCCCACTTCTGCAACGGATAAAAATTAGGATATTTTATTTTATATGTTTAGATGTTAGGCCCCCTTTTACTTCGCAACTTGAACTTCTAGGATGTTTTGTCTCTCCTCTTTTTTATGTTATCAGACTTTGTTTTTCTATTGCTTCTTATGCTAAGTTACTTATGATTCCATAGTTTACTTTTATGTGCCTATAGGAAGCAATAGCTTCGGGGCATGTGAGGGGTCGTCCCCCTCTCTTGTTTGCCTCAGGAAGTAATAGCTTCAGGGCATTTTTTTGTGTTCCTCAAGGAAGCCTTAGCTTCGGGGCTCGTGAGGGGCCGTCCCCCTTTCTTGTTAAATAAAATATCAACATGAGGGGCCATCCCCCTCTCTAAATAATGTATCAATGTAAGGGGCCATCCCCCTCTCTTGTTAAATAAAGTATTAATATGAGGGGCCATCCCCCTCTCTTGTTAAATAAAGTATCAATGTGAGGGGCCATCCCCCTCTCTAAATAAAGTATCAATGTGAGGGGCCATTCCCCACTCTTGTTAAATAAAGTATGAATGTGAGGGGCCATCCCCCTCTCTTGTTAAATAAAGTGTCAATAATGAACCCTCAGTTAGTAAATAAAAAGATGGATATTTTATTATCGTAATTGAAGGTTACAACGCGTTGAAACAAAATACGAAGTATCGACTAAAATATTTATTGAGGTTAGCAATATTCCACGTGTGTGGTACTTCCTTCCCGTCCATTTTCTGCAAGCGATAAGTTCCACTTCCTGCTATCTCCACGACTTGGTACGGTCTTACCCATTAGGCGTCCAGTTTGACAATATTTCCTATCGCGTCCGCTTTCCTTAACACTAGATCTCCAACCTGGAACTCGCGACGCTGTACTTTGTCATTGCAAGCCTATGCCATTAATGCCTTGTAGGCTTTCATCCTTGCATTCGCGCCACTCCTAAGCTCCTCCAGAAATCCAGGTCAACTCGTCTTTCCTCGTCATTGCCGGTTGGTTCCTATTATCGCGCCCTGAGTGTTTCCTCCCTTATGTCCACCGAGACGACCGCTTCTATCCCATTGACTAGATTGAACGGGGACTATCCTGTGCCTCGTCGTCGTGTGGTTGTTTGATATGCCCATAGGACTCCCGAGCGTCCTTCCACCCAATTTTCTTTAGCTTCCTCCGGCCTCATCCTTAAATTTGGAAGACTATCCTGCTGGTTACTTCCGCCTGCCCGTCAGACTGGGGTGTTGCGATGATCCCATATTTGCCACTGGGACGTGAATGACGTTGACATGCTCCTGGCACTGTCGGATTTCTTCACTAAGTTCCAAGCATCGTTACGCATTGTAGGTCAGAGGTGTCCTCGTCATGGGGCCTTACATGCTAACACTTTGCCTCCGGAATGATTACCGCAACTTCCCTCATGGATCTCTCGTAGAACATACTCTGCTTTGTCCCCGTCGACGTATTTGAGATGTGGTTGTGGAAAACCCCTCTTGTACAACTCACCTCCAATTAGCGTGAACCTAGCCGACCTTGTTCGAATTGCCCTTGTTTCCTTGGGGTCTTGAGGAAAAATCCTACATTTCCAGTCTTCCTCCAGACCTTTTTCCAGCTTGGTAAAAACACTATTCGTCGTCAAGACTTCGTCCTACACAACATCCAATTCGGGTCGCTCTTGACTTAGTAGGGTTATTCTCCTGCTCTCTGACGGATCCATTGAGCTGGCCAACTTAGCGAGTCAGTTTGCTTCTTCCTTGTATGACCGCGGGATTTGTTCTAGGGTGAACTCATCGAACATTCCTTCTTAATGCTTGGATATTTGCTAAGTACTTGGTCATCTGCTCCCCCTTAGCCTCGTAATCTCCATTCCCTTGCTTGACCACAAGTTAGGAGTCGCAATACACCCTCATGCACTTCGCTCCCACGGCGAAATCCATCTTTCCACCCGCACTTAGTGCCTCATACTCCAACTCATCATTGGGTCTACTAGTGACGTTGCTGCGACCTCACCGAAAATGACATGGTTGGCAGTGCGTCCCGCTGCTCTCACTGCAACCTTTCTAGCTCGCCTCGAGTCTCTCCCTGCTGGGCCTCCCGAGATAATCCCAATTACTCCAGCAGTTGGGAGGTTATCCTTGCTAGCTCGCTCCACATCCTACTTTACCCTCATTTCTAGACGGGGTGCCATGTGCCTGCCTCCAAAAGCGGTTTCCTAGAGCTCTTGTTTCCTTTGCCCTACAATTTCTTTTAAGTAACCTCACCGGATCAACTTCTCTATCTCGTCCTTCAAATGTTGGCATTCCTTGGTGCTGTGGCCTTGATCCCTGTAGAAATGACAGTACTTGTCGGACTTCATTCTCTGCGGGTTGTCCTTCATCAGGTAAGGCCATCTCACCAACCCTTGTTGTTTGGCCATAACGAGAATCTGAGTTTGCGGGCGTTCAGAGGGGTGTATCGAGCCAAATCCCCAGGTGGCATATGCCTGCGTTCATGCTTACTCCCCTCTGTCTCCCTTCTATCCTATGAGGAGCCCCTTTTTTCTCCTCATTTGCCCTCCGTTTTAGGGGATTTGTTGATCGCCACCTCAATTCTTATATATTTCTCAGCTCTTAACAACAACTCTTCTTGAGATGAGGGAGGCTTCCCAGCAATCGACTCCTTAAACCGTCCTCTCCTTAGATTCTGCTGCATGATGCTTGCCAAAAGTTCTGGGTTTACGTGGGGGACTTCCAAAACTGCTCCGAGAAGCGCTGCACGTACTCCCTCAAGCTTTCATTCTCTTGGTGGATTATCGTAAACAAATATGACGCGGTCTTGGGATATTGCCTATTAATCGCGAAATGGTGCAAGAAGCGCTAGGAGAGCTGCTCGAATGACTCAATGGTCCCCGGGGGTAATTGGTTAAACCATGCCATCGCCTTTCCCGAAAGGGTAGTTCGAAACAACTTGCAATATGCCGCATCGCTAATGTCTAACAAATCGGCCCTGGCTAAGAAACGATCCAAATTGTCCTGAGGATTACCCACTCTGTTATACTCACTGAGACTTGGGATCTTGACCCCCGGATGAATGGCTTCTGCTAGAATATGGGGGCGAATGGACTTCGTCGTGGGGGGCGCTACTGCCAGGGGTCGTGCTGGGTATACAGCGGGTCCTAAGGGACTCGAGAACCTAGGTGGAGGAGGCATATGGCTGCCCATCTCTTGATATATTCCTTCCCGTACCGGCAATATCTCCTCCGGGCGTGGAGGGGGGAAATAGTTGTCTTCACGTCCTCCCTGAGGAGGAGGTGGGAAGTAGTTTTCTTCGCCTACGTATCTTCGAGGAGGTGAAGGGTAATAGTTGTCCTCTGGCTGCGTAGCCCTGCTTTTGATTTCCTCCTCACAATTCAAACCTTCATGGGCGTCCCCGAGCCTCTGCTCGCAACCCTCGGGGGCCAAGGGAACGTCTTGACCTCTGCGAGGATAGTGAGGGGGTCATGGGGGTAACGTGTGTTCTGCTATGTACTGGGCCACAACCCTCTCTGCTGCTTGGACAGACGCATCTTCCACCGATTGACGAAGTGCCTCTGGAGTTATCTGAATGACTGGGGGCGGAGGCGGAGGCGGAGCCTCGGAGTCTTCCTCCCTCTCGTTCTGAATGTCGCGAGCGAGCAGATTCTCCGGGACGTGATCTTGCACGTGATTCTCCCCTCCTCTTTCGAGTTCTTCTTGTCCCATATTCCCGTTCCTGACTCTTGACCGGGCGTTCATCCTCAATGCTTAGATCAGTTTCCCATAGATGGCGCCAAGCTGATGGGGTGAAAATCGGGAAGCGTTTGATCAAAGCACAATCACACGTCACGAGCCAAGAACTCAAGAATTCATCTCTTTCTTCTTATTCCAAAAGTAGCCAAGTGAGCTTTACAATGGACTAAACGTCCTATTTATAGTAAATGTGGAGGGGCGCAAAGACAGATTTACCCTCCAACCACCTATCATCTAACGGTCACAATTTAATCACTAGGGCATCTTAGTAATTTACATCACCCCACTAACTCACAAGGATAATAACTACCCAATGACAATCCGGTAATTACACATATGTTTAGGGGTATTTCGATAATTTAGTACATGATTTTATTTTGTCACCATCAGAATTGATTAAATCTACTAAATTAAGCAGTTCAAATCATTAACTATAATACCCCTAATTCTATTGAGACATTTCACCAAGCACTAATTTAAAAATACTCAAATTCATAAAATTTTTCGGTTAAACACTAAATCGGATAGTATAAAACATATTTAATGAATGGACTAATCAAATAATATAATTATATAAATTAATAAAAATTTTAGAAATTAAAAACTTACCTTCTTTCAATTTTCCGAAAGTAAACCCCTTTGAGTGTGTGTGAGTGTGTGTTTGTTTTGTGTGTGTGTGCGTGTTAGTGTGTGTGTGAGTCTTTCTTCCCTTTTTTTTTCAAACATGAAGAAAAGTGGGGTGTTGGCCTTGAAAGCCACACTGGTCTTTATCTCTTTCCTTTCCTTCTTTTTTTTTGGTATAATTTTTTTTTATTAAAATTACAATTTTAGTCACCAACTTTATTATATATATAATGTGATCATAAATATTTTATAAAGTTGAAATTTAGTCCCTTCAAATTTTTAATATATATAAAATATCTACTTATACCTTATAATTAAATTTATATTCTCTTAATAATTACTAATTAGTCTCTTAATTGTGAATAAAATTTTTATGGACGTTACAATTCTCCCCTTCTAATAAAAATTTCATTATCGAAATTTGATTTTCTTACCCTTTCAAGGAACAAATAGGGGTACTTCTACTTCATATTTTCCTCAACTTTTCAAGTGGCATCTTTTGGAGAGTGATGACTCCACTTTACTATCATATCTCTATATTTCACAATTTCTTTGTTCTCCTATCTAGAATCTCTATTGGCTCTTTTACATACATTAAGATTTACGAAATTTCTATCTTTGGTGTTCATAAAATTGGCTAGGATTGGACCAGTATCGTTGTAGCATAGATATAGCCACATCGTATAATCTTACAATTCCTAAAACATATAACTCAACTAATTTATTAATAAAATCACCGTATTATATAGGCAATAAATGAGCTGATTTCGTCGGTCTATCCATACTACCTGAATAGCATCATGTTCTCTAGATGTACGGGGCAATCCAACAAAAAAAATTAATAATGATCATATCCTATTTTCATTTAACTCTAGATAAAGTTTGAAGCTTACCTCCTAGTGCTTGATGTTCTTCCCTCACTTGCCGATAAGTTAACCATTTAAACACAAAATTGACTAAATTATTTACATCATTTACCCCCAATAGTATCGTTCTAAATTCTATTATATTTATATAAATATGTTTTACAGTACGAGGATGTATCCCATATAGGGCATTGTCGTTTTCCCTGCAGAATCACATCAGGTATCCAACTTGCCTCTCATTCACTATCACTCCATCAGTTTTTATTAAAAATTGGGCATCTTACCTTGATTTATTTTATCCAACATTCGTAATAAGAAAGGATCCAACAAGACCGTAATAGCTCTGTCACTAAGTATTTCCACCACTATCAAGTTTCAAGATATCCTTCCCAACACATCAAAGCAACACGTACGACATATTATCCAAATATATTAATCTAGTCCCAAAGTATGATAATGATGTTATATGCAACCAAAAACCACGTCATCGTTTCCTCTCTCATACCCCAAAACTTATCCATGAACTAGTACTCTATTAGTTAGCTCTAAAATCACCATTTGTTTCCTTAAATCTCATCAATGTAATTATGTCAAAATTATCATCGTAAAACATAAATATCTCTCATATATATTGGCATTGTAAAATTAGTTGAGCACCAACAATGTCATCTCATGTATCTAATAGATACTAAGTATGTTCCAGTCATCTCTTAAGGCATCCTAGTAATAGAGTACTTACGCAACATTTGATCCATAATCAGTAAATCCCAAGTCACCAATGTACAACTTGAAATCACTATTGATCGTTACTAATATCTGAACTTTGTCAAACAATCAATAAAATATATTTTACATCCCTTTCCAGATATCAAATATAGTATGTCTCCAAGAACTCCTATCAAATTGAGAACCAATATTCGACCCAAACTTTTAATATTATCCCAACCTAAAGGAAACTATGGCAAAACCATTGACATAATTTCTCGGCTAAGTCTCTAATTATAGTAAAACATGTATTGATTTGTTGCCCAATAATGATTTATCACATTTCAGCATTAAACAAATGCAAAAATCCCAAAGATAACATAGACTTTTGAACCTCGACTTTCATTCAGTAATTAACTTACACCTTATGTGCAAAGATCTTATCCTATTATAGCCAAAATTGTAGATGACTTAAGTTGCTAACAAATCAACCATCAACCACTAACTTCATATTTATTGGTCTTATTCTAATAATAATGCCATTTTATAACTTCCAAAATTAGCTAAGATGATTGAGCTTTTCTACCCAAGACATCTGTTGCTACATTCATCTTCCAATGATGATAATTGATAGAATAACCATAATTCTTTAACAATTCTATTCATATGTGTTGTCTTAATTTAACTCTTCATGTGTCCAAACATACCTCAAACTCTTTGGTCATTAAAAATCTAAAATCTTTTCCCATATAAGTTGTGTCTCCAAATAATTAATGAATGCACAACCATTGCTAACTCTAACTCATGGGTGAGGCAATTTAACTAGTGGGTCCTTAATAAAAAAAAATGCTTATGAGGTCACCTTCCTATTTGCATTGATATACACCCTAAACCTTTTTTTTTTTCTTTCAAAGCATTTAAATACACCATGTATCCGCCGCTACAAGATGGTAAAACCCAAAAACTAGAGTAAATGTTAATCTTTTCGTTTAACTCATCAAGACTTTGTTGACATTGCTCAATTGAGTGAAATGTTGTCACATTCCTTAATAATTTTATTAAAGACGGACAATTATGAAAAACTCCTCAATAAGTCTCTTATAATAACCCAGTCAATCCCCCCTCCCCCCCACAAAAAAAATCGAACTTTAGTCACACAGTAGTAATTGCTCCAGTCTATAATTGCTCCACCTTCATAAAGTCAGGCATGTCCCCATTTTCGGATATCACAAATCCTAGAAAAACTACATGATTCACCTGACCTTCACACTTACTATACTTAGCGTAGAATGTTTCCTCTTTTAAAATCTACAGTATTATCTTCATATTTTGTTCATACTCCTCCCAGCACCTCGAATATACGAAAAATTCATCTTATCAAAAACTAATCCATGTACTCATGAAATATGTGATTCATCAATGTTCTTAACATCACCTATGCATTTATTAATCCGACAGGCATCACCAAAACTCATAATTGTCATAACGAATAAGAAAATATGTTTTAGGCATGTCTTTCTGAACTATCCTTGATTACTAATAACTAAACCTCAAACCATTCTTTAAAATAAAACTTTAGCTCCCTTCAACTAGTCTAGCAGATCATCAACCCCTAGTAATTAGTACTCATTCTTCACCATCATTCTATTCAATTAACATCATTAATACACAACCCCATACAACCAACCTTCTTTTTCATGAACAACACTAGTGCTCCCCACGACGAAGTAATCAATCTAATGAATCATTTATCTAATCATTCTTCCTTTTGCTTTTTAAACTTTTATAACTCTATTGGAGTTGTTCTATGTAATACCACCAAAATAAGTGTAGCCCAAGAATAGTTTTAAAATAATAAAAAAAAAAATTCTACCTTATAATGAGATAGTAACCCATGTAATTACTCAGGAAAAACATTTGAAAGTTTTCTCTAACTATCGGGATACACCCGATATACCCGAACTAAACATCATGGTGTCATATGCATCACCTAAATATGCTTCATGTCCTACTTCAATTAACTTAAAGACAACCATAACATAAATGAAGTAGTTGGTTATGACTTCCATTTCTCATATAATCACCATCTACATCACCCATTGACGACTTCTACCGCCACTACCTTTGTTCGACAATCAACATAGCATGCTTACCCGATAACCAATCTATTTTCAAAATAATAGGGAATTTGTTAAGATTTATCACAATTGAATTCGCATGTAGCATAAGACCATGCACTACCACCGAACAAGATCTTACTACGATATTACCAAATATAACCCTAGTGGGCATCAATACAAATACATAATATTGTAATGGTTCTATATTATCAAGTGCAGAATCTAATGACTCAATTGGGCCAACAGCGTGTTCACCTGACGCTTATATCCTATATGAAATGTTGCATGTATGCGATTAGATTCACAATATATATATATATATATTATACATACTAAATAACGACTCTTCACAATCACCCCCAAAAAATCTAATCCCTGCTCTGATACCATCTATGGAGCACTCTCTAACGGCACTACGACGATATCTCCCCTAAATATCACACTTAATGTAAATCCTGTTTATATATGTAATTATGCTCATAATTCAGTCTCTGCTGAATATATATACACGTAGTCTCATCATCAAAATAAGCATATTTATCTCACCCCCACTTTTAATATGTAATAACATTCTCAACATTTTATAATGTCTAATGTTCTTGATTTGTGAGGAGAACTCCGCATATTAGCCCGACCTGACTTAGAACGCACAATGGACTTATTCCTATGGACTGGATACAACAAGATCTACCTGCAAAATATTTGCAGAGGAATGAGCCTACAACTTAGTAAGTAAATAACCGAAACCACCTATACATGTACCACGGATATAGTTTCCAAACAAGACATGATTAAGCAACATATATAAAAGATAATCAATTTGATCAAACACCTTTCATTTCATTTCTCCACATAATCATCTCATAACAATACAATCAATCAAACTCGTCTTTTCTCTACCAACTCAGCCTTACTATTCATTTATACATATATATGAATCCCCTTGATATCCACATAGGCTCATATCGCATCATAGCTCTGCTCATATCGCATCATAGCTCTTTTCATTTCAGTTTGCCACATAGGCATTTCAATATCATCAAGGAGTATTCATATCACAATTATATTTAGTTTCCATCACTCCCTCGTTTCTACATATCACCGTTCTTGTAAGCCATTAGTCACGCAAAAGTGCATACCAACACATTATCATTTGTAAGCACCAACAACACACCATTCCACAAATAGAATATTTCAATATAGTTCGTCATTTTACTTTCGCGATACAATCATTCGAAATAATCATCAACCACTCATGTAATTCACAATAACCCAGTTCCAGCACAATCATAGACTTACACAAACGTAATATCACCAAGAAATGCAACATATATAAAATAAGAAATATGTATAGTCAGCATTAATTATTTGCTTACACAATAGTAATAGAAAAAATGAACATATACGGATCGTGCTAATTATTTACTTACCTCGATTTTATCACGATTTAATTAGTAAAAATGATGTGCTCAGTCTCGTACTTTGTTCTTGTGTCCTATAATGAGTTACAAGACTTATACTCAATATATTGAGGCCATGTTTACTTGATCATATTGGATTGACCCATATTGTAGTAGGTACCTACCACATCCTCTACTATCCCCTACTACATTATCTTGCCCAGTGTTTACTTAGCAACTGTTATATCGCCAATTATATGGGTACACAAGTACTATCTTGTTTACTATTATGCATTCCCAAACCGACTAGGCATCCATTTACCTTTTTGTCCTTTGTATAGTGATATGTCAATCAGTAGAGTGTTTTGGGTTTTTCTTGTATGCTTCTCTATCTCCTCCATTTTGTCTTCCCATTTCTGACAGAAGAAAAAATTGAGCGAGGAAAGACTGTTCCTTGCTCGCCATCATAGGCTTGTAGCTTCCGCCGCTTGTCGTCGCATCCCCTTCGCCATTGTGCAAAGAAAGGTCTGGATTTGCTCTCGACGGTTAGTTTCTCAATTATGAGGTTCCTTTTATTATATCTCCACATAGGCAAACAATGCACGTAAACTGCCACATCGATCATAATTCGTTCAACAACAATTAATGCGCATATTCTGTGGAGTCTCGCCATCCTAATGAACACAAATAAATTTCAAAGCTATGCTACTAGGAGAAGTAGAAGCACAATATGTTCTACACAAATTACACAGTATCATGTTTATAAAAAACACTCAATTGGACATCATACATACTTAAAATAATTTCCACAATTGCTTGATTCTTCAACCAACATCAACATTAATGGTATACATACATACTTAGATACAGACGAACAAAATCAGGTGGGCAAACCAGGGTAACATGTATTTTCAGCAACAAATTCCTTTTTTTTCCTTGTAGACTACACATCTTTTGCACCAATGAACTTTAGAAAGTGACAGTCTTCACCGGACAAGTATATTTTAGGTAGACGACTAACAAGTTGTGGGTTTTATTTTGAAGGACTTAATTTGCTCTTTTTTTTCCTTTTTTTTTTTTTTGGTCATGGTTTTATTCACAAGGCGCTGCGTTGCATTCCCTGGCAAAGTGTCCAGACTCCCCATGGTTGAAATATTTCCCCCCACCACACCACCACCATCGTCGCCAAACCTTTCAAAACCACGACCACCACGACTGTAGCCACCGCCGCCGCCGCCACTCTGATAACCATACCCATGTCTAGCATTCCTCCGATCACCAAACCCATACCCACCCCCACGACTGTTGTTGTTGTCCCCCCTCGAGAAGTCGAATCCACTGATCCACTACTAGGAGGGGTCACATCAACAGCCGTGTCTTATCGCCATCCAGGATGATGGCGAACTCAACCACCTAACCCTCGCGCAAGGTCCGGTAGCCATCACATTAGATGGCGGTTTGGTGGATGAACAGATCCTCGCCACCTTCGTCAGGCTGGATGAAACCGTAACCTTTCTGATCATTGAATTTGGTCATAACACCCTTTGATCTACCTTTTTCTCCGCCATTGATTAAATCCGCTATTGATTGAAGAAAGAAAACCCTGATTTGGGGGCATTATAACCAAAGATACCTAACCCCTATTTGTGTAATTCAAAGTAGTATCTGATGGAATCTAGAACTCAAAACATAAAAAAAAAATGGTGTAAGAAAATAGTGGTGCATTTTGACGAGAAACATGAATGGAGGATAATGTTGTAGGTGAAGGTGAAGTTGGAGAGAGAATGCATTTAGAAGATGGGAAGGGGTCATAAATGTCACCCACCATATGTCAGGGCATTAATGAAAAAGCAACTGAAATTTTTGGGTCTATCACGGGTAAAATAGACAACTCCCATGGGCGAACAAGGACAAATCAGGAAAAAAAATTAATCGGTATTGGACATAGGCCCCACAGATTGCTAATATGGGGGGCTGGAGCAAGATTGTTGTAGTGCACATAGTAGGCGATAGTATAGGGCCAGGGCATATAGTAGTGGGCCGGCGATGATGCGGGTAAACAGCTTGCTCACCACTACTAACCAAGATATAGAGCTTAATAAGGGCAAGTAAACATGGCCTGATAATATTGTAATTCCCCAATAATGCATTAGACATTATTCGAACACTTCTCACTAATCTTTTAATATTTTGTTCTACAAAATTCAGATCCTTAAGCCATTTTATTCTACTCAAAGTAGACTCAATTATCTTTCCATCAGTATATACATTGCTATATTAAAATCAGTTTTTATATCATTTTAAGAATTTTCTTTAGCGTCCCTGAATCTGTTAATCCCACCAGCATGACCATTTATCACTAATTAAATCATAACTATAATTATAATGATCTAATATAAAAACTATTTTAGTATGATAAACTAGACATCCTAAGTTTTATAATGGTATAAAATATGTATATTAAATCATAAGAATAAGTTTTTTAATAATCTCTCTTATTCCTATTCATGGTTTTCTTTGGCAGAATCTGTGTACCAACTTATAAATTCTCCCCAGACCAACGTACAATTTATAAATGTATTATTTTTAGTCCAAATACTCTCATACGTATCTAGTTTCATTTATAATAAGAATCATACGAATTGGATTTGTAAATAGTGAGTTATTCGGGTTTTAACACAACCTATTGTGTACTGCCACATATCTATAGCCTCTACTTTAAAATTCTTCCAAAATTCATATACTCATTTAAAAATTATGATATTCTCAGAATATACTATACTATTTGTCTAGTTTCATTATAAGTAAGAATAACACAATTTGAACCTTTATTTATCGAGTTATAAGGTTTTTAGAACACCTTGTCTAATTTTCCATAAAAACAGGGCAACAAAATATTTGGTCATTTTACCGATGAAAAAGAAGGATTTAGCTTCTGCTGAAAACTAAAAAGTTTTAGTAGATATCTTAAGGTTTTTATTTACGCAAGAAACAGTAAATGTGGTCCAATATAGCGCAAGAAAATCATAATTTACCGATACTAATCTGCACAGAAGTTTCCCGAAGTAAATTATCCCAAAAATTTCATATCCCTTAATAAATATAATATTTTTCAAATATAATTTTCTAATATTCCTATCTAATTTTTCTATCAATTTCTCAAATATAACTTTCAATCAGACTAAATTGAGCAAATCAATAATAGAATTGATTAAATCTACTAAATTAAGCAATTCAAATCATTAACTATAACACCCCTAATTTTATTGAAACATTTCACCAAGCACTAATTTAAAAATACTCGAATTCATAAATTTTTTTGGTTAAACACTAAATCGGATAGTGTAAAATATATTTAATGAATGGACTAATCAAATAATATAATTATATAAATTAATAAAAATATTAAAAATTAAAAACTTACCTTCTTTCGATTTTCTGAAAGTAAACCCCTTTGAGTGTGTGTGAGTGTGTGTTTGTTTTGTGTGTGTGTGTGTGTGAGTCTTTCTTCCCTTTTTCTTTCAAACATGAAGAAAAGTGGGGTATTGGCCTTGAAAACCACACCCGTCTTTATCTCTTTCCTTTTCTTTTTTTTTTTGGTATATTTTTTTTTATTAAAATTATAATTTTAGTCCCCAACTTTATTATATATATAGTCTGACCATAAATATTCTATAAAGTTGAAATTTAGTCCCTTCAAATTTTAATATACAAAATCTTTCTACTTATAACTTATAATTAAATTTATATTCTTTAATAATTATTAATTAGTCTCTCAATTATGAATAAAATTTTTAGGGACGTTACAATCATACTGCTTCTGGATCTCATAGTTCATTGATGCCAATATGATGTTGTGGACCTTCCGGTTGTCATTATGCCTCTTCTTGAACGACAAACATTCTTTGGGCGATGACCTTTCCGCAAGGTTTGAGGAAAAACCTTAACTAGAATATAAGTCTGGTTCTTTGAAATCTAAGACCATCTTAAGATTTCACAACCAGACGTGGTAATTCGTTCCACTAGACTTATTAATCTCAAGCATAAGGGTTAGTGGATTTTTAGACATCAACAATTAAACAGAAAAACATTCAATAGATCATAACAATATTATGTTCAAGTTAAGACTTGGTCCTTTAGTCATTAACCCCTCCCATTATTTCTACGAAAGCCCATGACTCTCAAATGGAGTTTCAGGAAACTGTTTTTTTGTGGGCTTGGGATCCACAAGCGCAATTCTCCATGCCCCGCTTTTATAATTCACATGGGAAAAGCCTCCTGGGAGGTATCCTATACCATTCTCATCCGATGAGATTCCCAAGATATTCTGCCTCACCTCTTCACATGATCCCGATGACTTCAAGTGAATCATGTTACTCGATGTTAGGCCCGATCCATCAACCAAATCATACCTCAACTATCGCCCCTCATGACTCGTGAGATAGGAAACAATGAGCGTACTCTTTGTTCACAACAATGGTGCAAATTTCCTCTATTCCAAATATGCCACAACTCATGAGACCACATTTGGGTAGCGGTAGCTTCCTCACGACATTGCTATGGATGTAAGGCTTGGACATATCAAAACCATTTTGATCCAAGTCCATCATGGGCCTAATATTTCAACTTGGTCCAACCAAGTGAGAGTTTGATTGAGAATTGACCGAGACCTCATCACATTAGGTATATTCGCATGTGATTAAATAATCAACGCATTTAATAAAGCATTCATAATAAAGATAAATCCATCCACAAAATAACAAATCTAGCATGCCTCTGTTGGATGATCACAAGCCCAATCCTATACGATCCACTAAGCCCATAGTCGATATATGGTTAATCTAGGGTAGGCCTACATTATTACAAGGTTTTTAACACATTATCAAGCTAATGGGCCTTGTACTACCTCTTCATCTTCTTGGACTCTCCATCGTGGGCTCCGATCATCGGGCCACTTCTCCATGGATCCTCCTTGGGCCAACCTATGGCCTCCTCCATGGGCCTCCAAACCCTTGGCTTGCCTCCTTACATTTAATTACAAAAATAAAATCCTCTCGAATTATCAACACTCATTACATCAAAAATTAAGAAACCCCAAACAGAAGTTGGGGGGAAGTACAATGATAGGGAGAGAACAAGCAATTTTTTATTATAAGGCATCAAACGAGAGAGATAAAAAGATTAAGAGCACACAGGCCCCAGCCAACAAAAATTTAAAACCATACACAGGTCAATGGGCTTTCTAGTTATCCCTTGTTAATCTAATTAACAAAACACAACATAATTATATATCCAATATAATCATGCTCCAAATAATACAAACCATGTACTAAATAAATGATATCCAATATCATTCCAAAATATAATTAAATGCAGAAAAATACATGTCAAAACTGCAATTAAAAATGGATATTAGAAATCTCGTACAACCCATGTATATATTTTTTGTTTGAAAACCATTTCCAAAATAATCTTAGGAAATTTAATTTTAGGAAAAGTCATTCTCAACTAAAATTAAATCAACCATAAATTAAATATTTTAGAAAAATATGCAGAATACCAGAAAATCTAATTTATGCACAAGCCAACCCCATAGCATTATGATCTAAGGCTTCAACCAAATGCATACAAGTATTGTATAAAGCATAATATGGAGATGGCCAAAGAACAATTCGTAATATCATATGGAAAAAGATCATTTAGAATGACCGACAATGAGCCCATAATTGGCTTGACGGTCACCAATTATAACACCTAAATCAATTTATGATCGTTTTTATAGATGACATCTCAGTGTACTCGAGGAATTGGGAGGAGCATGAACAACATTTGAGAATAGTGGTTGCAGATTTTGAAAGAAAAGAGTTGTATGTTAAGTTAAGCAAGTGTGAATTCTGGGTAAATTAGATGATTTTTCTAGGGCATGTGATATCTGGTGATGGGATTATGGCTGATCCTGCAAAGGTGAAAGCTATTAAGGATATGGACAATACCAAAGAATGTGACTAAAGTTCGAAGTTTCTTGAAACTAGCTGGGTACTATAAGAAATTTGTTGAGGGCTTCTTCATAACTGTCGGTCCTTTGACAAAGTTATTGAGGAAGGAAGTAGCGTTTGATTGGACTAAACAGTGTCAAGAAAGTTTTTATGAGCTAAAGAAAAGATTGACATTAATTCGGATTTTGGTTTTATCATCTGGTAACGGTTGATACGTGGTATATCCAGATGCTCCAAAATAAGGTTTGGGGTGCGTATGGATGCAAAAGGTAAGGTAATTTCATATGCATCTTCTTAACTGAGGACCCACGAGTTAAATTATCCTATGCATGACTTGGAGTTAGTGAGCAATTGTGCATGTATTTAATATTGGAGACATGATTTGTATGGAGAAGATTTCAGATCTTCATTGACCATAAGAGCTTGAAATATATTTTGACACTGGAGGAGTTAAATTTGAGACAAATGAGGTGGATAGAATTATTAAATGATTACAATTGTACTATTGACTGCCATTCGGGGAAAGCGAATGTAGTAGCAGATGCCTTGAGTAGAAAGATTCTAACATTGCTATTAGAGATGAGACCCATGAATGTGAAGTTGGAGGTTGATTGTGTTGTAGGTTTGTTGGCAGCCATACATCTTAAGCCAAACTTTGTGGGCAAAATCAGAGAAGCACAGACACGAGACTCTTTCTTCTTACGGATGCTAGAAAGAATGAAACAGTTTAAGAAGCCTAATTTTTCAATAAGAACTAATGGAGTGATGGTGAATGGAGGACGAGTTTGTGCACCTGACGTGGAGGGGTTAAGTGAGGAGATCCTACAGGAAGCTCACAATGCACCATATGCAATGCATCCTGATACTATAAAAATGTATCAGAATTTAAGACCTTACTAATGGTGGCATACGAGAAAGAAGGATGTGGTAGAATTTGTGGCTAAATGCATGACTTGTTAGCAAGTAAAGGCAGAACATCAGGCACCAACAGGTAAACTTTAACTTTTATCTATACCAGAATGGGAGTAGGAAAAGATCACTATGGATTTTATCATACGATTACCATGTACACCCAGAAAGCATGATGTTATTTGGGTAATTGTTGATAGATTGATGAAATTAACTCATTTCTTGCCTGTAGGACAACGTGATTCTCTGGATAAATTAGCCGAGTTGTATGTTTTCGAAGTTGCAACATTGCATGGTGTGCATGTTTCTATTGTGACTGACAAGATCCTCGATTCACTTCATGTTTTTGGGAAAGCTTAAAAAGGGCATTAGGCCTAAAATTGCATTTTAGTATCGTATTCCACCCTTAGATAGATGCACAGTCGAAAAGAACCATTCAAACCCTGGAAGATATGATGAGGATGTGTAGAGTGAAGTTTTAGGTCAACTACGATGATCTCTTACCATTGATGGAGTTTGAATATAACAAAACTTTTCATTTTAGCATCTGTATGGCCCTATACCTAGCTTTGTATGGAAGGTGATATCAAAGTCAGTTTGTTGGGATGTTGATGGATTACGACAGAAGGTCCTGAATTGGTGCAGGAGATTATGGAAGAGATACAAATAATTAAGAAGTGTTTAAAAACAACACAAGATCGATAGAAAAGTTACATTAATAGGCATTGAAGGGAAATGGAATATGAAATTGGTGAGAAAGTTTTTCTGAAGGTATCTCCATGGAAGGAATCTTGAGATTTGGCCCTAACAAGAGAAGCCGAGTTTGAGGTATATTGGGCCGTACAAAATTACGGGGAGAGTTGGATCACTAGAGTACCGATTAGTATCAGAATTATCACAGATACATGATGTACTCCATGTTTTGATGCAACGATGATACCAAACTGATCCTAGCCAAACTATAAATATAAATTTCTGAGGAGTTAACGTATGTGGAAGAGTCAATAGAGGTTTTGGATAGAAGTGTAAGCAAATTGAGAAATAAAGAGATATCAATGGTAAAAGTAAAGTGGAGTCATCATTCTCCAAAAGAAGTCACTTGGGAGGTTTAGGAGAATATGAGACAGAAATATCCCTACTACTCCATGAAGCGGGTAAGTTAATTAAATTTCGAGGACGAAAATTTTATTAGGAGGGGAGAATTGTGACATCCACAGATTTTTATACATAATTGAGGGACTAATTGGTAATCATTAAGAAAATCTAAACTTAATCATAAATAAATTTAGGTTAAAATTTGAATATATTAAAACTTTAAGGGACTCATGAACTTTATAAAGTTGTTAGGGTTGAATTATATAGATTTATAAAGAAGGGATACAATTGTAATTCTAATGAAAGTTAACAAAAATAAAATAAAATTGATTTTGGGGGCAACAACACGTGCTGCCACCCCTAAATATCGATAACTTTAATGACTTCACCGCCTCAATCATTTAAGTTAATATTTATATTACTAAGTGTGTTTCATACAAAACACACACACACAAACACATCTACAGAGCATTTAGGGAGTTGTAATATCCTATTTGGTCCAGATGAGAAGTTAATATTTGAATTATTAGTTTATTAATATATTTATATTATTTGGTTAATAAATTTATTAAATATAATTTCTATTGAGCAACTCTTTCTACTGACATAATTGTTTGAGATTGAGGTAATTATAGTTAATTGAATTTATATATGTATATATATATATATACACTTGTGTTGTATACTTGATCGTTAAGTGTTAATTATTTGATTTGTGTGATACTATTTGATTGTTGAATGAAATTGAATGATGAAGTTATTGATGTGAATATTGTGAATTGAAATAAAGAGATGACTTACCTAACTGGGGACATACTGCAATGACTTATGATGATATAATTGATGACGAGTTGTGTGTTGTCAATCGATCAATGGAGATGATATGATATCACACGAGTTGTGTGTTGTGAAGGATGATTGATGATATGACATATCATACGAGCTATGTGTTGTGTGATATGATTGGTGATGGGATATCATACGAGTTGTTTGTTGTGTGATATCGGAGAATGTGATTGACAGGATGATAGCTAACAAAGACCATTAAGTAGGGCCTATAAGAATTAGTGATAATAAAGTGTAGTGTCGTGGGCGATGCTACATTTTAATAACTAAACTAGTTATAACATAAAAAGCTTTGAGCAGTGATCATTGTGTGCCTAAGGAAGTAAAAGTAGGAAGGTGAAGTAGATAAATGAAGGTAAATCTCAAAATCTTTATCAATGACGAACTCTAATTTAAAAACTTGATACGCTCCTTGATGTAGGACGACTATAACTAAAATTATAGGACTAAATTTATTTTGATCCCCTGTGATATGGGAAAATATAAAAAAAAAACCCTATGAAATTTTAATATAAAAAATCACCCCTATGTTACGAACAATGAATCACACCACCCCCTGGTCAACTTAAACATATGTTTTTAGGAGCAATGACTAAAATGCCCCTCACATTTAAAATTGCATATTTTTATAATGTATTATATAAATTTTAATTAAAATATACTTATAAATTATAATACATCCACAATATATAAAATTAAATTTTTATACTTTATAAAATAAAATTATTATTTAAAAAAAAAAAACCCACCCCCTCCCCACGACTGCCTCCCCCCACCCTCCCGCCTTCCCCCTTCCCCCACCCCCCGTAGAGGGGGGCGACGGCAACGGTGCCGTCGCCGTCACCCCCCCCATCTGGGCGACGCGGTCGCCCTTGCAGCGATGGGCGACGACGACGCCCAGAGGTCAGTGGCAATGGGGTCGCCCTTACTGCTGGGCGACCGTCGCCCAGAGAGCGATGCTGCCTCTGCTCTCTCTCTCTCTCTCTCTCTTTCTTTTAAAATCTATTTTTTAATATTAAAAGAATATTATATTAAAAATATTAATATAATTCTATATTTATATAAAATAATATTTTATTATGAATAAATATTTCTATTATTTTAAGATTTGTTAAATTATATATATTATATGTAATATAAGGAGATAGAGAAGGGCAACATTGTCAAAAAATGCACTTTTCAGATGCCCAAACGCAGTCAACGCGCGTGTATAACAAAACATGGCCACAGGGGATTTTTTGAACTTTGTTTTATAACACAGGGGGTGTAAATGATAGTTTAATTTTCACAGGGGGTTTATTGAACATTCCCTATATCACAGGAGGGGTCCTTGTATTTTTTCCTAAAATTATATATCTCTAGAGAAAATATTCATTCAATTATCAAAAGGTATTGTATAATGAATTTAACCATGTATTTATAAGCATACTGATGAGTAGCGGAGTCCAGTAGCACTAATACAAATTGAAAGATCTTCTGTGTATCATAAGATGATCGAAGGACTAACCTAAAAAATAGAGGTAACACTTATTTAGTTCAGTAAGGTGTTTGGAGAAATAAAGTAGGAAACTCTAAGTAAAAACGTAAGATCTAACAAGCTCAATATGTCAAAACCATGTGTACGATGCTACAAGTATCAAAAAGAGTGCTAAACTTGTTTTTATCTCTTTGACCTATGTCGACTCTTATTTATAGGAGTAGGTTTTCAGATAATCGAGCGTTAGTTAAAGGAGCTTAAGATTACCCTGTATTATTTGGGATGTTTCTTTTATTGGGATAATGCTTATCACCTGTTTGCCACGTCATATTAGCCCTATGTTGGTAAGAACATGATCTACCAAATCAATAGAAAATAGGCTAAAATCAAGGAGGTGATTATATCATCTTTATCCAGCAGAGCACAATTCGCATGTCCATCTTTGTGGGTGTGCTTTGGTGGTGGAGTGTCATCAAACATATATGATATTGTTGGGTGTCTGATGTGGAGGATGGGTCCTCGACTTGCTGTAATTGGGCCTGGAATGGATGTTGTCCTGCCTACAGGTGGGCCAGAGCTAGGCTGACTAGGTTGGTAGTGATATGACCTATTAGTATTGAGCGAATTAGGCCTAATTCCTTAGCATATTTTGGACTAGTTTGCCACTGGGCTTTGGAAAAATAGATACCCCATGTATCACTTACAATGAAAAATCATAATGGAATTAAACTAGAAAACAAAATCCTTCTCAATATAAAGTACTGTAGATGTTCCTATCTAAATATGTATTCTTTTTATTTTTGTTATTATTCATATTTGATTCCTTCCCATACCTCATAATTTCTCCCGACTTAGAAAAAATTTCATCCAGAAAGTGGTGATGAAGGTGATACTGAAGAACGTCAATGACCATAGTTCGTTGCACCTCAAAAAGCTACATAACATCAACATCAACAAGAATAAGCAAGGGATAACACATAACATTGAGTGGCAATTGAATTTTAGAAATTCATCAATAAAAATATGCTCCATCAATGTAACTTATCCACCCGTGTCATCAGACGCAAAAACCAAAGACACTTGGAAGAGTCTTGGTAAACTGTTAGATTACTCATACAATAAATTGAGATGAAATTCAATTCCAATAGTATTTTAAGTAAAAATGCAATAGGTGCATACTCAAGAATATAAGGTACAAAGTTTGACTATGGAAGCAGGTAGTGCCCAAATTGGAGGTTGGTAAGTGGTGTTCTAGAATATGTTGTGGTAGCCTATAGGATTCAGGTATATTAGCCTTTACATATTTTCTTAATTATGCTACACACAAGGGAAGTTGTTGTGTGATACACTATACAATGAATTCTTGAATTGGACTACAAAAATCAGATTTTGAAGGTGCACTTTGAGATGAGAATTGACCTGTAAGTGCATTGATGTCTATAGTAATAGTATCATTTTTTCTTTTCTATGGAATTTTGAAAAGAATCATTTTTTTTTTTTCAAAAGTGGTGCAACATTGTGCAAGGAAACGTGAGACATGTTGCCTAGGAGATTTATCAAAGGAAAGTACACAAGAGGAGATGCAAGGTCTGTTAAATGATTAAGTCAACATTGTAGCAAGAAAGAAAAGAAGAAATACAAGAATGAGGGAGGCTATGTTGAATGTCAACACATAAACCACCAATAAAATAATATATAACATCCTTACTTATTGTATCAAGATCACAATACGTCATGAGTTTTTGTTGTTGATCAACGTACTCGGCAATAGTGAAGTGGCTAGTGTATATTTCTTAGACGAGAAGGCAATTGAGTTCAAAAAATAATTGACGTCTGAAAACAACTTTTCATCTCAAGCTAAAGAGTAATTGGTGTCCTGTTATAAAAATAATATTCTAGCTCAATGTGACACCAATAACCTTCAGCTTCTCCACCTAATTTACTCTTGGCAAAACAAATGCACTCAAATTATCAATTTCAAAAGTAATTTGATCAAGATATCTAGAATACTGAAAAGGATTTTAGAGAAAACATATAAGATGAGGCATATGTTGGTAGAAAGGATCAAAAGAAGACGTCTTTTTTTTTTTTATTTAATGAAGTATAAGAACACAAGAGACTTATGCAACTTATGAGAAAACCAAGGAAGAGAAGATCAAATCAATTCACAAAGACCAATAATTATCAAACACGAAGCAAATTTAATTATGGATATGGTGTTTTTGGGCAACAAGATTATGATTGATGGGCGATTGGTGTGAACCAGAGGAAGCAGAAAATTTGAATTTTCTTTTGGAAAATTGCTGGACAACATGAACATTTAATTGGTTTTGGAAGCGAAATGATCGAAATTTGACGTTGGTGTCCATTAAGGTAGGACAACTAAATTAAGATTAACTAATTATACTGCATGCAAATATCTCTAGAGAAAATATCCATTCAATGATCAAAAGGTATTGAATAATGAGTTTAACCAATGTGCTTATATGCTTATAATGAAAATATCTGATAGAATTATTAAACAAGGATACTCAATATAAACTACTAAAATATTTCTATCTAAATATATTATTATTGTTGTTGTTGTTGTTATTATTCTTATTATTATTATTATTATTATTATTATTATTATATTATTATTATTATTATTATATTATTATTATTATTATTATATTCCTTCCGATTCCCATAACTCCTATCGCAAATGTATAGCTTATTGTGTACTTCAAGTATCATTTCCACAGGAACTAGTGTGAATTACCGGATTCTTAACTAATTCAACTAATTAGGCTAAACCAATGGAAAGAGAATTAGAATGATTGATAATAGAAAATCAAACTAAAGTATGGACAGGTTCCTCTTTTAATTAAACCCTCTAAGTTCAATAACAATTTATGCAATTCTCACAAAACTAATCATATTTTGATGGACAAGTTCCTCTTTTAATTCCTAACCTTCTTCTAAACTTACCTTTGGATTCTTTGTTTAACCTCTAAGGCATGCAAAAATGTGGCATATCACACTTAAAAGTAATTCAAGCACTTGGGGATTTGAACAGAATAGAGAGCATCAATAGTTGAAAAAGAAACTTAAATTTGAAGGAATCAGTGCAAGATCGTAACATAAATAAGCAACCAAAGTGAATAACAAAGCATTAAAAGGGATCAAATTCAACGTTAACCGAGCTATTCGTGCACTTGTACACCAACTAGTTGATGTAATGTCAAAGAGTAAAAATACTTCTTTGAATGTGGAGTGTCCTAACTTCACAAAGCTCACGTCCAAGAAAGTTCTTTGCTTGTTCACACAAGAGCAAAAGAATGTCCTCTCTAATAAGTCCACACAAAATACTAACTTGTGTCTCTTTGAGTCTTGTTAGAAGAGTGAACTAGAATATGAAGTAGAAGCATTCTAGGTTTCTCAAGAACAACTTGAATCTATTTGAAGCACTTGAGAAGGATGCAAGAGGAAAATAACTCTTGAAGAGGAAGAGAGTAACAAGAGAGTGCTAGAGCAAAATGAAGACACACACTTGAAGCATCAAGAGGAAGGGGGCTTCCACTCCCTCTATTTATAAATGGAGTGGTTGGCTTTCAAGTCAAGGGCTTAGCTAAGCCCTACTAAGTCCTATTCAAATGTCTACATTGTTGAAATGTATGCGATTCTCCCTAGTATGAGCGTCCCTCCTCCCCCCGCCAACATGATATCTCTTCACTCGGCCACTCAACTCCGACTTCATTCCAGCCCCCCTCCTCCATGTTAATCTTATCCTACTTTTCCGTTCCTTATATTATCTTTTCTATATCTTGTTTTTTTTCTTGTATTGCAGGATATTCTCCAGGGGTCTGGTCTTCTCCTAGTAACTCATTAACGCACCTTTATCCGCTTATATTTGGGTGTTTTTCTATTGAATTTTGGTATGGAGCTTGGCCTGAAACTATCCCTGACAGAGGAGAAAGATGAGGGGTTAATGATTACCACCTTAAACAGATTTGGACAAGGAAATGAGACGTTGAATAAACTACTTCTTATCGGACGGGTGATCTCACACATAAGTACAAATTTTGAGGCTCTCCGCAATGTTGGTCAGTCTTCTCCAACCAATTAAGGGACTTTCTGTTAATCGAATATCAGAGGACCGTTTTTGTCTTAATTCAACCATGTCCTGGACAAACAAGGAGTGCTAGAAGGTCGACCATGGACCTTTGATAAAAACCTTGTGATCCTAGAGTCGATTGAGGAGGGAGTTGATCTAGACGATGTATGTCTTGATTGGTGCCTGTTTACCACATTTATCCATGATCCGCTTCTCAACCTCCAAAACTGAGAGATGGCGGAACATATCGGAAATAAACTTGGCAAGTTTGTTAACACTAAATGGAATGAAAATGGGATTCATTGGACGTCTGCATGGAAGTTAAAAGTGTTACTTAATGTGTCTAAACCTCTTATGAGGGCTCTTCGTCTAAGGGTTCTGGACCGGGACAACAAGCTCATTACCTTCACGAAGCTACCTAACTAACTATTGTTACCTATGTGGAATTATAGGCCATATCGCAAGGGTCTGTCCGAAACGATGCGATGATGGTTTTGTGGATCCCAGCGAGTCGGTCCTGTTCGGCCCCTAGTTACGCGCATCCAATTAGCCTCGTTTCGGTGCAACTAGGAGCCAAATTAGTATTTTTTCCTCTTCCATACGACCTCGATTCAATTCCCGGGGTGCTTTTCCAGAATGGAATCCTGGCTCCGATAGACTCCAAGGAACGAGAATCTTAGGCGAATTTTCAGGAGCTAATTCTGGTAGGTCAAAGGATGCCATGCAAGGATTATTCCCTCAGGAAAAGGAAAGAAATACTATGGAAAGCAATCCTCATCCAGAAATAGTGGCTACTGTGGAAGGCATATTGAATTCTAAAAGGGAACTTGCTGATCCTATGGCAATGAAGATGGCGCCGGGAATTGTGCATGGTAAAATATACTCTTCACATAATCCCTCCACTAGATCAGCCTGTACCCACATTAGAAACACATCCCCAACCCACTTCTGACGACCTTTCCGCCCACATTGTAGTAGCTAATGATGTCCCAACCATACACGTACAAACCTACACTCCCGCTCCTTTCCTCACAGGCCCTATTGATACCCTCATTGATGTCCTTCTATCATCACCCGACCCTACTCCCCTACCCATGCAACCTACGTCGACTATTGCACGCATGCATACCCTATCCTTAGAAACACATCCCCAACCCACTTCTGACAGCCTTTCTGCCCACATTGTAGTAGCTAATGATGTCCCAACCATACACGTACAAACCTACACTCCCGCCCCTTCCCTCGCAGCCCCTATTGATACCCTCATTGATGTCCTTCTATCATCACCCGACCCTTTTAACTTTGGCCCTATATTAAATAAACTTAAACCTAATCTGGCCATATCCCCAAATGAAGCTCCTCTTTAGGCCGTGGTCGACGCTAACCCATCCCTAAAACCCATTCCACAGTATTCGAAGAGCGGAAACTTCCCCCCACGTTCTATCTCCCACCAGAAACAAATGAGAGACCCGGGATGTTCTGCCTATCCTAATCTTTCTCTTATGAATGAAGACTTTGATGTGGATTTCTTCTCGGCGGAGGTTGCCTTGCAGCCCTGCCATACATTATGAGTTGTCTCAGTAGGAATTGCCAGGGCTCTAGGGGGTCCCTGGATAATTCGCCACCTGTTTGAACTGGTGAAAAAATATAACCCCTCACTAGTTTTGATTATGGAGACCAAGTGTAACAGTATTAAATATAGATCTTATCAAGCGAAGGATGGATATGTTCGGATTTGCGATGGGCTCGAGAGGTAACAGTAGTGGTTTGGCTCTTCTCTAGAATAAGCAGATTTTGGTTGATCTTCTTAGTTTCCAGAATTCGCATATTGATGCTCGGGTGCAGTTGTCGGATGAGGAGGAGGCATCGAGATTCACTGGCTTCTATGGAGAGTCGGATGCAAGTAATCTACCTCTTTCTTGGAACCTGTTGAGACAGTCGAGTTGAGTTTCTAATATCCATGGACTTGCGCCGGCGATTTTAAAACAACTATAATGGAATTGGAGAAAAAAGGTCATTTTTCTACGCATCTAGACAACTTTGCTCATTTCGAGAAGCACTGGACGACTATGGGCTGATCTCGAGTTCAGGGGGTTTCCATTCACGTGGTCGAATAACCGGGAAACACCTCACACTATTTGGAAACGACTTGATAGAGTGTGCTCTTCATCCGCATAGAATATTTATTGGTCAGACTCGTGCGTCTCACACTTGGAACGAATATACTCAGACGACACACCATTATTTTCTGAAATGCGCCGAACAATTCACAAACGACATTCTCAGCAAATTCGGCCACTAAGGTTTGGGGCTTTATAGATAAAACCGGATTCTCGCGAAGAAGCAATTTCTAAGTATTAGGATGGTGGGACAGCCTATGATACTAACGGATTTTTGATTTGACAACTGGAGCACTGTAAACTTGGCCTGCTAAAATGGAGCAAAAGGGAACTCGATGATTTAAAGCAGAGAATCAAGGATATTGAAACAGAGATTGCCACTATTCAATCTTCAAAACCCTCAGCTTCGTCCCATCAAAGGCTATCAGAACTACACAAAGAGTTGAATAAATTGCTATCGGGTAGGAAATTAAATGGAAACAGAGGGGCAAAGTTGCATAGCTTGCGGAGGGCGATGCGACACTAGTTTCTTTCATGCAAAGGCATCGCAAAGGCAAAAACTGAATCTGATTGAAAGGTTGAAAGATGAATCGGGGTAGTGGCAAGACAATGAAGTGGCTCCTAGGGATTATTCAGAGATACTTCCGCACCATTTTCTCACCTGCAAATCCACCCAAAATGAGCTTGATCAAGTGATAAACATGGTGCCAACTAGAGTGACCGAGGAGATGAACCGAATTCTTCTGGAGGACTATTCTGCAGACGAGGTAAAAAAGGCTTTATCCCAAATGTTTCTGTTTAAATCCCCTAGCCCCGATGGCATGCTCCATATTTTCTTTCAGCATTTTTGGAATATTGTTGTTCATGCTACTCTATCGTGTGTGCTTAATATGCTTAATAACCTATATATTTCTTCTCCATTGAACTTCACCTATATTATGCTCATTCCCAAATGCCGTAACCCGGAAATTGTCTCTCAATTTAGACCTGTTAGTTTGTGTAATGTTGTGTTTCGTTTCTCTAGTATGACAATTGCGAATAGGATTAAACCTCTTTTGAACTCAATTGTTTCACCCTCACAATCAACATTCATACCGGGGAGACTTATCATTGATGACGTGCTAGTAGCTTTTGAGTTAAATCATTTTCTCAAAACTAGGAGAGGGGGTCGAGAGGGACATGTTGCTATTAAGTTGAATATGAGTAAGGCTTACGATATAATTGAGTGGTCTTTTTTCGAGAGAATGTTGTCTAGGTTAGGGTTCCACAGTTATGTTACTTATTAAGCAGTGTGTTACGTCCGTGACATATTCATTCATGCTAAATGGTGCTCAATTCGGTTTCCTCCAACCGGAGAGAGGTATCTGTCAAAGAGACCCTCTTTCCCCTTATCTGCTCATTCTATGTGCAGAAGCCTTGGGTTTCCTTTTACTGGATATGGAGAAGAGAGGAGAAACTTATGGGTTGTCCGTGGCTTGTAATGCTCCTAAGGTATCACACCTTTTATTCGCTGACGTCACACTCATTTTCTATCAAGCTTCAGAGGCAGCTATGAGGTCGATACGAGGGTTTCTTGAGTTGTATCAGATGGCATCAAGACAACTTATCAATTTTGATAAGTCTTCCATCTTTTTTGGCCAAAATGTTCCTGTTGAGACGCGAGAAACTTAGCCAATACATTAGGTTTGCGGGCTTATGCAAAACCTTCTAAGTACCTTGGATTAACTTATCTAATTGAGAGGAACAAGTGGGGAACTTTTAGCCATGTTCGAGAGAGAGTGTGGCAATGTGCCGGAACTTGGAGGGAAAAAATGCTTTCACAAGGAGGTAAGAAAATTCTTATTAAGTCTATTATCCAAGCAATCTCCTCTTATTGTATGAGTTTTTTTCGGTTGCCTACATCTCTCTTGGGAGGAATTAAGAGCATCACATCGAGTTTCTTTTGGGATGATGGCAAAAAGAGTAAAATACATCGGGCCTCTTGGCGTAACATATTTAAATCGATAAAGGAAGGGGGCATGGGATTTCGAGAGTTGCAGAGCTTCAACTTAGCTATGCTTGCGAAACAGGGATGGCGGATCTTCACGAAATCAAACTTACTCCTAAGCCACATCCTCAAGGCACGGTATTTTCCAACCGGGGACTCTCTTAATGCACCTCGAGGGTCTAATGTCTCATTCACGTGGAGAAGTATTTTGGAGGCTAGACCGGTTGTTCGGGCGGGATTTCGATGGCGAGTTGGAGCAAGCCAGGACATACGTGTGTGGACATCCATGGTTATCGAGACCATGCACATTCCTTCCAATCATGCCGATTAACCGATTTCTGCAATCGTTGCGGGTATCTAACTTAATCGACAGCCAAACGAGTAGATGGAATTCGGAACTGATTAACTTCCTTTTCTGTAAAGAAGACTCAACGCTCATTAAATCCATTCCACTCGACAGATCAACAAGAGATGATCATGAAATCTGACATTTTGATAAGAAGGGTATGTTCTTGGTAAAATCAGTTTATCACATTGCACAACTTTCCAATGAAAAGAGAGTAGAGACGGCAGGAAAAGCGAGTACCAACACATTTCATTGGTTCTTTCTTTGGAAAACTTGTGTGCCGAATAAAGTGAAAGACTTTACTTTGCGCCTTTGCAATGATGCTTTACCCACGATGCAGAATCTATTGCGTTGCCGCTGCCAAGATGAGCCCAGTTGCATGGTGGATGTGCTGGAGAAGACCTTAAACACGTCTTTGTGGACTGCCCATATGCACGACAAAGCTGGGCGCTTTTCGCCTCTCTTGGCAGACAATCTTGGCTTGGTATTCCTCGGCCAAAGATTGGGTATGTCAGGTATGTCATGATCTCGACCATAGCCAATTCAACTTATTTGTTATGATCTGTTGGAGCCTTTGGGGTCGACAGAATTGAAAAGTTATGGAAAACAAGGACAAGAACCCCGAATGAATGTGTCGAATTAGCTGTTATGTTGTTGTTTGACTTCCAGAATGCCGTTACAAAAAAAAAGTGATCCCACACGACGTGTGGACAAATAGTCTGCTCCATTGACAAACGAAGTGAAAATAAATTTTGACACATCCGTTAAACCTCTATCTCAGGCATTGGTCTGTGCGCTATTGCTAGGGACAATCAAGGGCAATGCATTGTATGAAAAACAACTTTCAATCGTCATGTGCGGGACCCTGAGCATGGAAAGGCACTTGCAATACAATTGGCAGTGGAAACGTGTGTTGATTATGGCTGGTCGAAATGTGCTGTTGAAGGTGATTGTGGTCTAGCCATTCAGAAGATTGACTCCTCAAATAGGGACTTTTCGAGTATTAGCCCAATCATTGAAGATATTATTTCTATGTGCCCTATTGATAATTCTATCTCTTTTAGGTGGGTAAGAAGATATGCAAATGCCGTTGATCATTTACTTGCTCAAGCAGCAATTTCTTCCAACGAGGGGACTTCTCCCCTTCCACTTTTGTTAGACGTTTTAAGGGCTGATGCCCCTGATTGATTAGTAATGTCGATTAAGTTCCCCCTAAAAAATATGTCTTCATGGCATGGTAGGACCTTGTGGTCTCTTGGGTCTCTTGAGGGTTGACCACAGTTGAATTAAATACACTTTCACTTTGAATTAGTTATTAGATCTAATCAATTAATCTTATTTAATTTTGGTCCTAAGATTAATTAATCCTAAATCCAAATATTTAATTAATTCAATTAATTAACACTTTGAGTTACCTATCAAATAGGATCTCATGAATAATCTAATTATTCAAGTGATTAATTTAAACTTCTTTATATTAATCCCCTCTCTTTTCTGAGTCCATCCGCAAATTAATTCTCCAATTAATTCCACAATACTATTAGTGTTTTGTATATAGGGCACGTTTACTTCTGGTATTAGTTATTTGGGTAACAAGATTGATTATTAATTAAGTGTGACGATAAAACCCGGGATTAAAATTCTACTGTTCACTTTATGATATTGATAGAGATGTGTTATAATAAGATACATGTTTACGTTGATTGGTTGTATGTTGGTTTATTGCAAATTGACTATTTTACCCTCGCAACTGTTAGCCAATTTTGTTTTGTCTTTCAGCTAAAAGTGTGCTTCTTTATTCGAGCCCAGAATAGGTTATGCAAAGGGCACTTTCACCTTTGTCCGGCAACTGCTTGCTATGTTCACCATTCTGGTAAGCGAAAGGGGCAAAGCGATTCCATCTTTTGCTCCTTGTGTGGTGTTGTAGTTATATTTGGATATGTTCAATTTTTGGATGAATTTTTGCATGCTTGCCAATTTTTTTCATACGAACTCCTTGCTTGACTGAGGAACTGAATATAAATTAATGTGGAAGGTGTTTCTGCATGAATTCTAAGAATTGAGATATTTATTAGTAGGCTCCTTCTTCTGTGCATGATTGGGCAAACAACTTTAGGGTTTCTTATTTGTTGTTTGATTATTAGAAGTTACATTTTTCGCTCTAGATTTTATAAAAAGTTCCAATGCATGAATTATGTGATTGAACCAATATTTAGTTGGTTGCGAATTTTCCAAGTGAAGGCACTCGCTATGGATGCTCGTCGTGCAACGTGAAAGCCCTCCTGCTTAAACGCATCTTTCGATTCTTAACGAAGCAACAACGAATCAACTAAAACTGAAAGACAAGCGGATCCGCCCGAGAGCGCGAGCCGAAGCAAGAGATGCAGAATTTAACAGTATATTATAATAAGACGTCCCAAAGGGTGTTCCCTTGGGTGCTCAACCGCGCGTTCGATGTAGAATATGATAACATAAAGCAAGTATATCATATAGGCACATAGACAATCATAAAGAGAACTACATATAAATAAATGGGGGTGACCTTTGTAGTTATCTTCCGTCCACCGTTACTAGCATTGTTTCCCTCTCAAATGGATGGCAAACGTTCACCAAGATTCAAACATATGAATCCTCTAACGTAGTCCACACCACACTGGCAGAAGTCACATTTTTCTTGCTAGAGAAAAACGGACCTAAGAAGATGAGATTAAGACAAGGATTACACAATCGTATTAGTGTATCCTTCTGAATCTAGCTTTTTCCTTCAATTGATCCCAAATCAATGAAGCAACAAAGTGAGAGGGATAGAGAGCAAGAGAGCGGCCAAAATTTTGTGTGTGTGTGTGTGTGAGAGAGAGAGAGAGAGAGAGAGATGTGAGTTCTCTTGTTTTTCCTAGAAAAAAGATGAATAATATTTAATCCTCTTGTTGGTGATTGTATATACTCATATATATATACATCACTAATGCGATTATTAAAATGTGTCTAGGTTCATCCAAGCATGTCTAGATACATTACAATCAATCCCCATTAATATTCAATCAAGTCTACCACTTGACAAGGTATGATTAAATCATACCAAGTAAAGGAGGCTTGATTGGATCATTAATGTGATTGTTGAAATGTGTCTAGGTTCATCCAAGGGATGTCTATATACATTCCAATCAATCCTCATCAGTGTTCAATCAAGCCTACCACTTTACAAGGTATAATTGAATCATACCAAGTAAAGGAGGCTTGATTGGAGTTCAATTGTTCATTTCCAAAAAGGAACAAGTCAACTACATCAATCAAGGCCATCCATTTTGGGAGAAGTCCAACTTCTCCTCATTCCAAAAATGGATTAATATATCTCTTGGGCCACGATTTAATGGACCGGGTTTTATTGGAATCCATTTACAAAAAAGTCCAAGAAATAAATCTAGATTTAATTCAAGGTCCAATAAAATAATGTCTATGGATCTTTTAACGCAATTAGAAGATCCACACCTTTAATCTCTACTTAATTGATAAATCTCATCTATCCAATTAATCGAGGACCCAACACAATATCGGCCCGTCCATCCAATGGACTATCCCATAAATAATCCAATTATTTATCATCTTCCGAAATTGACTCCAAGTCAATTTCTTTGCCTCCTCGGTGATTTTTGTGTGATCCTTCAGGTTCACCCTCAGCTAGACTTAGGCCCGTGTCGAACAGAAGCCCGTTACCATGGGTGGCCGTCTACCAACGTTCCATGGCACTAGAGACTAGGTGAATATTGGCGTGAACATTTAGGCACCGATTTCATACGGGCACAGTCCTTCCGTTTACCGTCTCCCGATTTTAGTTTAGGGTATGGAATTGGGCGTTGGTTCCCATCCTTGACTAGGCAACTATGCTTAATACTCGAGACTATGCATGCCTCATTGCATTGACGCAGAGAACCATTCCCAGCTCGATCAACCACTGAGGCCACAACTTTAAGTAGCATCAACGTGTTTTCGAGTGCATAGGAGATACATCTGTTACATACTGACAGGGGACGGATCCTCTTCTTGAAATCCACCGTCCTCGCTACATATTTTGACTGCACTAGACAAGGCTTATAATGACCATCTTACAGAATGATCACCTCTCGTGGGATCCAAGATACAGTCTTCGTATGCACGTGATTGCCATGATTCCTCAAGTCCGAGAAGTAATCCCATACTATCAGAACCACGGAACTCCAATCATACCGATTAAGCCTCCAAGGCTTCCATATGATGATCCCCACGAGTCACTTCAGTCAGCTCAACCCCAGTCGACCAACCCACTAAGATCATATAGGTGTCCCACGCCTGTCGCCGATGAAACACGGCACTCATCTCATGAATACGACTCTTAGTGCAAGTCTCCATAGGACTCTCGATGCCCATTCTCGAGGTCCTTGACTTGGAATGTTTCAAACTTAACCCTCATCAGTTGGTATCATAGCTGTCATTCAATCCGCGGCCCAACTACATGGGTTGTCCAATTGGTCTGTGGGCATCTATTGTGACGTTGAAGCATCTCATTAACGTAATTGGTAAGCACAACAGACACATATGCCAATGACAAAACACTTATGTTCATCAATAGAAAGTTACTTTTAATAAATATTGCTGAATACTTCCCAAAACCGCCAATCCAATTGGCTTTCTGGTCACCTATTCCAACAATCTCCCACTTGACCTAAAGCAATCACCCATATCTTGCAGATTAATCTGATCATTAGCAATCTCCGATATTGGCTTGGTCTCACGAGTCTACTACTATGTCTACCAACATGATGCGGTCCAATCACATGTCACATCGCTCTAAGCATATAGTGGTGTCTAAAATTTTTTTATGGATATTGTGATGAGATCTCAGGCTCTTTTAGCTTATGCCGTAGCCCAGTTGTCATCCTCCAAGGTGACTACTGTCTCGGCTATGCTAGGCAATGTGTTAAAAACCGGACCGGAGATCCAATTGGATAAGTTATTGAGTCACTGGTCCAACTGGTTGAACCGGATTGAAAAACCCAAATGGCCCGGACCATACTATATACATGTATTATATATATATATATATAACATATCAATACATTATATATTAATTGATTAATTTAAAAGGACAAAAAAAATTCAAATAAGAAACTTTCAAAATTTTCAAAATAAATTCCATTCAATTAACAACAAAATTTTTTAATAAAAAAGCACACAAAGTAAACAATAAAGGAATTATATTAAGAAAATAACAATAATAAATGAATCAAATTAAGAAAATAGGCTAGGTTCAATTTCCCATATATGCAGGTGCTCTCTCTTCTTTTTTTACTCTTATTCTTCCTCATTTTAAACCACCATTAAAAATGAAAGAGAGAGAATGTGAGAGAGAGCACAACATACATAGGTATTGAGATTAAAATATTATTCATTTGATTTTCGAAACTAGTACTGCTATAGCCTTCCAGAATCAACTCTCCATTCATGTGCGTCAAGAACACTTCTTTAACCCTTATTCAGGTGTTAAAGATAGTTCCTAACAGTTGTCTACTACTTCCTCAGTGCATCCCCGATCTCCGTTGTTATGCTTAAAGCATAAACAACATCAGGTCCGATGCGTCGAACACCATTCTTATGTTGTTTACGGCAAAGACATAGGGGATGTCGAACATCTAAGCTTCCTCATCAGTCCATGGTGATTGAGTCTTGGACAGCTTGACCCTATGAATAGGAATCCAATTCCTTTGATGGAGAATTGTGTAAACAATACTCGTGCTTCAGTATTTCATAACATCTTAACGTCATTTTAAACGAATTAAGATGTTACATACTAGATAATTGGAACACAATTATCCTCCCACTAACACCAGTCTCGTTACCGACTGTGTCATACACAGTATGAGTTCATCAAAACAAAGATTCCAGTTGCATGAAATCTCAAATTCAATTTGAATATCATGATGGATCCCACGGCTCCCAGCGAATAATTCAATTATGATGTCCAACATCACTTCTCTATGTGTCTTTTGGATAGTAGTCAAACTGACCAGTCAAATCTGAGAACCCATACCTTACAGGTACTAGAGATTTTCGACCGTCCCTAGGAGGGCTGGAATATAGTCAGTAGGTGAATTGATTACAAATGACGTTTGCTTTATTCTACTGAAGTATCGCTCTCTTGATTTCTCAAGGAGCTACTCCTCACGTTGGTTATCCTCTGAAATCCAATTTCTTTTGGGATAACCTATGAACCTGCACAAACTTAGTTTACCTCCACTAGTCCCTTGACGTAAATAGGACCATCACATATACTCAAGTACTTTTTGGAATGCAAGCTTGCCAAACCATATCTAATATGGTGCCAGGATTACAGCTTTAAGAAAGTGACATGCTTTTCAACTTGATGGTTTTCCAAAAGTTCACGTCCAGATGGAGCAAGGTAACTCGATGAAACTCCGACCGAACCATGTCCAACAAGGTTTGATTTCTTCCGTATCAAATACCGTTTAACTATGGTCCTTACAAGAAGAATTCCACTGAGTGGGAATTTCATTCTCATTTGGATATTCAAGAACCCCCACTGAATACACGCTATCTCGATCCAATTGAAGAGTTTATTTTTGCAATCAGTTTTGATTATCCAATTCAAGTCTAATCGCCAAAATCTTCCAAAGGCCCTTAGACTTGTGAACCCCCTACTGATTCTATGTATTTAATGACCTACAGATGTCTGATTGGATCCAATCAAACAGACCACTAGGCAAGCATACTTTGTCGCACAAAGAGCTTTACCGCCATCTTCCTTCTCAAAAAGGATTTATAAGTTTAGAAAACTCAGTTTGTCTATTTCTAGACTCCTTGAATTTACCAACTTTCTTATCCTGACTAGAAGAATATGGTCTAGTTTTATATGCCAGATTCTGTAAGTTTTATCTTGATTATCCATCATGTAGTTTGTTTTTGAGAAAACATAATCTAATTATGGGATAGATTAAAACAATTGTGTAGATAGCCCAGCAGACTTATCGTCAAATAAAAGGAACTTTTATTGATCAACTTGTATTTCAAATTGTCCAATAATGAAAAACACATAACTTTGATCATGCTAGACTACACAATTATATCTTATCCTTAACATGATTACTAACGGCTAAGCCTAACTAGTCCTATAGCTTCTGCAGTAATAGCCTTGTTATCGCCTATCCTTAAGACCATCTATCTTAGCCTTATACTCCTTACCATAATCTGCAAACCATTTGCATAAGTGAGCTTCCAAAGCAAGTATCCAATACCTAGGAAGTAGAACCAATAATCATGTTGCTTAATAACAATTTTACCTTGATTCGAGAGGGGTTTAGGACACTCCATCTTCCAATGCCTCATTTTTGGCAAATGATGCAAACGTCATTAGCAATCCTTGACTGCCAAACCATCTTCCCTTTTTCCCGTTACCCTCACCCAGCGAGGCAACAGGAGCGCTGCAAGCGCTTGTAGAGGCTGATTCTTTCTCATCCTTTATTCCTCTTCTAGCGTCCGACACCCCTGCCTTTCGCTCTTGAGGTTGATGCCTCCGAAAACAATATCGATGGCACAATTTTTTTTAATTGTTTCCTTGTATTGGACCAATATGTTTATCAACTCATTAGTGGTCTTCTCAAGCCCACTCATGTTACAGTTCACGATAAATGGGTCGAAGGAGGGAAGAAGAGATTGAAGGATCACGTCAATGTACGTCTCTTTTTCAAGATTAGCCTTAAGGTCTTTAAGCTTCTCCACAAGGGATAACATCTTAACCCCATGCTCTTGTACAGACGATCCTCCAGACATCTTCGTTCCGAATAATGCCTTCGTCGCTACATATCTAATATACCGGTCCGAAACCGCATAAACTTACTTGATGTGAAGCATTATCGAAAAGACAACATCCAACATGTCATACTGCTTTTGTATCTCATTAGTCATGGAAGCAAGTATGACACTGCGGACTTTGCGGTTGTCCTCTAGCCATTCCTCGAACGTCAAACGTTCTTCTGGCGAGGACCTTTTAGGCAAGGTCTGCAGAAATGGCTTATCCATGGCATAAGCCTGGTTCCCAAAATGAAGGACAATCCTCAGATTTTGCAGTCAATCATTGTAATAGGTTCCTTCGAATATATTAATCTCAAGAATAATGGTAAGTGGATTCTTATATATTTCTATATTAATGTAAAGCAGAAAGTAAGTAGATTATTCATAACAATGTGTTCAAGTTAAGACTTGGTCTTCAGTCTTTAACCCCTCCCACTATTCATACAAAAGCCCACCACTCTCAAGTGGAATTTTGGGAAACCTTTTCCTAGTAGGCTTAGGATCCATAAGCGTGATCTCCATGCCCCACTTTTACGGTTCACATGAAGAAAACCTCGTGGGAGATATGCAATATCATTCTCATCCAATGAGATTCCCAAGATGTTTTGCCTCACCTCTTCACATGATTCCGATGACTCCAAGCGAATCATGCTACTCAGTGTTAGGCCCGACCCATCAACCAAATCATGCCTCAACTGTCACCCCCCATGACTCGTGAGACAGGTGCATTCTTTTTGTTCATAACAATGGTGCAGCTTTTCCTTAGTCCAAATGTGCCACGACTCGTGAGACCACACTTGGGTAGTGCTAGCTTCCTCACCACATTGTTGTGGATTGAAGGCTTGGACGGATCAAAAACCATTTTGGTCAAAGTACATTATGGACCTAATATTTTAACTTGATGCCAGGCCCAACCCATGAACCAAATTATACCTCAACTGTCGCTCCCCACGACTCGTGAGACAAGGAAACAATGAGCGTATTCCTTTGTTGACAACAATGGTGCAAGTTTCCTCTATTCAAATATACCACGACTCGTGAGACCACATTTGGGTAGTGGTAGCTTCCTCACCAGAATGTATTGGATGGAAAACTTGGATGGGTCAAAACCATTTTGATCCAAGTCCAATGTGGGCCTAACATTTTAACTTGGTTCAACCAAGTGAGAGTTCGATTTGAACAGATGTTGATTGAGACCTCATCACATTAATGTCTTGCATGCATAAATATCAAATATTATAAAGCATTTAAATAAATGCGTCGCATGCAAGTGAACCTAGCATACCCCTGTTGGATGATCACAAGTCCAACCTATGCGACCAACTGAGCCCCCAGTAGGTCTATAGTCTGTCTAGGGTGGTCATGCACTATTACAAAATAAGTTAACCCATTGTCATTCCAATGTGCTTTGCACTCTACTTGTTTCGCCTTTATGTCTCGCCTTGGGCTCCATCCAACGTGGGCCTCCAACTCCGTGGGCTTGCTTATTACATGAAATGCAAAAGCTCACAAAAAATTCCTAACTACTCTCATTACATTGGAAGTAGAATACATGAAATAGAGGAAAACAAACCTTAACATCATGAGGCAAAATACCGGGAGATAATAGTCCCAAACCAAGAGGCACGCTAACCAACAGTAATGTAAAAAGCATACATCCATACACAAGGTCTAAGACTTTAGTGATCATCCCATGTTGATCCAATCAATGTCAACGCACAATCATACCAAATAATCATGTTCATAATAGATATACAAAATACCTACGTGATATCCAATATCACAAGCCATAAACATATGAATAATTTACAAGTTCAAATTCTAAATCTAATGGACATCTCCATTCCCAATGTATCCAATGCATGCTAAAACCCAAATTAATTAAGCAATTTGATTATAGAAAATATTCAATTAATCCAAATCAAATATGCAAAATTAATCCATTTTCAAAAAATATGCAGAAAAGTTTGAAAATCAAATTTTCATAAAACCGTAAAAATGTCACGATCGGTTGTTGTCCATAATTTTTTTTTCTTGTTTCGTTTCCACATATTAAAAGACTGAAAATGAGGCATGTAATTTTGGTACTCGATTCACAAAATACCATGCATGATGTCCATCAAACTTAAACATTTAAACAAGTGCATTACTTCATACATTTACGCAATAAACATGCTCAATAAAGCCGTAAAAGCAAATTGCACATGTAAAGCACATAGATCTATGGATCCTTACATCGAATCGGGCTCTGATACCACTTGACGGACAAATGGATTCGCCCGGAGCGCAAGCGGAAGCGAGAGATGCGGATTTTAACGGTACTTAAATCGCATATCATAATAAAACGTCTCAAGGGTGTTCCCTTGGGTGCTCAATCGGGCGTTCGATGTAGAATATGATAACGTAAAGCAAGTATATCATATATGGCACATAGACAATCATAAAGAGACTACATATTGATTACGAAGATTCACCAAGCCCTCGATCAGGCAAATTTAAAAGTGGATTAGTGTCTAAATTTGTTTAAAAGAGTTTGTCGTGCGCAAATGTACAAAGCTGAGTCAATGGCTTAAAAGAGTGTTCTAGATGTAGTCCTAGTGCATTTTTATATTGAATAAGATGGAGTCCTAGTCGTATAATCGAAGAGTGGCTCTAATATTGATTATTAGAGTCAATACGAATATATTTATAGCCAGAAATGAGTCATCTATCAGTCAATGATAAAGACTGGAATCACAAGGTGTTTCCTACTTTTGTGTTTAGTATTAGGCGTGTATCCTAACGTACATTGATTACGAAGATTCACCAAGCCCTCTATTAAGCAAAGATGAAAGTGCATTATTGTCTAGATTTGTTTAAAGGGGTTTGTCGTTGCGCAAATGTACAAAGCTGAGTCCATGGTTGGACTTGAATTTTTGTTGCAATTCAAGATTTTATGATGGATTCAATGAGGATGTTAGTTTTGTTGCATCGTTACTATCGTAATTGGAGGACCCAAATACGAGTCAATGATCCATGAAGTTTGTTGTAGTATAGCTTATGGAACCATGTACCTCAGCAAGTGAACATTATGAGACGATTAACTTTGAGAGATACCAAGCATGTCAGTGACCATGAACAAGTTGCCATGTAAATGTACTTGCGCACCACAAGAAAAATTGCACTATTAAGTACAACTTCATTCGGTCAGGACGGACTGCTAGCAGATATTTCCATAAGTTGTTGCATGTTGTTCTTTGGCTGCACCCATTGCTGTAGACTAAACCAACCCATGTTCTATCTAACAGCAACTGCGCACGATGGCGATGGTTTGAAGTACATTGTATTCATTATTGTACTTGTTATGTAGTTGTAATTAATCGTACATCCGGATACATTCCTAAGATCAACACAATGCGAGTAGTGAAGTTGAACTAAGGTCACCACATTATCTTCAATACTCATCGAACAATTAAACAAAACTACACACCGATTCATTATTAGGTACAGACAGTTGGGTCTAATCTATAGTGAATGCACAAAGAAAAAAAATTCAAATAAAACAAAAATGTAGGGAAAATAACGAGCCACCAGAGTGAATCCAAGCAAACTAGCAGAAAAAACAGAAGATTGATAAAATTCCTTGGTATCTCGTTTTTAATCAAAGAAATGGTTACCTAAAATGGTGTCACTATGCGAACAATCCTCGTTTTGGAAACCTCACCTTCGTCCATGATCAGCTACAATAAAAAAAACTAATTAGCATAAACCACGCTAACATTGACAAAACGACGTCTTTTGTTCCACCGACATTCGTCGTCGAATGCTCACCTTCCTCTCCATTTTGCGACAGCAAAAAAAAAATTGATGGTGTGAATTTACCAAACAAATGAAGGACATGGAAGAGAGTTTATACACAAAACCAGTGGTCATACTGTGCTCCCTCTTTGCTCTTCTTTCTTCCCGGAGCGGGAAATGAAAAGATCCCAGCTTCATTTCACCAAATTGTGGATGGGGGCAATTGGGTAAAATGACTAGACAAAATTGGGACAAGGTGGTAATTTTACCACCTTGTCCTGAAAAGGCTACTACCCCAAATAACTAAACAAGACAGAAAGGCTTGGTTGCACAATGCAACCAAAACAGTATATAGGCTCGGGCCTTTGTATGCATCACAGGCCGCCATTCAACAAAGGAAACAAGGGACTGGGCTTCATTAACAATCCTATTCAACCTAGTAACCCAATGTAAACGTGCCCTTATAGGTCCACCTTAAGCTAATTTTTGATTTGTATCACATGTACAATTTAGTTCGGCAACTAATTTGTTCTAAATCAATTAAATCATATTTAATTAATTCATCTTTGGTTGACCCATCAATCCAAGAGTACCCATTACCACGACTGGTCGTCTAGCAACAGTAAATGGTATTAGAGAATAGATGAAATTGGTGTGAACCTTCACTGCGTGCACGATACAAATATGGTCCTTCCATCAAGCTCTTTCTCGATCAAAGTCAAGGCACGAAATTCTAAATTAGTTCCCATACTTGACTTCGAGAACTATGTATTTGCTCTTGACTGTGTCTCTCATTGATCAATATAGGAAACTACTTTCCTATTTGAACGACGTCTGTGGCCACAGACTCTTAGAAATCAACACAACTTTGAGGACAGAGAAGATCTCCATCATCTCAAGATGGGTGATGGTTTCCTTCTTGGAATGCACAAACTTCCATGCATATTCTGACTACACTGTGCAGGACTTTTGGCAACTACGTAACAATGCAGTTACGTTAGTCAGGACCAAAATACAACCACCCCATACACAAGGCTACTGTGACTCCTCAAGTGGAAGGACTAACTTTTGTACTATCTCAACTAAAGAGTTTCAGTCATACCAATCATGTCACACGGGCATTAATGCAACAACTTTTACGAGTCAATTCAGAGAACTTGACAACCTCCGACCCACTAAGTGCATAGACGTCTTATATTTGTCGTCAATGAAATGCGATACTCATCATATGAATCTCTAAAAATCTTTAGATTTAGCATAGTTAGTTTTAGTTTATTTTTGGTTAGTTGTCCCACATCAATTAACACCTGCGCCAACGTTCGATCAATTGCGCTTTGGCACCCAGTTGAAATTTTCATATTGAACAACAACCTTTCAATTTTTTTAGTTGTTGGTACATGCCAATCTTCTATTAATCACAATTTTTCTGCCTGACAACGTTGTTCAATCGCAACTACTCAATTGCACCACTTTCCTACCGCCGCCACCATCACCAACATCTCTGTCAATTTTGCTTCATGTTCGATAATTCTTCTTACCTGAGAATTGATTCAGTTTTCTCTTCCTTGGTATTCTAATAAGTTGCATAGGTCTCATTTGTTCTTGTCTAGTTCTATCCAAATAATATTTTCCTTTTTAAAAAAATGTCTTCTTTTGATACTTTCAACCCACAAATTAGGAATTCCTCATCTTATATGTTTTCTCCACAAAATGCTTTTAAGTATTATGGACTTTCTGATCCAAATTATTTTTGGATTGGTTAGTTGAGTTAGAAAATTATTTTAATTGATAGAATTTATTTGATTTTGAGTGCATTTGTTTTGCCAAAAGTTAATTATGTGGATGTAGTGAACATTATTGATGTTAAGTTGAACGAAAAATCTATTTGTTTATCAAATCACCAACTACTATTTCGTATGAGATGAAAGCTCTTTTAAGATGTCAATAAGTTCTCTAAGTTGTTTTTAACTCAATTGCGTTATCATCTTAAAAATACTTCTCTATTGCTGAGTTTTGCTCAATGCCAAAAAAACTCATGGGATATTGTAATATCGATACAACACTGATGCTATATATAATTTTATTGGTGTAACAAATTGACCTTCCTCACTCTTTACTACTTGGTTGCTACATTGAAGAGGACACTGCATCTCCTCCGAACGTACTTTCTCTTGACAAGTCTCATAAGCAGCCTGTTTCATATGCACACATTTTCACTCACTCTTGAAGAACGAATTGATTTTTTTCAAAACTTTCATAGAGAAAAAATGATATCATTATCGGCATTAATGCAATTCTTATGTCTCAACCTTATATCATGATTAGTTTAATTTTTGTTAGTTGTCATCATGATTGGCTGTCGTCATCTCAAAATGTTCCATCCAATTTTCGCCAATAATGCAACCATGTATAAAACTAAAAAAATAGCAATGCCGACTTGAATTTACAAATGAAATACAAAGTCATCAAGAAATTCTCCGTAGCATTGTAGCGGTGAAAATAGGGGTTTAATGCAATTTACTCCTCTATGATATTGCAATTAAACAAATTACCCCCCTATGAAAAAAACATAACAATTTACCCTCTGTGTTTTGCAAAATGAAGCAATTTACCTTCCTGCCTAAGGAGATAAATTGCTTCGTTATGCTATACACAAGGAGATAAATTGATATTTATTTTTTCATAAAGGGGTACCTTACGTATTTACAATATCACCGGAAGTTGTTTGCATTTTTCCCAAAAAATAATTACCACATATTTCTCATTAAAGTGCCATCCAAACCTAAACAAATACTCCAA
Source organism: Sesamum alatum (assembly GCA_034509735.1). Classification (NCBI taxonomy): domain Eukaryota; kingdom Viridiplantae; phylum Streptophyta; class Magnoliopsida; order Lamiales; family Pedaliaceae; genus Sesamum; species Sesamum alatum. Next base: position 30,303,843 of record JACGWO010000009.1, read on the forward strand.
CACATAAGTCATTGCAGAGTTGGCGCAAGCATATTATTCATGTCGCAAACTGTTTGTGAATAGGTGTTTAGTTGTGTCTAGATCTATCTGGTTGTCGAAAACTCCATCTGCCGCAAACTTCCAATGCTTGTTTTCTCTTTATCATGTTTTAGAAAATGTAAAAGTTATTACCAAAATAATTTCAAATTGCTCCCAACAAATTTATAAATTAAACTTGAAAAATTCATTGCAAATGTAAATAAAAATAAAATGAAAAATGGTGGTTATGTATAGTACGGTAAATAACAAAAACTTCTAGCAAAATGCAAGAATAAAATCAAAACATTTTTTAACAGTACGGAAATGCACAAATGGGAGGGAACCCCAACCAAACAAGCTCTAAATCACTGACACAAAACTTTCAACTCCCTCTACCCAACCAATTTCAAAACAATCTTGTGTATATTTACAAATTGCTATGAATTTTGTATCATGTATATCCGCTTCAAAATATCATAATGACTTCAAATCCACACGACAAATCCAATTGTGGAAACAATACAATGTAATACAAGTATACTAATAGATAATCATAAAACAGCATTTCATGTATGAATGCTCTTTACTTTTGACTTAGGTAGTGATAAAAATATACAACCACAAATGTAATAACTAAGTTTACAGAGCAAAAGGATGACAAAAATCTGGGGCACTCTCATGAGCTAAAAGCAGAAGGAATTCCATAGCAAAATATATTTATATATATATAATATTATATATATATATTAAAGATGTCTTGATTAGAAAATGGATCAACTCATACTGACCTAAAATCATCAATATACATTATCATGTAACACGGTATTTGGGATGACAATAATATGGTAGGCAACTTTCCCTCTATATACCCTCCTCAAGAGGTTGTCCAACACTGTACTTTCAAACTCTTCCAAGGAAGAATCACTGTGTCAAAACAGAAAAATGACACTAACCGTATTTTCTCGAAGTGATGACTTGCAATTGTACTTTATTTTTCCCAGTAAACATTGCATTATCTCCGTTCTCTACATTCGAGTGGCCGTGCTAGAAACAACAATGAAGACCACCTGCAACCAAATTGAGCGTTGAACGACTGAAATTGCAGTATGTTGAACAGCAGGGATCAGCATGCGTGTTTCAATGTAGCATCAAAGAAATAGTGGATCCTAGGTTATTAGAAAATGCTATAATCAAGGATGCAAATGTACCACAATTACGTAGGAGAAACATAAAGGCATAAGGTGAAATTCGCACTTAGACTGCAGTAAAATTGAGTCTATGCCTTGGTATTTAACCATCCCACTTTCAGACACAAACATGGAAGTGATTTTACATGGGAGTTGTGATATAGGGACGGTAAAAAGAGCTCATCCGGATTGATATTCAAACAAAAGCAGGATTTTCTTAATATAGCAGTAGAAATTAGCCTGGACTCAGGCTGCAGGGGGCTTGGGGGCAGACAGAGAAGAAAAGCTGGTACGACCTTTAGGCTTCCCAGAATGTTCTTAAATGATAGTTTATAGCCAACATCTTGATTTGCAAGTACATTCAACTGAAGGGAAGCTTTGACCATTACCGCACCTTGTCCTCTCAGCCACTGCTCAGGTACATTTGACTGATCTTCATAATAGCGACTTCAACAGTTATTCCTAATTACTACAACTTCTTGCAGCAGTCAGATGAACTAGGAACAAAGATGGCCTATCCTGCTCCAAGGTGCACACTGGAAAAATGAAATTGCAGCCATGCATGACCCAAAGTGTGCCTTCTTGCATTCAGAATCTAATATATCAAACATCAATTCCCATGGTATGTGATGGCATATATACTTCACCTCAACTACAAAAATCTTTTACAGTAATTTTTACTACTACTGAGAAGAGCTATATTTGGTTCCTCGGCGCTTCCGCTACCACAAGTGATGGATTGAAACTTAAGAAATTAACTCAATTTAACAAGACTCACTTTTACATGATTCTCTGTTCCCTTTTACTCAGTTAAAAGGCCATCTGAAGTTAAGCCACAAGTGTTCAATTTAATCCTAATAGCCTCTCATCTAATGTGATTTCTGGCATGGTTGGAACCTTTTCCTCCAGGTTTAGAGTCAACACTTTTTCATTGCTTTACCAATTCTAGGCCATATAGCAACTTTCTTCGCATGTGCTCATACCATCGCAATCTGCTCAACGCCTGTTCACTCTCAGATCACCTTACTTAACCATCTCGCAAGTGTACACACGTCAGTTATCACAACATGTTAGGTAAATCTCGTCTGTTATAGATCAAGAATCTGCCACATTAAATCTTGGCAACCTGATGAGAAATTAAACAGGATCATCCACTTGATCCACTAGCCCTGAACAGCATCATCTCTCATTCTAAATGAGTTGAAGCATTCAACTCGCAAACCTGTTAAGAAATTCATCACCTCTAAATTCATCATTTCCGTCTCCTTGTAGTCTCACATCCTAAAACTAAACATTGTACTCAAATTTACTCCAACCAAATTTGATTCCACTTGCTTCAAGATTTTCTTCGACAAAAAATAAAATCTCCTCTAGTCATATCCGGCACTGGGATGTAGCAAACAGTCATAGGATATTAAATTGCCAACTAAGACCATTTAGTAAACCTCAAACACTCTATAACAGTCGTATAAGCTCAAACTCATGAAACTCTCCTGCAGAAAATTGTCATTGTCGTAATGTCCCCCCAAACTATAGGTTTAGTGAAAACTATATCTACTGCTTTACATTTTCTAAAACTCTTAAGTCTGAATGTTCTTCAGATTCTCAGAAGTTAAACAAAATGTAAAAAGGAAAAGGAGGAGGAGAAGATGAATTTCTTTCTTATCTACGGTCGACCATGACACATATCTAGAAACTATACAAACAACAAAAGGTAGAACATTCAGAGTACATATGAAATAGAGGAACGAATTAATGTAAGATTGGACCTAATCATATTATTTTGATAAGGAACACAGGTGAAGCCAACTGACAGAAACCCTTTACTGCTGCACTCGCACCATCAATTGAAAGAAAAATATGAGGTAGATGGAAGCACTTTCAAAGATAAGTATCTTCTCAAATTTCCATCTTTCCAAGAATGTCACTTATTAAATCCTCGTTACAAGTTTTAACAAATTGTTCTTAGTTTTGATTTCTAAATGAAAGGCACGCCAAACTTGATTTCAAAAAGCTGGTACATGGTTCTACTCTGGCTGGTCTTTGGTACCGAGTCATATCTTCGTAGGAGCCAGACCAAGTCATTATTCATGTATTGCTCATAGGGACAAAAATATTTTAACACTTTACTTTTTCTTGAAATACACGAGTTCAGAATTTTTATCCATCCAAAGTCAGTAAAAGAATTCCTCAGGTATCCGAGCATTTAAATAACCTCCTGACTAGTAAAACATCGAACATTTGCTATCATAAACTAAGTTAACTAACTATTAACGAATTCATTATAAAATGATGGTGTGTGTGTGTGTGAGAGAGAGAGAGAGAATCAGAATGATGAAAACATTTTTAGAATAAACGGCAAATTCTGATTAATCTTTATTTATTGTTTAGCCCAAACCAAACTTTTTTACTTTACTTATTTATCATGTGATCCACACATTACACTGATATAATCCTGTAGAATGTTACAATAATTGTGCCTCTGAATACTGTCACCATAAACCTCAGCACTGCGATATTGTAACTCCAACAGACAATTACTTTGATGTACTAGAGATCATTATTTGCAACTGCACCTCTGTTTGTATTTAGTTTGACATAAGTCACATAGAACAATGTTCAGTTTAATTCACACTTATTCAGTTCAGCGACATTAGTTCAATGATTGCTTAAACTCTCATATAAAGTTCAATCGTAATTTAGTTGTTCATGGTAAACCAAGGTCTTTTATTTGATTACATCAAATTCAATTAAATAAAATTGATACACACATTGAATTGCAGACATAGAAACAACTTAAGGTTTTAGCAACATACTGAATAAGCAACTTTAGGTGGGAAGAAGAGGTTGTCTTTCATCAGGTCCCACACGATGACTAGCCTGGAGAAAGCAAACAGAAAAATGAGGGAACCATGCACTCCAGATTAAAGATCACAAGTGCATTGCATCTTTAAGAGTGATGAGATATTGTACCTCATCATTAGCTCCTGCAGCCATATTTATGAAGGATGACTCCCTTGACCTGGAAGGACAGATAAGAGAAAACGCGCCTCAGGATTAAATTGTTGGCAGAAAATATTTACAAAAGAGTAACCAAAAAGAAAAGGCTGTCTGAGTACGAAATGATGTAAATTCAGAGACATTGTAGAAGAAAATTTGAGAAAAAATAACTGAGAATCGAATAAAAGCCACACGACCAAAAATGTGTAAAAAGTGATCAGGACTTCTCTTGGACCCATGTCAGAAGTGCCTACATGTGACAATTTATTCTTCCATCTTATGACCAAATATGTAACTGTTACCACTCACTACCCTTCCATTTCCCCTCCCCAACACCAACCTTCCCCCTTCACATGTTGCTAAAAAGAGAATACAGTTGATTGCTACCAAGAATAAATAATGGATAAAAGACACGTCCAAAGAGGACATGGATGTTAATATCCAGGTATCTGCAAAATAAACAGGAAAAATATCAATGTTTTATATGTGCATTCAGCAGCAAAACTATGTTCCTATACTTATATGGTGTACTTATTTATACTACGGAACCTTCAAGTTTTTGCATGCAAGAGAAGAGACCAAGCATCCTCTCTCACACAATTAACAAAAAAGCCAGTGAAAGATTACTATGCTTCAAGTAAGCAATTATTTTAATATTAAAAAAGCAAATACCTATGATTATCCTGTATATCCACTCTCTCAAGCACCCCATTTTGGGGGTCATCCTTGGCTTTTGAAAGAGGTGAAAAGAACTGATAAACAGAACAAAGCAAGAGATGAGCCTCACCATATATACAGAACAAAAAAAATACTTCTCTTTCTTATGGTACCTGGTGCATCGAAATGAAAACCACTGAAATCCCTAACATAAAGTTTATGGTCAAAATATGGCCAAACATAATAGCAGATGCTATGCCTGTAAATATTGTGGCAACAGTTGACGAATACTTCTTCAAAATCGTATCTGGTAACATGAAGAAAGGGTTGTGTAAGCGTTTAGAGCAAATATTAACTATTAAGCTATTCTGTGAGGCAGCTGGGAATAAGGAACTAGGATCGTAAAGCCAGTGCATTATTAAATCCAAGAAAGGAATGTCAGCTACTATAATCATTCTCACCAGCATATTTGAAGAAAAAGGAGGATAGAATTCCCTGTGCAGCGTTGTTACATATCAAAAGCATTGTAGCTTTCGAATGCCCTTCCAATATATTAAAACTGCTGGGACCTGAAACATATATAGTGACATTATTAAAATAAACAGTGAACTGGAAGTTCGCCCTCCACTAGCAAGCACAGTCCTGCAATCTCTAACCTTATGAGAATCGAGTAGAATTAAAGCCTAAGAACATGTTGTCCTATCCAATGATAAAATGTTGAAACTAACTTGAAGGCTTGAGAAGAAGATTGTTGCACTGGTACCTTTAAAGATAGCAGATCCAAGAATCCCAAGAAAGTTGAATAAAGCTCCATACCCATATAAAAACAAATTCTGCAAATTAAATAACAGAGTAACTGAGTGCTAACCTCTCTGTTGGAGACCTATATTGGAAAATGTATATACATATATACCAACCAGTTAAAGTGAAAATTGACGTGATTAATTAACCAAAACAAATAATTAAAATCAAATCAATCTTAACTACACCATTTATAAAAAATGTTAATACCAAAGTTATCTTACTTCAAGATAAACTTCAATAAACATCTAAACTCGGACAAGACCATTATGACAATTATTATGACATGTCTTCATGACTACAACATGTGGCATATGGAAGCAACCATTGAGGCATAAACAATGAAATTTAGATGCTTTAGCGAGTACAACTCTATTTGCAACCTGCACAATCATAAGGAGGGGATGTTGGTGGTGGAGAATGGGGCCACAAACATAAACGAAAAAGGTCATAAGTAAAAAGAAAAAACAGAGAGTTTAAGTGATACACCATACAAACTTGCAACACCTAATAATGAAATCACCTGAAGGTAAATGCTGGTATCATATTGGCTTTTCAGGGCATATTCATTGAAGACTGAGGCCATAGAAGGAACAGTCACCTGCATTGCATATGTAAAAGTGAGCTTTCATTGCAGGGAGAGAATTTATGGAAAAGCTGAAAAGGAACACATGTACATCCGAGCAGTTGTTGAACACAATCACCAATAGACGCCTTAAATCACTTACAAATATCAATGTGTATACATATGCACCAGTTGTAACTGGAAGGCCCAAAGCAGTGGTACCCTCTGGGAACGATTTTAGCTGATTTATAGTAATCCCAATCAGCAACAAAGCAAGAGCCTCCCACTGCAATACAACAATATATCACTACCAAATATTTGACATGTAACTATAGATGTTTCCCTACTGACTCATCTGGTAGCCAATTCATAAATATTTATTTCTGTATATCCAATGAATTTTACACCTTTATCTTTCATAATGCATTTCAATCTGTTAATCCTATCTGGTGAATCATTGTAACTAACCTGAATTATTGAAAATCGACGTCTCATTATGAACCTCAGAAGTATAGCAATAACTAAAACCTGCAAAACATCAACATCAAAGGAAGGAAATAGAGTGGGCAACATGAGACCAAAGAAACAAAACAACACCAGCTATAGATAATCTTATTTTCCCACTGAATTTAGTAATAGCTTGGATAGCGCTTGCAAAAATTAGAAAAATATCGATTTGTTCGCTGCCTAGTCAGAAAATGAGAGGAGAAAAGTTGATCTGCAACCAAGTAGAGCCTACTAGTAGTAGTTTGCACAATAGAGAGATGATGCTCTGGGAAAGGTTTGGCAGAGTTGTAAGTTGTATGTTTGCTTTTTCCTACTTAGCCATGTTCCAGATAAAGGCCAGAAGAAAACATCAGATAAGCAACAATGTCTATTCTTGATGAGACTTAATCTTTCCATGAATTATGGTAATAGCTTGAAGAAAAGATCAGAGTTAATATTCCTGCTAAAAGAAACAAGCGGTCAAGAAGACAAATACATATGTGCTTCAAGGGAAGACTTTTATTTGGGAGTAGAAAACTAAACATGAATCGGATCCTGCAACCTTGTTATTACACAATATATTCATCGCCAGTGAGATATATGATTTAAGTACTAGCACATCAAATAAGAGAAAACACATAATAAGCCAAACAAGCAGCATTAGCAACACACCTTTAGATTGCTCAACATTTTCACCGTTGCAGGGTTGAAATATAGCTGAAAAAAAAAATTAAAAAAGAGAGTTTTAGTTATTAGGGAGGTAGAGAAAGAAGTAAGAACTTGCAGTCCAGTATATCCCATAATAGAGGCAGAGCAAGGGAGAAGTCAGTAGTAAGAGAAGTTCCTAAAGAATATTCTTAATGAAATTGGCAATTAAAACCAAGACTTCCCAAAATTATAAGTACAATAATGGTCACTGGTTGAACATGCTTATGAGATAGGAGTTTGGAATGATATAGCTGATGGATGCATACTTGAGAGGGTTATTATATTCATCTGAAAAAGCTAGTTTTTAACTTTTATTGATCCGACCCTCTAAAAAAACTTTTCAAATTTACTGCTCCTGTAAATCATAAATTTTAAATCATTATGCTTCACATGGTCAAAAGCGGCTAACCTTGTCTAACAATTTTATGCTAGAACTCAATAAAGTGCTGTAAATTGATTTAAACCCACATGTCAAAGTTGAAAACTTTCACAGCTTGAGGGCCATCAGTGAAACAGTGACTTTCTTTACCAGGCTAAATCACTTCCTCTTTTCCTTCCGATGAGTGGGTATACAATAAAATTTGGAATCTGTTCCTGAATCTCGCTCTTACAGGAAAGATTGTGCCATTTATAAGTTACCACCTTTTGCTCATTTCCTCAACATGGTTTTTAGCTCTCTAAATTTGTGGAAAATTCTCCTGTCTTTGAACAAATAATCAATCCTTTTTTTTTTAATGTCATCCTAGGGTGATCCTCCTTTTGCTCCTCAGCCTTTGCCAAAATCTCTAACTAACATATGATACAATTTAACTTCAGAGAGAAGTATCATTAGGCTCATTCATAGACAAGTCCACTCATGGTCCTAGATGCGCAAGCAATCGGCACATAGGGGTTTCCTTGGTTTATAATACAATATAGATCTCCCCCAAACGAGACAATTCATGCCCAGAGGTAAACTAGAAAGTATAAGAGGTTGTTGTGATGGATGAAATAGTAAAAACGAAAATACACTAAGCACATAATCACACTCAAAGAGGGAAGAAGTTCTATTTATTACAGCATTTTAAGGCATTTTCCAACAGTCACTCTTCCTGACTCTATCATAAACTGAAAGCCCTTGGGTCCTTTTAGCAGTCTCCTAACACAAAATAGTGCCTCTATTGGTTGTCAATCAACTCTATAGCATAAAATACCCAAGAAGATTAAACTATTTAAAGTGTTTTGCTGATTGTATGGAGAGATTACCCAAACTCCAACAACATATATTGGCAAAGTTGTTGACAAATATTTTAACCTTCTTGAAACAACTGAAGAAATTAAGTAAGATAAAGAGAGTTCGAAGGGGAAAGCCAGTCCAGCAGGCCAATTGCTAAAGTAAATGAATCATGCAAAGTTTGAAGGACAAGTATGGAAAGCCAAAAAGACAAAGAAGAAAAGATCACGACTGTAGGTAACTGCTAACGTGGTTCACTTACTTGAACCTAATCTTTTAAAGAAAATGCTAAACATCTGTGTTACAGTCAGTGCGAGTATGGATTTTGATGCATAGCACAAGTACGGATGACTTATGATACTGGCTCTGGAACTAGACAAATGACTACACATGAACAGTAGAGCATTTAAGATGAAATGATAACCATACTCATAGTTCATCTTATACGGTATTTAAAATTTGCTCGATTTTATTATATTGAAGACATTTACTAGAAATCACCTCAGCTATTTTTCAACAAGTTTCAGAGATATAACAAATGAACCTCATTGGAGAAACTCCTTTACCTTAAACCTCTATGATAAATGCTCGGTAGTTTTCTTTTGTTCGCTTAACTAATTGACATGACAAAACCCATAAGAGAAAAATCTTTCTCGATTTATCTCAAAGGAGTTTATGCTATCCGTGCAGGTGTGCACGATAGTGAATTTTAGATCATCTCAAGCAACCAGTACCACATTTTTGTGAGGTTCTACTTTGATTGCCAAATATGCTAAGAGGTTTAGCATATTGTTGCATAGCAAGTATTCAGCTCAGTTGGATACTTGTTGAAGTGACCACAAATTATAATCAACAGAGTAACCACTGAATTTTCATTTCTTTTCTGATAAATGAGTAAGAAGTGATTTCACATATACAATATTTAGCATGCTTAATAGTTCTTATTTAAAACAAAAAAATCTTTCGAAGTTAATTTTTCCATTATGTAAGAATAAACACTATGTACTAAATATACGGAATTAGATCATTTATCAATATTCATGAGATGAAAATTAACTTTGTTAAGATATTATTAGGCTCCAGTGAGATCTAGGAGATGAAAAAGAAAAGGCACTAAAACAAAATTTCACCACTATTTTACTCTGGAACATACAAGTATAAAGTATAAAGGCATTTGTATATTTATTATGAAATGAAAAGGTCAATTATATGCATACAGGCATTTCCTTCGTGCTTTCTTTGAGAAGGAATGCTTAGTGTTTGCTTCACTAAAATTATACATCCTATCACACTTTCAGGATTTTTCAGATATTTAATCATTTTATTCTTGCATCTTTTTCTTCATGTAAATCTTCTGGATCGTGATATCAGTTGCTAGATGTTGTACAGTTTGAAAAGAATTGGATGACGTGGTAAGAGATTTATACTGTATAAACAACACGTAGCTGCACTCTACTATTCTTTAAGCACATTTTTGCAAAAACGTTAAAGTGAATAAAATATTAAAAGAGGCTATGCAAGGAGTATGTTATCAGGTAGGAAGAATTGAAGCTTACCTGCATAATGAACTTCAGATAGTTATTTATAGCATAAAGAAGGGCAGGAACAGCAAGAAGCTTATTGCTGCGAGCAGCCTGCCAAGATATAAAATTATTCCATCATCAGAAGGAACTATTAGCCCTACAGGATTTAAAGAGAAACATCCAGATATCATACATTGTCGCTTTAGAGGATGAAACTTAAAAGATCACAATACTACATGTGACTTGTGAAAGAATAAAGGAATATTAAAACCGATTTCTGCTGTAAAACCAACATATCTTACCGAGTAAACAATGAACTAGCTATTTCAAATTGATAGAAGAGAACAAATTAGTCCAAGGCTTTAAGAACATTTTCATGTGACTAAAATTATGGGAAACATCAAAGTCAATCACACACTATTAACCAACTGAAGAAACTGAAGAGAACATTACTTTTGCCAGATTACAAGTAATTTACTTCCAGCATTTCCGGTTACTGATCGAGAATGGAATGCGGTTCCAAAATCACTTCCAATTCGAAGATATAGAATTTTTTTAATCATCTGGATATATTAATGAAAATTTAAATTTATAAGTCAAAACAATATATCAACCAGAGTTTATTCTTAATGTAAATGCTGCGATTGCATCTATTTCTGGCCAATTAGTTGAACAAACAAGTTCTCGAGCAAGACCAAGTATAAGCTGAAAACACCAGATAGATTTATTCTCTCACCTAAATCCTCCAGCTGCTAGTGTATATGCAAGAGAGACTTTCCTTTTTTTCTCAATACAAGTTAGAACTTCTTTTATTTTTTGATCTACAACAGCCGGCTGGAGGAACCTGGGTGTAAACCCAGGATCTCTCCTACAAAGAGGGAAGGTTATGCCAATTTCAATTGGTTCTTGGCAGATCTAATTTCTTTATATTATCCAAATATACAACTGGAGATTTATAAGTCAGAAAGATATATTGGGCAAAGTTCATTCTCAATGTGTATGGGTGATATTGAGTCCATTTCTGACAAAATTCCTTGTTATCCTATGTCTCATGCAAGTTAATATCCGCTCCAGCAGGGTATTATATTCCACATGAAACTCGCTATGATTATGATCCCCTTGCACAATCAGCATCCAAAGGTTTGATTGTTCTTTTATAAGGAATTTATAATTATTCTTCAAAGAGCGACAAATAATATATATGATAAAACAAGGCAGTTAATAAGTGAAACCAACAGATTTTCATAGTTCTTCCATACTGTTCTACCAGCAAGAAACTGACTGTGGTCACCTCCAGACTTCTTCTGGAGCTAATAAACAATGACAAACTATTGATACTCCCTCTCAGCAGTGACCAAAAATATATGCCAAGAGCTCAAGGTGCAGGGGTAGATTCGAAGAGAAGATTATCAAGCTTTCATCAAGTAGGCCTGTAAATGGGTAAATGATACCTACCCATACCCCAAAAACGATGTTCATACTCAATTGATATAAGATCCTACCCTACCCTACCCTAAACCCAATAAGCTAATTTAGTAATTTTCAGGTAGGGTAAGGGTAGGGTATGAAGAAAGTCATCATAGTACTTTGTGTATGGGCCCAGATTAGGTGATACCTTCCTATTGACAAGCCTATCTCAAGTATGTGGTGAGCAGAATGCATAATTTGATAGGCAAGATTTCCTAGCTTTACAAGCTCACAAAAAGGAAAGTCTAACTTCCTAATAGTCAATTTACTTTAGTGAATACATTCTATTTATTTCTTCTGTTTCAACAAACAATAGAATACTTGTTCGCAATGTGCGTGAACACAATGCATGTACGCCATAAACATTTCAAGAATCTTAAGAATAACAAAGCCAACAACAAAGGAAACAGTTAAAAGATAAAACAGTTAAGATGCTGACAACTGTGAATGACATGTCGAGAAAAAGAAATGGACTTAATGCAATATAGTCCTTGTGACATCCTGAATGTTTAAAGAAAATTTTGTGAAAAACATATTGCTAAAAGGAACCCCATGTGGAAAAAAAGAAAAACAAGAAGCAAATTACCCTCTTGAGGTTGGTGGTATCTTATACACACCGTTGTCCGAATCTTATTTATATTAAGGGCATAGATGAAATCTTATGATTAAAAAATTGAAAAATAAAAATAATGACTGTGTGTTGTACAAAGCTCAAGTGAGGGGGTTTGCTTCTTTCTTTCTTCACAAGGGGTTCTTTTAGGGGAAAAAAGTTTCTTTCACCAAGAGTTTTTTAACATTCAGGATTTCACCATTTAAGGGCTATATAGCATTAAACACCACAAAAGTTTAACATAACAATTGTACCCTTTTATGGTCAATTTCTGTGATAGTATATTGGAGCATCCTCAAAACCAAATTTCTAAAATGCTAGATCAGTGTACAACGCACCTGAATAAATGTGGAAATTGAGAGAAGTGGCTTTTCACCAACCTTTTGTCGCCTAGCCTGCAGGAGAAGATCCAACTCTGAATTTCAGAAGGCAGAGAAGTGAAATGGATGCGCAACGGTGCATAAACATCAATAGTTAGTTTATCTGTCAGATAACACATTTAAAAATGTCTTTAGGCCTTCTGGTAGAGTGCCATATTTATTAATCAAATCCATAGAAAACCAGCAGGCAAGCAGAAAAAGAAAGACTAAAGTCTCCATACAGCTGATATCAACTCAATACAGTATCTACAGATAATTTTCAAAGAAATATGTCAATCTCCTGGTGGAAAATAGTAAAGCGACAGCCTTCTAATTTTACCCAATTCAAAATCCTCCAAGAATCTCGAAGCATAAAGAATATTTCAATCACATTTGATAAGACAGCAATCATGTTTTCTTGTATGCCACACCTTGGTGTTGTCAACAGTAAAGCACATCTGGGCATCTATTTAACTACAAAAAGCTACATTCCCGTTCATATAGGTATCGCAAACAAAGTAGAATACATTCCAATTATGAAAATACACTCATATTAACAGCAGAAATTGAGAATGTGCTCCATATAATGGTAGGAATAGTTTCAGATATATCCAGATATCTTCAGTTCTATAATTCATAGAGATTACAATGTATCTCCAGAAGATGAGAAACTCCAATAGGCACTTTCTTATAGAAACTTAGAAACTACATTGGAACAGAAATCATTAACTTTGTATTTTCATCAGGTATTAATATTTGTGTATGCATGTGTGTTAACATTCGGCGAGGGGTTATGCATAAAGCAAGCTATACCATGTGCTGCCTAATCTTTGTGGATAAGTACTTGATTTCATACCTTAATATGACATATGGCTAGCAACAATATTCTATTTTTTCATCTTAAACTAATAAAGAATGTTAAAAAATGTGTAGGCAATTAAAAATTGTTAATTCTAGAAGAATGAGTGATACTTGTGTTATACTGAAGCGCATTTCACCGTCCAAAATGCATTGCCATAACTAAATATAGAAATTATATCTAGTAACAAAAACGAAAATTTATTTCACTACAGTTGGAGCTGCATTCCCAAGACACTTACTAAACACTGATAAAGGAAACTGAAAGAGATTGTGAGTTTCATGTGCCTGGGTGTCAGCTCCTTAACGCATCAGCTCACACTCGCATGGTGGGTTTACCTGCTCACATGCACCAGCATGGTGCAACACAAAGACTTGACTGGGTGTTTATGCCATACGAGGTATGTGCCAGCCAACACATGGCACACCAATTTGTAGTGTATTTGGCACGCAGAGGTAAATCACTAGTTGGACAGCAGCTGGCAGTTCTGCATGGGGTGATGGGAAGCAATGCACGCCTAGGGCAGCGCAATGGGGTGCCGCCCCGAGCACTTATAAAGTTGTTCAGGATATGTTTTGAGTCAGCACTATGGAATAAAACTAGAGATCACAAAAATTATAGAACAATTTATGCGGGGGCAAGAGGTCTAGATGTTGAGAGGGGCATACTTCCTAGCTTTTCCATATCTAGTGTTGTCGCAAAGGTTTATATTTTTAAGCCAATTATAAAGGGAAGGGGTGTTGGAGGCCCCACCCGCTTGGTGGTCCCTATGGCCCCTGCCATGGCTTTACATGGCTCAAGGAGAACTCTAGCTTGAACTAAGGATTTCCATGAGTCGACCCAAGTCCAACTCAATATTTTGGTGGGTCACCAAATACTCTTGGGTGGCGATGTTTGAAAGTGGCAATGTGGAATAGATTTTGAGGGACACTGCGTGCAATTCTAGATAGTGTCTGCACATGATGGCTGCAGGTAGGCATCGGATGCCAACTTTGGGCACCCAACATGCGAGGTAACTTGGCATCATGAGCGGACAACACTCAATGTATAAGAAATTTGAACAACAATGACCTGCGCACAAGGAAACTTGCAGAAGCGGGCTCATGAGCTACCTTATGTGCCTTTACGCAGAGCAAGGCAAGGGTAGCTGACAAAACCGGTTTGTAGTGGTTGCTTGATGGCATTCTTGTGCATGAGACAATGATTATGGTTGTCTCACCTAAGCCAACTACTAACATATAGTATTTGCTAATGCAAAAGACCCCAAACAATTAGTGGTGGTGGCATCGAATTGGCTGACTTCCCAACGGTCAGGGTTGCCAATTGTGGTTCTTTAAGTTATTAATTACTCTACCTGCAGAATTACACGTTTAATGTTATCTATAATTTCTATGTTGCTTTATGTTTATGCACTATATGAGCGTGTGTGCTTACTACGGGTTCACTCAAAGTTCTTAAACACAAAGTTCTAGGATTTATGGACAGGTTGATTGCTTTAGTTGGGTAAATCAAGCCGTGCATAGGCGAAAAATTTGTCAAAAACGTTCATGCTACTTTTACGCCAGTAACAATTTTTATCAAAGCCCAATTTTGGGAGTCTGGTTGCTATGTCCTTGCCTCAACTCAGGCTGAAGAAGTGCTTGGACAGCCATCGGTGTCTCCGACTTGGTGGGAGTTTTTCAATAGATTCGAGAAATACAACCACCAGTAGAGAATCTGATGAAGTTCCAGGAGTGAGTTGCTAAACTTTTATCAACAACTGTTTGTGTTTGTTGCCGGAGATCTTTGTTTTCTTAGCAACGCCATGAATATGAACTTTGATGCTTGAACATAGAGTTCGGCACCTTGAAGAAGGTTGTTGCAATAGGGCATCAAATAACAAGACCCCTTTGTCCAAGTTGAAGGTCCAGACTCAAAATTGTTGGAGGTTAGACAAACTCCAAGGAACTAGCAAACTTCTTAGCCAGGGAGGTATACTCTCAAGTGACCAAGGTCCTTGATGAAGAGAATGTCGCCATCACCCAATTTATTTGGCTGGTGATATCAAGCTATGGTAGCATACTCGTTCCAATGATGCAAGTGCCAACCATGAGAAGATTGAAACATGGGAGGTACTGAAAAAAGAATTGAAGGATCAATTCCTCCTTCGCTACATGTCCTGTCTTGCAAGAGAGTCCCTACAAAATTTGGGGCACATATCCTACGGAATCTGAGACAATCAAAGAGTCAGTACAAAGATGTTGAATGTGTGTGGCATGCCCGAGAAACGCTAGTTATTTAATCGAAGGCTTGGGCCAAAGTCGAATTGAGAAGATAGGGTGTCAAGGACTTGACATTTGCATTCTTGTTGCAGACTAATTAGTGGATTATCCCGTTGTTGCTTCCTCGGATCCTGAACATGAAAAGAAGGAAGCCGGGAAGAAAAAAGGGAAGTTTAAAAAATTTAAACAAAGAAATGATGATGTGGCTGTAACACCTCTGCAGACTCTAACTTTTGACAAAAACAAGAAGAGATGTTACCACAAAGGTGGTGGGTATTGACTACAAGACTGTTCCAAGTGAGGAAATTGAAGGCCTTGGTGGTTGAAACAGATATTGACGAAAACGATAGTGAACTGCGAGTTAGCACTCTTCAACTGCTCAATGCATTAAGCCTATAGGATATGTCTCTTAGTAACAAAGTCTGATGTTTGTGAAGACCTTGATGAATGCAAGGAAATGCTCACTGTCGTGAACAAAGGACTATGCATAACACTGCAGATAGGAGGATTCAGAATTTGGGTAATCTTAAGGACCATTCCAAACTTTTCAAGGTCGTGTATACAATCCCAGAACTGATTCAGGGGATTATCAGTGCAAAAGCGTGATTTGATTCATGGGAAGGAAAATGCAATATGTTCCTATTGAAGATTTTGAGGTAATACTAGGCAAGATTTCCTAATTTCAGGTAAAGTTCATATGATCCACCAATTAGGTGGTCTAACGATTAAGGATGTTTGCTATGTAAGTATGTTGCTTGAGAGTATGGCACAGTCCATCTAGACGGTAGGACAAAAGCATGCAAAAATACATGTCTTACTGCATTTGTTGTTGAACAGGTGGATGTGTGCAAAAGAAAGTTGGGAACTAAGAGGTGATGTTCTGGCTATGGAAATTGGCCTAATCCATAGAATCCACAAAGTTAGTTGCTAACAATTTGACTAAAAGATTATTAAATTAGTCAGATCATGGGATCAGAATTTAGTTGGCAAAACAAGGTAATTCCACATAGGTGCCACCTTGGTGCAAGGCAAAGATTAGGGCTAAGGGAGCTTAAATTTTAATGACGAGGACACTAGGTATTGCGATGGCGCAGTCTATTAGCCCCATACTTCGCAATGGGACGTCAGACTTGCATGTCAGCATAGGATCAGTGTCGGCATTACTACCGCAGCAAGTGAGGAAAGGTTAAAACCATGACACTATTTATTTGACAGCAAATGACACACTGCATGTACAGGTAGAGAGTTGCTGACAGTTGCTCATTGGATGACAATAAGCAACGCCAACAGGCAGCACAGTAGTCTGCCTGTGCTGTGAACCTGTCCCAGTGGTCCGAAATACTTTGAGGGCTGGAATAGCCGATAGCTGATTGACCTCAAATGGTTTTTCCAGACTTAGAAAACTGTATTGTCTTAAGGTTGCCTACAATCACTTTGTGCCCCAAGAAAGTAGGTATATTATCTGTTATATGGAAGCATATATATATATATATATATATTCCTTCGAACTAGATGATTTTGGATACTTTTGTACGCATGAACTTGGAAACCATAACTTACAAGGTGATTTTTGTCTTCTTGTTAGAAAGCCTCTCTTCGTCTCATTCCCCTATCAATAGAATTTACATTAATTTACTTGAGATGTCATGATTTAGAGCGATCCTTACAATTCTTCACTGATCTGATACGCATTAACGTCATCATTTTATTGAAACAACATTTCAGCCTAAAGCAATTTTACTCTAGGGAAAGTTTCACAATCCGTTCTAGAAGAAATTGTAACCCTTCTTTCTTCTGTTTGGATCTTGCTTAAAGGAATCTAGAAACATAAATATTAACAGGAACAGAGACATACCTGGATTATGAGCATTAAAATTGCAAAAAGAACTTTTGCAACCTCTGTCAAAAAGTTGACACTGATAGGGCTGAACTTGAAGCGACCATCCACCTTAGACATATAAACCAAAATGGGCTGGAAAAGAGAATATCAACAAGGTTAGCAACGTCTATGGTTACCATTGCAAAGAGAGAGTTTTTCTCATCTCCTCCTTCACATATTTCCCCTGCTCTTCACCTTTTCTTTATTTTAATGTTCTTCGTCTTTCTTTCAAGCACAAGATTCTTTTTATCACTATACTATACAGTCCATTGCTTGTCCATAATACAACTAACTAAAACATCCCATTCCCGAACTTAGTAAACTGAGCATTCCATGAACAATGCTTTCTCGGGAAATAACTTGCACATCAACAAAAAGCAGTAGGCTAACACCAGAATATGTATACCTGCAAACCAACTAGGACACAATCACCGCCAACTAGTAGGAAGTTAAGCACCCGTTGCTTTGATGATACCTTGCTCCTGTGTCGATCATATGCTCGTGAAACAGCCTTTGAGGATGGAGAAACCAGTTTGGAATGACAGACACTGCACTCTATCATCCCGTTCTTCACCAGCCAACCCCTTGGGCAGGCTATGAATATTTAACATGAAAAATGAAAATTAGAGCCCCCTAAACAACCTTTTTAATTTAATACAACTCCAGTAGCTAATGACGCAATCAAACTAACCAAACCATCTATTCATCAATTGGTACACAACTATCACGTCCAACTCAATGTTCACAATCAAGAGACACCTTGATATAAAACTACAAGGACATGATTAAGAGGCACAGCAATTGCATAACGGATAAACGCAAACCCCAACCAACTCAGAGTGAAGCACTGCAACACTATCAGATCTTATCACAAATATAATCTCAAAGTTTTTCAACATGAAGACAATTGTAGCAACGTTCACTCAAAATCCACTTTCTGCCATAACAAGCATACAAACAACCGTAAGGAAAGCCAGCTGCATTGCTAGAACTAATATACGCTTGATCCAACGAAATTGGAGTTCAGATCACGTAACTACCATAATCAAACACATAAACAACACATACCTGTAGCAGCAATCCAATAACGACTATGATTCGGTAATAGACTGAGTTACTGAAAAAGCGGCTAGATCTGGGCGAGGCTCCGCCTACGTGATCCCAAATGCCGGGGAAGAAACACTGCTCCAAACGCAGAGAATTCAGCAGAGAACTGAAAATTAAAAATCTTGTCTCTGTTTATATATGTGTAGAGAGTAGAGAGTAGTAACGCAAAGTCAAGAACTGAAGAAAGTAGATAAAAAGGTCTCTAAGAATAGCTGAGGCCTTGGATCTAAGATTTATTAACCTCTTGAGTAAAAATAAAAATTTATTTAGAAACCTAAATCAATATCCCAAAGAATATACCCATGCTATTTTCCCAAATCGATTTAGGTCCAATTTGGTTGGATGATTGTAAAATTAATTTTAGAAAAAATAATTACCGCGTTTGGATTTACAATTTCAATAATTAATCAATTTATATAGATATGTAGATTTCAAAACTAATCTCACGTCAAGTGGTTTTGATATAATTTATTGGGTATAATAGGTAATTTAAATGAAAATTAATTATGGTGAGATTAAAAGTTGTAAATTATATCTTATTCAAAACGTGATTTTGGTATAATTTAATTTTGAAAGTAATTGTGGGAAAAAGTATCAAATAGTAAAAAAAATTACATTTGCGCTTTAAATGCAAGTTTGGCATGTTCATTCGTATGATAAACGGGAACTTAGAGAGTGTTTCAATTAGTTTACAATCTCTTCAAATATCTTATAAGATGTTAAAAAAAATATTTAATATATATTTTTAAAAACAAGTTTATAATTTTCAAAAATAAATAAGAGTTTATAAGCTCATTAAGAAAAAGTAAAGAGACAAACTTCTTCCATTTCAATCATAATATTAGTAATAATAATGTAATTATCAACAAATCATAAGTTTCATACTATTATTTTATTAAAATACTTCAAAAACTTATTTTAAAATAAAATCCAACATATTATAAATTTATAAAATATTATATAAAATGTATGATCTTATAAAATATCTTAATTAAACTTAAACAAATACAGAAGAAAGTACCACCCAACTGTTTTAATTTACATAATAATAGTTTTTTTTAGAGTGAATTACAATGATCTCCTCTAAGGTTTGTTATAATTATGGATACCCCTCGTTTTTATAGAAATTACAAATACATTCCTAAGGTTTGTAACCATCTAACAAATAACTTATTTTCATCCATTTTTATGTGTGAACTGACCAAAATACCCTTATGCAAACTGAATTATTTTTTAAAATTTTGTGAACCTTTTTGGACTAAAATGCACAGGGAGTGGTTTCTTACGTTTTTTACATAGAAGAGCAATGACGTAATTTGACTCGGTCGGTTTTTCTATAATTTAAAAACAAAATCAAAGGCAAAATAGACAATTTCAGGCATTTGATTAAAAATTACAAATCTCGAGGAGGTAATTATAATTTTTTAAAAAGTAAAGTAGTATCTGTAATTATGTGAAACCATAAAATATGTCAATTTAATTCACCTTTTTTTTTTTAACTCTTTTTCTTATACATTTGTTTTTCTTATCAAGATCCTAGATCCAAGCACCACGTAAGAATCTCTCATAAAATTGCGTACATTGTCATTTAATTTTTAATTTTTGAAATAGTAATTGAAGTAAAAATGTATTTATTTATATGAATTTTCATTCGAAATATATTGATTTAACACCACAAGTAATATAACACACAATTTTATTTCTTAATCCAAACATATCCTCATTTCCAACACTTATACCAAATTAGAAACGCATTTTGACACTGAAAATTGAAAACCAAAAATGAAAACATAAACAAACATTTTATAAATGCAAAGTAATTTTGGTTTTATAAATCAAAATTTCCTCTTATTTAATTTGGATTTAATATAATTTATCCCCTATAATATTCCAAAAGAGCAAATTACCTTCCTAGAAAAAAATTACGTCCCTATGTTCTTTTTTTAAAAAAATAAAGTAATTTATCTCCTTGTCTAAAAAATGAAATTGGTTCATTTTAAAAAACATAGGGACGTAAATTGCTTTATTTTAAAAAACACAGGGAGCTAAATTATTTTTTATTTTTTTTATATGGAATAATTTGCCTATTTACCATATTTCATAGGGTTGTTTGCATTTTTCCTATTTCAATTTTTATGTTTGAATCTTGGAATTTTGTTAGGAAAATGTAAAAAGGACATACATTTTATTGTTTTGTTCATTAAAATTTTAAAAATCAAGCATTGTGTTAGTAGTTTGTATCCATGAGATTTTTGATAAAGAAAAAAAAAAGTGATAATTGTTTTTCAAAGTCCATTATGATATAAGTAGGTGAAGGGATCGTTAATGTATTGCACATGGTTAAGTTTAAGTGTCAATGTCATGTAATGTTAATGACAACCACCAAAAATGGTTGATTTTTGTGCACAGTAATGTACCAAAGTATAATAGTTTTGGTAAAATTTCGAAGTAATAGTCAGCCTTCCATGGCTAATGGCCTTGGCAAAGTTGAGTTGTTTTCTTTTTTTTCTTTTTATTTTTTACCAATGTCGTATTTGTCTGGGTGGGGTTTAGGCAGATTCTTAACTATTTATCTATACTATTAATATAAAAATTATTTTACATACTAATTTTTAAATACTCAAATTTATCCGTTAATTCATTTATTCCCTTCAATCCGTCTGAGTCAAAATAGTAATTTTATATTTTTTTAATAATTTCACAATTACATATTCTTTTGTTGTCTCAATCCACTACTCCATGTTTCTTTTTCACCTTACTTCTTCATATATTTTTTTTCAAACTCCCATATTTTAATAAATTAATAATTATAATTTATTTTTTCTCTCTCACCTTATTCCACGTTTCTTTCTCCTTATGGACTTCTTTATTTTTGCTCCCTCATATCATATTTATTTTTTTCCACAATTTTCTTTTTTCTTTTCATTTTACATCACAGTTTTTTTTTATATATATATATACTCAAAAAATCAAATGCCCCTATGCAATCTTATCAAGATAAATTAGCTAAGGGTAAATTATAATGGGTTCCCTTGAAGGTTGCCATAATTATAAATATTTTCTTGTTATTTGAAAAAATTACAAATACCCTCTTGAAAATAATGACCGTCTAACAAATACCTCCTCCTATATGCCAACCCATTATAGGAGATATTTGTTAAAGAATTGTTTATTCTAGAAGTATTTATAGAATTTCAAACTATAAGGAATATTTATAATCAGGGTTTAATGCAATTTAGGCTCATGTTATATTGCAAATGAGCAAATTACACCCCTATAAAAAACAAATAGCGATTTACGTCCCTAAATTTTTAAAAATGAACCAATTTACCTCCTTGTCTAAGGAGGTAAATTACTTCATTTTAAAAAAAACACCGGAAGGTAAATTGCTTTATTTTAAAAAATACAATGAGGTAAATTGTTAAGTTTGTTTTCATAGGAGGAGTAAATTGCTCATTTGCAATATCACAGTAGGGTAAATTACAATTTTCCTTTTATAATTATGATATTTTTTTTAAAAAGACCTATTATAATTTACCTTTCTTTCGTACCATCGCGCGTGCCTCATTCGCCAATCAATCGGGCACATTATTACAAGTATGAGAAATGTGAGTGTGAAACGTTCACCATGAGCCGTTGCAAACACAAGTAGTATTGAAGCGTCCAATGCCCGGGTTTTGAGGATCGTATAATATGCATGACTGATCAGTCGTCTTGTCGCAGGACGTTTTATGTGCATATAAAATCATTATTACACGTTTTAAAATTATTATACATAAGAATATATATATATATCAACACATTACATTTCAAAAAGAAAAAAAAAATCAGGGGTATTATCGGTATAATAAAAAAAAATGGTGTTGCGGTGTCATAAACCGCTATTTGTGAGTGGGAAGTGCCTTTTCTTTTTACTAGCCGTCGTGGCACGTCGTTTCTGCGTGCATATAATAAATAATTTATACGCTTTAAAATACTTTATAAATAAGAGTAAAATATATAAACTAACACATCACATTAAAAGAAAGAAAGAAAAAATTAATCTATCAATTAATATAAAATTTGAAAAGTTGAATAACATAGTTATCTTTATCAATTGAAGGTTATTTTTGGCATTACAAAAAATCGGTGCGGTGGTATCATTAATTGCTACTTGTGCATAAAAAAGAGGTTTCTTTTTTATAGTAGTATAGAAGTATAGATAGTATAGATAGATAGATACATAAAGATATTTGGTAATTTTAAAATTTGATGTAGCGGTGTAATTAACCGTCATTTATTAGTGAAAATAGAGTTTGCTTTATATAATAGTATAGATAGTATAGATAGATACATACAAAAGGATCTTTTTGGTAATTTTAGAATTTGGTGTAGTGGTGTAAGTAACCGCCATTTGTTAGTGAAAATAGAGTTTGCTTTAAATAATAACTAGCCGTCGTGGCACGCCATTCCTGCATGCATATAATAAATAATTTTTATGCTTTAAAATATATTATAAATAATAGTAAAATATATAAACTAACACATCACATTAAAAAAAGAAAGAAAGAAAGAAAAAACTAATTTATCAATTAATATAAAATTTGGAACGTTGTTATCATGTCAGTTGAGGGCTATTTTTGACATTACAAAAAAGTAGTGCGACGGTGTCATTAACCGCCATTTGTTAGTAAAAAATGAGTTTCTTTTATATAATAGTATAGATACAGATATTAGTATAGATAATGGATTAAATGCAATTTACCTTATGTGGTATAGAAAATAAGCAAAAATTCTGTTGTTACAAAGAAATGCAAATTTCTTCCTTGTGTTTTAGAAAATGAACCAAATCATCCCCTATCAACGAAGAACACAAGGAGTAATTTGCTTTATTTTCTAGATTATAGGGGCAATTTACTAAGTTTTTTTATAAAGGTTTTCTTGATCATTTCTCATATCACAGGTGATAAATTGCATTTAACCCCTAAATAAACAATTTGCCTGAATTTCGTCGAGCAGCACCATCACAATCTCATTTAATTCAATCAATTTTGGTTTCAGTGTCGGTCGAACATATATAGAACCGAAATAACAATACCTTAGCAACGTCCAAGTCTCAATGAAAGCTGTCGAATGATATAATAAATTCATGGCACTAGTCTACGAATTATCTCCCCTAGTCAAAATTAAACTCGCCCTCATTTCGCAATTTCCACATAAACCATGGAATGAGGGGAAATTGTACTTTTGGTCCTATAATTTAAAGAGTGTTGTATTTTTGGTCCTATAATTTATGGACTTAACACATTTAATTCCATAGGCTAACAATTGTAATATTTGGGACAAAAAATGCTATAACTTTTGGTCCTGTGGGATCAAGTGTCGCCCAATTTTAATCCTATGGGATCAAAATCATATGACCTTTTATCTTATGGGACCAAATGTACTAAATTCTTAAATTGTAGGACTTAAAGTGCAATATATTCTATTATGTGAGACCAAAAGTACAGCAACACCCTCTATCACGTGGGATAAAAAGTGTAATTTTCCCATAGAATGAGTATAGGAATAACAATACAAACATGCTTCCCAAATTTAGGTGCCGAGAATTTCTAGTATTGGAGCATAAGGACGAGTGATTCAATCAACGCAAATTTTAGTTCAAACCCGACTCAATCAAATCTGAATCAATTATTTGACAAGTGCAAATACATATCGTATGATTGATATACAATTTAAGAAAAATGACTAATCATATAGCAAGATAAAATAAAGGGTAAATTACAGCTACCTCCCCCAAGGTTTGGCATAATTACAAATACCCCCTTGTTGTTTGAAAAATTACAAATACCCCCCCTGAGATTTGTAACCGTCTAACAAATAACCAATTTCCATCCATTTTTATGGGTGAACTAACCAAAATGCCCTTATGCAAACTGAATTATTCTTAAATTTTTTTGAATTGTTTTGGACTACAATGCGTAGGGAGTGATTTTTTAAATTTTTTACACAGATGAGCAATAATGCAATTTGTCTCGATTGATATTTCTACAATTTTAACTAAAAATTGAAGGGCAAAATGATCAATTTCAGGTCTTTGATTAAAAATTACAAACCTCAGGGGGTATTTATAATTTTTCAAACAACGAGAGAGTATTTGTAATTATGCCAAACCTCAGAGGAGGTGGCTGTAATTTTCGTATAATGTTCTTGCAAGCATAAATATTACGCATAGCTTGATCCCCCCCCCCCCCCAAATTTAATTTAAATTCACAAGTGCTTGAGCAAAGCCCATAGAAAAGAATTATTTCGCTTAAGATCTTAGAGCTTCCATTTGTAAGGTCTTTTTATTTCTTATAGGAAAATTGCATGCAACTCCCATGTGAAATGCAAAATTGTACAAAATTTACCTATGTTCAAACAATAGCCATAAAAGACCCTGTAAAACTAGAAACCTTGTAAGAGAGAGAAAAAATCTTTGTCCAAAACCGACAGAGTGTTGCGTACACGCACATGAAATGCAACGATAAGTGATTTTTTACCCACTTTCAACTTTAAACTTCATTCAATTGACCCCGCAAGGTGCTTTCAACTTTTGACTTAAAAGTACTTTTTGTAGCAGTTCAAGAAGTAGAAGTTGACCTTCCAAACACTTCAAAAGTACTTTTTTGCATGCAAAACTGAAAAATGCTTTTCAAAAACTTGCACAAACACTCTATAAGTCGTAACTTAATTGGTACTTGATAAATAATTGATGAAAAGCCACTCATTAAATTCAAATCTAATTAAAGTATATACATGCACATATATTATATATATGCTCTTCATAAAAACATAGAATTAAAAATTTAAAACATTTGTTATTAAATTAATTCAAATACAATGTAAGATTTTTGACAACACAAGTTGACATATTTATTAGAGTTCAAAATAGATGTCTTTTTCTTCTTCTTTGTTGCTCTCTTCCTCCTCGCTAGCAACCACATGCAACATATCTCATGACCTATCTTTTTCGACATCTAACAAACCACCACCAGGTATACAAAACCATGATCATTCACCCCAACACCAACATCCCACATTACATTCACCTATCCCCTCAACCCAACCATTTTCGAAAAGGGTTTAATCCAATTTATAGTAGGGAATTAATAAGATGGATAGTGCGGGAAATTATATATTATGAAGTCGAGGCAAGAGTTAGACTCTTTATCTTTAAAATAATTATTGTCCCGCTCTGGTGTTCACGGAATTGATAATTTGTCTCCCAAGATATAACGACTTTCTATCTCAAAGTAGCAGCACTACAAACTTTGAGAAGCGGCAAACCAAATGATATTTTGGAAGCTCTCTTGCTAAACTCTACTTGCAAAATGCTTTTATGATTACGAATGCTATGAATGAGTTGAATAAATAATGAAATAAAATGAGAGGCCTATTTATAGGAGTTGGAAAGGTGTATCGAACGGACATGTCCAGTCAGAAAAGGTGCCTTGAAAGGTTGTGGCCTTTCATCCGAATGGACGCATCATTTCACCCAAAGGACATACCAGTTCACTCAATAATCTGAAACACATTGTTTCTCTGAGGATGAACAACAAAGTGTTATGATGCCTTTGGGTTTGTGGCATGGAGAAATCAAACCCCAAGGCTATTATCTGGTTGGGAAACTTCTTGGTCGTCGTAGCTTCAACTTTGAAGCATTCAAAAACTCTATGCTCAACTCCTTTAACCCGGGGCGCAGTATGGAATTTCGTCTGATTGAGGATGGACGAGTCTTATTCAAATTCAACCACATCTTGGATCAACGCAAAGTGATAGAAGAGGGACCGTGGGCTTTTGAGAAGAACTTGTTGGTCCTGCGGGTGGTGGAGGAAAATGATAACCCCGTACGTATTGAATTATCAGTGACTGACTTTCATATTCATGTTCATGACTTATCGTTGAGCCGAATGACGAAAGAGGTAAACACTTTTATTGGTAATCAGATTGGAATTTTCCGTGATGTTGATCTCGATAGAGGAGGACAAGGCTGGGGTTCTTCTCTCCGCATCCGTGTTGGTATTGATGTTAATAAACCCCTCCGACGTATAATGAAGTTGCGCACGGCTATTGGTGATGAATCTCTTATATCCTTCACGAATGAATGATTTCCCAACTTCTGTTATTGGTGTGGGCGATTGGGGCACATTCTGAAGTTTTGTGATAACCAATATCATGATGATTTCGACGATAAACTAGAACAACTCCCTTTGGCCCTTGGCTCCGAGCTACTACCCCCTCTATGCTGCGATCAAGAGGGACTCTCATATCTAGCCAAACCCCACCATTTTGGTCCACCAAACACATAAATACTGCCTCTGCTGGTGTCCCTCGTGGTTCATCTATATTCAGTTACTCCACGACCACTTCCCATGCCTCTGACTCCTACATTAACACCCACACTCTTCCTCCCATGCAATTACATATCCCATCTACGACCAGTCCACTAAATATTTTCAATTTTCCATCCCAACGGATTACTCTTTCTGCCCGCCCCGAACTCCACATCACATCCTTCTCTACTATTGCCCTTCTATCTCATTCCCTCACATACAATCATCCCCCTCTACCACCCCTATCTCTACAAATGACTCTCCAACTTATCCCCCACTCCTAACCTATCCTTCTATCCATACACTAACAGACATACCCCTCCAATTCTTTGCTGAAATGAACCCCTCTCAATCACCCTCCCACTCTTCTTCCACAACTTTGAAATCCAGATGGAAAAAACCAAATGCTAGGAAAAATATCTCAGTGCCCAGGAAATGGAAGCTTATTGATGAAACACAAGAGGCTACAGAATCCCCTTCCAAAAATATCAAGCAATATGAAATTGATAATTTAGATTCTTCTGAACTCCCTATGGCATCGGCAGAGGCTGAGGGTCAGTCCCACCGAGCATTATGAATTCATCTCTGGGAACTGTCAGGGTATAGGGGGACCCTCGACAGTTTGTGGCCTCGAGTATCTCATTCAGACTCATCACCCCTCGTTGGTTTTCCTCTTGGAAACCTAATGTTCAAGTTTGAAGATTGAACAGTTACGAAATTGTTTCCGTATGAATGGTTTGGGTGTTGACAGTGTAGGACGAAGTGGCGGACTTGCTCTATATTGGGAAAATTCTATCTCATGCTCGCTTAGAAGCTTTTCTAGAAATCACATTGAGGGAACAGTGATGACTAATGACCAATCTCCAGCGTGGCGTTTCACGGGTTTCTACAAGGATCCAGACATGACGAAACGAAAATATTCTTGGGACCTTCTTAAGCGGCTTTCTTTCGAATCAGGGCGCGAATGGGTAATATCCGGAGACTTTAACGAAATATTCATGCAATCTGAAAAAGCTGGGGGTATTCCACAACCAACGTGGCAAATTCAGGAATTTTGGAATGCTCTAGAGTCAGCGGGTTTATTCGACTTGGGCTTCACTGTGATCCCTTTATGTTGAGCAATAGACATGAACACCCGGGAACGATTCAAGAACGCCTTGACAGAGCCTACAGTAACCGAGGATGGTCGACTTTGTTTCCCAATGCCAAAGGTTAGTCACATAACGACAGTTTGTTCGGACCATTCACCATTACTTATTGAGCTATCTCCTAAGCCCCCATTACCCCATCACAATCGTAAACACTACCGTTTTGAGGCATCATGGATTAAATGAGACGACTGTGAGAAATTGGTTCAGAATGCATGGTCCTATTGGACTGGGGTCAGCCTAACACACACTGGAGCTTCATTTTGCAAGGTGCCGCTCAGAATTTTCAGCAGTGGGATAGATTGGTCATAAATCCTTTTGCAGAGAGATTGATAAACTAGAACATGCCCTCTTGATTACCCCGAAAGCAACAAATTACGCCGGAGAACAAGCTTCTGGAATGCAAGATTAGGGACGAGCTAGAGACAATGCTTCAAATAGAGGAGACCTTCTGGAAACAACATGGAAAAGCTCACTGGCTTAAGGAGGGGGACCGAAACACGAATTTCTTTCATAACCAGGCTAGCAGGACCTTCAAATGTAATCTTATCTCTCGGCTTAAAGACTCGGACAAAAATTGGATTGAGAAGGAATCGGATCTCAAAAATCACATCACGCAACATTTTGAGTAGGTTTTTAAATCGGAGGTTCCGTTGAATAATGATTTAGAACGGGGTGTGGAGGCTATGACAGGTAAAGTGAATTCAAAAATGAATTTGGAGCTACTAACTCCTTACACTGCTGAGGAATCGTTGACGCCATTTCACACATGGCCTTCTTAAATCACCAGGGCATAATGGTATACCCCCTATTTTCTTTCACAAATTTTAGCATATTATCAAACATGATGCGATTCATTGTGTTTTATCTATTCTTAATGATCATTTGCTCAAACCCTCTCTCAATTTTACACACATCATCTTAATTCCTAAATGTCATAAGCCTAATGTTATTTCACACTTTCGGCCAATTAGTCTATGCAATGTGCTCATGAGAATTGCCATAAAATGCATCGCTAATCGGTTGAAACCACTGCTTAATCGTATTATTTCTCCTATTCAATCTGCATTTATACCTAGTAGGCTTATATATGATAATATTCTTATCGCCTTTGAGATGAACCACTTCTTGAAAAGTAAGACTTGGGGCAATAAGGGTCACATGGCTATCAAATTGGATATAAGCAAGGCGTATGACAAGGTTGAGTGGAGCTTCTTCGGCAGGTATTTCTTAAATTAGGGTTCCATGTTCATTTCGTTAATCTAATCCTCCTGTGTGTATCTTCTGCTTCGTATTTGATTATCTTGAGTGGCAAGCAGTTTGACCACCTTATTCCCAATCGTGGACTTCGTCAAGGTGATCCACTTTCACCATACCTACATCTGTTGTGCACTGATGCACTCACCTCTCTTATCTCCAAGGCCAGAGGTTGTGGTGACCTCCAAGGTATACGTGTCTTGACCCGCTCCATTGCCTCCAAAGACGTTTGACAACACGTCAATTTGGAAAAAATCTCTGATGGTTTTCAGCAAGAACACTCCAACGCATATTTGTTAGGACATCTTGGCGAGGCTTGGCATACGCTACAGTGAAAAACATGAAAAATATCTTGGTCTTCTGTTGGTTATTGGGCATTATAAGAGAGAAGTCTTCTCTTTTCTTCGGGATAGAGTGTGGTCACGAGTTAGCAACTGGAATAAGCGACAACTCTCCCAAGCGGTCAAAGAGCTTCTCATCAAGGTTGTTTTCCAAGTCATACCAACATACGCTATGGGAGTTTTCCGACTTCCGGAAGGCCTTATTCGGTAGATTGAAGGGATGATAGCTAATTTTTGGTGGAACTCTAGCAACAATCATAAGGTTCACTAGCTCTCGTGGACAAAACTAACTACCTCTAAGACGAATGGTGGACTCGGACTGCGTGACTTGCGAGCATTTAATTCGGCCATGCTTGCAAAACAGTTCTCGAGGCTTCTTACTTATCCCAAGTCTCTTCTCGGTCGGCTCCTTCGAGCTAAGTATTATCCTGATTCCTCTATTCTCGAGGCGGAGTTTGGCTCACGATCTTGTTTCACTTGGAGAAGCATATTTTCCGCCAAACCGATTCCAAGCAGGGTATCGTTGGCATATTGGCGATGTTTGGTCGTCGAGAATTTGGATTGATCCTTGGCTGCCTAGGGAACCCACGTTTTGGCCCAGTTTCAGACTCGACCCCTTACCGCCCTCGACAACGGTCAACCAACTCTTTGACGATACATGTACCCAGTTAGTTGATTTCATATTTCCACCGCATGATTCCCAAGCCATCTTATCCATCCATATTGGCAGAACAGGTCAGCAAGACAAAGTTATTTGGCATTATAGTAAGTCAGGCACATTCTCTGTGAAATCTGCATACCACCTTATTTGCACCTTTGAGCGATATTTATTGCCAAGTTCCTCTTCCAGCAATTCCCCTACCTTACGTTCCAGTTGGATTGGTATTTGGAATGCTCGTATCCCTCCCAAGGTCAAGGTCTTTATCTAGTGGTTGTGCAATAACGCCTTACCTACTGGCTCCAATTTATGACACTGAATCCCCTCTGCTGATATTTGTTGCTCTTTCTATAATGAACAAGATGAATCTTGTCGACACACTTTTTTGCTTTGCCCTTTTAGTAGATTGGTTTGGTGTTTATCTGATCTTCCTGGATGGTGATTTCTAGCTGGCCTTACAATGCGCGTGATTGGATATTTCATGTTCGACAGTCATTGGAACCGAGAGAATTCGACATCTTTTGGTAATTTGTTGGAGTCTCTGGTGGAGCCATAATAAGAAATGGTCCGAAGGTAAACTACAATCACCTGAACAACTGGTTTCCTTCGCTCGTGGTTATCTTGAATAAGGCTCAGCAGTGACTACATCGACACCAAACCTTTCCTCTTCATCTACATCCTTTTTTCCTCAAATAATAATAATAAAAATAATTGAAACTAATAAGAAAATTTAATTTAAACGAGCATGAACAAAAGTTTATTAACAGCGCAAATTTTAACTAAATAATTATCTAGTGCAAAAAATATTTACATTTTTAAGATATATTAATCGACAAATAACCAAAGAGCATTGATAAATAGTATTAATATATAGATGATATAAGAGCAAACAAAGTAAGAGAATTACTAAGAACCATTTCGCCAAATACATCAACAGAAAACAAGAAGTTGACCTATAAATCACTTACTTATCTATCAAGAAAACATGCAAGGAAATATAAATACACATTTTGTAAAAGTACACAGATGACATAATCCCACAACTTCTGTCTTTGATTTTGGTCTACTAAGATAATTTAATTTAGATGGAGATGAACAAAAGTTTATTGACAGGGTGAATTTTAACTAAATAATTATCTAGTGCAAAAAGCTACATTTTTAAGATATATTAATCGAAAAATAACCAAAGAGCCTTGATAAACAGTATTACTATATACATATAAGAGCAGAGAAAGTAAGAGATTACTGAGAACCATTTTGCCAAATAACATAAATTCCCTCTTCAACACATCATTAGAAAACAATAGATTCACCTAAATTACTCATTCAT
Source organism: Sesamum alatum (assembly GCA_034509735.1). Lineage (NCBI taxonomy): Eukaryota > Viridiplantae > Streptophyta > Magnoliopsida > Lamiales > Pedaliaceae > Sesamum > Sesamum alatum. The sequence goes on from JACGWO010000009.1 coordinate 30,335,631, forward strand.
CTATCAAGGAAACATGCAAGGAAATTAATGAAAATACAGTTTATGTAAAAGTACCAAGATGAAATGATCTCACACTTTCTATATGTGATTTTGGTATCAGACCCTAAGCGCATAGGGGTCAAGAATTGTTAGAACTTCCAATCAAATATAATACGTTGAAAATTGGACATGAGTTAACATAATCAACTAAAAACTACAATATAAATAGGGATATATTTATGTATTATATTTGAATATAAATGTATATGCGTGTTTAATTATATTTTTATACATCAAAGAAATATATACATAATATATAACGAAGTACAAGAAATATTAGCGATCATAAATTAAATTAAAACTTTTAAAATAAATATTATGTCAAAATGTTTCATATTTTCTCAAATCTTTAACTTACTTCTTATTTCTAGACACACATTAATGTTTATTGCCAGACACAATATTATGTGCATATAATATCATACTTTTTATAGGGTAAAATGCAAAAATGAATGTTTTTACGAAGTTGTAAAGAAAATCTGTGATGAGAAATAGGTTAAACACCCCCTAGTGTTTTCTTAATTGCATACTCATCCTTATTCGTTAAATTACACTAACACGGTTAACTTTTGAGTACTGATCAGAACGTCATGCTTGTTTAATCTATATTAGATAAATTTCATCCATTGAATATGATCAACTATTTATAGTCATCAAATTTTAAATTTTAAGAATCAAATAGTCCATATTTTAAGCTTTAAAAATTTAAATAATATAGAATAAATAAATTACATCAAATGTCGATATTAAAAATGAATTTATATTTTTATACTATATAAATCTACAAAAATAAATAATATATGTAAATCATTATATATAATACATGTAAATATTATAAATAATTTTTTTAAAGAAATTATAATAAAAATTTAAATATTATACTTCATTTTTATTTATTTAAAGTCTTACAATTGTTAAAGTTAAATGCCGTTTCTGTTATTTATCTATACTATTAAAAAAGAAGGCTTTTTGCACTCATAAACTTTACACATGTTTCATAATTAATTATTTGTTATTTTTGTACACACGAAGCATGATTTGTTTCAAATAGTTACTTGATATATGACGGAACATCAATTAGAGACATTTTTTAAAAATAAATATTATATACAAGCATAATTGCTTTCATTTATAAAGGTATTATTCTTATATATTTTATTTAAATATAGATATAATTCATCACATTACTTATGTAAAAATATTAGAGACAATAAATGATCTGCAAAATTTCTAAAATAAACTTTATGTACATATTACTTTTAAATTATTCTTATTTTTATACACACTAAAAGAGAGGTCTATTTCATAAGATTACTTTAATTTATAAAAATATTATTTATATATAATATTTGAATATAAATACATATGCATGCTTAATCATATTTTTTATACGTCATTTAAATACATACATGATATATAACAAAATACAAGAAATATTAGCAATAATAAATGAAATTACAATTTTTAAAATAAATATTATGTCCATGTTTCATATTTGCTCGAACTTTTAAATCATATCTTATTTTTACACAATAAATTAATGTTTACATAAATACATACGTAACACGAAATGCAAAAAATATTAGAGATAATAAATCTATATTCATCATATTTTTATATGCCATATATATATAATAAATTGCAAAAAATATTAAAGAAAATAAATGATATTTTAAGCTTTTTAGAATAAACATTATGTGCATATTTCATAGTCATTTTAATTTATAAAGTATAATAATTAAGAATAAACATTATGTGCATATTTTCATAGTCATTTTAATTTATGTGCATATTTCATGTCATTTTAACTTATAAAGTATAATATTTTTATATGTCATACAAATATATATATGATAAATTGCAGCAAATATTAAAGATAATAAATTATAATTTTTAAGAATAAACATTATGTGCATATTTCATAGTCATTTTAATTTATAAAGTATATTATATTTGTATATAACATACAAAATGCAATGGATGATAATTTTTAAAATAAACAAATTTTATGTTCCTATATGTAGAACTTTTCAATTATTCAAATTATCAACAGTATTGGAAGTTAACATTATCTACATATTTTTGGAATTTTTAAGTTATTGTTAATTTTATATACACCAAAAGCGTGGTCCATTTCATATATTTACTTTAATTTATAAAACTATTTTTTTTAGATATTATATTTATACATATATAGATATGTATTCATATATCTCATATTTGTATACATGACATATAAAAAAATGCACTAAATATTAAAGACAATAAATATTACCAAAAATTATTAAAATAAACTTTATGTACATGTTTCATAATTAAAAATGCTAAAAACTTTTCAATTATATTTGCTAAAAATTTGAAATTTATAAAAGTATTATTATATATCATATTTATATATACTATGCAGCCATACAAAATCATATTTATTTACATCATTATATGATATACTAGTGAGAATAAATTGTATAAACAAAGTTATCTTTTAAATAAATCTATATAAAAATTTAATATATAAAAATCAACAAAAAAATTTTAAATTTCTAAATTTATTTGATGTATGAAGCATGCACATAAATTTTATTTATAATATATTATTTTTATATATTATATTCATATTTTGGATGTTTTTAAAATAAACGTATGTGCATCTTTAAAAAATAAAACTTTTAAACTATTTGTTATTTTTAAGAGCTATGATATGATATGTGCTAAATTGGTTGGCCCAAGAGCAGGCCCAAAAGCCCAAGGAGGTCCCTAGGAGGCCCAAGAAGGATATTGAAGCCCCACACAAAACTCGCACATTCTCGAAGGAGGCCCAAAAGGGACACCGGCCCAACCCAAGGAAGGACCAACCGAACCTCCCCCCAACAAAGGAGAGGCCCAGCCAGGCGAAGGATGTAGCCCCACCAAGGAGGCCCAGGCTCATCAAGAAGTTCGAATAAGAATAGCCCCAACCTTATCCTTATCCATGCAAGTCCCCTCCAACCGCCCTCCTACTTCCAAGGAATTCGAAGGTTGCAGAAGTCTAGGGGGGCCAGAACTCGGTCCTTCTAGAGTCCAGGTCAATGAAGAGTCCTTCCCAGTTATGACTTTTCTCTATAAATATCGGCCTATTTGGCTGGCTCAATTAACATTTTCTTAGTACTCTGATACACGAATTTATGCTCTCAACTTGTACCAAATTTATTTTATGCTCTTTGTTCATGAAATCTCACCGTTTTATTACGCTATTCAAGTTTGTTCTTCTAGAACTACTTACTAACTTAAGCGTCAAAGTGCTAATGCTTTTACTTTTTCAGGTCCCCTTTTCATAGATTGCAGAATTTCAAGGTCCACTCCATTCAAGCCTAAGAACGAGCTCTTTCAGCTCACATCAAGCTACATTCCCGATATTTTATTAATATGTGATATTTGCATGTGGTCCTAGAAAAAAGAGCTCTTTCTCAATGTGACTTGCATAAACTCTTACTTTTTATTTAATTACATGAAGGAGAAGATAAATAAAATAAATAACAAATTAAAATTGATGTTCTTTTAACCAACTTTACATGTGAATTAAAAGAAGATAAATTCTTATCAATATACATTTTATCCACCAAATTTATATTTATTTATTTAAATGAAAAAGAAGAAAATATAAAATTAAAAGAGAGTAAGAGCTACATTCTAACCCTAAAATTTATTAATATGAGATATTTGCATGTGGACTTAGAAAAAAGATCAATTTTTTAATGTTGCACTGTGACGCTCATAACTTTTTATACATAATTATGGGATTACTTGGTAACTATTTAAGAAATTTAGTTAATTAGTATATTAATTATAGATTAAATTTTGATCATATTAAGACTTGAATGAAGTAAATTGGATCTTTACAAAAATATTTGGAGTCAAATTATATAAATTTATAAATCAAAGTACTAAATAATAATTTTATCAAAAGTAACAAAAACTAATTAAATTTAAAAATATATAAAAAGATGAAGATGCACGCTGAGGTGGGGCAGGTGTACCTTACTTGAAGTATTACATACTACTTTTGACTTTTGCACATTTGTCTATACATATATTTATATATTATATAAACAAAAAGAATTTTTATCATTAATTATAATTAGAAACCAAAACACAGAAGGTTTCTTTTCTTTGTTAAACGCTCGGGTTCATTAAAACAGGTGAGTAAATAACATTCTAAAATTATTATTAACTTATATAATTATATATTATTTAATTAGTGCATTTTTTAATGTAATTTATCCTATCTAATTCAGAGTTTAATCGGAAAAATTTATGAATTTTAGTACTTATAAATTAGTGATCGGTTAAATGTAAATTGAATTAGCGGTGTTATAGTTAATGACTTAAACTACTTAATTTAATAGATTTAATTATTTCTATAATAGATTTGCTCAATTTAATCGGGATGAAACTTATATTTGAGAGATTGATAGAAAATTAGATAGGGATATTAGAAAATTTTATTTGAGAAATATTAGAATGTTATATTTGAAAGTATTACATTTATTAGAAAGGAATGTAAGAGTTTTGAGATAAAATAATCCAAGAATTATTATTAAGAATAGTAACTACAATAAGATGAGTGGTTTAATGAAATATTGAGAGATTCGTGAAAAAATATATATAAATACTATTTAACATTTTATCTAGAAATTGACATTCTAGATATTGATTATACACATTATACCTTATGGTAGGACACGAACATAAAGTAGAGGATCCAACGACTTCATATCCGCTAACTAAATTTGTATAAGATCGAGGTAAGTAAATAATTAGTACTATCTATGTATGTGTTCTTTTTTTGTGATACTACCTTTATGTAAGTCTATGATTCGTGCTAGGATTAATCTATTTTGATTCTATGAGTTATTGATCATTTAATTTGAAAGATTAATGTTGTAAAAGTGAATGACGAAATGTATTGAAATATTCTATTTGTTGAATGGTGTGTTGTTGGTGCTTGCAAATAATAATGTGTTGGTATGAGCTTTTACTTGACTAGTTTTCTTACAAGAACGGTTATATGTGGAATCGAGGGAGTAATGGAAATTGAATGTAATTATGATATGAATACCCCTTGATGTTGTTGAATAGCCTATGTGGCAAAATGAAATGAAAAGACCTATGATGCGATATGAAAGATCTATGATGCGATGTGAAAAGAGCTATGATGTTAAATGAAAGAGCTATAATGCGAAACGATATTGATGAGCTTCTGTTGCATGTCAAGGGGAATCATGTACATGTATGAATGAATAGTGAGGTTGAGTTGGTGGAGAAAAACACTATATCACCTTTCTGGTAAGCCAACTAGAAAAAGACGAGTCTGATTGTCTGTCTGGTTATGAGATGATTATATGGAGAAAATAAATGAAATGTATCGGAATCAAATTTATTATACTTTATATACGTTGTCTATTTTTGCCTGGTTTGGACCTCTAGTTGATGTGCATATGTAGGTGGTGCCAATTATTTATTTATTGAGTTGCAAGCTCATTCCTCTGCTAACATTTTTTAGGTGTAGATTTTGCTGTGCCTACTCACGACAGCTAGGTCCATGTTTTGCATTCCAATCAGGTCGGGCCAGTATGCAGTTTTCTCCTCATTGTAAATAGAAATAGACGTCTCATTTTGGATTAAAAGCGAGAATGACATGTGAACTAACTATAACAATTCCATTTTTGTCGTACTTGATATATGTATATATGATCTTGTGGATGAGATGATAGATATGCTTCTTGTGATGATAAGACTATGTGTATATATTCTTAGCAGGGACTGGATTATGTACATAATTATATATAAAAACAGGATTTACATTAAGTGTGATATTTATGGAATATATAGTCGTAGTGCCGTTAGAGCATTAAGTGGTAACAGAGCATGGATTAGATTCTCTGGGGGTATTTGATGATATGTGGTATTATACGTAAAATATATACTATGAGTCTAATTATACATGTGCATTTCATATAGGATGAAAGCTTCAGGTGAAAACATTGTTGGCCCAACTGAGTCATTAGAGTCTATATAGGGTCAAGGGTTAGAAGCCCAAAATAGAAACGTCCCCCAACCAGAAGTAAATCCTTTTATGCAACAATTCCTAGAACTTATGCAGAGGATGGCTCCACCACCACAACCCCAACCACAAGATGTAGTCATTGATAAAAACTATGAGATAGTTAGGAGACAAGGAGCGAAGGTGTTTGTCAGTACAACTAATCTTGCAGAAGCCGAAGAATGGTTGAGAAATACAGAAAGAGTTCTAGACCGAATTGAATGCACTTCTGAACAAAAGTTGAGGTATACAGTCTCTTTTTTAGAGAAAGATGCATTGGACTGGTGGGAAACTATTCCAGGGAGTAGGAATCGACCAATCACTTTAACATGGAATTATTTCTTGAGGGAATTTACTGAGAAATACACTCCACTGGTCTACAGAAATTGTAACAAAGTTAAATTTCTTGAGTTTAAGCAAAATGATTTGTCTGTCGCTGAGTATGAGCTGCAATTTGTGAGGCTGTCCAAGTATGCTCCAGAAGAGGTAAGTACTAATGAATTGAGGAGAGACAGATTTGAAAGAGGCTTGAGGCTTGAGATTTGAGAGAAGATAGTAATCAAACCTCCAAGTTATAGTGCACTTCTGGAAGCAACTGAAGAGATATCCATAGAGAGGAATTCTGCTGAGGCTAAACGGAAGAGGTGGACAGGTGATCTTAACTTTATAGGTGGACCTAGTGGTGCAGTTTCCTTTAAGGGTTTTGGTTTTCACATAGGTGGGTATAGAGGCTGAGGAATGAATCAAACTAATGGTCTCCGTCTGTTTCTTCAAGTAGAGGCGGGTCTATCTCAGTCGAATCTGGGGAAGATTGGGTCCAACTAGATCGTTTAGTGGAAGGTCTATTCCCTCGTGCACGAATTGCGGCAGGAAACACACCGGTGAATGTTGGGGAGTCTAGCTAATCGTGTGTTATCGTTGCCACCAACCAGGGCACATTGTCAGGGATTGTCCTATATGGAGAGTTGATGCTAGTGGATCTCAAATTTCAGGACCAAGTAGTGTGGGCGAAAATTTTCAATGGGCTAGTACAAGTAGGGGTCGAGGAAGAGGTGGTTGAGGCAGCGGAAATATTTCTACAACACCAACAGGACAAAGTAATCAACCTCAGCCACAAGCAAGGGTGTAGGCCATCACCAGAGAACAAGCTCCTACTGCACCTGAGGTTATTACTAGTTCCTTTTCTATTTGCAATTTTGGTGCGCATGTGTTACTTGATCCAGGATCTACTTGTTCATTTATATCATTTGATTTTGCATCAAGTGTGCGTGCTAGTATTGAACCGTTGGGGCATGACTTATGTGTATCTATGCTTGCTGGTGGAGTTATACCTGTTAATACAGTAGTGGGATATTGTCCAGTAATAGTGAATGGTGTCACACTATATGAAGATTTGGTTGTGATAAACCTTAGGAAGTTTGATGTTATCCTGGGGATGGTCTGGTTATCTAGTAATCATGTTTCGGTTGACTATCAAACAAAGGACGTGACTGTAGAAATCAATGGGCAAAAGAAGACAGTCATAGTGGGAGAAAGAGAAGTTATCCTAATTGTTTAATTTCTGCTGTGACTACTTTTAATTTAATTAAAGGAGGGTGTGAAGCATATCTAGCTAGTGTACGTAATACTACGAAGGTTAGTCCGAGTATGTTAGATGTTCCAGTAGTCAGCGAATTTCCTGATGTTTTTTCAGGATAATTACTTGGGTTACCACCTCATCGAGAAGTGGATTATGAAATAGAAAATAGTCCTAGGGCAACACTTATTTCAATTGCACCTTATAGAATGGCTCCACTAGAACTGAAAGAATTGAAGAAACAATTAGAAAAGTTACTGGATAAGGGGTTTATATGACTATGTATTTCACCATCGGGAGCACCAGATTATTCGTAAACAAGAAAGATGGGAGTATGAGATTATGCGTCGACTATAGGCGATTGAACCGAATCACAATTATGAACAAGTATCCTCTACCATGGATGGATGATCTGCTTGATCAACTGAAGGGTGTAACAGTGTTTTCTAAAATTGATTTGAGATCAGGTTATTGGCAACTATGGATTGAAGATGGATCTGTTCCAAACATAGCTTTTCAAACCTGGTATGACCATTATGAATTTGTTGTTATGCCATTTTGATTAACAAATGGCCCTGCTGCTTTCATGTCGTTGATGAACAAAACCTTACAACAATTTCTTGATCAATTTGTGATTATGTTTATCGATGATATTCTGATATACTCTAGCAGTCACAAGGAACATGAACAACATTTAAGGACCGTTTTACAGATCTTGAGAGAAAAGCAACTGTATACAAAATTTAGCAAGGGTGAATTTTGGATAGAGGAGATTGTTTTCTTAGGGCCCGTAGTTTCAAGACAAAGGGTACAACCTAATCCTACAAAAGTTAAGGTTATTTTAGATTGGGAGCCACCTAAAAATGCATCGAAAGTTCAAAGTTTTCTAGGATTGGTTGGTTACTATAGAAGATTCGTAAAAGATTTCTCTGTTGTTGTAAAACCTTTCACAAATTTGTTAAAGAAGAATGCACCGTTTAACTGGAATAACATGTGTGATCAGAGTTTTGAAGAGTTAAAGAAAAGACTTAGCTCAGTACCTATTCTTGCATTTTCATCTGGGAATGGAGGACATGTGGTATATACTAATTCTTCATGGCAAGGACTATTATGTGTTTTGATGTAGCATGGAAGGGTTATAGCTTATGCTTCGAGGCGATTGAGGCTGCATGAACTGAACTATCCAACCCATGATCTGGAATTGGCAGCTATTGTGCATGCATTGAAAATTTGGAGGCATTATTTGTATGGAGAAACATTTCAAATATTTACAGATCATAAAAGTTTAAAGTATATTCCAATGCAACAAGAGTTGAATTTGAGGCAAAGAAGATGGATTGAGCTATTGAAGGATTATGATTGTAATATTGACTATCACCCTAGAAAGGCAAATGTAGTTGTAGATGCTTTGAGTAGAAAATGGCAGATCAACTAGCGGGTATGATTTGCTATAACGTGGAGTATTTAGCTTCTCTCAGAGCAATGAATATGAGTTTTAGCATTGGTGATGATCTTTTATTGGCCACTCTTCAAGTGAAGCCCTCACTCAGGGACAAAATTAAGAATGCATAGGATAATGATCCGTACTTGCATAAAATGAAAGCCAAAGTACAAGAAGGAAAGAATAATCAATTTGTAATACAACAAGATGGTATGTTATTAATGGGAAGCGTATGTGTGTGCCAAATGTAGAGGGATTGAGAACAAATATTATGCACGAGGAGAATTATGCACCATATGCGATGCATCCTGGTAGTACCAAGATGTATCGAGATTTGAGACCCTACACTGGTGGTCAACAATGAAGAAAGATGTCGTGGAGTTTGTGGCTAGATGTTTAACTTGTCAACAGGTTAAAGCAGAACACCAAGCACCAGCCGGTAAGCTTCATCCTTTATCTATACCTGAATGGAAATCGGAAAAGATTACTATGGATTTTGTCATTGGGTTACCACGTAGGTTCAGGAAACATGATGCTATTTGGGTGATTGTGGATAGATTAACTAAATCTGCTCACGTTTTGTCAGTAAGACAAAATGATTATTTGGATAAGTTCGCTGAGTTGTATGTTTCGAAAATTATGAGATTACATGGAATTCGTACCTCTATAGTCTCCGACAGAGATCCTCGGTTTACTTCTCATTTCTGGGGAAGCTTGCAAAGAGCATTAGGTGCCAAAATGCACTTCAGTACAACATTTCATCCTCAAATAGATGGACAATCAGAAAGGACCATTTAGACGTTAGAGGACATGATGAGAGCCTACGTAATTGAGTTTAGAGAAAACCGGGATGATCATTACCATTGATGGAATTTGTATATAATAATAGCTTTCATTCTAGTATTGGTATGACTCCGTATGAAGCTTTTTATGAAAGAAAATACCCAAATCCAATCTGTTGGGACGTTGAGCAACTAAGACAACTTGAAGGGCCCGAATTAGTCCAAGAAATGGTGGATATGGTACATATAATCAAAAAGTGTCTGAAGGCAGCACAAGATCATCGAAAGAGCTACGTAGATAAATATCGCAGGGAGATGGAATATGAGGAAGGAGAAAAGGTTTTTCTAAAGGTATCACCATGGAGGGGAATCTTATGATTCGGTAAAAAAGGGAAGCTGAGCCCAAGATATATTAGGCCGTATGAAATTATCGAGCGCGTCGGATGACTAGCTTATCGATTAGTATTACCAGCTGAGTTATCGAAAATACATGATGTGTTCCATGTGTCCATGCTACGACGATACCGATCTGATCCTAGTCATATCTTGTGTGAACCAGAGATAGTAATATCGAAGGGATTAACGTATGTGGAGGAACCAATAGAAATTTTAGATCTGAATGTAAAGAAATTGAGGAATTAAGAAATACCAATGATAAAGGTAAAGTGGAGTCATCACTCTCCCAGAGAAGCCACTTGGGAGGTTGAGGAGAGTATGAGAGAGAAGTATCCATATTTATTCCCTGAGTCGGTACGTTAATTAAATTTCGGGGTTGATATTTTTATTAGAAGGGGAGAATTGTGACGCCCATAAACTTTTGTACATAATTATGGTATTAATTGATAATTATTTAAGAAATTTAGTTAATTAGTAGATATATTATAGATTAAATTGTGATTATATTAAGACTTGAACGGAGTAAATGGGAGCTTTACATAAATATTTGGAGTCAAATTATATAAATTTATAAATCAAGATACTAAATAATAATTTTATCAAAACTAACAAAAACTAATTAAATTTCAAAATATATAAAAAAGATGAGGATGCACGTTTAGGTGGGGCACGTGTACCTTACTTGAAGTATTGCATACTACTTTTGACTTTTGCACGTATGTCTATATATATATATTTATATTATATAAACAAAAAGAATCTTTATCATTAATTATATTAGAAACAAGAAAGCAGAAGGTTTCTTTTCTTTGTTCAACGCTCGGGTTCGTTGAAATAGATGAGTAAATAACATTTCAAAATTATTATTAAATTATATAATTATATATTATTTAATTAGTCCATTTATTAAATGTAATTTATATTATATGATTTAGTGTTTAATCGGAGAATTTTATGAATTTTAGTAGTTATAAATTAGTGATCGGTAAATTTAAATTGAATTAAGGGTGTTACAGTTAATGACTTAAACTACTTAATTTAGTAGATTTAATCATTTCTATAATAGATTTGCTCAATTTAATCGGGGTGAAAGTTATATTTGAGAGATTGATAGAAAATTAGATAGAGATATTAGAAAATTTTATTTGAGAAATATTAGAATGTTATATTTGAAAGTATTACATTTATTAGAAAGGAATATAAGAGTTTTGAGATAAAATAATCCAAGAATTATTATTAAGAATGACAGCTATAATGAGATGAAGGGTTTAATGAAATATTGAGAGATTGGTAAAAAAAAATATAAATACTATTCAATATTTTATTTAGAAATTGACATCTAGATATTGATCATACGCATTATACCTTACGGTAGGACACGAGGATAAAATAGAGGATCGAACGACTTCATATCTGCTAACCAAATCTGTATAAGATCGAAGTAAGTAAATAATTAGTACTATCTATGTATGTGTTCTTTCTTTGTGATACTACCTTTATGTAAGTCTATGGTTCATGCTAGAATTAATCTATTTTGAATTCTATGAGTTATTGGTCATTTAATTTGAACGATTAATGTTGTGAAAGTGAAATGATGAAACGTATTGAAATATTCTATTTGTTGAAAGGTGTGTTGTTGGTGCTTGCAAATGTTAATGCATTGGTATGAAGCTATTAATTTTGACCTTTTATTCTGACTCTACCAACTTTTTCCTCTCAAAAGCAGTCTCTCCACTAGTTAGATGATCAACTAGTAGAGAGGACTGATTTTAATAATTTGAAGAAATTTTGAGACCAAAATCAGTGAGGTCCGTACATGGGGCGCAATAGAGTTTTGGTGCCAAACTTAAGGCACCAAAATAGAAGTTATTCTTTTGTAAAAGCATAAAATAAATAGATAATACCAATTAGTTCATATGAAAAAGAATCACACCAAAACATGGAATTAAAAATTGCAAGAAATTTAACAATTAATAAAAAAATATAAACAATATTTTAATAAAATTAAGAATTAATACTAATACTATATCAGACAAGTAAAAAACAAAGAGAATCAGTTCTCTCTGCATGGGAGCCTACATTCGCTCTTCCTGTTCAGGTTTACAACTTCTTTTGCGAGGGGCTTCGCCGGGCACTGCTCGACATTGGTGTTAAGGGAGGTCTTGTCATCCGGCCCATCGCGGGAGACGTGCTACTGCTGTTCGGCTTGGATGTTGTAATTGCCCCCCATTTCTTCGTTTCTGCTTCGATTTTTTATTCTCTTGCTTTTATCGTTTGTGCCCGTCTTCTTACGTTAGGGTGTTTTCTGCTTTCAGTCTGCGTGCATCTGGGTCGGGGTCGTCTTCATCAAGTGTCTGTTCTAGGGTTAGGGTTAGCATTAGGGTTTTGCTAGGGTTTTCCTTTTTGGTTGCTTTAGCGTAAGGGTTCTTTTAGGGTTTTTTTTTTCTTCTGTTGCTGTTATTTCTGAAGGTTACTTATCGACTTGTTTGTGCTGGAGGGCAGGGTGCACCTCTTTTCAGGTCTTGACTGCATAAGCGCCATGTTCACTGTTGCCGTCCATTGGGTTCCGGCGTGGCGACTACCTCTCTGATCATAGCACTTGGGGCGGGATGGAGCCAGACTATGGTAAATTGCATCGGGCGCTTGATCTAAGGGACGACGAAGACGTCGGGCTTGTTATCCTCGATGGTTTATGGAATTCGGAGTCGGATGGGTATCAGCTCTGCCTGGTCGGCCGCCTAATGTCCAGTTATATGGTTAACTTTGACGGGTTGAGTGCATCCATCAAAAGCATGCTACAACCAGTCAAGGGTATGGCTATCAATCCATTACTAGGAGAGCGTCTCCTCTTGCGGTTTAACCACATCATTGACCGGAATCAGACACTTGAGGGATGCCCGTGGAGTTTCGAGCACAATATCCTAATACTCAATGGGATTACAGAGGCGGAGTCCAATGCACGTGGATCTGAACTGGTGCAACTTCCATGTGCACGTACACGATCTACCCCTGAGCAAGATGAATCTAGGAATTGCTACCTTCATAGGGAATCGGTTGGGTAAATTTCGGGACATGGATATGGATGCGTCAAGATGTTCTTGGGGGACGACTATGCGCCTTATGGTTGTAATCGACGTGAACCTCCCGCTGAAATGGGCGCTTCGGATTTGAACTACTATGGTGGAAGAGCATCTTGTATCCATTACGTACGAACGCCTCCCAAACTTCTGTTATTTGTGTGGTCACCTAGGCCACATTGCGTAGTATTATGACCTTCGATTTAGGGATGGCTTCACTGACCTGAGGGAGGACACCCCTTATGGACCATGGCTTTGCGCCCCGTTACCTAGCCGGAGTAGACCACCACATGCTGAACAGTTTCCACAGCGAAGCTTCATCTCCCCACTCGCGACATCACACCAGTTTCCATAGTGAAGCTTCAGCTTGTTCGGCTCCATAGTCCCAGCTTGGTCTTTCTCTCCGAGACCAAGTGCAAAAACTGGAGATACAAGAGAGTCAAGAGTCGGCTGAATTATTTTGGCATTGGGGTGAATTCGGTTGGTAAATTTAGGGGTCTGCTTCTTCTCTGGCGTAAAGATGTGGATGAATGGATTCAGTCTTACTCCCGCTATCACATCGATACCACGATACAGTTCCCCTCGACTCGGAAAGTTGGGGGTTCAGTGGCTTCTACGGTCACCCGGAGGAAGCCGAATGGAGGGTTCTGTGGCATACTTTACGGCAGTTGTGTAGGGCGTCGTTTCGGCCTTGGTTGTGCGCTGGTGACTTTAATGAGATACTCTTTAAAGAGGAGAAAGAAGGGTAGCTTCCGAGGGCCCCGTGGCAGATTAAAGCGTTCTGTCAATGCCTCCTGGACTGCGGGCTGCATGATTTGGGCTACCGAGGCAATATTTTCACTTGGTGCAATCGGCGAGAGGCGCCGACCACTATAAGAGCACGAAAGGATCGCGCTGCGGCTCTTCCAGCTGGGCCGCCCAATTTCCCGCGGCAGTGGTGATTCATAAGGGCATGTCCACCTCGGACCACACGGCGATTTGGACATATACTGAGCCAAAGGCGGCGCCGCAAGCCCATAAGCACAAGCGCTTTCGGTTGGTAAATTTAGGGGTCTGCTTCTTCTCTGGCGTAAGGATGTGGATGAATGGATTCAGTCTTACTCCCACTATCACATCGATGCCACGATACAGTTCCCCTCGACTCGGAAAGTTGGGGGTTCACTGGCTTCTACGGTCACCCGGAGGAAGCCGAACGGAGGGTTTTGTGGCATCTTTTACGGCAGTTGTGTAGGGCGTCGATTCGGCCTTGGTTGTGCGCTGGTGACTTTAATGAGATACTCTTTCAAGAGGAGAAAGAAGGGCAGATTCCGAGGGCCCCATGGCAAATTAAAGCATTCTGTCAATGCCTCCTGGACTGCGGGTTGCATGATTTGGGCTACCGAGGCAATATTTTCACTTGGTGCAATCAGCGAGAGGCGCCGACCACTATAAGAGCACGAATGGATCGCGCTTGCGGCTCTTCCAGCTGGGCTGCCCAATTTCCCGCGGCAGTGGTGATTCATAAGGGCATGTCCACCTCGGACCATACGGCGATTTGGACATATACTGAGCCAAAGGCGGCGCCGCAAGCCCATATGCACAAGCGCTTTCGATTTGAGGCCGCCTGGACGCAATCAAGGGAGTGCAAAGGCATTATCTAAGTGTCGTGCGGGCGATCCACAGGTCGGTTTGGTAGCACAGATTAAGGGGTGCCGAATAGGTCTCTTAAACTAGGATAGAACGTCTTTTGGGAACATTCGAAAGCGGGCCAAGGAGCTCAATGATCAGATTTGCAGGATTGGTGAGGGCGAGTTGACTCCACTCGTGCGTGACCGAGAGAAGGTCTATAGGCTAGATTGGAGGAGCTTTCTTGCTGGGAGGAAGTGTTGTGGTCACAGCGAGCTAAGGCATTGTGGTTGCGAGAGGGTGATTAAAATACAACCTTTTTTCATGCAAGGGCGAGCGAGCGGAAGGATAGGAACACAGTAAGACAGTTGATGGATGGTGCGGGCTAGGTTGTGGACGAAATCGATGATATTCGTCGAATGGTATTGCATTATTTTGAACACACTTTCAGGATTACTGACCCGAATGATGCTATGATCAGCGAGGTTGTTGCTTCTATGGAAACTCGGGTCTCGGCGGCGATGAATGAGGAGCTTATCCGACCTTTCTCGGAAGAGGAGGTCTATCTTGCCCTCAAGCAAATGCACTTGCTAAAGGCCCCCGACCCTGACAGTATGTCCCTTCTCTTCTTTCAAAAGTATTGGCATATTGTGGGCGTTGATGTCGTTGGTTGTGTTCTTGATATTCTTAATAATTGTACAATCAACCCTCTGCTCAACTTTACTCATATCGTCCTTATTCCCAAGTGCCCCAATCCGGAAACTATGTTTGATTTTAGCCCTATCAATCTGTACACTGTCATTGGTAAAATGGCCTCCAAAGCCATTGCTAACTAGGTCAAACCATACCTTGACTCCATTATATCCGCTACCCAATCAACTTTTATTCCTGGCCATCTGATCATAGATAATGTACTCGTCGCCTACGAACTTAATCATTTGTTGCAGCATAAGAATTGGGGGTCCAACGACCATGTGTCCTAAAAGCTTAATATCAGTAAGGCATATGACCGCGTGGAATGGAATGTCCTTCAAAGTGTGCTTCTTAGAATAAGTTTCCATCCAAAATTTGTTGATTTGATTATGCTTTGTGTCACTACAATTACCTACTCTTTTCTGCTTAATGGAGAACAATTTGGCTTTGTTCGACCAACTTGGGGTCTCCGTCAAGGAGATCCTTTGTCCTCCTATTTGTTTCTCTTTTATGAAGAGGCTTTTAGTAAGTTTGTGCACCAGGCCGACGTCATGGGGAAATCTGAGGGGTGACAGTGGCTAGGAACGCGCCCCGCGTGTCTCACTTACTCTTTGCCGATGACATACTGATCTTTTGTCAAGCTAGCGCAGAGACCATGGGGTGCATCAAACGGATCCTTAGCCAACTCGAGGGGGCCGCGGGGCTGTGGATTAACCTGGACAAATCCGCCATTGTTTTAAGCAAGAACGTATTGAGGGATACGCGGTCAGCATTAGCCGACATCCTTGGCATCCAAATTGCGGCCAAGCACGCTATGTACCTTGGTTTGCCTACGGTAGTGGGGCACTCGAAGAAGGACGTGTTTGAGGGGGTGAAAGATCGCATGCGGACGTGACTGGAAGGATACTCTATGAAGCAACTCTCCCAAGCCGGGCGCTCGGTCTTGATCAAAACAGTCCTGTAGGCGCTACCATCCTACATCATGAGCTGTTTCACTCTGCCGGATACACTGATTCGAGAGATGGAGGGGATGATGGAAAACTTCTTCTGGCATGGGGGCGACGAAGGGAAGGTGCACTGGGTTGCGTGGGGACAGCCGTGCCGGAGCAAGGAAGAGGGGGGCCTGGGCTTCTGGCAACTCAGGAAGCTCAACACAGGCCTACTGGCTGGCTAAGTTCGCGTGGCGGGTAGCGATGCAGCCCAATAGCTTGTTGCACTAGATTTTACGACAGAAATACTTTCCGAATGTGACGTTCTATGACGCTCGGCTTGGCTGTTCTCCTTCGTTCACCTGGAGGTCCCTCCTACAGATGCAGAACATGCTTGCCGTCGGTCTTCGGTGGTGAATTGGGGATGGGGTGTCGGTACCTCTTATTGGCGTGCCTTGGTCTCCACGGCCTCTGAAATTTCAGCTCATCTTTCCGGCTCATTCCCTACCAGCGCATACGGGGGTCTCCCCACTGATGGATGAACACGACTGGCGGGAGGATCTGATCCCAGAAGAGTTTGTGGCTGTGGATGTGAATTGCATTCTTTCCATCTCGCTGCCGGCACATCCTGGCGCTGATGAGATGATTTGGCATCACGAACCCTCGGGCTGGTTTTCGGTGAAAAACGCCTACAAGCTTGCCTGTGCTCTCCCGGGGTGGGCTTCTTCTACAGAGGCAACCACGGACTGGCGTTTTATTTAGGGAGCGACGATACTACCTAAGGTTCGGTTGTTGGCCTAGAAAATCTGTCAGAACGCTATCCCAACAGTCAATAACCTGCGGCATCATGGGGTGGTCCTGCCGGGGGGTGTGCTCTTTGGAGAGGAGAATGAGACAATATTGCACGTGTTTGTCCCGTGCCTGTTTGCTTGACTTGTCTGGGTGCTCTCCGAATTGCCCTGAGTCGTCATCTCGAATTACGGTGCTGCTGTGGAAGAATGGATGAGAGGGGTGCATCATGGTTTGGGGCGTGGAGAGTTAGATCTTTTCTTGCTAGTTTGCTGGGGTTTGTGGCATAATAGGCACAACAGGATCTTTGTCGGAAAGGACATGCCGGGTCATGAGGTAATGGCAATGGCCTGGCGGCAACTCAGGGCTATGGAAGCTAGCCGACTCCCTATTCCTAGGGGAGAGCCTGGGACCGCATAAACAAGTGCAAGTGAGACAATTGGTTGTTTGGTTTTACATTGCGTTATCTTCTGTTTGAGACAGTTGGTCGTTTTTGCTACTTAATAAATTTTACCATCCTATACTCAGAAAAAAATACTAATACTATGTCAATTAAATTATTATTTTTTATTAACATAGAAATAAAATAGCAATAGACAAAAAAAGGTAAAATATAACCTACAAATCAAACATGAAGGGATTGACACTAATTAATTTTAGTTTAATGTTGAATTATATAAATATTTTATTTTACTTTCGCATTGATTTATTAGTTTGACTAATTAATTTTATTTTAAAATTGAATTATTTATATATTTTGTTTTACTTTCGCTTTAATCTGTTTCAATATAAAATTATTAAACATACTTAATTAGTAATTACGAAAAGCAAATTTTAATTTTAAGGACTCAAATTTTATTTAGTGATATATTCAAATCTAAAAATATATTTTGCATGTGTGATACTTACTAGTACTGTATAAAAGGATAAATCCATGACAAAATTTTCTTTCCTTTTTTTGACTTTGACTATATTACCCCTAGTATATTATTATTGTTAGGGGATAGGAATGTAAATATAATAATATCCGTACGTACATCATTTTCATCTTACTGATTCATTAATATCAAATAAACATGAAGTTAATAAATTACATGTAAATTTACATCAAATTAATATAATGAATATTATGATTAATAGAATTTTTGAATAGAAAGTAAATATTTTAAATAATAAATTATATAGGAAATTAAAGAAAAAAATATATAAAAAATACTCTTAGATGAAAGCATATAAAGATCAGAGAAGATCACTTGATATCATGAACGTAAAATAACACAAAATACAATTATAATGATTGAAGTTAAAAGTTGAAAAATAGTGTAGATAATATCAAAATAAATAATTAAATTTAAAATCTAAATATAATTAGATACTAAGGGTCACTCATTTAGACTATTTCTCTTGAAATTAAAATAACTAATAATTAGTATATGAGTAAATTTTAATTTTATAAATATTTTCATATTAAGTACATTACATATTTCGGGAACCAACTTAGTAATGCTAAATAGATATTGAAAATAAAAGAACTAATTTTTATTATGTTTAATTGAGTATGAAAAATTAATTATTGAATGAATCTCTTATTATTTAATCTTTCAAATCAGTTCATCTTATATGCACATAAAAGATAAGTTTGTAAAAATGGATAATAAGTTAGACACTAAATCACTTTTGGTGCTCTATGTTTCAACCTATGAATTGGTCTCAAAATAAATTTTAAAATCATCAAAACTAGTTCTCTCCTTCTAAACTATCAAGAGACCGCTTTTGGACGAAAACACTGGCGGTAAAGCTAGAATAAAAGGCCAAAATTAAAAATCTCGTACATGCCATGCAAAAAAGGTATGAAGTTGCTAATTTTGGCTTTTATTTTGGATTTACTGATACTTTTTCCTCCAAAAACTGTCTCTCCCTTAGTTGTCAACTAACGAAGATGACTGATTTTATGAAAATCTGAGAACCAAAATTGATGAGTTCGAAACACGGAGCCCAATAGTGATTTAGTGGAAGTTAATGGACTAAAATAAAATTATTCTTTTGTAACAAAATAAAATAAATTGATCATATCAATTAGTTCAAAATAGAAAATATTTTGACAAAATTTAAAATTTACAGTATAATAACACAAAGATATGTCTAATTAAAGTAAATTTTTATTAGCAATACTTAATAAATGATTAGTTTAAAATCATTTAACATCATAAATTTAAAAATAAAAAATTAGAGACATATCAATCTTAACATATACATAAATAATATGGCAAATAGACAAAAAAAAAAAAACCCTAAAAATCAATTTTTTCTAATATTGAATGATTTATATATTCTATTTGACTTGTGCATTAATTCTATTGGTTTGACTAATTAATTTTAATATTAAATTATTTATATATTTTTGTGTTACTTTCACATTAATTTATTTCAATACATAATTAATAAACATATTCAATTAGTAAATATGAAATGCAAATTTAATTTTAATGGCTAGATTTTTCATTTAGTGATATATTCATATCTAAAAATATGTTTTGCACGTGTGGTACTTCCTGGTACTATATAAATGTATGAGTCTGGTGTGCCAAAAAAAGATGAGCCCAAAGATTACAAAGCCTCATTCCCGAAAGCCCAGCTTAGAGGAAAACCTGGGAGCCCAAGAAACATTAATGGTCCTCGATGGGCAGGCCCCGGAATGGTTAGGTCCTTTAACATCACCCCTGGCCCAGAAGAGTGAAAGCCCAAGATCATGAGGACTACCAACAAGGCTGTGTCGGTCATAGTCACCCTCTGACGTAGGCAGGCACGCAGATTCCGAGAAGGACGCAAGTGGAACTCTTCCACCCTTACCCACGATTCTCTAACAAGTCGAATTTCGAGAGGACTTATCTATACAAAGACCTAGGAACCCTCTCTTAAACGTCTCTTTGAGTTCTTAGAGTTTAGGACTCCTCATGTGTCGAGGACTCTTTTACTACACCTATAAATACAAGTTCTTTCCTCTTGAAGAGGTAATGTGTTTACGCACACACATCTTACTACAAGAGGCTTTCAGAATTCAATCATTTTTCTCGATATTACTCTACGTTTTGTTGCTTATATCTTTCAAAACTTATTTATTGACTTGAACATCGGAGTGCTAACGTATTTTTGCAGGTACCCTTTCTTGATTTGCAAGCGTTAAAGACCCATTTGCTCAAGCCCGTAGCTTTATTCGGACGAGCTATTTTCAGCTTACATCAGAATCCATGACAAAATTTTCTTTCATTTCTTTTTTTGAATTTTACTATATTAACCCTAGGATATTATTATTATTATTATCCAGCCTAAAAATGTAAATTAATAGCATTTGTACTTCATTTTCATCTCAATGGTTTATTAATATCAAAAAATTATAAAGTTAATAACTTACATATAAGTCTATTATAAATTAATATCTTTACTATTAATAATTAATTGAAATTTTCAATAGAAAGTAACTAAAAAGTAGAGTTGTGAACAATAATTTAAATATAAAGGGAACTAAATAATAAAATATTCGACAAGAAATTACAAGAAATTCTCTAAAATAAAAATATATAAAGATTGTTGTTAAATGATATAAAGATCACTTTGTTTATTTTTCGCAATATCATAGACGTAAAATAATAAGAAATACAATTATATTGACTGAGTTAAAAGTTGAAAAATAGCGTAGATAATTTCAAAATAAAATAATTAAATTAAAATTTTAATATATTGAAATATAATTAGATACTAAGGGCCTGTTCAACTAAGAGAAATAACTAATAATTAGTAAATAAATAAGTTTTAATCTATTTATAAATAAAAGGGTTAAATGCATACACCCCCAACGTACGGGTCATTTGCACTTTGCCCCTAACCGTTTTTTTACACTTTACCTCCCAACCTTTCATTTTATTGCACTTTGAACTTTTGGGGAATAATAATAGAATATTCCGGGAATCATTTTGGGTTCAGTAAATTATAAGGGTTAAATGCAGACACCCTCCCAATGATGGGTCAGTTGCACTTTGCCCCCCAACCTTTAAAAAGAACAAATAAATTGAACGAAAATGAGTAAAAATTTAAAATAATAGAGAAAAAATAAAGAAAACTTAAAGGGCATTTTGACTAATTTTCCAAACAACGATGATGTATTTGTAATTATGTCAAACCTTAGGGGCGGCGGTTGTAATTCACCCAAAATAAAAATTTCTTCTCACTTCAAATATTTTGGCAATGAACTTGCGTGTATTATAGCCCAACTTGTTAATTCACAATCCCAGATAAACAACTTCACATCACAGATGTGTGCAAAATACATACATTACATGCATAAAAATAGGTGAAATCGAGTCCAAAAAAGAAAAGAAAAATTGTGTATATTTCTGCCGGCCCCACCATCAGGCAGATATGTGTATTTCTGTCAGCGCCAACATTACATTTTGGTTTATAATGTGAAGTTGTTTATCTATATATCAGGCTTTGAATTTTATAGAATTTCTCTCATCCCCCCCCCCCCCCCTCTTTATAATTTTATTTGTTTATTTTTTAAAACAAAGGGGGGGGGGGGGGGGGCAACTGACCCTATGTTGGGAGGGTGTCTACATCTAATCCTTGTAATTTTACCCAATCCAAAATTTTTACTCGGAATATTCCATTATTATTTTCTGAAAAGTGCAAAGTGCAACAATATGAAACATTGGAGGGCAAACTATAAAAAAAATAGTTGGGGAGCAAAGTACAAATGACCCCATACGTTGAGTGGGGATGTCTGGATTTAACTTAGTAATGTTAAATGAAGATGAGTTGATTATGTTGAAAGGTAGAAATAGAGAAATTGATAATAAATAAACAAAAGAGAAGTATATTTTTCTTTAGAATAAGTTTATGACAAAAGTAAATACGTATTATGAATAAAAATAGATGTTGAAAATAAAAGCACTATTATCTGATTTTTCAATACCAGTTAATCTTGTATGCAAATAAAAGATAAGTTTGTAAAAAGTGATAATTTCAGTTTTGGTTTAATAAGTTAGGCACTAAATCACTTTTGGTACCCGTTATTTCGACCTACGAATTTTGGCCTCCAAGTTTTCTTAAAATCATCAAAACTACTTCTCTCTGTCTAAACTATTGAAGAGATCCAACACCCCCTGTCCGAGCACTCCCTGGGCTTCCGTTGGGAGACTTAGACCCACTCCCTTGGGTGCACGAGGATGCTCCACCCACCTGTTGAGAAGCTCAGCTAGAATGCTTACAGAATGGTCTGCAAGATGTCCAACACCGCGTGATGGGAGTCTCGTCGGAGCAGCAAGGAGGCATCCCCTTCAGTGAAGAGGTCATGGTTGACGACCGCCCTCCTAACTGTCGAACACCCACTATAACTGAATATGATTATGATGGCACGACCTACCTGCAGGAACACCTCTCCAAATTTGAAAATGCAGCTCTCCGTCACAGGTACACAAACGGGATCAAATGTCACGTATTTGTCACTACCTTTGCTCGAGTGGCTCATCAACTATTCAATCAATTACCTACGGGATCGGTATGGAGTTTCGAGGAATTCCGCTCGGTGTTCCTTCACCAATTCACCAGTAGTAAGAAGCACTGCAAGAACCCATTGAGTCTTTTTATCGTCCACCAGAAATATGCTGAATCTCTGAGAGATTATCTACACAGATTCAACACTACTACCTTAGAGGTCTAAGGCTGCTAACCATGAGGTCAAGGCCAGTGCCTGCTCCCAAGGACTCCTCGAGGGGTCTTCAAATCCCTGGCTAAGAAACCAACGCCCGACTATGATAGCCTGTTGGCTAGAGCGTCTAAGTATATCAATATGAAGGAGGCTCAAGCTTCTAAGAAGGAAGGACGGGTAGAAAAGAGGAGAGACATCAGAGAAGAAGGAACCGCCAAGAAGGCTCGAGCAGACTTCCGGGATAAGAGGCCCCCCTTTTAGAGAGGGCCTCCCATGTACACCCCTTTTAATGCCCCTATTACTCAAGTTCTCATGGAAGTAGAGGGCAAGGGATTGGTAATTCGGCCTCGCGGCGCTAGGGATAGTCCCACGTGACCTAATTCCGACAAGTTATGTCGATTCCACAATAACTATAGGTATAATACTAATGAATATCGACACCTGAAGAGCGAGATAGAACGATTGTTGTAGAACGCATACCTCCAAGAGTTCATATAAGAGAAAAAGCCCAAGGCACGGGACCCTATCAAAGGAGAGATCCCCATAAAGTAAAAGGAGGCGAAAAATGTCAAAAGCATCCTCCCTCATACATCAACCCGCTGAACTTCTAACCAAATTGTTAGACCTTTGCCCATTTGCCCAGTGGGGAATGGACTTGGTGGGGCCATTTCCTTTGGCTCCATGATAGCAAAAATTCCTGTAGGTGGCCATACATTACTTCACCAAGTGGTACAAGCTGAAGCCCTCGCTCGCATCACCGAGGGGGAGGTCATGAAATTCATCTAAAAAAATAGTTTGTCGCTTCGGGATCCCATGGGCAATCATCTCAGATAACGGAAGATAGTTCTAAGGACATAGGATTCAAGATTAGTGCAAGGGGTTACGCATAAAGCAAAGATTCACCGAAAGGATTTTGCCGTCGATTCTTTTTTTGTCTCTATACCGAGCAACGAGGTGAACAACACATGACTAACAACGAGAGAAATGAGACACAAATTTTAATTTCAAATGGATAAATAGTCTGCATAACAAACACCAACTATGATTTTATGGCCAGAACCAAAGGATGTCATTCCTTTTGTGAGCTACCATTTTTTATTTCAAATGTTTAATGCTCACCAGACATATGGTGCATCCACACATCAAGCCACTGCTAATCGTTTACGTCGTCCTACGCTGAAAGCATCTACCCGCTACGTAAACTACACCAGACTCGCAGATTACCAATCAATCACAAGCAACACGCCTCAAAAGCGAACACATCAACACCATTTTGTATCGGTTTGATGTTTTAAACCCACATATAAACGAACACAAGACAACCTTCGATGGCACCTGAAAAGTATTCCCACCCAGAACCACACAATGAAACAATATAACACAGGCATCCGCTGAAAAGATTTTCTCTTGGATTCTCTTTTCTCTCTTCGTCGAGCAACGACAGGGACAACACACAACCAAGAACAAGAGAAAAGAAACACCAAATTTGATTTAAAATGAATCAACAGAGTGGGGTACAAGCAGCAATTGCGATGTTATAACGATCAACCAAAACGTAGTGCACCAAAGTAGCCTCCTCACACATAGTGCAAAACTGCATCGTTTTATACGCACAGGGGCAAATTGTTTTTCTTGAATGAAAACTCACTGTACTGGATAGACATTGCGAGAAGAAAAATGACAGCGCTTCAAACCAGTGAAGCTGAAAACGTTGTCATTTCATTTGTAGGCGGGGGGAAAACATAAAATGAATAAATTGGAACCTAAATGGGATAAAGCATTAGACCCTAAAAGGAGACTGTAGCAAACGGGTATCACCATAAGGGCCAAAGCAACAAAAACGACCACGCTTCAACCACGTGCATGTAAAACGTCGTTGTTTCATTTGCATATGGTGAAAAAATAACTAATGCATTGGAACAAAAAAGCGACTGTAGCATATGGCTATCAGCAAAAGGCAAAAGAACCAAAATGACTAGGCTTCGAACGAGCGAAGGAAAATACATCGCCATTTCATGCGAAAGCGGGGACAAAAAAAAAAAAAAAAAAAAACTAAAGCATTGGACCAAAATTGGTATTGTTCAAAATTCGCATCCTCACAAGGCCCAAAGCAACAGAAAAGGCCACGCTTCAAACTACATGCACGTAAAATGTTGTCGTTTCATTTGCAAATGACAGGGAAAAAAAATTAATGCATTGGACCAAAAATGGGACTGTAGCAAACCACTATCACAAAAAGGGGCGAAAGAACCAAAAAAATGGAGCTTCAAACGAGCGAAGGGGAATACACAGTCGTTAGCGGAAAAAAAATATAAAATACCAAAACATTGAGACTAAAATAGGATTATAGCAACCCGCATCCTCTCTTATGGTAATTATTAATAAGTTTATGGATGGTCTCCAATAAACCCATTTCCAATCTCTAATATTTCTTACAAATTTTTGTATATTAATTTATGTATTGATATGATGTATACGAATATGAAAATATATACATATATATATAAATAAATAAATAAAATATATAAAAATTATACTCTTATAAAATGAAGTAACGATACTATGCTTTTGTTGTGTATGATATTTTAAAGCATGAAACATACACAAAGTTTATTTTAGAAACCTTTAATATCAACTAATTTAAGAAATTTATTTTGAGATCTATATTAAGCCCAAACTATACCTTTGAGGTGAGAGAGACATATAACCAACACTTTAAATGCATTTCATAAGAGCAAATCATATATTTTCATACGCTAAAATTTGAAATATGCAATTTATATCACCTATTTATAATTGTGATAAATTTCTTAATCAAAATAATATTCATAGTCAATCAAGATCAAAAAATAAATAAAATAAAATTCTAATATATATATATATATAACAAAAATATGCTTTTTCTTTATCTAAGCTGCTACACATTAAAATAGAATAATAATAATAATAATAATAATAATAATAATAATAATAATAATAATAATAATAATAATAATAATAATAATATATGAGGAATATAAAAATATAAGATTATTCAATTATTCACAACTCTATATATTTTACCATAATATCAGAACTTACAATG
This sequence comes from Sesamum alatum, assembly GCA_034509735.1. NCBI lineage: Eukaryota > Viridiplantae > Streptophyta > Magnoliopsida > Lamiales > Pedaliaceae > Sesamum > Sesamum alatum. The sequence goes on from JACGWO010000009.1 coordinate 30,361,826, forward strand.
TATAGTCAAATACAGTATTTATTATATGTATCCCATAAATTTGTTATTTAATTCATATCTTAGTCTTTTATAATCCGTGACATATAAATTAAAACATAATTTATAAAATTATATTAAATTCCTATAACTAACATGAGATTACGTAAAACAACTCTCATGATAATTCAGAAAAATTTCATCTCCATCTTTTTCTTTGACATGATAAATCTAATTATAAGGATACCAGTACAAGAAAAATATATATTGCAAAGAAACAACAAAAGTTTATTTCATCTTTATCATTTATCTTTATTATACTTTCAGACCTTATATCTTCCGATTAACCTAATCAAGAAAAACATGAAAAGAAAATGTCATAACATAAAATAATTATCTTTCTTATTTTTCTAATTTTTTTTCTTAATCCAAATATGTAAAAATTAAAATAAAAAATAATTCAAATTATTTACCCTGCCAAGGTTCATTATATCATGAATAATTAATTGGATAAATAGAATTGAAATGTGGTCAATTAAGAATTTAATGATATCAAAATTAAATTACATATTGCTAGAAATTTGATTTAGTAGAATTTTAATATATAGACGAATACTTCAATGTATGATGGTCTTGTTGCATTAATAAGGCATGAAAAATAACCCGTTCATTAAAAATTCCATAAATATAGATTTATTTAATTCTTAAAATAAGTTTTGAAGAATCTTATTATAATTTTATAATTAAAATTTGATGCAAGGAAAAAGTTGCTCGGTTAAGGATGTCTTGGACTTGAGTATTTAGGCTGAATTTTTCATAAGCCTTGAAACGGTGACCTATAAAAAGTACATTAGCACTCTAACACTCAAGTCAGCAAACTAGTTCAAGTCAGTAAATATCACCAACGCACATTCGCCATTCGCCATTTGCACGAGGGATCTGCTGGCTCGGTACGACTGGAAGGATCTCCAACAACGCATCTAGTAGGGGCCAATGGTGCCCTCGGCAGTACTTGCAAAACCTTAGCATCTATAGTCGATTCATCAAAAACCTTTTGCTTCTCCATTCCGTTGTCGGGTGCATTCATTGAACTGACGTCCTAGATCCGTGTTTTGACATACAACTCCACTTGATACGAGCAAAATGTTGCTCGTTTAAGGATGTTTTGGACTTGTTGTATCTTGGGTTGAACTTTTCACAAGTCTTGAGATGGAGACTTGAAATATACACGTTAGCACTCCAATGATCAAGTTAGTAAACGGTTATGAAAAATAAAGATTGAGTAGAATAAAACAATAGCGAGTGATAGCTTCGTAATAGAATGCTTAAGATATTAGTGTTTTGTCTGTACGTGTTAAAAATAGCATTACCATCTACCGGGAAAGACCCCACATCGGTTGACGAAGTGTAGCCCCCTTGGGACTTCGGTGGGTAGTTGTCTTGGATAAGCCTTCGACAAATCTCAAAGAGATTTGGAAGATCACGTTGTTTGTGGGCCCTTGATCGTATATCCCGAATTCCTAGGGATAGTTGGAGTGGGTCCTAGGTCCTTGAGCCTTATTATGGGCTAAGTGGCTATCCCACCTCCTTGTGGACGAATGACTTTCTGCCACTTGTGCATGCAGACACCATGGCAACCAAGTGGGCGCCAGGTCATCCCTTCCCATTACCCTCTCGAAGGGCCAAATCTGGGCCTTGGGCTGAGAGTCCTTCCCTCTGGAGCTGCGCGCGTTCCTAGGCTCCTTACTGGGCCTTATTTGAGCTGAACCTACTCTTGGACTGGTACAGATTTGGGAGATCAATATTATAAAAAAAATAATTATGAATCACTTATCAAATAATTGATCTCATTCTCATTCTCATTCTAAGTTTTTTTAATATATATATTATAAAATTAAATAATTGACTTTAACATAAGCTAGATTATTTAAAGTCAATGGAAAATTGTCTCACATATTGCTCTATTTCTTTAAAATCATTCGCGTTTTTATGATATACATAGATAATAGTATAGATATAGATATAGTTAAGAAAATCATTGTTTCTTTGTGAAATTAACTATAAACAAGTTTATGATGGGTCTCCAATAAACTTGTTTCCAATTTCTAATATTTCTTATTTTTTTTTATATATCATGTATGTATTGATAAATATACACATACATATCTATAAACAAATAAATATAATACATAAAAATAATACTTTTATAAATTAGGTAATGAGATTATGTTTTTGGTGTGTATGATATTCTAAGGCATGAAACATACACAAAATTTATTTTAAGAACTTTGTTTGCGATCTATATTATCATATAAACACACTTCAAATCCACTAAATAACGCCAAATCACTCTAACATTAATAATTAATAAATGGAAGAGTATAATATAATAATATATGAAAAATGTATAAACATAAGATTATTCAATTATTCACAACGTCACATATTTTATCCTAATATCAGAACTTAAGACGTATAGTCAATTACAATACTTATTATATGGATCCTTTAAACTTCGTATTTACTTCTTATCTTAGTCTTTTTATAATTCATGACATATAAATTAAAACCTAGTTAAGAAGTTATATTAAATTCCTTTATAAGATTAAGTAAACACTTATTACATGATAATTCAGAAAAAGTTTATCTACAACTTTTTCATTAACAAGATAAATCTAGTTATATGCAGTATAAAAAAACTACACTACAAAAAAATGCGGGAATAGGAACGGTATGGTTCGACTATTCCTGTTACCGTTCCACGTAGGAACCGTTGTAGGAACTGTTGTGGAACGGTAAACCGTTGATGAGGTCAGAGTCGTGCTAATAGAAATACAAATTAATAGGAACGGTCGGACCGTTCCTATTAGAGTTCCAAACATAGGGTGCCAATTTGTACACCTATAACCGTTTCTAAAGGGACCTGATATATTTTGGACCTCAATTTGGAACACATGTGTGGGATTTGGAACGGTAGGCGGACCGGGAACACTGACCGTTACTGTATGTGTTCCAAAGACCGTGTCGATTTTGGACCGGTTGGCTGACCAGTCCAACATGTAGTCCTACAGGAGGCTCTTTTACGCCATGGGAAAAAATGTGATGCAATTACCGTTCCAAATTACGGGTATATAGTAAGTGAAGCTGTGTTACAAGTACCGATCCAAAATGTACTCCAAGTAGGAACGGTCCGTTTTTGTTGTGCCTGATACCGTTCCTAATATGCTCTAACGATTATATTACAACGGTAACTTTACCGTTCCTGTTACCTCTCCTAAGACCGTTCCTAATATGCTCTAACGATTATATTACAACGGTAACTTTACCGTTCCTGTTACCTCTCCTAAGACCGTTCCTAAAGCTGGAACAACGGCTATATTTTAACGGCTAGTTTTGTGTTCCAAATAGTATTCCAATGACCGTTCCAATGATTTCTATATATATGCCCCCCTTCTTTGTCATTGTTCTTATACTTACTCTCCAACTCATTTTGTATTTGTAACTCCCCCCCTTGATTCTTTATACGGAAAATCGAACATATCAATTATCGAGCGTGAATTTTGGATTGATATTGATAGGCGTTTTGCGCAGGTAAGTATACAAAATTCTATTATTTTTGCATATATATATATATATAATTTACTCTCGGCATTTAATTGTTGTTGTGAATTATACGTAGGACCAATCATGTTAAGACAGTTGAGGAAATGGATGTATGATCGAGACGTCCTGGGTGTGATGCTGGAGTTTGAGGATGGTGTTACAACATTTTTAGAATGGGCCCAGTCTCAGCGTGCATATATGGACGGGGACAAGATTAAGTGCCCCCGCCGGAAGTGCAAAAACGAACGGTTCAAAACACCAGACGAGGTAAATTTTGATTTGTGTATGAAAGGGTTTATGCCAGAGTATTACAATTGGACTTTGCATGTTGAGGAGAGGGTGCAGGAATACTTTGAAGCATTGACAGCGCCCCCTGTGCAGCATCAGCAAACGCCACCCGTTCAGGAGGAGGGTAGTTCGCATTGAGGTGATGCGGCTCAGATGGATTGGGCCCAGAGGATGGTATTCGATGTCGTCGGGCTGTCATTCTGGTCTTCGTAAAACCAGGAGGGACCGACTGATGATGGTACTCGGTATTGTCCATCTGATGTGGGTCCTAGTTCATATTACGAGCAGACCGAGCAGCAGATGTGGCTCACTTGCGTGGGGAGCAAGAACAAGGGCCGGGTATTTGGTCTTGGTTCTGAGGCCCTGGGGCTTAGCCAGACCGTTACCTCACCATCGCCACCGCCACCGCCACCGCCACCACCACCGCCACTGCCACCGCCACCGCCCGTGCCAGAGCCAGCCCCTTCGTCAAACATGGAGGGTCGGTTGGGGCGCCTCGAGGAGATGATGGCGGACCTGATGGCATGGTGAAGGACATGCAGACCAGTCGCTCCGGCACCGGCCCGTCACGGCCTCCTAGAGACCACACCCGTCCAGACATTGACGAGATGGACGAGGCTGATGGGGACGAACAGTGAATTATGTATTTTTTTTTATTTTTTGTAATCAAATCGGATAATATTCGTATTTAATATAATTTTTATTTCTAAATTATGCATTTTTTCATATTTAAATATTAATTATATAATCAAAATATTATTATTAATTTAATTTATATTTAAATGATAAAAACTATTAATATAAAAAAAATAATTCATTATTTAGGAACGGTACTATGGACGGTACGTCTTCGCAACTTACCGTTCCTATATTTGACTTTTTCAAAAGACTTACCATTTCCAATGCCGATGAAACAACCATTCCAACTGTACACGACAACCGTTCCTAAAGACGGAACCTACCGTGCCTAATTGTATTCCAAAATCAAACCTTTCGTGGTTAGGCTTTCGTTCTAAAGACAATACCAAAAACCGGTCCAAAATTTTATTCCAAAGTTAGAGTGCAAACACCGCTCCTAATCTCTACAACACACCGTTCCTATATGTATTCCAGACACCATGCTAAATTTTATCTACAACATAATTGGACTGTTCCAAATAAAGTTCTAAAGACCGTTCCTAATCGCGCGATTTAATTTCGATGCTACCGCTCCTAATGTTTATAAAGTGTTCCAAATGCAAAAAAATCAAAATTATACGATCAAAGGTAATTAGGAACGGTAGAACCTAATGGTGCCAAACACCATTCCCCAATAGGAACGATAGTCTCGGTACCATTCCTAATAATTAGGATCGCCTCTTATTGCCACGGATAGCCTCCCGTTCCTCAACCGTTCCTAATTGCAGTCCAAAAGGTTCAAATGAATTATTTACCGTTCCAAATAATTAAAAAACCGTTCCTGTTACCGTCCCAATCAGCGATTTTTTTTGTAGTGCTATATTGCAAAGAAACAACAAAAATAATTTTTTTTATCATTTATCTTTATTATACCTTCTGATTAGCCTAATCAAGATTCATGCTATTTTTTATTCTTAATCCGAATATACAAAACACTAAAATTAAAAAAAATATTCAAATTATCTACCTTGTCAAGGTTCGTTATATCATGAACGATTACTTGAATAAAGAATATGGTCAGTAAAATACATATTTAAAAAAGTTTATTTAGTAGAATTTAAATATATAGACCAAATACTTCAATGCATAATGGTTATGTTTCGTTAATAAGGCATCAAAAGCAACCCATGCATTAAACATTCCATATTTATACAGATTTATTTAATTCATAAAATAAGTTTTGAACAATAACATCATAATTTTATATTAATATTATAAAATCACTTATGATGTAATTAACATAATTCTCATTCTAAGTTTATTTTTGTATAATTTTTTTTGTAAAAATAATTAATTAATTTTAACATAAGCTAGATTATTTAAAGTCAATGGGAGATTGTCCCGCATTTTGTTCCATTTCTTTCAAAAAGATGCTAGCTCTTTCAAGTCTCTAAATCTTATCTTCTCCTAATATAGCATATATATATATATTTGTACACATAAATTACTTATTCATACACATAAAATTTAAATATATTATTATATGAAAAGGGTAAAACATTAAACGTAGTAGATCATTCCCGTTTCAATTTATAATATACATAGATACAAATATAGATATAGTAAATAAAATCCTTGTTTCTATGTCAAATTAACTATAAATAAGTTTATGATGGGTCTCTATACATATCTATAAACAAATAAATAAAATACATAAAAATAATACTTTTATAAATTAAGTACTTTCATATGATACAATTTGAAATATGCAATTTTCCTCAACTATCCATAACTGTAATAAATTTCTTAATCAAAGAATATTCATAGTCAATCAAGACAAAAAGCCAAATATATTTATATTATTTCTTTTTTTAATAACCATTAGGTCTTTTTTGATGGAATTAATGCCGTAGGATCTAATCAATGCATCTCATCCGTTGGATCTTAAATTTATAATCAAGGGTCTAGATCTAATCTATTTTGTTATATATTAAATTATAAATTATAAATTATAAAGATAAATTATTTAAGAAAATTATTTATCTTAAACCCAACCCCTCCCCCCACCCACCCCTACCACCAGGCGCCCATCGCAGAAGGGGCGACGGCAACGTCGTCAACATCGTCTTCGACCCCAACCGCAGAAGGGGCGACGGCATTCGCTCAGATCTGGGCGACCGCAATCAAAGTTACCCAAGGATGACACCGCCATCAAGGTTACCCAAGGTTCATCCGGTCGACTGCGATAGCGGTGTTGCTGTTGCCTATGGTGATCTGAGTGACGACGACGGTTGCCATCATCGTTGCCCATAATTTTTTCAACTTTTTTTAATAAAGTAAAAAAATTTATTTTTCAAAAATAAAAAAATGATTTATATCTATATAAAAATTGAAATTTAAATATTATTTAATAGTATAATTTTTTTAAATATATTTAATCTAAAATTTTTTTAAATTAGTTAATAATATATAATTATTATAATTTTTTAATATCCATATTCACAAAAATAATTAAAATGTGGTAAAGATTCATATAATGATCATTTTAATTTAATTTTTTTTATTTTAATATAACTTTTTAGTATTTTAATTTAATATAATTTATTAAAATAATAGTTAATATAAATAATAATTTAATTTAGTTATTAATATATAATTGTATAATTGATTTATATTTATATTTATACAAATATCTAAAGAAGTAAGTTTTACTATATTAATTTTTATATTGTGATATTGTAATTGAATATCTTAACTTTTAAACAGAGATCCCATTGCTAGACTATTCGAATCTAATATATTTTAGCCTTGGATCTCTAGTTAGAAAAGAAATAAAAAATAAATTCTTAGAAGAAAGATGGAAACCATTTAGGGAATGGTTATTTGAAAACTTTTCCCCAAAAGTTCAAAAAACAGGTTCTGATCAATTTTATAGAGACTTAAGTATAGGAAATAAAATAATTGCTTTTGTTTCCTGATTTATAACCAAATATTCCGAACAATGCTTAAATATTTTGGAGAGAAAATATTTCTTAGATAATGAAAAAAATTGTTAATAATGTTTTTCCACCTCAACAACCTTTCAAAATGAACTCAAATGATATACAAGTAAATTTTAAAGCATTTTCAAAATTAATTGAAAATGATAAATTAATGGTCACAATAACTCAAATAAACAAGTTAATGAAAAAACAGAATTATACTAAACTATACTTAAATATTAGGGTAAATTGCATAAAACTCCCCTGTGTTATAGAAATTCAGCTAAAAACCCCGTGTTAAAAATATAGGCAAAAAAAATCCTGTGTTCTTGAAAATCTTGCACACGCTCCCCTTGCCATTAGTTATGTTTAACGCCGTTAATTTTTTTTGCAATTTTCCGTTATACCCTTATATTATTATTATTATTATTATTATTATTATTATTATTATTATTATTATTATTATTATTACAATGACTGTTGGAATTTCTTTGATTGAATTAGAACCGTAGGATCTAATCAAATTTTAGTAGCCATTAATTTCAATAGTTAAAAATGAACGGTCCAAATAAAAATTTTATTTTAATTTATACAAAAACAAAAAATATTATATTATACAATATAATATATACATACAGTATAATATATACATTATATGTATATATCGTGTATATCTATACGCCGGTGGAGGGCCGCTGCCGCAGTCCATCGATCGTCACCTTATAGGCGACGATGCCCGTCGTGGCCCAGGTTGGCGACGGGTGTCATCGCTAGGACATCGCCGCCCAGATCTGGGCGGCAACATCCTGCCCAGATCTGGGCGCCCGCGACCACTCGCCGCCCAAATCTGGGTGGCGAGTGGTCGTGACTTGGAGAGGTAGGCGGGGGGAGCGAGGCGATGGAGTGGACGGTGGGGACGCGAGACGATGCGATGGTGGCCTCTGGGGGAAGGGGTGCACTTGGGGAAGACAACTATTTTCTTTCCTTTTTTTTCGTACTTTTTTAAATTTTGTGAATTTTAAATAATGAATTACTTAATTATGTATTTTTATATTTAAATAAATTATATTGAAATATTAAAATTTATTTAGTGTAATTTATATAAATACTATAATTTTAAAATAAATTCAACACAAGATTAAATTAATCAATAATATTTAAAATAAAATAAGGCATTTTGATTTTTAAATTTTATGAGTATTAAAATACCTAAAAATGTCATATTTATATATATAATAATTTAATTTGATGTAATAGTAATTTTCTATATAAATATTAATGAACATTAATTATTTAGTATTTATTATATTTTTTTAATAAAATATGAAAAAGGTAAAGAATTAATCAAAAAGAAGTAAAGCGAGCAAATAATAGCATAAGATAGGGGTAATTTTGTCTATTCAAGAAGGTCAAAAGGCTGAAAAATAGGCCAAAATCATATTCCACTTGCATTTCGAGCGAGTGTAGGCGACTCCCGGCTTTTTTTAGCGGAGAGAATTTCATTTGCAGGGTTTATAATTATAGAGGGTCTCTTTTGGTTATTTAATTAACACAGGTAAATTTTTTGCAATTTTCATATAACACAAGGGGGTATTATGCAATTTTTTCTAAATATTATAGAAGAACAAATACCAGAGTTAAATAGTAAAATGGATAATTTTTTTGATTTAAAACAAGAAAATTCTATAAAACCAATAACTGATGGAACAAACAAAGAAACCACTGCTAGACGATCAATTCAACCACCTCCAAAAATTGTAGGCTTCCACCGAATGAGCCAATTGAATATAAACCAAGACTCAAAAGAATCCAAAGAATAATAAGAAAAAAAAATTGATGTGATTAACGAAGTAATATTTCTAACATTCATATTCAGCACCCTAATGCAGATGTATCTTCCGATTTTCACACGAAAAATCTTTGGATAGCAAATTTGCTATATCACCAAAAAATTGCTGGATATTATGTTGGATAATGAATAACATTTATCTTACAGAGATGCTTCCTTAAAGAGGAAGAGGCAAAAAATCCTCTAATCAGAGGGGAGGTAAATTTCGACCAGGTAAAATAATACGCCAGGGTAATAGTAAATCTATAAAGAGGATATTTTTGGAATGGGAAAATACAACAATACACCGAGGAAGAGAATGAACTCTTCAAACAATTCCAAGGTATTCATCAATATCCTATTTTCCACCGGTTGAAATAATAACTCCATCTAGGACATCTACTTTTCAAATTAGAGAGGAAAATAGTCAAGAAGATTCAAATTATAATAAAGTGGAAGAAATAAGAATTCAGTCAAATAATATTGTCAAAAGAATCTATAAAGGCCTTAGACTAAATGAAGAATTAACTTCAGAAACCGATTTTTGTTTATAAATGAATATTCCAGATTTAATGGACTTTGAAACAGAGATCCCATTGGTAGACAATTCGAATCTAATAGATTTTAGCCCTTGATCTCTAGTTAGAAAAGAAATCCAAAAGAATTCTTAGAAGAAAGATGGAAACTATTTAGGGAATCCTTTTTTGAAAATTTTCCCCATAAGTCCAAAAAATAGGTTCTGATCAATTTTATAGAGATTTAACTATAGGAAATAAAACAATTGCTTTTGTTCCTTGGTTTATAACCAAATATTCTGAACATGCTTAAATGTTTTGGAGAAAAAATATTTCTTAGATAATGGAAAAATCGTTAATAATGTTTTTCCACCTCAACAACCTTTCAAAATGAACTCAAATGATATAGAAGTAAATTTTAAGGCATTTTCAAAATTAATTGAAGATGATACATTAATGGTCACAATAACTCAAATAAACGAGTTAGAAAAAAGAATTATGCTAACCTATATTTACATATTATAGGAGAACAAATAACAGAGTTAAATAGTAAACTGGATAAATTTTTTTGATTTACAACAAGAAAATTCTAGGAAACCAATAATTGAAGGAACAAACAAAGAAATTACCGCTAGACCCTCAATTCAACCACCTCCAAGAATTGTAGGCTTCTACCTAAAGCTACTAGGAGAATTAGAAAAGTTACTTGATCAAAAATTGAAGTACCTAAAATTAAGTACCTTAAGTGACGATGTGAATACTGGAAATATAGCACCTACTAACGGCACTACGATTATATCTCCCCTAAATATCACACTTAATATTAACCCTGTTTATATATATAATTCGGCACATAATCTAGTCCCTGCTGGTTATATATACACATAGTCTCATCATCACAACAAGAATATTTATCATCTTATCCACAAGATTATATATACATATATCAAGTACGACAAAAACGGAATTGTTATAGTTAGTCCACATGCCAGTCTCGTTTTTAATACAAAATGAGACGTCTATTTCGATTTATGATGAGGAGAAAACTGCATACTGGCCCGACTTGGCTGGAATGCAAAATGTGGACCTAGCTGTCGTGAGTAGGCACAACAAAATCTGCACTTGAAAAATGTTAGCAGAGGAATGAGCCTGCAACTCAATAAGTAAATAATCGGCACCAACTATATACGCACCTCAAATATAGTTTCAACAAGACAAAATAAACAACATATATACATTATAATCAATTTGACCCAGTACATTTTATTTCATTATTCCATGTAATCATCTCATAATTAGACAATCAATCAAACTCGTATTTTCCTAGTTGGATTACCAGAAAGGTGATGTAGTGTTTTTCTCCACCAACACAACCTCACTATTCATTCATATATATACATGAATCCCCATGACATGCCACACAGGCTCGTCAATCTCATTTCGCATCATAGCTCTTTCATTTCGCATCAAAACTCTTTTCATTTTGCATCATAGCTCTTTTCACATCGCATCATAGCTCTTTTCATTTTATTTTTCCACACAGGCTATTCAACAACATCAAGGGGTATTCATATCATAGTTACATTCAATTTTCATCACTCCCTCAATTCCACATATCACTGTTCTTGTAAGCCAACTAGCCACATAAAACCACATAGCAACATTTATCATGTACAAGCACATAAGAGTGATATCAAACAGCCCATGGCATATCTCAATAGGTTTCCTCATTTCATTTTCACGACATTATCATTTCAAAGTAATCATCAACTACTCATACAGTTCAAAATAAATTAGTGCTAGCACGAATCATAGACTCACATAAGGGTAATATCACCAAAAAATGAAACATATATAGATAATACTAATTATTTACGTACACAACACTAATAGGAAAAAGGAACATATATAAGCAACACTAATTATTTACTTACCTCGATCTTATACAGATTTGGTTAGCAGATAAGAAGTCGTTCGATCCTCTATTCTATCCCGTGTCCTATCATAAGATATAATGCGTATAATTAATATCTAAAATGTCAATTTCTAAATAAATATTAAATAGTACTTATATATATTTTTCACCAATCTCTCAATATTTCATTAAACCCCTCATCTTTTTATATCTACCATTCTTAATAACCATTTTGGATTTAATTATCTCAAAACATACTCATCTTTAGTAAATATAACATTTTCAAATATAATTCTATAGTATTTCTCAAATATAATTTTCAACCCGATTAAACTAAGCCAATCAATTATAAAAATTATTAAATTTAGTAATTTAAGCAATTTAAGTCATTAATTATAACACCCCTAATTCCTTTGAGACATTTAACCACGCTCTAATTTATAAATACTCAAATTCTTAAAATTTTTTGGTTAAACACTCAATCGAATAGTATAAATAATATTTGATAAATGCACTTATTAAATAATATAATTATATAAATTTGAAACTAATTAAAATAGACATATTTCTTACCTAATACTTCGCCGAACTCTATTTCTGTGTGTGTGTTTAGTGTATGTGTTTAGTGTGTATGCTTATGTTTTTGTGTGGTGTTTTAAATGATGGGGGTGGGCGGCCCATCATTATCCCAATCCCTCCTTTTCTTTTCTTTTTTTTTTAATTTTTAATAAGTTTTTTCAAAATATCCATTACGTCCTTTCTAATTTCTTAATTAATATAATTTGCTCCCAAATATTATATAAAGCTTCAATTCACTCCGTTCAAGTCTTAATATGATCACAATTTAATTTATAATATATCTACTAATTAACTAAACTTATTAAATAATTATCAATTAATTCCTTAATTATATATAATAATTGGTGGGCGTCACAATTATCCCCTCCTAATAAAAATTTCGTCCCCGAAATTTAATTAACGTACTGGCTCAGGGAACAAATATAGATACTTCTCTCTCATACTCTCCTCAACCTCCCAAGTGGCTTCTCTGGGAGAGTGATGACTCCATTTTACCTTCACCATAGGTATTTCATTATTCCAACTTCTTTATACTCCGATACAAAAATTTCTATTGGTTCCTCTATGTACGTTAATCCCTCTGATATTTCTATATCTGATTCACGCAAGATGTGACTAGGATCAGATCGATATCGACGTAACATGGACACATGGAACACATCATCTATCTGAGACAACTCTGCTGGTAATGCTAATCGATAAGCTAGTGGTCCGACTCGTTCGAAAATTTCATACGGCCTAATATATCTCGGACTTAACTTTCCTTGCTTACCGAATCTTAAGATTCCCCTCCATGGTGATACTTTCAGAAAAACCTTTTCTCCCGCCTCATATTGTTTATCTACACAACTCTTTTGACGATCTTGGGCTGCCTTCAGATACTTTTTAACTATTTGTACCTTATCCACCATTTCTTGGACTAATTCGGGCCCCTCAAGTTGTCTTAATCCCTCAACGTCCCAACAGATTGGTCTTCGGCATTTTCTTCCATACAAAGCTTCATACGGAGACATACCAATACTAGAATGAAAACTGTTATTATATGCAAATTCCATCAGTGGTAAATGATCATCCCAGTTTCCTCTGAACTCGATTACACAGGCTCTCATCATGTCCTCTAATGTCTGAATGATCATTTCTGATTGTCCATCTGTTTGAGGATGAAATGTTGTACTGAAATGCAATTTTGGTACCTAATGGCCTTTGCAAGCTTCCCTAGAAATGAGAAGTAAACCGAGAATCTCTGTCGGAGACTATAGAAGTAGGAATTCCATGTAACCACACAATTTCCGAAACATACAACTCATCCAATTTATCCAAAGAATCATTTTGTCTTATCGGCCAAAAGTGAGCAGATTTAGTCAATCTATCCACGATCACCCAAATAGCATCATGTTTCCTGAATGTACGTGGTAACCCAATGACAAAATCCATAGTAGTCTTTTTGCCATTTTCATTCAGGTATAGATAAAGGATGAAGCTTATCGGCTGGTGCTTGGTGTTCTGCTTTGACTTGCTGACAAGTTAAACATCTAACCACACACTCTGCAACATCTTTCTTCATGGTTGGCCACCAATAATAGGGTCTCAGGTCTCGATACATCTTGGTACTGCCAGGATGCATCGCATACGGTGCATAGTGCGTCTCGTGCATGATCTCCGTTCTCAATTCCTCTATATTTGGCACACACATACACTTCCCATTTAATAACATACCATCTTCCTGTATTACATATTGATCGTTCTTTCCTTCTTGTACCTTAGCTTTCATATTCTACAAGTACGGATCACTATTCTGTGCATTCTTAACATTGTCCCTAAGGGAGGGCTTCACTTGAAGACTGGCAAGTAAAAGATCATCACCAATGCTAAAACTCATATTAATTGCTCTTAGGGCAGCTAAATACTCCACATTATAGAAAATCATACCTGCTAGTTGGTCCACCGTCTTTCTACTCAAAGCATCTACAACTGCATTTGCTTTTCCGGGGTGATAATCAATAGTACAATTGTAGTCCTTCAACAACTCGATCCATCTTCTTTGCCTCAAATTCAACTCTTTCTGTGTTGGAATATACTTTAAGCTCTTGTGATCGATAAATATTTGAAATGTTTCTCCATATAGATAATGCCTCCAGATTTTCAATGCATGCACAATGGCTGCCAATTCCAAATCATGAGTTGGATAATTCAATTCATGCGGCCTCAACTACCTCGAAGCATAAGTAATAAATTTTCCATGTTGCATCAAGACACATCCAAGTCCTTGACGTGAAGCATCAGTATACACCACATATCCTCCATTCCCAGATGGTAGTGCCAGAATAGGTGCCGAGGTAAGTCTTTTCTTTAACTCTTCAAAACTCTGATCATACATGTTGTTCCAGTTGAACGACGCATTTTTCTTTAACAAATTTGTCAAAGGTTTTGCAATAACAGAGAAATCTTTCACAAATCTTCTGTAATATCCAACCATCCCAAAAAACTGCGAACTTTCGATGCATTTTTAGGTGGCTCCCACTCTAAAATAGCCTTAACTTTTGCAGGATCAGGTTGTACCCCTTGCTTCGAAACAACATGCCCTAAGAAAGCAATCTCCTCCATCCAAAATTCATATTTGCTAAATTTAGCATACAGTTGCTTTTCTCTCAAGATTTGTAAAACTGTCCTTAAATGTTGTTCATGTTCCTCGTGACTACTAGAGTATATTAGAATAATATCAATAAACACAATCACAAATTGATTAAGGAATGGCTGTAAGGTTTTGTTCATCAACGACATAAATGCGGGCAGGGGAATTTGTTAACCCAAATGGCATAACAAAAATTTCATAATGACCATACCTGGTTCGAAAAGTTGTCTTTGGAATAGATCCTTCTTCAATCCGCAGTTGCCAATAACCTGATCTCGAATCAATTTTAGAAAACACTGTTGCACCCTTCAGTTGGTCAAGCAGATCATCTATCCGTGGCAGAGGTACTTTTTTTTAATTGTGATCCAATTCAATTGTTTATAATCAACACATAATCTCATACTCCCATCCTTCTTCTTTATGAATAATACTGGTGCTCCCTAAGGCGAAATACTTGGTCGTATAAACCCCTTATCCAGTAATTCTTCTAATTGCTTCTTTAATTCTTTCAATTCTAGTGGAGCCATTCTATATGGTGCAATTGAAATACGTGCTGCCCCAGGAATAGTTTCTATTTCAAAATTCACTTCTCGATGAGGTGGTAACCCAGGTAATTCTTCTGGAAAAACATCAGAAAATTCCCTAACTACTGGAACATCTGACACACCTGGACTGACCTTCGTAGTATCATGTACACTAGCTAGATATGCTTCACACCCTCCTCTAATTAAATTAAAAGCAGTCGCAACAGAAATTAAGCAGTTAGGTATAAGTTTTCTTTCTCCCACTATAACCGTCTTCATTTGCCTATTGATCTCTACAACCACCTCTTTTGTTTGACAATCCACTAAAGTATGATTATTAGATAACCAATCCATCCCCGGAATAACGTCAAACTCCCTAAGATTTATCATAACCAAATCTGCATATAGTGTGATACTATCCACTACTATTGGACAAGATCTCACTACTGTGTTAACAAGTATAACCCCACCAGCAGGCATAGATACACATAAGTCATGCCCTAACGGTTCGATACTAGCATGCACACGTGATGCAAAATCATGTGATATAAATGAACAAGCAGATCCTGGATCAATTAACACATGCACACCAGAATAGCAAATAGAAAATGAACCAGTAATAACCTCAGGTGTAGTAGGAGCTTGTTCCCTGGTTATCATATACCCTTGCTTGTGGCTGAGGTTGACTACTTTGTCCAGTCGATGTTTTAGAAATAGTTCCACTGCCTCGAGCACCCTTCCTCAACCCCTATTTGTACTAGCTCGTTGCACATTTTTCCCCACACTATATGGTCCTGCAATTTGAGATCCACTGGCATCAACTTTTCACGTAGGAAAATCCCTGACAATATGCCCTGGTTGGTGGCAACGATAACACACGATTGGCTGGACTCCCCAACATTCACCGATGTTTTTCCTACCGCAATTCGTGCATGAGGGAATAGACCTTCCACTAAACGATCTGGTTGGACCCTGTCTTCCCCCAAATCCGACTGAGGTAGACCCGCCTCTACTTGACGATACTGATGGTGACCTATTAGTTTGACTCATTCCTCGGCCTCTATACCAGCCTTTTTGAAAACTAGAACTCGTAAAAGAAACTACACCACTTGGTCCACCAGTAAAGTTAGGATTGCCTGTCCACTTCTTTCATTTAGCTTCAACAGAATTCCTTTCTATGGAAGTCTCTTAAGCTCTCAACGCTACTTCCAAAAGTGTACAGTGACTCGGAGGTTTGATTACTATCTTCTCTCGAATCTCAAGCCTCAGGCCTCTTTCAAATTTGTCTCTCCTTAATTCATCGGTACTTACCTCTTCTGGAGCATATTTTGACAGCCTCACAAATTGTAGCTCGTACTTGGCAACAGACAAATCATTTTGCTTTAACTCTAGAAATTCAACTTTCTTACAGTTTCTGTAGACCGGTGGAGTGCATTTCTCAGCAAATTCCCTCAAGAAATCATTCCATGTTAAAGTGATTGGTCAATTCCTACTCCATAGAACAGTTTCCCACCAATCCAACATATCTTTCTCCAATAAAGACACCGCATACCTCAACTTTTGTTCAGAAGTGCATTCAATTCGGTCTAGAACTCTTTCCGTATTTCTCAACCATTCTTCTGCTTCTGCAGGATCAGTTGTACCAGCAAATACCTTCGCACCCTGCCTTATAACTATCTCATAGTTTTTTATCAATAACTACATCTTGTGGTTGGGGTTGGGGTGGTGGAGCCATCCTCTGCATAAAGTCTAGGAATTATTGCTTAAAAGGATTTACTTCTGATTGGGGAACGTTTCTATTCTGGGCTTCTAAGGACTCAGTTGGGCCAGCAACGTTTTCACCTGACGCTTCCATCCTGTATGAAATGCACATGTACAATTAGACTCATAATATATATTTTACGTATAATACCACATATCAACAAATACCCCAGAGAATCTAATCCCTGCTCTGATTCCACCAAATGTAGCACTCACTAACGGCACTACGACTATATCTCCCCTAAATATCACACTTAATGTAAACCTTGTTTATATATATAATTAGGCACATAATCTAGTCCCTCCTGGGTATGTATACACATAGTCTCATCATATATCAAGTACGAAAAAAAAATGGAATCATTATAGTTAGTCCACATGCCGGTCTCGTTTTTAATACAAAATGAGATGTCTATTTCTATTTATGATGAGGAGAAAACTGCATACTGGCCCGACCTGACTGGAATGCAAAATGTGGATCTAGCTATCGTGAGTAGGCACAACAAAATCTACACTTGAAAAATGTTAGCAGATGAATGAGCCTGCAACTCAATAAGTAAATAATCGGCACCAACTATATACACACCTCAAATATAGTTTCAACAAGAAAAAATAAACAACGTATATACATTATAATCAATTTGATCCAGCACATTTCATTTCATTATTTCATGTAATCATCTCATAATTATACAATCAATCAAACCCGTATTTTCCTAGTTGGCTTACCAGAAAGGTGATATAGTGTTTTTCTCCACCAACTCAACCTCAATATTCATTCATATATATACATGAATCCCCTTGACATGCCACACATACTCGTCAATCTCATTCGCATCATAGCTCTTTCATTTAGCATCAAAGCTCTTTTCATTTCGAATCATAGCTCTTTTCACATCGCATCATAGCTCTTTTCACATCGCATCATAGCTCTTTTCATTTCATTTTGCTACATAGGCTATTCAACAACATCAAGGGGTATTCATATCATAATTACATTCAATTTCCATCACTCCCTCAATTCCACATATCACTGTTCTTGTAAGTCAACTAGCCACATAAAACCACATAGCATCAATTTTCACGTACAAACACATAAATACTGATATCAAACAGCCCATGGCATATCTCAATAGGTTTCCTCATTTCATTTCACGAGATTATCATTTCAAAGTAATCATCAACTACTCATACAGTTCAAAATAGATCAGTGCTAGCACGAATCATAGGCTCACAAAAGGGTAATATCACCAAGAAATAAAACATATATAGATAATACTAATTATTTACATACACAACACTAATAAGAAAAAGAAACATATATAAGCAGCACTAATTATTTACTTACCTCGATCTTATACAGATTTGATTAGCAGATATGAAGTCGTTTGATCCTCTACTCTATCTTGTGTCCTATCATAAGGGTATAAATGCGTATAATTAATATCTAAAATGTCAATTTCTAAATAAATATTAAATAATATTTATATATATTTTTTCACCATTCTCTCAATATTTCATTAAACCCCTCATCTTTTTATATCTACCATTCTTAATAACCATTTTGGATTTAATTATCTCAAAACATACTCATCTTTAGTAAATATAATATTTTCAAATATAATTCTATAGTATTTCTCAAATATAATTTTTAACCCGATTAAACTAAACCAATCAATTATAAAAATAATTAAATCTAGCAATTTAACCAATTTAAGTCATTAATTATAACACCCCTAATTCCTTTGAGACATTTAACTATGCACTAATTTCTAAATACTCAAGTTCATAAAATTTTTCTATTAAATACTAAATCGAATAGTATAAATAATATTTAATAAATGTACTTATTAAATAATATAATTATATAAATTAAAACTAATTAAAATAAAATATTTCTTACCTAATACTCGCCGAACTCTGTTTCTGTGTGTGTGGGTTTTAGTGTATGTGTTTAGTGTGTATGCTTATGTTTTTTTGTGTGTTTTTAAATGATGGGGTGGGCGGCCCATCATTATCCCACCCCTCCTTTTCTTTTATTTTCTTTTATTTTTAATAAACTTTTGTAAAATACTCATTACATCCTTTCTAATTTTTAATTAATATAATTTGCTCCCAAATATTATATAAAGCTCCAATTCACTCCGTTCAAGTCTTAATATGATCATAATTTAATTTATAATATATCTACTAATTAACTAAATTTATTAAATAATTATCAATTAATCCCTTAATTATATATAATAATTTATGGGCGTCACAGGAAACTATAAAGAAAAGTTTTCAAAAGAAATAATAAGTTAGAAAAATATGCTAAAAAACCCATGCAAACAAAATTTTATTACCCTAGGCCTACACCTCAAGACGTTCTTTATGAAGAGCAAGATATATTAGACCAAAATAGTTATAATGGAAAATAAATTTATGAATGGGATATAGATGGATTTACAGAAAGACAAATCTATAATACTATACATAGAATGATGATGTATAGTACTATCTATAAATAAAATAATAACACTGATAAGGCTATCGCTAAAATGATCATAGCAGGTTTTATTGGCTAATTAAAAGGTTGGTAGTATAATTACCTCAGTCAAGCGGATATGAATGAGATTTTCAACATAATAAAACTTGAAAATAATATTCCTGAAGAGAATGAAGTATATACTCTTGCAATTAATATTGTAGAAAATTTTACGGGAAGATGGTCTGATAATAGTGAGATATTATTACCCTATTGCAGAATTTAAAATGCAAAACTCTAACATCATTTAGATGGTGTAAAGACGTTTTTCTTAGTAGGGTAATGGAACTCCCAGAGTCTAATGATGCTCATAGGAAATCTAAATTCATAGATGGCCTCCCCCACTTATTTGCAGAAAGAGTAAGAAATATTCTTAGGAGGGGAGAAACACAGATTAATTATTACCAATATACTTATGGAAAGTTAATTGGAACCTGTATCCAAGAAGGACTAAATTTATGTAATGAAATAAGATTAAATCGATAAATTAAAAACAAAATCTAACAGAGAAAAGTCAATTAGGACAATTTTGTGGTCAATTTGGCATAGAAATGAAGCCATCCCATAAATCAAAAACCTCTAAATATACGCGTACTGAGGGCATAGAAAAAAGATATAGGAAGAGAAAAGTCAGAAAAGAGACAAATAAAGAAACACACCTAGCTAGGAAGAATGAATGGAGAGCTAAGAATTATGTAACAAAGAAAGTTAGAAGATACTACATATGTGGCGAAATAGATCACCTTGCGAATAGATGCAAAAATAAAAGAGCTAAGAGATTAAAAAATAAAATTAATAGTCTCAAATTAGAAGATGAAGAAAGAGAAAACATAATAAATATGATATTTTATGAAGAGAGAGAATCTTCTCAATCAGAATAACAATTTGAAGAAATGTCTGATTATCATGATGAACTAAAAAGTATGGAAAATAATTTTAGATATTCATCTACCTCTTCTGAGTCTGATGAAGAGGAGTAACCCTCTTGTTCATGTAGACAAGGGACAACTGAAGAAATTTCGAATCAAGAATTTTATGATTTGATGGCAAAATTTAAAGAATTAGATAAAATAAACGTTCTCACTGATAATCATATAGTTGAATTACTTTAGAAAATAAAGGACCCTGAGATTAGAGATATTATTCTCAATAAAATCGACAATAAGGAAAAAGGGTCATCATCCGAGTCATACCAGGCTTATGAAAAATAACTAGTAAGCCATTTGAGCCCTATACAATTACTGAGGTTAAGAATTTACTTAATGAAAAGCATACGATAAAAAGTAATCCCTCAACCTTAGAAGATCTAAAGATAGAAGTAGAAAAATGGAAGGAAGAAAAAAGGATCATCAAAAGACATAATCAATCTATTACTACTAGAATTGAAAACTTAGAAGAAAAAAGAATAATAGACTTAACGAATTAGGTAGAAAAAGAGTTGAAGATAATTTCCTATCTACCATTGACATAGTTACTAGTCAAAATGGAACGTAAAAATTAATTTATTGATAAATAACAACTTTAGAAAAACATGTACTGCTCTAATAGATAGTGGAGCAGATATTAATTGTATCAAATAAAGGTTGATACCAACCAAATATTTTGAAAAAAATAACCCATTCTTTATCCTCTCCCAATGGGCAGAAACTGAATATAAGCTTTAAAATTCCAAAAGCTTATATATGTAATAGTAAAAAATGTATTACTTCAAGTTATCTATTAATAAAAGATTTAACCAGTGATGTAATCCTAGGAACACCCTTCCTTAAGAAGATCTTTCCCATAAAGACGATAAATGAAAAATGTATAATAGGAACCTTTGAGATGAAACAATAAAATTTGAATTTATTGCTCAACCAATTGATACGGTTATAAATGAGGTAAGAGACATGGTAATTTCTAAAAAAATCAAATATGCTTCATAGAAGAAGAAATTAATTCGTTACAAATAAATGAATTACTTGAAAATCCTAAATTACAGGAAAAAATTAAAAATAGTTCAGAATAAATTTGAACTTGAGATATGTAAGGGATAATTTCACTTTGGTACCCCAGGTATACCCTTATTTCACCATTGATACCCCGTGTTTCCAAATCATCAGAGTTGATACTCAACGTTTGCATTTTTCATTGAGTTGAGTATCAGTTGTTAGTTGACCGTCAGACTTAACGGTCAACCTCATTTTGGAGGAAAAATTGGTGGTTCCAAGCCTATTTAAGGATATGTTTGACTACCATTTCATACACTAGAAAAACTAGAGTTGAAATAGTAAGATTGAGAAAATTTTCACAAAAACGAGAGGGATGTGGATAAATCAGTTTCAATCTTACTCAAATATGAGTGCAGGTTCGTCTAATGAGAACATTTATGTGGAGAAAATGTATTGTGAGTGTGGAATTGAGCTACCATTGAAGACTTCTCGGACCAAAATAAATCTGGGAAGAAACTTTTGGGTATGTCCTAATTACAGGGTAAATTATCTTTTATTCTTATTTATTTTGTGTTTTTTTTATTATTTACCATTAATTCTTGCATTTATTTTTTCAGTCATAGAAAAGGGAATATGTGGAGTTTATAGATGGTTTGATCTAGAAATGTGCCCAAGATCAAAGCAAATTATTCCTGGTTTGTTGAGAAAAATCAATCATCTTGAAGACAAAATAAATGAGGGGCAAAGCCAAGGACGAAAGCTTGGAAGTTGAATTGAAAAATTGGACGAATTCAAGATATATCACTTTCTCTTATTTCGCATGAAATTCTAACTTGCACATATCTTAAACTGCTTATGAAAATGGAAATAAAATGTAGAATATATAAGCACTAATTATATGCATGAAATCGAGATAGCGAGTACGAAATATATATAATTAGAGAGAAGCTCGCTGAACCTTTTTATTTTATTGATTGATTAATTTATTTTATTGCACTTCTTCAATTCAACTTCCACGCTTTCGTCCTTGATTTTGCCCTCATTTATTTCGTCTTAAAGATGATTGATTTGTCTCAACAAACCAGGAATGATTTGCTTCGATCTTGGACATATTTCTGGATCAAAACATCTAAAAACTCCACAATATTCCCTTTCTGTGACCAAAAAAATAAAAGCAAGAATTAATGGTAAATAATAATAAAACACAAAATAAATAAGAATAAAAAATAAATTTACCCATAAATATTCTTATTAGATGAACCCCCACTCGTATTTGAGTAAGATTGAAACTGATTTCTACTCATCCATCTCGTTTTTGCCAAAAAATTTCTCAATTTTACTATTTCAACTCTAGTTTATGTGGTGTATAAAATGGTAGCCAAACATGTCCTTAAATAGGCTTGGAACCGCTAATGTTTCCTCCAAAATGAGGTTGACCGTTCAGTCTGGCGGTCAACTAACGGTTGGGACTCAACTCGATGAAAAATGCAAACTTTGGGTATCAACTCTGATGGCTTTGAAACAAGGGGGTATCAAAGGTGAAATAAGGTATACCTGGGGTACCAAAAGTGAAATTATCCCAGAATGAACATCCTACTCCATTCTGGCATAGAAAAAAAATATACTGTAAGTCTCCCATATGAAAGTGAATTCTCAGAGAAAAATATTCCTGCTAAGGCATGACCTTACCAAATGAACTCTGAATATTTAGCGTTATGCAAAAATGAGATTCGATCACTAATAGATAAAAAGTTAATTAGACCCTCTAAATCACCTTGGTCATGCACTGCCTTTTATGCTAATAAACATTAATAACAGAGAGATGAAAACCTAGACTTGTTATAGATTATAAACCTTTAAATAAAGTTTTAAAATGAATAAGATATCCAATTACTAATAAAAAGGATCTTCTAGACATATTACATAAGGCGATCATTTTTTCAAAATTTGATTTAAATCAGGATATTGACAGATTCAAATAAATGAATCAGATACATATAAGATGGCATTCACAATTCCATTTGGGCATTACGAATGGAATGTAATGCCTTTTGGCCTAAAAAATGCACCTTCAGAATTTCAAAATATCTTGAATGATATTTTTAATTAATTTTCAAGTTTTATCATTGTTTATATAGATGATATTCTTGTCTTCTCTAATAATGTAGAAGATCACTTTAAACATTTAATGTTTAAAACATTAGTCATTCAAAATGGCTTAGTAATATCAAAACCAAAAATGAGTATCTTTCAAACTAAAAAAAGATTTCTTGAACATAATAGTGAGAAAGGAGAAATTATTCCTATTAATAAGAGCATAGAATTTGTGGATAAGTTCCCTGATAGAATTCTAGATAATACCCAATTGCAAAGATTTCTAGGAAGCTTAAATTCCATTGCTCCATATTATAAAAATCTTGCCCAAGATACAACCTTATTATAGGATATGCTTAAAAAGAATCCTACTGACTGGACAGATGAATATACTAAAGCAGTTAGGTTGATCAAACAAAAGGTTAAATCACTACCATGCTTAACACTTGCAAATCCTAACTGGAAGAAGATAATAGAAACAGATGCTTATGAAATAGAATTTGGAGGGGTATTAAAACAAATTGATGAAAATAAGTTGGAGTACCTAGTCAGATTCCATTCCGAAAAATGGAGAGCAGCCCAACTAAATTATGCTACTGTGGCTAAAGAAGTTCTTGCTATCGTTAAATGTGTTTTAAAATTTCAAGATGATTTATTAAATCAAGACTTTACTATCAAAACAGATTGTTCTGCTACTAAGTTTATGTTTGATAAAGACTTTGAACATGATGTTTCTAAGCAGATGTTTGCCAGATGGCAAGCTCATTTAGCCCCATTCAATTTCACAATTGAACACATTAAAGGAAAGACTAATCGCCTTCCTGACTTCTTATCAAGAGAATATTTAAATGGATAGAAACCTTGATGAAGAAAATTGGGTAGGAGGTAAATACTGTATAAGAATAAGTATTTCCTCCAAAATACCAGATTTTTGGAAGAATAGAAGGTGAAAGTTACTTTATGAAAGGATTAAAATGGTCTGTTTATACATTTCAATTTTGGGATGACCAGTTGAATATAAATCAAGACTCAAAAGATTCTAAAGAATAATATGAAAAAAAAAAAATTGATGTGATTAACGAAGTAATTTCTGACATCCTTATTCAATACCCTAATGCACATGTATCTCCCAATTATCAAGGAAAAATCTTTGGATAGCAAATTTGCTATATCACCAAAAAATTGTTGGAGATAATTGAATAACATTTATCTTACAGGGATGCTTCCTCAAAGAGGAAGAGGCAGAAACTCCCCTGATCAGAGGGGAGGTAGATTTCGACCAGGCGAAATAATACGCCAGGGTAATAGGTCTCTAATTAAAGAGGATATTTATGGAATGGAAAAAATACAACAAGACCACCAAAGAAGAGAGTGAACCCTTCAAACAATTCCTTGAATTCAAGAATGGACCAAAAAAATTAACTGTTGGGAGTTGTCATCAACATCTTATACAAAAATTCTACAGGAGGAAGAAGATGGGTTGGTAAACTATAAATTCAGTGAACATGAGGAAGTGATAATACTTTTGGAAAATGATGACTTAAGATGGGGAAAAGACCCATGGTATCTAATGAAAAGATATCTGGATGTTGTTGCATTCACAGCAGGGTCACACAAGCTAAGGGTCCATTATGAGTATATTCTTAAGGCTACCCGGAGTGTGGAAATCAACCACACCTACTCCAATAATGGTAAGGAATTCGATTATTTGAAGGCAGTAACCAAGAAATTTATCACTGTTGTCAAATGGGGAATTAACGCATTAGGAGAAAATGAGTATATCCATCCTGAATCAAAGAATCCAATAAAATTTAATCATTGGGATTATATCTCATAAGCTATGATTTAATCATACCAAATGAAAGAGACTTGATTGGAATTGATTTTTTTCTTACCAAAAGGGACAAGTCAACCCTTCATCAATGCATGGCCAATTTTTAGCCCTCCAAAAGAGGCAATTTTCAGCCATGCTAGTTTGGGAAGAAGTCCAACTTCTTCTCATTCCAAAAGTGGAATTAACACACCTCTTAGGCCAAAATTTAATGGACCAGGTTTCACTATAATCCAACTACAACGAGCCCAAAATTAAATCCCATTTAATTCGAGGTCCACTTAAATAATTCCCATTTAATCTTTTAATCCAATTAAAACATCCAATTTTTGATTCTCTACATTAACCGATAAATCGCATTTACCGATTAAAACGAGGGCTCGATACAATATCGGCCCCTCCATCCAATGGACGATCCCTCGAGTAATCCAATTACTCATTCTCCTCTGAAATTGACTCTAAGTCAATTTCGTCACCTCTTTGTTGATTTGTGTGTGACCCTTTAGGTTCACCCTCAGCTAGACTTGGGCCCGTGTCCAACAGGAGCCCGTTACCATTGGTGGCCGTCTAGAAACAATCCATGGGACTAGAGACTAGGTGAATGTTGGCGTGAACATTTAGGCGCCGATTCCGTACGGGTGCGGTCCTTCCGTCTACCGTCTCTCGACTTTAGTCTAGGGTATGGAATTGGGCATCGGTTCCCATCCTTGACTAGGCATCTATGCTTAATAATCGAGATTATGCATGCCTTATTGCATGGACTTAGAAAACCATTTCCTGTTAGATCAACCACTATGGCCACAGGTTTAAGCAGCATGAACGTGTCTCCGAGTGTATACAAGATACCTCTGTCACATACTGAAAGGGGATGAATCCTCTTCTTGGAACCCACCGTCTTCACTACACATTTTAACTGCACTGGACAAGGCTTATAGTGATCATCTTACATAATGATCACCTCTCGCCAGATCGAAGATACAACCATCTTGTGTACGTGACTGTCATGGTTCCTCAAGTTTGAGGACTACTCCCATACTATCGGAACTGAGGAAATCCAATCATACTGACCAAGCCTTCAAGGCTTCCATATGATGATCCCTCCGAGTAAGTCTAGTCGGCTCGACTCCAGTTGACCAACCCACCCAGGCATCCCACGCCTGTCGCCGATGAAACGACACTCATCCAATGAATACGACACTTGGTGCAAGTCTCTATAGGACTCTCGATGCCCTGTCTTGAGGTCCTCGACTTGGAACGTTTCAGACAGAACTCTTTATAAGTTGGTTTCATAACCACCATCTAATGCGTGATCCAACTGCATGAGTTGTTAACCGTGGTTTGTGGGCTTTGTTGTGATATATGTACAACAAAATTTTAACATATGAAAATGAGTACGACAAAGAAAGTGCCAATGGTAATGAACACTCATTTATTCATTACATAATATTATATTACATCAAGCTGTCAAATAGGTTACGAAACGCCACACCTATTGGCTTTCTGGTCACCTATTCTAACATGTGAGGCATTTGTTGGCTTCTTTTACATACAATGAAGATTGAGATAAACCCTCATCTGGACGACGTTAATGTTGACTTGAACATCCACCATACTCGAATATTGGAAAGCTTCTCTAGTGCTAATATCATGTTTGTCTAATGTCCTCTACTCATTGCAAGTAAGCCTCTCTCTCTTCCTCTCTCTATCTCTCTCTCTCTCTCTCTCTCTCTCTCTCTCTCTCTCACACACACACACACACACATACACACATGCGAGCAGAAAAGAAAAAATGCAATTTTAGTGCTAGGGATAACAATTTTGGTTCTTTTGAAATTAATTTTGGTTATTTGGTCGTGCAACTAAAAAAATTGACAATTTGAAGACAATTTCGGCCAAAAAATCATAAATTAACAGAAAAAGTGAATGTATTGTACACATGATACACTAATGTGTGCAGATACGAATTTCCACCTAAAATTGTTTTCAACTATTGGAAAATAACAATGGTTAATACATAAAACAAATATTCTCGCATAGAATATGTAATTTATATGCATGTTATATAATCAATAATCACATTAGTACTTAATCGTGGATCGATTAAACCTGTAGCATCGGAAGTATGTCGATCCACGTACTCGAATCTGGCTCGTCTACAAGCTCATGCCTCGATCGGATCACGAACACATCGTCTTTCTCGTTCTTGAAGATTACCCCACGTACATCTTCAAGATCTCCCCACATCGGATCTTGCCCCAAATATTGTGGAACCCATGAACACGTCTTGCTTGCGTTGGTGGATTACTACCAGAGTAAGCCACTCATTTACACACCTTAAACCCTCGGAGACTTTGGTGATTCTCCAAGAGAGAATAGAGAGAATTATTTGCTTGAGGCTTTGAGAGATATACATCGAATGGAATGACTCTTTGGTTCCATAGAAGCACCCTATTTATAGGTGTGCACAAGAGGAGTCCAATCCCAATACAAAGTATAGGTGACTACAAAATCTTTACTTAAGAGGAGTCCTCCCTAACCACAAGTTTAGGAGACTTCAAACTCTTGAAATATGGATGTATATTTAATATCTCCCACTCATACATATTTGACATAGCCTTTTCAACCGAAAATTTCGCATCTCTCATCCCCTCTTTCATACAGGGAATAAGGTGTGCGACCAAGCGAGAAAAACAAAATGTGAGGAGAGTTATATTAAGTGATCACCAAAACTAACATAACTCTTCAACTCCAGAAAAATCGCTATGTACCCCAAACCTTGTGGTCGCACTTAATCAAGCAACTCTAAATCCCTCAATAAATAGAGCATGCTAACTCACTCAAGTATGTATCTATGTTCATGACTAGTTGGATATTTTCCAACACAGTCGCCTGGGCTATGAACCATAGAACACAAGTGCATTACCAACTTAGTTCTTTCTCGGCCTCTCATACCAATCAACTTAGTCTTGACAGCTTTCCTAGATATGCTCCGACAAACCGAATCACACTTGGCAATTGGATGACATGCTAAAGTAGCATCATCAAGCTTCCACCTCATGACATGGTTCAGAGTTCCAAAAGGGTACAAGAAACAATATGGGCTCACACAGGGATGAAGTAGGGATCCATTCAGTCACTCCATATAAGAGGTCAACTTAAAGCACATGTAGTATGAATACATGTTATGATGGAGCTCCACTCAACTTGGGCATGTCACGACTCTTAACATCATATGAACCTAAGTCCCGTCGCTATCCAAGCACCTAATTTGCGCACTACCAGACAGTCACTCTCTTAATGCCTTCTAGTAGTTCACACGTTCAGCTCGAAAATAGGCTTTTATGAAGTTTGAACATACTTCATAATCGATCAAATATGTGATCTCATCTTAGCTTCTCTAGCCAAGGCGACTATTCATTATACATTGTCCTTCCCTACTTCTCAAGTGCGAAGGTAATCATTCGCATGACTCACTAGTACGAAATGATTTTTCAAGTCTAATCCTGCTCGCTATCGCAGCGCCGGGGTCAATGTTTTGAAAACCGGACCGAAAATCAAACCGGACAAGTTACTGGGTCACTAGTTCGACTAGTTGGACCGGATCGAAAAAACCGATTGACTCGGACCGTACTATATATATATATATTATGTAACATATTAATACACATTATATATTAAGTAATTAACAACAATAATAATTATCAACAAAGTTTAACAAAAAAGAATTCAATAATTTACAAAATAAATGCAATTTATCACAACAATATATAGAATGTTATAATTTATTCATCATAATTTATAAAAAGAATAAAATAAAATTTAACTCTGCTAAAATTAAAAATCAATTTTATCAAATTAAAAACTAATTATAAAAGTGTTTGGGAAAATTAAATTTGAAAAAAGATTTAAAAAAGTAAAACCACCTTTTCATCTTTCCCGTGGGCCCCATCTCCCACCAAACCCCTTCCCCCTTTTTCATCTAATCATTTCCATATCCCCACCACCACACATTTCTTCATCCTCTTTCCCATCTTTCTCTCCCGACGACTCACCTTCTTCTGCCTCCTTATTTTCTTTTCCATCTTTCTCTCCCAACAATTCACCTCACGCCGTGGACTGCTGCACTCTCCCCCATCACCAGCAACTCCCTCAAGAACATGCGCGAAGACGTCCCGTTCATCACACATGTCCTTTCTTCTTTTTTTTTTTTAATTTAACGAGTTGACCGGTTCTAGAATAGCCGGTTTTTCACCGATTTTGACGGGTTTTGACTGGTTCATACCGGGTTTGACTACCCCAGTTTTAATACGCATATCCGGACCGATCATAGGTACATTTCCGGTCGAACCGGTTGAACCGGCCGGTCCGGTCCGGGTTTAAAAACACTGGCCGGGATGATTACCCGTGTGAGAGGGCAAATTAGGGCCTAGTGACATTTCATAATTTAGTACCAATCTAATGTTATCACAAGCCATAAGAATGAAGTTCCACATGATCTTTTACCACTAACATGCCTTCATCAATACCAAGGCTTGGTAAAAGGGATGAGCGCTCATACCGTAGAACATGTTGGAGAAAAATTTGAGTATGCGCATGTCTGATCAATAATATCTGGCATCTGTATACTAGGTCCTCCAACAATACTTGGCGCCTAAAAATATACAAAGATTCACTATGTGCATCACATATGCATCATGACCAGATAGTCTTTAGTTGATCTAGATTACTTTCATAGATACGTTGTTGATCACTTGGTTGCATCACGGTATGTGCATCAAGGATCACTTTGATATCTACTCACCATTCTAATTATTGAGCGCGGGACTAGTTGTGCACACATATTGCGCATCAAACATTCTATAGCGCTCACGAGCACAATATTTTTTTTCTTCTTTCAATTTACGGCATCTCATTTAACTAAGAACACGGTGATTATGGAGCATCAGTTGGGATAGTATGATACGTATACAATTTTAGTATATAATGCTAAGTACGCATCATACTTTCTCCTATGTCCATGTGAAAGACAACCACTCTATTAGGCGATATCTTCACGTCACTTCTAGCCATCAAACTTATTACCCGCATCGCCGTAAGAGCTAAATTCTCTGACAATCATGACATATCTTGTGATCATCTCGATCATTGTTAAGCCTATCGCATGATAGCTCGATGGAATCGATATTATCACTTCTTAGACAATAATTCAAGTTATAAATGTAGCATGCAAACATCAAACTTGCGCTTGCCCCACTGCTTGAATTAACTAGAAGATCCACATTGATCATCACATCCATTTCTCTATTAGATACGCCAACTATCATCAGCTAGGAACACCTAGTTGAAATTGGTTGTGGCGAATTCAGACAAATCTCACCATCAAGGAGAATGTCTCAAAACTAAACCCCTCAAGTGGGCCCAAATATTTTTCCATCAGTTGACCTTTATACTCATAATAAACTATTTGCCTTGCACTTGACCTTTTAGAAACCACATGTTTCAAAATGATCTTGCACATAGATAAAAGATGAACTTTATGTCTTAGCTTTGTTCTTAGTCATTAGGCTTATCAATTCCCTTTAAGCACTTGTCCTGGAAGTGTTACGTGAAGTCAAATCCTCAAACTTGACTCATCAATATCCATCAAATAATTGTGGAAGATACCCACTCAGTCTCATATAGACGAGGGGGAAAAATTTTAATGTTCACTCCTTATTTGTGGAATTTGAGAATCCTTTCTCTAGTCAGACACTCCCACTAACTTTTGAATTGCTTCGATTATCTCTTGCAACTGAATATGAATAGAATTCATCATTGCATAGAAATGGGCTCCTCTCTTAAGAATCTTTCACTCTCATAGTTAAGATTCCATTGACCTCACGGATCTCAAAAAGGTTCCTTCTTAAGGAACTTATATCGCGCGACTAATTTCTCCATGAAGCTTTTGTTCATATCTTGCCAATTCAGTAAGTACATGCCACATGCTGGATAACAGTTTAACAAGAGTTGGAGAACTTCGTAGAGACACTTTATCATATTGTAGGTTGCATTCAAAAATTATATCTACCCAAGTGAAATGCAAAATGGTCTTGTTCCATTTAAGTTCTAGACAATTCTAGAAATGTTAGATTCTTTTCCTTTTGCAAGCTCATATAGCTACTACGAGATTAGAATCATGATTTGTTTGCAGTTCTATATTCCTCAGTATTTGTCCAACATAATCAGACATGTTACTTTCACTCCTTGTCAGTACATGGAACTATAATGTTCACATCCTTTAATTTTCCACCCTTGTCAAAAATCGCTAAAAATAGTGCTCTTTAACTAGTGAGATAGGTTTACACTGATCAATAGCGTGAGAAATACTATTGCATCATTTCATGCCTCATACTCAGAGTCTGCATTCATTTAGTGGACAAGTTTTAGTGGTTTGATAAACCCTCCTTATTTTCCAGCGAACTCTTTTCGCTAAAAAATTTCCAACAAGAGTAACCTTTTAACGAGTGAACCAAGTGGCTTCCTCTAGCTAACATAATCTTCCTCAGAGAGGTTGATTTTAGCGAGTGAACCAGGTGATTTTTTCTAGCTAATATGGTCAATCTCAAGGGAGAATAACTTTTATCAAATGAACCAAGTGGCCTCCTCTAGCTAACATAATCTTCCTCAGAGAAGTTGACTTTAGCGAGTTAAACCAAATAATTTGGTCTAGCTAACATGGTCATTCTCAAAATCCCATATGCCATAACACAAAAAATGAAAGAAGAAATATAAATGCATGACGATCAAAAAAATGAATCTAGGATGGATAAGCCACAACACACAATAAATGTCTTAAGAGTGCTCTTAGTATGATTAGACTATATCGGGTAACTAGTGTCTTTTGCACAACTCTTTAAAGTAGCTCCATTTCTTTTTACATGACTGTTGAAGAGTACAACTCATATCAATTAATGAGCATGGGGTGGCACTCCTAAAATGCCTTATATTGTACGTTATGCCACAATATTTCTATACTAGCGCACAATACCGATAATAGTCATTTTGCTCAATCTCGAATTATGTGTTAGGTCTTACCACATCTACCATCCATCTAAGAAGGGAATTGGAGACCCTAGAAAAATTAATAAAAGAGCATTTATTTAGTCAAACTTCCAGCCAGTTCAATTATGAGGGAAGTAACTAATTTCTCATAGCACTTTGACAATTGCTGGTGTCACTTGTTTTAGAAAAAAGTGATACGATTATTACCTCGTGGATCAAAATTTTGAGTCTTGCACTTATCATGCTACTCTTTGTTTAACCCAACAACACTTTAGTTGGTTCAACATGAGCAACAAGTGCATCACTCTTGTGTTTCAGCTATAAACAAAATAAAATAAAAATTCAAAACTCAAGTTTGGCGATTTCTTTAGTTGAACACATATATATCCATAAGTCAACTCAATTAGCAACTTAAGGATGAGTGATGTCATATTCAAGAATAGAGCTTAACAACTCTCCAATGAGATTCTTTAGTTTGCAGCTTAACCAATAAAAGCGCAAATATTTCCTTGATCCACCATTATTTGTTAGTGTCTATGTCGCGATAATTAGGCAATTATCCATCTTAACACTTAATTAACCTAAAAAAATGATCAGTTGATTTAAGATCTCTAGTGTGCACAAAATAA
Organism: Sesamum alatum; assembly: GCA_034509735.1. Lineage (NCBI taxonomy): Eukaryota > Viridiplantae > Streptophyta > Magnoliopsida > Lamiales > Pedaliaceae > Sesamum > Sesamum alatum. The sequence goes on from JACGWO010000009.1 coordinate 30,395,099, forward strand.
AAAAATATATATAGTATCGATCTTATATTTTATTCTAGATCCAAGTAAATTATTTATTATTTCTTTATACCAGCGGAATAAAAATTTCACAACAAGGATAGTAATTATCTCCCATTGAGTAAAAAGTCATTATAAACTATTCACTAATCATGAATAAAATAACTCTATGTCCATTAAACAAATATACTCCAAGCATTCCATATGCAATATGAATAAAACAAAATTAAAAAATAGCCCCGCATGGGCTACACTAACATTTGGTGCATCATGTTGAGATAATTAGCCCTATTGTGGTAAATAGCGAAATATATCCCCAAAAATAATACATGGCCTCCCAAAAATCTACCTAAATATACCTTTTTAAAAAAAATATATAATTACATTGATATAACGCCTACTACATTATTCTAAAAAAGTTACAACCAAGGCCTACTACATCAATCTAAAAAAAATATTGGGGATACCGCATTAATTACCACCATGTCACAAATTATCTCCACAAATAAAACACTCACATATTACATGAGCACCCCAAATGTTAATGTCCATATATTCATAGCACAAAATCATATTGCACATATCCAATAAAATTGCAATAAACATATATTATTATGCAATTGTCTAGGCATGCTTTAATATAATAGGAGTATTCATTAGCATATTTGAATCACAAAAAACATGCTAGCATAAATTGCAATTACAGAAATATAACTTAAATTGCAATCACAAAAATATCGCAATTAAAATAATCATGTTTAGGAATTAAAATCACATAATATTGCAATAATAAATAATGAAAATAGCATAAATTGCAATAAATTTTTTACAATAATAAATAATCAACATGGCATAAATTGCAATCACAAATATTGCAATAATAAAGACACTTATTTTTTAAGTCATGCTCCAATTTTCTATAACACAAAATGGAGAAAAATAAAAAATATTTAGACTTATAAATAATAAAAATAAAATTTTCAACCACCCGGAAAGGTTGCCCCATTAGATATAAATTTTCAGAAAAAAACCAAATTCCTTTTTTTACTGAAAAACGAATTTTCAAAAAAACTAAAAAAATGCAGCCAAACAAAGCCCTAGCCGTGAGCCAAAACTGGAAAAAAAAAAATGTGAGACATGTTCCTGATTTGGCCCATAATTTGATTTCCTGCTCTGCTCTAGAAGAAGAGGGGCTTGAAGGGAAATGGGGTAAAGGGGTAATGAAAATCAAAGGGTTCCCTTATCGTTTTTAAGGCCGAACGAAAAAGGAACTTGTATGTCTTCACTGTGAAGTATGAATCTTTTGTTGCATCTGTTTTAAATTCCAGTAAAACTGACCTTGGGCATAAAAGACTTGATCATGTCAGCCTAAAAGGTCTTGAACTGTTATATAAAACTGGCCATGTGAAACAAAAACCTGATGACATGAAATTCTGTGATGAATGTGTTCTCGGAAAGCAACATAAAATGCATTTCCCATCATCATCTTCCCCTAAACTCATATCATTTTCTTGCATTTTAGATTATGTACATACTGATGTGTGGAGCCCTTCTAATGTTGAAACTCATGGGGGAAACAGATATTTTCTATCCATCATTGACAACTACTCTAGAAAAGATTTTGTTTTCTTAATGAAACAAAAATCTGAGGTTTTTGAAAAATTCAGCATCTGGAAAACTCTGGTTGAAAACCAAATTGAAAAGAAATTGAAAGCTTTGAGAACAGACAATGGTCTGGAGTTTTGCAACAAACAACTTTCTGACCTATGTGAAAATTCTGGCATAAAAAGGCATAAAACTACTCCATACACTCTTCAACAGAATGGTGTTGCTGAGCATATGAACATAGCATTGCTTAATAAAGTAAGATGCTTGTTAATCAGTTCTGGATTACCAAAGTCTTTTTGGGGTGAAACACTATTAACTGTTGCATACTTGATAAATAGAACCCCTTCTGTGCCTTTGCTTGGTAAAATTCCTGAATGTGTATGGACAAATGCTGATGTGGATCTTTCTTCTCTTCGCATTTTTGGCTGCTCTGCGTTTGCCTTAGCAAATGGTGATAAATTAGATCCTAGGTCCCAAAAATGTGTTTTCATTGGTTATCCTAATGGGGTTAAGGGGTACAGATTATGGCTAAGGGACCAACTAGGTTTTAAAGTAAAAATCAGTAGAGATGTCATCTTTAATGAAACCGAATTTCCTTGTTTGTCTAAGTCCCCTAGAAAATATGAGGAGTATAACATAGAAAACACCTTGAATAAGGTGGAGGAACCCACTGAGGACAACCAACAAGAGGAGGAAAACATAGAAGAAAGTCCAAATCCTGATAATGATAATTCTGAGAATAATGGCCTTAATCAATATCTTCTTGCTAGGGATAGACAACAAAGAGAACCTAGAATTCCTTCTAGGCTCAAAGACTTTCACTTAGCTTTAAACTTGGGTAGTTTTGAACCTACTACTTATGATGAAGCTATAAAATTTTCTGATTCAAAACTATGGATGACAACTATGAAAGAAGAGATTAAGTCATTGCATGATAACAAAACCTGGGTCCTTGTCCCAAAACCGAAAGATGCTTCCATAGTAGACTGCAAATGGATTTTCAAAATAAAATAAGAATATGATTCCTCTCGTTTTAAAGCAAGACTTATTGCTAAAGGTTTTACTCAAAAAGAATGTGTTGATTACACCGAAATTTTTCCTCCTGTAGTGAAATATACCACTGTGCGCATTATTCTTGCTCTAGTTGCACAGTTCGATTTGGAACTTGAACAGATGGATGTTAAAACTGCATTTCTGCATGGTGATCTGGAAGAAAAAAATTTCATGAATCAGCCTTATGGTTTTGTTGATAAGAAAAATCCAGAGTATGTTTGTCTGCTGAAAAAATCTCTCTGTGGTCTTAAACGGTCTCCTAGACAATGAAATAAAAACTTTGATAGTTTCATGAAATCCTTGAATTTTCAGAAAAGTTCTTATGATCCATGTTTGTATTTCAAATATGAAGATAATACTACCATATTCCTTGTTCTCTATGTGGGTGACATGCTAATTGCTAGTCCTAAAATAAGCATGGTTGAATGTCTCCAGAGTGATTTATGCAAAAATTTTGAAATGAAAAATCTTGGTGATGCGAAGAAAATTTTGCGTATGCGTATAGAAAGGGATAGAAAAAATTCAAAAATATTTCTAAACCAAAGGTCAAATGTGACAAATGTGCTTGAAAAATTTTCTATGGCAATTAGCTGCTCATTTTCAACTTAGCAAAAATTAGTCCCCTAAAACTGATTTTGAAAAAGCTCGAATGAAAAACATTTTATATTTAAATGCAATAGGATCTGTCATGTATCTCATGGTTAGTACCAGACCTGATATAGCCTATGTTCTGAGTTGTTTGAGCATGTATATGTCAAATCCTGGCACCCCTCATTGGGAGGCTTTGAAATGGCTCCTTAGATATCTAAATGGTACTATTGATTCTAGAATTAAATTTTCCAAATGTTCTAAAGGTGCCGACTTAGTTGGATACGTGGAATTTCAATTATGGGAATGATAGGGATAGTCGAAAATCTACCACTTCTTATATTTTTACTATATGTGGTGCATGCATTAGTTGGAAGCCACAACTTCAGCATATTGTTGCATTATCCACTACTGAAGCTGAATATACTGCCACCATAGAAGCTTTCAAAGAAACTATTTGGCTTGAAGGTTTGCTGAAGGAAATTGGTTTTCTTTAACAAAAATTAATTGTTTTCTCAGATAGCCAATCTAGCATTCAATTATGTAAAAATCCAGTTTTCCATTTCTAACAGCGGTTCTTCCTCCAACAGTCAAGTCACTAGCACTGCTTATTCCAGCAACAGCTCTTACTGTAACAGAACTAGGACCGTCAACTCCAACTGTAGCAGCGGGAATGCCTTCCCCACCTGATATTGCATCAACGGTGGTTTATTGAACACTATAAAGATTTCGAACAACTTCGCCCTTTAAGTGACAAGGGGGTGAGGTAAGGAGTAGTATAAGAGTGGCTCGGTCACGATTTCTGAAGTGAAGAAAGAGTAGAAGCCTTACAGTCCTTTCTTTCTCTCTTTTCGAAGGAGTGAGCGAGCGGCTATCTAAGAGCAAGTACCAGGGAGAATTGAACTTGAGAGATAGAGGCCCGTCAGCGGACATAGCTTGAGAAGAACTCCTCCTCTTTAGCTCGACGTCAAGGGGCCCCAGCAGAGAGCAAAGTAAGGATAACGAGCGGAGAGAGCTCACCCTTTACTTGGAACATATAATATATCTTCCAAGATGACAGAACAAAGCATATTGATGTAGATACCATTTCATTAGAGACATTGTTAATAAGGAGAATATTAATTTTGAAAAAATTAGCACTGAAGAAAACCCAGCAGACATGGGGACTAAGTGTTTGACCTTAGAAAAATTCCAAAGGTGCATGAGCATTCTCAATTTAACATAGATGCATCTTCTGCAGTTTCCTTGTCTTGTGTTTCTTTCTTGCAAGTTTGCTATAGGGCCCCGACGTTAGGCAATGATGAGTGTACCATGATCCGACACCTTTTGGATTCGGTCCAAGGTGGAGATTGTTAAGATATGTGGCCCGAATCCTGAAGGCCCAATACCCAAACCACTCTGGAAGACTGGCCCTTCACTTGGCCCAAGCCCAACTACTCTGATCCAACTCCCTGGCGCAACCCGGTAACTCGACCCGTCTGTTTTCTTCTTTATCTGATTTCTCTTGACCTAACCCTATTCCCATTTCCAATGGGTGTCTCCTCATTTTCCCCGCCATTAATGGCCTCTGTTCTCTCAAACGCCTCCTTGTCTCTAATCATCGCCTCCAAGCATTTACTGTCTCTGATCATATATAATGATGATGTTGTTCTTGTGTCAGACACACTAACTATCTCCTACTTCTCTTCTCTCTAAAAATCCCTAACTCTCTAAAACCTTTGTGGTATTGCCTTTGTGGCTTTCTGATAAAAACCTTTGTGGTTGAGCCTGAGTGACTTTCGATCAATCTGTGCCCTGTGGCCTTCGTTGATCTGAGACCTTCGTGGTCTATGCCTTTGTGGCCGAGTAATTCCAAGCAACTAGTGGTTTTGGGTTGCAAGCCTTGGTGGCTTTTGGGTTCCGATCTCTGGATCTGACTTTCTAAGCCTTTTAAGTATTTACTGTTGATTTCTGTAATTTTCGTGTATCTTCTGTTTATCTTTTGTAAAGATCTGTACATAAGGGTTTCTGAACCCACTGTGCTATTGTGTATTTGGTTTGTTCCTGAGCTGTTATTGGAGATCGATACCCAATATATGACTTTTCGGACACAGAAGATAGAAATTAACTTTGACATTGTGGGTTTTGGTGATGTGCTGCGGGGTGGTGGAAGATTGAAGCATCAACATAACTGGAGTTGGAGTTAATGATGTTTGCGGCTATTTGTATGTTGAGCTTAATTGTACTTATGCTGAACTAAAGTCTTGTTTGGAGTCATTGTTTTGAAACCAAGTCGTGTTTTGTGTGTTTGCTGATTGTGTACTTTTGTGTGGGAATGGTTACTAGAAAAACCAAACAGTGTCTTTGGACCTTGATTTAATTATGACTACATTTGATTGCTTGGCTTCCTTAATTTTGTTGTTTTATGACTAAATTGTGAATATCTCTATATATTCATTATTATTTCTTTGATTAGTGGTTAACTCAGGAAACTCTAGCACGCATTTGGTCTCGCCAGATTCGAATCAAATACATAACAAGTGTTATACAGTTGTCATATGATTAATATACAGTTCAAGTTGGAGAGTAACTAATCGCATGAGAAGTGTATTACATTTGTTGTGCGATGGCTCGATTTTGACCAAACTTGATTTGGATAAGAAATTTCTTACTCCTCGTTTGCATGGAAATAAAAATATGTTACAACTGACCTTTATTTTCATTTTCTAGGTTGAAAATGGAATGAGTTATGTGTTAGTTCTCTCTATTGATATTGCCAGTCAGAAGCACGTGTAATGCACGTTATTCTTATTATTTCAATAAAATTGTTACATTAATAAGAAAAAATATTACTTTTATAAAGTAAAAGCACACAATCAACATAAAAATATTTTTTCTCCTCTTTATTTATTTTTTTATATTATAAAATATATTTTTTCTACATGCAATATGTGCATCTTTTATAGTACAAGTAAAAGTCAATTTATATAAGTAAATTTACGTCGAGACAATTATATACTACATCACAATCAAACACACAAAAAGACACACTCACACATATTATATGTATGTGTGTATAAGATTTACAATGACTAAGATTAATAAATAAAAACATGTGCGGTGATTATTTTCTTTATATAGAGAAGTGATGCATATAAAAATTTTAAGCATGTTAACATATACTTTACGATATAAAAATATATTAAAGTAAAAATAAACATATTTATTTAAATTTTTTTGAAAATGGTGCTTTTAATTGTGCTTTAACATTTGTTTCCAAATATTTATTCACTAAGGCTCTTATATTCACAATAAATGTTATTTTACCTTGACGCTCACATTACAGGAACAAACAATGAAAATTGGGTAAATAGAATTGGAATGATGTATGTTCCAATAATATTATAATTTAATATTAATTAATTTATGTATTCATGAATTCTTTTTTTATTTAGTAACAAAGTTCTCTAGAGTTAATATTTTATATTTTTCCTACAAATTAATCTTAATTTGTACTATAGAATTATAATAGATGTACAATAATTAGAGTAAAAAGTTAGAAAAGTATTATACCATATATCTCCAATTATAAAAATAATATTAATTTTAAAACATCTATAATCATTTCATAGGAAGTGCTTTATAGCGCTAAATACACTTTGCCCCCTGAACTTACCTTGATGTAATATTTACCCCTGAAGAATGCATAGTTACATATCCGTTTTACTAAATATATTTTCTTTAAAAATATAACAAAATATATTTGTTAATATTTTTTCCTAAAAGCGTTTAAAGTTTGGTTAAGAATATATATATATATATATTGTCAATTTCTTTCCAAAAGTATATATGAGTTGTTGGGATATTATATTTGTTGTGTATCTATGATATATATAGTACCTTATTACATCACTTATAATTTAAATTCTGTACTTATTACAAAAAATAGTTATAAAATAATTTGGTGATAATTTAATGTGCAAAATATTAAAATATATTGATAATAATATAACTATTAATGGCATGGGGTAATTTTATCCAATTAGGGGGTACGTGTTACATTTGATAGTTTAAGGGAGGGGGAGAATGTTACATCAAGGATAATTCATGGGGAGGGGGCAAAATATATTTAACCCTATAAATTTAAAGACCTTGAAGTCTAGGTCCATACGAAAGGTGTTTATTTGAAAATCTAATGTGATCAAAATATTATGGAAAAAAAAAAAAAAGACATTGCCAATTTTAGTAGAGGAATTTAGAACATACAAAGGACAATTAGTATTATATTTCAACTATATTGTTATTTAAAGAAAGCCCAAGTATCCCTGTTTTTTCATTATTTAGTACATGAGAAAGTCTGTTTCAATAAACTTTGTAAATATTTTATAAGTCCTGTGGTGTAGATATGAACATAGTCTTATAGATAAAATAAACATCTTGTTACCTACAAATTTGTGCGGGGAAATAACACTTTTCGTCCTGTAATTTAGGGTCTTCCCACTTTTGATCCCATTGATGACGGAATTCTCACTTTTGGGCCCGTAACTTCTAAAAAGTAGCACTTTTAGTCCTATGCCACATTTCCGTTAAATTTTTTAATGAAAAACACCACGTGGCCATTAGGGCCTTTACACTTTTGGTCCCATATGTTATTGGATTCTCACTTTTGGTCCCATATGTTATGAAATTTGTACTTTTGGTCCCATAAATTTCAAAAAATAACACTTTTGGTCCCATGCACTTAACGGCCATGTGGCACTTTCTGTTAAATATCTAATGGAAAGAGTTATGGGATCGAAAGTGCTACTTTTTGAATGTTACAGACCAAAAGTGAGAATCACGTATCCAGTGGGATCAAAAGTGGAAATGCCCGAAGTTATGGGATGAAAAATACTATTTCCCCAATTTGTGCTTATACTTAAAAATAAAAAGTTGTCTGTGATCAAAAACCCCCTCAAACAAATTAAGCTACTTATGTAGTTTTGATTCTCAAACAATTTGAAGTTGCAATTTTAGTATTCAAACTAGTGTTTTTTGGTGTTTTTGATCATTTGTCAATAAAATCGTTAAAGTTAACAAAAATTTCATTCGAAGGGGAAAAATAACCATTTTCCTTTCATTTTATGGTATTTTTCAAGCTTTGGCTCAACGTACTTGTTTCCCCCATTTTTGTTCAAGCTTCAAGAGAGATAAAATAAAAAAAATGGACGCAACAACTTTTCTATATATTTTAATAAAATATTGTTAATAACTTGTTTTCTATATAATGTTGTAGCTCGCATGTGAGTTGGGGGATATATAGAAAATTATGAGGATGTGGGAGTTTTTGGTGGTTTAAACTACCTTATAATCGAGAATTTTGAAGGAAACAGAATAAAACTGAAGGTTTGTGACGTGTTTGCTGGCTAGAACACCTCATTACTCATTTAGACGATGTTGATGTGGACTTGAAGATCCATCGTATACTTGAATTTTGAAAAGCTTCTTCGGGTGCCAATATCATGTTTAACTAAAGTCCTCTATTCATTACAAGTAAGCCTCCCCCCCTTCTCTCTCACACACACAACCACGAAAAGAACGTATATATCGTTATGTTAGTGATAAGTGCATAATCTACCACGTAAATGGGGTTAATTTCTCTTGTAAGCGTTAAATGCTCCTACACATATGGAATTTTTGTACTTTCAACATGGAAAGTTTTGATGAGATGCAACATGACAATATTGAGCTAAAAAGTGGTAATTGGAGAGAATTGAGGAAAAGAAGGAAATTGTGGCAGATTTACAAATTTTGTTAGACGCGTCCACATTTAACACAACAACAAAGTCAATGAACAAAAAAGAATGTACAAATTTTGCTGCTGAAGAAGAGATGAATGTGCGATCTTAATTTTGTATATTAGATTAAGGTTTTGATAATGTTTTTCTTTGCCTTGGCATATGTATCCTTTACATTTTTCTTTAATTCTTATGTTAGTGTTTGTGATTTGTGAGATATAATTCAAATTTAAATTTCTTTAACCAACATGATCATATAAGCAAATTATTACCTAATCATTCAAAATAAAATAATCTATATAATTTTCTCTGATAATTTCAATAATGAAACATGATAAAATCAAATTACAAATTATATAAGAAGAAAAGTATACTCCTAAAAAGATATAACAAATTATTAAGTATTTTGTCTTTCTTTTCCTTTTATTATTTAGCTTTTTTATATTTTCTAGACCTTATTGATTAGCCAAATCAAGACATAAAGTGAACATAAAATGTAATAGTGTAAAACAATTAGCTTTCTTACTTTTTTTTTTCTTTTCTAAATTTGAGTATTTAACAACTAAAATTAAATAAATAGTTTCGAAATTATATCAGGGCTCATTAATATGAATATGTATTTTACAACAAGTTTATATTTCAATAATTGTAGAAAAAAAGGTGTATATCCAAATAATATTACAATTTACTATTTATTCAAAATATGTAGTTTTTATTTAGCAAAATTCTCTAGAGTTAATATTTTATATTTTTCCCTTATGTTTTCCTATAAATTAATCTTAATTTGTGCCTTAGAAATATAATAATTAAAATGTGTCAAAAGTTACAAAAGTATCATTCATATATCCCCACTTATGCAAAATATTAATTTTAAACAACTATAATTATCTAATATGAAATACTTTATATACATGTCACCTATGGAAAAAAAATTCCTTGAATTTTATTTGAAAATATACTGTAGTCAAAAAGTTACAGTAGAGGAAAACACATTGCAAATTTGAATAGAAGAATTTAGAATACAAACATGATACTTGGTATTATATCTAAGCTATATTATTACTAAAAGAAAGCCCAAGTATCTCTTCTTTTTCAATAATTATTAGTATATGATAATTATTATTTTATTAGGTATTAGAAAGTCTATTTTAAGAAACTTTTCAAATATTTCATAAGTCTAGATATAGATATATATAGTCTTACAGATAGAATAAATACCTTGTTATATACAAATTTGTGTTTATACTTAAAAGTGAAAGTTGTGTGTGTTCAAATGACTTCAAAGAATTTTAAATTATTTAGTTAATGGCAGTTGATCATCACTAAAAATTAAATGTTAATTTTATTTAAAAAAATTATTTAATTAATAGCTCCCTTGAGTCTTCTCCTATGTTTCATTAGACTTTTCTTTTCTTTTCTTTTTTTCAAAAGCTACCCTAGGAGGGTAGGGAATTTTTAGGGGAATTAGGGGAAAGTACAATACATATTCTAAACTAGAAAATGGGGAGTACTACTCCGTTTACAAAATATCAAATCCTAAGCAAAGCAAAAAAAGTAAAATGAAAGAAAATTAATTACATATCAAGGTGGATTCCAAATGAGCCTCGGTAGTATCTGCATCATTATGGAGCCCAAAATAGGCCCAACGAAACCCCCAGTCCATCTATGACTAGACCACATCTACCGTCGAAAGCTCACAACCCCAGGAAAAACAACCTGAATCTCATACGACTTACCCAAAAACTGTTGCTAAAAAGTCAAAAGGGAGTTTTGGTCCACGAAAATGCTACTCATCATCTTGAGGAGGGGGGGTTTGAACAAGATCTCAAAGCACTCCGAGTTTGAATCCTACTATAGGAAAATTGTTGCTCTTACTTGGCGCTCCTCCTCTGCTATTGGAACGAGTAGTCACCGCATCATCATTCTCAAATGATGCATTTCTCTTATATTTGCCTTGAATGCGTGCATCCTCGAAAATAAGTTGTTAGCGACGATTTTCCTCCACTCCATAAAAAAACAACAACGATGTGCATAATAGTGTATGCCTCAAACAGAAAGGCGTCTGCACCCCTTGTTGAGGCACACTTGATGGCTCCTTCCTTGTATTAACTGAAGGAACAGTGTTTTTGACCTATTTTCAGCAGTCAAATCCTCCTCGTTAACTTCTCGATGCACATCCTCATGTGGGCAGTTTGTAGAATTATTATCTTGATTTTCCTCATTGTTCTCCTTTTTCATTCTAGTTTTCTCTTGAGATTTTTCATTCTTATCATTTGGTCCACATTCTTTATCTTTCTCACCACCCTCAGCCACTTCATTAGAGCAAAATTCTTCAATCTCACTATCCCAATTCAATTTGTGTTCATTTGTTGGTTGATTAATATCATCAACCCCATAGTTTTCTATTTCATTGTAATTGTCAACAACAATATACATTTCTCAAGTCTCTTCTAACAAGCAACAATATCAACATCATTCATCCCAATAAATCCCATAGTTTTTTTTACCAGACAAATCACTAACAACAGGATCCACGAAGTTATCAAGTTTTTCATCTACAAGGGCCAGTGGTTGAGAAATACTTATATTTTTTTTCGAGATTTTTCCCCTTCGCATGCTCCTTGTTTTCCTTTTGCACTGTCTCATTTCCACTCTGATTCGCCACATATGATTTGCTCTTTTGTTATTCTCAATACAATATTTTTCCTCATGGCCCAAATGCGACAACAAAAACAATAGGGAGGGCAATTCTCATAAATAATTTATTGGAGAAAATTCTGCTACCGGCTCTCACATACACCTTGTTGACTCTAGGCTTCAACAAATTAAGTTCAACGTAGACTCGAGTGAGGCCAGGCCTAATGATATCCACTGTAGGGTCATCAATTTTTAGTGGTTTTCAACACAACTAGTAACTGCAAATAACGTCTCTTTTTAAAAGAAATGGACTGACAGTTCCGAAAGGCGGATCCAAACAGGAGTGATCGATGATTTTACCCTTGCATCAAAATCAGGTGTCCACTTGAAAACCTTCACAGGAAAACCGCCAAAATTCCAATCTCCTCAAAGTTAAATGCGTGTGAAATATTCCTCTAATATGAAATAAAACCTAACATGTTTGTAGTTAATATTACCAATTGCGCAAAAAACCTTCAAGCCCAGTTTTTCAAACTTTTCACGAAGAAATTTTTATCCTGGTGTGACGTGTGAAAAATTTCCAACCAAAGCAAATTTGGAAGGGACTGCAAGCTTATTCATTTCTTCTTCTGAAAAAAAAGAATACCCAGTTTCCCTTTGAATTGAGAAATCTTCCCTAAGTTGTCGTCTTCTCCATAGAAACTTTTTTTTTTTTTTTTTTTTTGTGTTCTATCTCCCTCAATCCTGAATGAGGTGGAGGATTTTTTTGAGAATTTCAACGAAGGTCCATTTTTGTAGGTGGTTTATCAGGAGGTGGAGGTTGGGGTAGGGGAGGAGGTGGTAATGTAGCCATGAGTGAACCAAAAAAAAAAGATAGGAAGAGAGGGTCGTCGGAGAAGTGGCCGCCCACGACAAGGTAGGCGGTGGGTGTGGTGGGAAACGATTAGCAAAGGATGGGCAATGGCATGGACCGGCAACCAGACGACGGGTGAGGGAGAAAAAGACGGGGATGAGGGTGTTCACGGCCAATTTTTTCAGGCGGGAAAAATGATAGAAGACGCCGACGGCAGGGAAATCAGTGCTGGGGAGGGGAGGGCTATCCAATGGTGGTGGTGTGCTGGCGATCTGACGACAGACGATGGGGGAAAAGTTTGTAAAAGAAGGGGCGGCGGGCGACCATTTTGCAGACGAAAAAGTGGCGATAAGTCGCTGGAGGTTGGTTGGTTGAGAGTGGGTAGAAGCACAAAATGACTGCTTGAAGATGGGCTTTCAGGCGGTCGGTGGGAGACAGAGATCAAACATCGAACGACCAAAAAATGAGGCAGGAAAGGCCAGATCTAGAAATGGGTGGGAGCTGCAGCCATAAGCGCGTAGAGGCGCGTACGGCGGCCGATCGCCGGCCGATCTGGTGGAGGTTGGTCGTTGGGCTGTCAGGAGACCAATTTAGTAGAATTTAAGTATATCGACCAATACTTCAAAGCATTATATATTCAGTAGCTCAATTAATAATCTTTTTCCATTAATTAGGCATGAGATATATTATCTATAATGATACCAAACTGAGTTTACTATATATGCTAGTTTAATCCTTATAAAAAATATATATGTTAGTTTAATGATGTTGTTCTAGTCGTTATAGAAAGTTAAGAAACTAAAAATATCACAAATTACTCCTACTTTTATAATATACATATACAGCATAATATACAAAGATGATTTATAATATATAATAAATCATAAATATGTTAACAAATATAATTATATAATATAATATGCATATAGATTATTTTTGCTAAACTTCTATTATAATTTAATGTTGTATATGATTATAACATCTAATAAAGGGTAGTTTTAAATTACTTATGTAATATATACCGTAAAATACACTTTTCTATCTTGAACTATAGGCCATGTAATACTTACTCGAACTCCCTTTCTATACACTTTCCCCCTGAAATTAACTATTAATAGCTTTGACCATTTCCTCGTTAGAGATTTCGTCCATCCCATGCCCAATCGTCAATATTTTGCCACGTAATTGTTGATGTGGATAACTACTTGGTATAAAAGAAAAAAAAAAAACAAAAGATTTCAATTGTAACAAAAGACCATTAAAATTGTGTGTTTGAGAAACACGATGGGAAGAGAAAAAAATCCAAATTCTGAAGAATGAAAGCCATTCAAAAATTTTAAATTCCTCAATTATGGCTTCGTTTGACCCAACCCCTCTCACCTCACCCCCTCCACCATCTACTACTTTTCCTCTCTCAGCCCGCATCTCATTTCTTCAACCTTTGCCACGTGCGTCAGCCTCCACATGTTATCCCCCTTCCTCCCACACCCTCAATTTGTTTCTCTACCCATCCAGGTTCATTTCGGCGTGCTTTGCATAAAATAGTTTTGGAAGCGGTGCCCGGAATCACTCCATCCCCTACTCTCTCAACCAGTTGAACATGAGGAGATCGATGATGATGAATTATTTGGTCAGGATTAGTGCAGTTGAAAGAGACTTGATCAAGGAGAGAAATTGGGATTTTCAAACGACTTTCATCATCTAGACTTTGGGTTCTTCTCTTCTTTGAAGTGTGATTCTCAAACACTATTTCAAGGATCTTCTGTTACATTTAATTATTTTTTCTAATGTTGTGGCCAAGTAGTGGTCCACATTTGCAAATACGTGGTAAGTTTTCTTATGATTGGGTATAAGTTGGATGGAATCTTTAACAGGGAACGATCAAAGTTGTTGATCATGAATTGCAAGGGGCAAAGTGTATAGAAAGGGAGTTGAGGAGGTAATTGTTACATAGCCTATAATTAACTGGAGGAAAGTGTATCTATACTATTATATAAAAGAAATTCCTTTTCTACTCACAAATGGACGTTAATGACACCACCGCACTATTTTGTTGTAATACCAAAACTAATCCTTAATTAATATGATAATTATTTTATTCAATTTTTTGTATTTTATATTAATTGATAAATTAATTTTTTCTTTATTTCCTTCTTTTTTTTTATGTGATGTGTTGTGTTTATATTTTTTACTCTTATTTATAATATATTTTAAAGCGTGAAATGTTATTTATTATATACACGCAAGAACGGCGTGCCACGACGACTAGTATATTTTATTTGAATGAAAATGTGTATGCATATATCATCATCTATACTATTTACAACTCATAAATGGCGGTTACTTACACCGCAACACCAATTTTTTGGTTATGCCGATAATACCCCTAAGTTAGTTTTTATTTCTTTTCTTTCTTTCTTTCTTACTTTCTTTTTTTTAAATGCAATGTGTTGATTAATATGTATATTTTCTTATTTACAATAACTTTAAAAGCATGCAAGATTATTTTATATGCACGCAGGGACGGCGTGTCACCGCCGGCTAGTTTACCCAAATATATACATCCCAAGATTATACAGTAAAACCTCTATAAATTAAAAATGTTAGGACCACATCATCTTATTAATTTAAAGAAGTATTAATTAATCAATAAATTAATAATTTATTAATTTAAAGAGATTTTTTCTGATTCAACGAATCTACATTATTCTTTATAAATAAAACATATACATTGTATTGACTAATTGAATCATATTCATGTACAATGTGACTAATTAAAGTTATAAATCCCCCTAAAAAAGAAAAAAAGTTCATTGTAGTACGTAGTATTAGTTAAAACATAACAGAAGTTCATGTATGGTAAGAAAATCAACCACTATATACACAACATCAAATATTCCTAAATAGTCAATCTAAAAGGTGTTCAAATACATAAAGCACTATGTCAGTATTAGAGAGATCACCCCATATGCATTCAAAAAGATTTGCAATAGTCAATTGAAGACACTCAAGCGATCATCTGAGTACCTTTAGGCTAATTTAGAAAAAGGAGGGGATACCAAGAGACACAAATCTGAAAAATATGTAGAGATGGAGAAGGTTTTTTATGAGGGATTTTTCCTATACCAAGAACGTGTAAACATCTCCTCAGAGCTAATTTTGGAGAAGGCAAGAGACATGATAAAATTTTTATACCCTCAACAACTTCCTGAGGCGTACAAATTTTCTCTAGGTTGGCTTGAGAAGTTCAAGCTAAGACATGGTATCAAGTTATTTCGTTGCCTTGGAAAGGGTGGTTCTGTTGACATAAAGGACCTGGAGAACAAATTGATATTTATAAGGGAACAAATAAACTAGTATCCTGGAGATGATACAATGCCTTTGCAACCAATTACGCAGAAAGAAGCACTCATAGCGGCAACAATTCTTCACGATTATTTGTGACAGTATGAGAATGTAAACCGGAACTTTTTGATGCAGTAAAGAGGAAAGTTATAAAGAAGTACAACTAGATTTAAATTTTAAGAAGAAGCAAACAATACTAGAATCATATTTTACTAAATTGTTCTAGTTATACAATATTTGTAATTTTTATAGAATTATTAATTTATAATATTGAAGAAACCATAAAGATTAATTTATCAAAATTATTAATTTAGACCTTGGGCCCAAGTTGGGACCAAGAAAATTATTATTTTAGAGAAATTATTAATTTATCGAGTATTAATTTATAGAGGTTCTACTGTATTAACTTACTTTACTTTTTATATTCTTGTATTTGTAATAAAAAAAACTATTTAAATCAATCCATCTTTTAAATTTGCTTCACGAATAAAATAAAGTTTTAATTTTTTTCCTAGTTGTGCAAATCAGGATAAAAGTAAATAATTAGTTTTTATTTTTGTTTTCTTTTTTAACTCTTATACTAACTATCACTAAAATTGTTTATAATCTAAATTTCTTGTAATAATGTCACACCCCAAAAGTAGAATCCCTAATTTAGGCCCTATTCTTAGGACGCGACCTAACCAAAATCATAACAACAATATGTTCTCTAAACTAATAACTCAATAACCAGAACAATTACAAATCGTAACCATTTCGACCATCCTTCTACATCACCTTAATCGCTTTCTTAGGTCAGCTAGCTTGACTTGTCATGCTATCGCGTGTATCTGGAGGAAGAAATTTAAAGTACGTAAGAAAAAAGCTTAGTGAGACCATGAGTGGGTGTATGTAGAAGAAAAGAATCATATAAGAAAACTCGATCAAAATACTTAAATCACATCGTATTGACTGACACCGACAATCAATCAAGCCTGTGAAGACCGTATCAGGCGAAGACCGAATCACATGATTACCACCTTATGTCTCCCAAAAGACCATTTACTACCTTATACTCCATGCAGAGAGCGACCCGGCGACCGCATTGAACTAGCCATGCCTAGGTATATGACAGCGCCAATCACACGCACACAACCTCCAGCCTGCCTGTGAAAGGACACTCAAGTTGGACTGAAAGGCGAAGCCTCAACTGGCAGCCCAATGCTACACTAGTGTGCCCTGCGAACCGTTCAGTCCCGGGCCCATTGACCGCTTTGTGAGAACCAGATGATCAAATCCATAAAGCCAGTCGAACAACAAAATAGAAAATAGACCTTTAAAGATCACATGCATATTGATTTATGATGAACTGACCAATATCAAGATTAATGACACCTCTTCGATACTCATATGGACTCTAGAGGTGACTCCCATCGTAGTTCATAATGAATACCGGAATACCAGATGACCAGAACAATAATCACGTTGTAGTAGTTAGCTTCATAAAGTTCCAAAGGCCCAGTCAACCCATATAGATAACCAAATATCATATTCATTTTCTTTCATATCAATGAACAATTTCAAGAAATATTTTGCTCAAGTTTGTCGTGGGAAAAGGACCAGTTTTTATACATATATATAACCATACACGATAACATATAATATTCCTTCAGTTTTGCAAATACTAAAATAATTTTAAATGACACTCACAGTAAAGCCCACGGCAATCTTTGATTTAAAGCTGAGCCAATTCGAAGGGATCACCTGATCAAATGTAATTAAATATCTAAACAACCAAATTTTTAGTAAGGATGAAATAACTAAATTTAACAATTCATTCATACATTATTATGAAACCTAATTAGTTGCACATTCAACCAAATAATTGTTAATGTTTTATCAACTTCAGATAAATTGAACAGTGAACCTGTATGTTTGTCAACTTTAGAGTATCTCATAATCAATTGAGTCCATAAATAAGTAATTAAATATTTTATGGAATAATTAATATTATTAACAGCCTTTCTTACTAAGTAGATATTATCTACACTATTATATTTTGCTAATCAAACTTACATTATCTATTTCAGTAAGTCAATTATAACAAAATTTATTAAACTGATTGGTCATCTAAGCATTAGCTAATAACAATAAATTCACTAACTTAACTAGCCTAGTAATTAAACGAAGGCAAAATAATTTAATCTACTAATCAGTTCTAATGAATTAAGTAAAGGAGTTCATCGATTTTTTTTTATTATTATATCAATTAATTAAGTTCATACACATGTAATTAGGTACCTAATTGATAGGTTCAGTCAAATTAAATAAATTAATTATAATAAAAATTGAATTAACAAATTTAATTAATCGGCTATAACACCCTTAATTCAAAAATAATAATTAGCCAACCATTAACTTATAAATAACCAAATTCATTAAATTCCCCGATTAAACATAAGATGACTAGCAGAAACAATTAATTTATATACTAAATTAATTTATTAAATTGTTTAAAGACGTTAATTAGAAATTTTTCTTAAAGACCAACATGCGCACCTGTTGCTGTTGCGGAGAGAGACCTCTCTTTCATTTTGTGTATGTGTGTATGGTGTCTTCTTTCCCTTTTATATTTTTTCCTCTTTTTTTTTTTTTTAGTTTTTTTTGTATGTAGAAATGCTACTTCCTATTTATAGGGAATATAGGTGGTGCATGTTACTATGTTAGGAACGTTGGTGGCAGCACACGTGCTGCCCCACCAATTTTTGTCTCTATTTTTTTTTCCCCGTTTTTCTTTTTAAATCTATAAATTTTATAATTTAATCCCTTAATTTCTAAACTTATATAATTTAACCCCGAAAAGTTTATAAAATTTTAATATATTTGAATCATACCCTGTAATTTATTTTCTGGCAAATTCGTGACTTCTACTCTTATAAATTAAATAATCTAGTTTCATATAATTTCTTCTTTATCCTAAATTAGTTTAAGTAATTTTTTTGTAAATAATTCTCCAAACAAGAAATATATGAAAAGCAGTAGATCATTTAGTGATAATAAATTAATTTATCGAACATGATAAGTAATATATAATATAATAGGTAATTAGGGGCATCACACTCTCCCCCGTTAAAAGAATTCAGTCGCCGAATTCTAACATACACCGACTTGACCATTAAAGAATTATTCTTTTTAGTTAACAAGATTATACAAATATAAACATTTGACACTTCTAAACTATATCTTAGTCCCCTGGAGGTTCACTTTTAATGAAATATTAATTTTATCAACTTGCTATGTTACATGTCGTGGTATACTTGAACTAAGAATGTACAATCGAAATACCTACAAATATATTCTCGAGCCAACATGACCGTACTAGCTCCGTCACTAAATCACTTCCTTCTATTGTCAAGCTTCAAGATACTCCCCTCAGTCACATAAGGGTACAAGTGTCATTATCCCATATTACTAACTTAATCTAAATATTTAATAATAATTAGTATTATTATATAATTTTCTAATGTAGTTATAGTACTTACAAAAAAATGCTTCCTGAGTCACAAGGGTCCTCTTTGAATATTTCCAACACAAATATTCTCATCAACTATCAAGGCTCAATGTTCTTCCCAAAATACAAAAGCATACAAGTGCAGCATGCTAACCCAATTTACTGATTGTATCTCGTTGTATAACAGTGTTTCACTGTTCAAGTGAAACACATTTGTTGATCACTTCATATCAATTAAATATTAATTTCAATTGCCCACTAGAGAAACTCACCTAGGTTTAAGCACATAGGCATCCAATCGATTACGATGAACGAGAAGTGAAACTCCCTTGATGAGTTAAATATGATCAATTGACTTAAAATTTAACATTATCAAAAGTAATTAATATTTAGGTATAAGTTAAACCCCAAAGGTCAATCCATCTATACTCCTGACATAGAATTTACCTTATGAAGATTTACTTCTTTTTTTTTTTCAATCATCTAAATAAAATTATCTAACCAATATTTTTCTAATTCACTGCTTTTAGTGTCGAGATTTTCATAGTAAACCCAATGCAAGATACATGTTGTTTCTATTAATGAACTCTAAATTCAACCTTAATCAATCCTTATATATCATCAATATAATTCTACCAAAAGTCATCCTTAAACCCATATATTTTCTGTACATATTCGCATTACAAAATTGATTGAACTTATTGGGCTTCTATTTTTGTCCTACGTGCTGGGATAGTGAAGATGATTGAAAAGAAACTCAGAAGATTTCTGTGGGCTAAAAAATAGGAGGAAGATATACAACAAAGGTGGATTGGGTCAGGTAATCACACCAGTCTCTACCAGTAGATTAGGGATCAAATCTATGTTTGCAATTAATAAAGCTCTGATCTCCAAGCACCTATGAAAAATCATTGTGGAGCAAGACACATCAGTTTGGGTGAAGTAAATAAAAAAAAAGAGCAACTCTATATGGACACGGTTTCTACAACTACTAGTTCTTGGAGCTGGAAGAAAATCATGAAGTTGAGGACTTGTATTCTTCTAGTTATTCATTATCATACTAGTATAAGGGAAGACACTTGGCTTTGAAAAGATCCTTGACATCCACCCACCTTACTACAACAATACTTTCCTAGTAGACCATTACGGACTAGTTTGAATGTAAACTCAAAAGTCCCTACAGTACTTCTCTATGGAGGGTGAGCTTGGCCTGATTTTATGACATAAGAAGGATAGGAAATAACTCAGGATTGACCAAGTGTTTAGGGCAACAGGGATGTAAGAAGGTGAAGATTATCATCAACTAGCCAATATACCACTGCTTTAGCACTACAACTATTTCGTCACTGTCCCATCAGTCACTTAAAATAGGAGAGATTGACTACGTTGGACAAGTCTGGGTTACAACATTGTGGAGCACAATGCATATTACGTGATGATGAGGCATAGGAGTCACATTCTCATCTCTTCCTTAAGTGTATATATACTACTCGAGTTATTAGACATATCAAAGATTGATTAAGTGAAATTGGCCTTACAAACAATGGAAGTGGAGCATTCAATGGACAGCTAGGAAGCGGAGAGGAAGACATCTTGTGAATGCAGGTAATCGAGTTGTCTTGGCTCCAGGTAAATCAGGTTGGCAGGAATAGAACACAAGGAATTTTCAACGTGTTTTACGGGAACCAACGGTTGTTTCTAGACTTACAGACGAGCAAACCCGACTGGGACTACTTGTACATTATAATCCATCATCATTAGAGGTATTTTTTGTCTTTAGAATATGGAGATTAGTCTGGTGGAACAAGCTTAATTGTATGATTGTTGTATAGTACGTAATACTTATGAAATTTACCATTCACCCAAAAGTATTTGATGGAACACCAACAATGTCATCTCATCTCGCTAATAAATATCACCAAAGCTCAAATGATCTCTTAAAACATCCTAGTAATATTACTTATATAACATTTAACTGGTAATCAATTAATCCCAAAACATCAATTATAAATTGAATACCACTACTAGTGATTACTAATATCTGAACCTTGTCAATCATTCAATACAACACCTGTCACATAAGTCCCTTTTCACCTTTCAAATGTAGATTGTCACAAAAGATGTCAAATCATATTCAAAATCAATATCCAATGCAAAATCTTAATATTGTCACAATCCAAAGGTAACTACCACAACAAAATCAGTGACATGATTTCTCGGCTCAGTAATCCAATTGGAGTAAATCGAGTACCGGTAGGCCGCCCAGCAATGATCTATAATAAGTTTAGCACTCAACCATCCCAAAGATCCAAATATAACTCAAATCCTTTTGAATTTCTATTCTAACCCAATAATTACGTACGCCTTAGGTTCAAAGATCTTGTCCTAGTATAGCCACGACGTAACCTAAGCTCTGATATCACCTTGTCATGCCCAAAAGTAGGACCCCTAATTTAGGCCAGGCCATATTCTTAGGACGCAACCTAACCAAACTCATAACAACAATATATTCACCAACTAATAACCCAATAATCAGAACAATTACGAATTGTAACCATTTCAACCATCCTTCTACATCACTTTGATCGCTTTCTTAGGTCAGCTAGCTTGACTGGTCATTCTATCGCGTATATCTGGAGGAAGAAATTTAAAGTACGTAAGCAAAAAGCTTAGTGAGGCCATGGGTGGGTGCATGTGGATGAAAATAGTCATATAAGAAAACTCGATCAAAATACTTAAATCACATCGTATTGATTGGCACCGACAATCAATCAAGCCTGTGAAGACCATATCAGGCGAAGACCGAATCACATGATTACCACCTTGTGTCTCCCGAAAGACCATTTACTACCTTATACTCCATGAAGGGAGCGAGCCCGTGGCCGCATTGAACTGGCCATGCTTAGGTATATGGCAGCGCCAATCACACGCAGACAACCTCTAGCCTGCCCGTGAAAGGACACTCAAGTAGGACTGAACGGTGAAGTCTCAACTGGCAACCCAATGCTACACCAGCATGCCCCGCGAACCGTTCAGCCCCGAGCCCATTGACCGCTTTGCGAGAACCATATGATCAAATCCATAAAGCCAGTTGAACAACTATATAAAAAATAGACCTTTAAAGATCACATGCATATTGAATTTTACGATGAACTGAACAATATCAAGATAAATGACACCTCTTGGATACTCATATGGACTCAGAGGTGACTCCCAATGTAGTTCATAATGAATACCGGAATACACATGACCAGAACAATAATAACGTTGTACACTTAGCTCCATAGAGTTCCAAAGGCCCAATCAACCCATATAGATAACCAAATATCATATTCATTTTCTTTCATATCAATGAACAATTTCAAGAAATATTTTACTCAAGTTTGTCGTGGGAAAAGAACCAGTTTTTATACATATATATATAGCCATGTACGATAACATATAATATTCCTCCAATTTTGTAAATACTAATATAATATTAAATTGCACTCACAGTAAAACCAACGGCTATCTTTGGTTCAAAGCTGAGCCAATTCGAAGGGATCACCTGATCAAATGTAATTAAATATCTAAACAACCAAATTTTTAGTAAGGACGAAATAACTAAATTTAACATTTCATTCATACATTATTATGAAACCTAATTAGTTGCATTCAACCAAATAATTGTTAATATTTTATCAACTTCAGATAAATTGAACAGTGAACCTATATGTTTGTCAACTTTAGAGTATCTCATAATTAGTTGAGTCCGTAAATAAATAATTAAATATTTTATCGAATAATTAATATTATTAGCAGCCTTTCTTACTAAGTAGAGATTATTTACACTATTATATTTAGCTAATCAAACTTACATTAGCTATTTCAATTAGTAAATTATAACAAAGTTTATTAAACTGATTGGTCATCTAAGCATTAGCTAATAACAATAAATTCACTAACTTAACTAGCCTAGCAATTAAAAGAAGGCAAAATAATTTAATCTACCAAACAGTTGTAATGAATTAAGTAAAGGAGTTGATCGATTTTTTTATTTATTATTATATCAATTAATTAAGTTCATACACATGTAATTAGGTACTAATTGATAGGTTCAGTCAAATTAAATAAATTAATTATAATAAAAATCGAATTAACAAATTTAATTAATCGGCTATAACACCCTTAATTCAAAAATAATAATTAGCCAACCATTAACTTATAAATAACCAAATTCATTAAATTCCCCGATTAAACATAAGATGAGTAGCAGAAACAATTAATTTATATACTAAATTAATTAATTAAATTGTTTAAAGACGTTAATTAGAAATTTTTCTTAAAGACCAACATGCGCACCTGTTGCTGTTGCGGAGAGAGACCTCTCTTTCATTTTGTGAGTGTGTGTGGTGTCTTCTTTCCCTTTTATATATTTTCCTCTTTTTTTTTTAGTTTTTTTTTTGTATATAGGAATGCTACCTCCTATTTATAGGGAATATAGGTGGTGCATGTTGGGAGTGTTTGCGTGCATTTCTAAAAAGTGTTTTTCAGCTTCTGGATGCTAAAAAGTACTTTTGAGGTGTTTGGGAGGCTAACTTCTGCTTCTGGAACTGCTACGAAAAGCACTTTTAAGCCAAAAGTTGGAAGCACCTTAGCGGGTGCTTCTAGCTGCTTTGGCTTTTTTGTAAATAAATTCAACTTGTTTTTAGACTACTTTACCCTCATTATAGTAATTTCAATTCGATTTTATCCTTTTTAATGTATTTTGAAAATTACTCATCTAAAGTTGATGTTAGAAATTTTAAATAATTTGAATAATTTATCACTAACAAAATTTATGATTTCACATGTTTAATATTTTAAAATTTTATTATTTTATTTTCTATATTATATTATATTAATCCTAAATCATAGAAAAATATAAATTAAATTTCTACGATTAATTAAATAATAATAATTATTTTGTCAATATTGTAAGTTTATTTATTGTGTATGAATGAACAATTATATTACTTAATAGGAACATTATTGAACTAAACATTCAATTTTTCTATTAGTATTGAATATTTTAATAATATAAATTATAATCATTTTGTAAAAAATTAAATATGATATTAATTGAAATAAAACTTATTATTTTTTAGGAAAGATTTATAATCAAGAGATAAATGCAAATATTAAGGCAAATAGCATATGTTTAATACATGAGGACAAAACGGTCTTTAATCAATTAAAAATGTTTTAGAAGTGCTTTTCTCCCAAACACTACCAATTTAGCTTTTATCTACTTTTCACTTTTTTTTATAAACACTACCCACTTTTAATTCTGCTACAACTTTCAGTTTTTCTACGAAAATCCTTTCTTTAAAAGCAGAAGCTCTCGCAAACACTCCCGTTACTATGTTAGGAAGGTTGGTGGCAAAACACGTGTTGCCCCAACAATTTTCACCTCTATTTTTTCTTCCATTTTTCTTTTTAAATTTATAAATTTTATTATTTAATCCCACAATTTTTAAACTTATGTAATTTAACCCCAAAAAATTTATAAAATTTTAATATATTTGAATCATACCCTGCAATTTATTTTCTGGCCAATTCGTGACTTCTACTCTTATAAATTAAATAATCAAGTTTCATATAATGTCTCCTTTATCGTAAATTAATTTAAATAATTTTTTTGTAAATAATTCTCCAAACAAGAAGTATATGAAAAGGAATAGATCATTTACTGATAATAAATTAATTTATCGAACATGACAAGTAATGGAAAAATTGCAATTTGTCTTGTAAGTATGTGTGGTGGCAATTTTAGTCATGTATGTATCCATTTTGGTAATTTGTCCTGTAATTTTATAAATTTCACACATTGAGAATAAAAATGATCATAATTTGCTAAATGGCTGGAAAGGTGCATGTGACGTGCACGTGACCATCTTAATCAGATGCACTTTTTCGGCCACTTTGGTTATCGATGTGCAAAAATTCTATAATTACAAAACAAAATTATCAAAATGGATTATTCGCACATGATTAGAATTGTTATTGCCCCATACTTACAATACTAAAATAAAAATATTTCCTAAATTGGCGTAATATTTTATGGAAGGAATTGAATGGAATAAGCATAAAGGCCATAGACTAATTTTATTAAGTTCGTACATTCACTCCATAAACATAGACGGATTTAATTCATAACCTAAGTTTTCAATAATATTATTATGATTTCATAATTAGTATGATAAAGATAATTAATTATGAATCACTTATAAAATAAGTAATCTTATTCTAAGTTTGTTTTTCTTAAATAATTTATTTTTTTATAAAAAATAAGTAGCTAATTTTATTTAAGGTAGTTGTTCCTAATTTAACTTTATTTTTATTGAACTAGCCGA
Source organism: Sesamum alatum (assembly GCA_034509735.1). NCBI lineage: Eukaryota > Viridiplantae > Streptophyta > Magnoliopsida > Lamiales > Pedaliaceae > Sesamum > Sesamum alatum. The sequence goes on from JACGWO010000009.1 coordinate 30,420,800, forward strand.
GCTATACTATTAATTAGATACCCTGGGATGTTATCTATTGCCATATAAATTATATTTTCTATGCATTTTTAGTCATTGGACAAAAAAAAATTCAAAACATTTCAACTTACTCATATTTTTATTATGTCTTATTTTGGAATTTAATTGGATTAAACTACTGGCAAATTGTCCCACAAATTGCTTCCTTCTTTCGAAGAGATGCTTCTTCGTGTTTCTAAATCGTTATTCTCCTTTTTTTGTTTGGATAAAGTATATTCTCCTAATTATATACACTATATATTTTTCCTAATTAATATTAAGATTTTTAATTAATTTTATTTAACTAGTTCTTAGTTATCAGTAAATCTCTTTATTATGATAGAACTCCGTATTATAATTCATTTTTATTAGAATTTTATCTCAATTCGACGTTGTAAGTAATTAACAACTATTATTATAAAACTTATTTTGGAATTACATGTTCATACACATTATATGAAAAGGGATACAATTGACATCACGAAAAAAGGAGGAAACTGAAAATATGAAAAATCATTCACACATTTATAATAATAATAATAATAATAATATATGATAATAACTAGTCAGAAGCGAGTGGGTTGCACGTTATTCGCATTATTTCAATAAAATTGTTATATTACAAAAACATATTATCTTTCCAAACTACACAAACAATTAAAAATAAAATTATTTTTCTCCACTTTATTTATTATTTTATATTATAAATTATATTTTTTCCTACATGCATTGTATTCATCTTTAATTTATAGTACAAGGAAAGTTCAATTCATAAAAGTATATTTGCATCGAGATAAATATATATACTACATAACGAACACACGCACACATTACATGTATGTGTGTGCATAGGATATACAATAATTAAAACTGATAAATAAATAAAAATTAGTGATTGATTTTTCTTTTGTATAAAGAAGTAAAGTAATGCATATAAATATTTAAGTATGAGAATCAATACTTTACGATATAAAAATATATTAAAGTAGAATCAGCATATTTATTTAAATTTCTTGACATGGTGCTTTTTAATTGTAATTTAATGTTTGCTGCCAAATATTTGTTCAGTAAGACTCTTATACATGTTACTTTACCTTGAAGAACATATTACCGGAACAAGCAATAAAAACTGGATAAATAGAATTTAAAATGTATTTGTCCAAATAATATTATAATTTAATACTAATTTATTTATTTAATTATTAATTCTTTTTTTATATAGTATGAAAATTCTCTAGAGTTAGTATTTTATATTTTTTGATAAATTAATCTTAATTTGTACTTTATAATTATAATAGATGTACAATAATTAATTAGTGTCAACAATTAGCAAAGTATTATATCATACACCTCCAACTATAATTTTTTTTAATTTTAAACAATTATAATTATTTCATAGAAATTACTGAATATGCCTATGCTAAATAACCTTGAAGTCTAGCTTCATACGACTTGGTGTTTATGTGAAAATTTAATGTGATCAAAACATTACTGAAGAAGGAAACTACATTGTCAATTTTAATAGAAGAAATTTAGAACATAAAAATGACAGTTGGTACTATATTTCAACTATATCATTATTAGAACAAAGCCCAAGCATCTGTTGTCACGCCCCAAAAGTAGGACCTCTACTTTAGGCCCTCTTCTAGGAAAGCAACCTAACCGAAATCGTAACAACAATATATACCACAATGGTAACCTAGCAACCAGATCAACTACGAGTCCCAATCATTTTGCTTCCTCCCCAATCACCTTGATCTCTTTCCTAGGTCAGTTAGATCTTGACTTGTTTACTTAATCGCTTATATCGTATGCCCATAAAATTAGATGTGGTCGACAACTAGACTGATATCGAAAAATATGGTTCATAATTCATCTGGAATCCCATCCTTGCAAGATATTGTTTTTGTTTTCATTCGAGGAGAGAGAGAGAGAGAGAGAGGTTGATAGTTTGTGCAATTGTATAAGTGTGGGGGTGTGTGTGTGTTCGGCGGTGTGCAAGTGTGTGTGTTCGTCAGGCCCCAGCTGATAAAGTTTGGGCTAATTTCCCCTTTTTATGTATTTTTTTTAAGACCAACAAGGCAATGGGTGTGGCTGCCACCCCGTGCCAAATGAACGAGGATTAGTGGCAGGTTGGCACTTGGCAGCTGCACAATTATCCCCTTGCTACTTTACATTTTTTTATCTTTTTTTTTTTATAATTTTGTAAAATATGTAATTTAGTCCCCTAATTTCTATATATATGATTTAACCCTAGAGACTTCTAAGATCTCAATTTAGTCCCTAAAAGATTTGATATACTTGTATTATACCCTATAATATATTTTCTAGCTAATTCGCGATTTTCTAACTCTTCAAAGTTAACTAATCAAGTTCCATATAAATTTATTTTTTATCTCAATTAACACTTTATAACTAATCTCCACAAAAAAAATATGCAAACAAAAATAAATCTTATGCATAATAATAAATTAATTTGTTAGCGATAATACCCAATTTTAATATAATAAGTAAGGGGTGTTACACTCTCCCCTGTTAAAAGGATTCGGTCCCCGATTGTAATATACGTTAACTTGTCCATTTAAGAGCTATTCTTTTCATTTGAATAAAATCATACAAATATAAGTGTTTTATACTTCCAAAATATATCTTAGTCTCTCGATATTAGCCATCCTTTTTTTCAACTTGTTGTCTTACAGAGTTATAATAGTTCCATCACTAAATTACTTTATTCTGTTATCAAGATTCAAGATACTCTCTCCATTACTTAAAGGCAACAAGCATGACATATTATTAGATTACTAACCTAATCTCAATGTGTGATAATAACTAATATTATTTATACAATTTGCTAGTGTAAACTTACAAAATACGCTTCTTGACCCACATATGCCGATTTCAATGGTTCCAATACTAAATATTCCACCAACTATCAAGGTCTGAGATGTTCTTTCCATTATATATAAGCATATATACGAGCGTAGGTATATTATCTCAAATTTTTGATCTAGTCCCGAAGTATAACAATATTTCACTGTTCGTGCAAAACTTACCTATAGATCAGTTCATATCAACTAAAATTAATTTCAGTTATGAGCAAGAAAAACTCATCAAGGCTTAAAGGACATGTACATATCAATCAACTACAATCAACAGAAAATGATATTTTCTCGACAAATCAAATACAACCAATTGACGAAATAGTATTATCAAAATTATTTAATTAATCTCTAGGTACAAATCAAACCCCAAAAGGTCAAGTTTTCTTCAATCATCCGAGTAAGATTATCTAATAAACACTTCTATAATCCACAGCTTCCAGTGTTGAGATCTTCACAATAAATCCAATACAAAACCAAAATCGGGTCTCTATTGATGAATTCCAAAATCAACTATAATCAATTTTTATATATCATCAATATAATTCCACCAAAATCGTCATTTTCCAACCCATATATCTCTCGTACATAGTTGCATTACAAAATTGAATGAACATACTGGGTTTCTATATTTGTCCTACCTGTTGGGGTAGTAAGGATTATTGAAAAGAAAATCATAAGGTTTAGGTTTATGTGGCTGGAACAGGAGGAAGATATGCAGCAAAGGAGGCATCAATCAGGTAATTATACCAGTCTCTGCTGGTGGATTAGGAATCTAATCTACGTTTGCAGTTAATAAAGCTATGGTTTGCAAGCACCTATTGAAAATCGTTGGGAATAATTGGGGAATAGGACACATTAGTGTTGGTGAAGTGAAAAAAAACTATGAATTAAAGCGGAACTCTATGTGGACAGTTTCTACGACTACTGGTTCTTGGAGCTGGAGGAAATCATAAAGTTGATGACTTAAATTCTTCCAGCTATTCAGTATCAAATTGGCATAGGGGAAAACCTTGATTTTGAAAAGATTATTAGCATCCACTCGAGATATTGCAGTAGTCCTGTCATACTGAACCATTATGTAATGGTTGGACTCAGAGTATCTATAGTACCTTTGCATGGACAGTGGACTTAGCGTGATGTTACCACAGAAAAAAGATTGAAAATCACTCAGGATTAACCTAGTATTTAGGGCCACATGGATGTAAAAAGTGGATATGGTCACATTCTCACCTATTCTTTGAGTACACATGTGCTACTCGAGTTATTAGACATATTAAAATATTGAGTAAGTGGAATTGGCCTTATGGAAAATGCTAGTCGGGCACTCAGTGACCGATTAGGAAGAAGAGGAAGACATCTTGTGAATGTAGCTGATCGAGTTGTCTAGGCTTCACTGGTGTACTATGGTTGAAAAGAACACAACGCAAGATGTTTCGACGTACTTCAAGGGAACCAATGGTTGTTACTAGCTAGTACACGATAATCCATCATCATGAGAGGCAGTTTTTGTCTTTAGGATGTGGAGAATAGTCTGGTGGAACAAGCTTAATTGTATTATTGTTGTGTATTAAATGAAAGTTACGAAATTTATCATTCACCCCAAATATATTTGATTGAATACCAACAACTCATCTCGCTAATAAACATCATGAAATCTCAAATTATCTCTTAAGACATCCTAGTAATATTACATATATGACATTTAATTCGTAACTAATTAATTCCAAAAAATTAATTATAATTCGAACATCACTACTAATAGCTACTAATCTCTAAATTTTGTCAAACAATTCATAGTACACTTGTAATATAAGTCCACTTCACATATGAACCATACTATATCTCCAAAAACTTCTTATCAAATTGAGAACCAATGTCCAACTCAAACTTATAATAGTGTTACAACCTAAAGGAAACCACCGCATTAAGATCAGTGACATAATTCCTCTTAGTACTCTAATTGTAGTAAATTGCGTACTGGTCGGCCGCGCAACAGTGATTTATAATAATTTTAGCACTGAACATCCCGAAAGTCCCCAAATAACTTGGGCTTTTTCAACCTATACTCTAATGAATTAGTTAATGTTCACCTTAGGTGAGAATATCTTGCCCTAATATAGCCTAGATAGTAACCCAAGCTCTGATACCACCTTGTCACGCCCCAAAAATAGGACCCCTACTTTAGGCCCTCTTCTAGGAACGCAACCTAATCGAAATCGTAACAACAATATATTCCCCAAAACGTAACCTAGCAACCAGATCAACTACGAGTCCCAACCATTTTGCTTCCTCCCCAATCACCTTGATCTCTTTCCTAAGTTAGTTAGATCTTGGCTTGTTCGCTTTATCGCTTGTATCGTATGCCCACGTAATGAAATGTGGTCCACAACTAGGCTGGTCTCGAAAAATATGGTTGATAATTCATCTGCAGTCCCATCCTTGCAAGATTTTGTTTATGTTTTCATTCGAGGAGAGACAGAGAGAAAGAATGGTTGATAGTTTGTACAATTGTATAAGTGTGGGTGTGTGTTCGATGGTGTGCAAGTGTGTGTGCTCGGCAGGTGTGCAAGTGTGTGTGTTCGGCAGGCCCAATCTGAAAAAATTTGGGCCAATTTTTCCTTTTTATGTAATTTTTTTTAAGACCAATAAGGCAATGGGGTGTGGCTGCCACCTCTTGCCAAATGAAGGGGGATTAGTGGCAGGTTGGCACTTGGCAACTGCACACTTATCCCCTTGCTACTTTACATTTTTTTATCGGTCTTTTTTTTTTTTTTTTTTTTGATAATTTTGTAAAATATGTAATTTAGTCCTCTAATTTCTATATATATAATTTAACCCTAGAGACTTTATAAGATCTCAATTTAGTCCCTAAAAGATTTGATATACTTGTATTATACCCTAAAATATATTTTCTAGCTAATTTGCAATTTTCTAATTCTTAAAAGTTAACTGATCAAGTTCCATATAAATTTATTCTTTATCACAATTTTAGCTCAATTAACCCTTTGTAACTAATCTCTACAAGAAATATGTAAACAAAAATAAATCTTATGCATAATAATAAATTAATTTATTAGCGATGATACCCAATATTAATATAATAAGTAAGGGGTGTTACATCTGTCCTCTATTATTTAGTACATGTGATGTCCATAAATTTTTACATTTAATTGTGAGACTAACGGGTAATTATTAAGAAAATATAAATTTAATTATAAGTTATATATTGAAATTTGAATATATTAAAATTTGAAAAGAGTAAATTGGAGCTTTACAATGTATCAACAATGTTATTTTCCTATCCGTTACAGGGGTCAGGGAGCTGGCTAGTTTTGCCAATTGATCTGCCTCCTCGTTTCCTGATCTAGGAACCTGTTGTAGTTTGGACTTATCGAACTTCTGACACTGTTGGCGGATGAGATCTAAGTACTAAATCATTTTTCCCCTTTTGCTTCGTAGTTGCTATTTATCTGGTTCACTATGAGTTGTGAATCGCTGTGGGCTCTCAAGTTTTTTGCCCCTGCTGCTTGGGCTAGCTTGGCTCCTGCTAATAATGCTTCGTATTCGGCCTTATTGTTTGAGGCCGTGAAGTAAAATTTGCGGGCATATTGCATTCTTTCGCCTTGAGGGGTTTCCAATATTACCCCTGCTCCACTTCCCTGCGCTGTGGATGACCCATCTACGAACAACTTCCACCATTGTGGTTCAGCTCCTGTCTCCTCGTTCGCCATCTTGGATATGAAATTGGCTAACACTTGGGCTTTTATGGTTGTCCTTGAGCGGTAATTTACCCCATGTTCACTAAGTTCTAATGCCCACTTCACCATCCGTCCCGAAATGTTAAGTTCAGCGGGGTGGTTAGTTAGGACTACCACTAGGTGTGATTGGAAGTAGGGGTGTAGCTTCTTTATGGCCATGACTGGGCGAAAGCCAACTTTTCTATGGGGGTGTACCTCTCTTCTGCCCTTTGGAGGGCTTTACTGACATAATAGACCGGTTGATGTTCACGCCCTTCTTCTCGGGTGAGGACGGCGCTTATCGCTCCTTCAGACACTGCTAGGTAGATGTATAGAACCTCTCCGTCTCGGGGGCTTCGTCAGTAACGGAGGGGACGCAAGATACTCCTTTATTTTCTTGAAGGCCTCTTGGCACTGTGGTGTCCATTAGAAGTTTTCTACCTTCTTCAATGCCTTGAAAAAGGGGAGCCCTTTGTCCAATGACCGAGAAATGAAACGGTTAAGTGCTGCTATCCTGCCCGTCAATATTTGTACTTCCCGAATGGTCTTTGGGGGCTGCATATCCATGATCGCCTTGATCTTCTCGGGAATGGCCTCTATTCCCTTTGGAGAAACCATGAATCCCAACGAATTCCTTCCGCACACCCCGAAAGTGCATTTTTGCGGCTTTAACTTCATCCCGTAGCGTTGTAGTATGTCGAAGCACTCTCACAGGTCTTCGACATGGTCTTCCTTCTCACAAATTTTGACCAACATGTCATTTATGTAAACTTTCATATTCCTCCCGATTTGTGTGCAAAACATGTGGTTCACTAGTCGCTGGTACGTCGCTCTTGCATTTTTCAGGTCGAAGGGCATGACATTGTAACAAAAGATCCCTTGGTCTGTTACAAAGCTTGTCTTCTCCTGATCAACCTAGGCCAAGCGAATCTGCTTATATCCTTGAAAGGCATCAAGACCTCCTCTCCCTAGCGAGCCGCCTTTTCAAGACAAAACCGTGAGGCTCATATGTAGCTAAAGCGGACAATATCTCGCACAACGGGGCACCAATCAAGTCGCAAGCCGCATTAGTACCAAAAATGATTTAGTGTCTAACTTATTATCCCTTTTTACAAACTTATCTTTTATGTGCATGATGAGGAGAAAAATATTATTTGCAAAAAGGTCCTCCAACTTACAGAAAACTACACAAGCACCCCCAAAAGGAGGTTGAAGAGGAAGTTGAAGGAAGTTAAGAAGTGGAGGTTAAAAAAGGAGTGGGCACGCAAAATGACCATCATACCCTCAGCAGATCAATTCTAGGCCGTAGGATCAAAGGGCAAAATTGTAACTTCACCCCCAAAAAATTACTATAAATAGGGGTGAATTCATTTGTAAAGGCATCTCTTTTGATATATATGAGAATTACTCTCTTTACACGTTTCTTTACTTTTTTCTAGCTTCTTGTGTTGGTTTGGTAAAAATATGCGTAGGCTACGACTTTCCAAATTTTACACCATCAGCTTGGCGCCGTCTGTGGGAAAGAGTCTAGGCATCGAAGATGAACACCAGATCAATGGCAAGAAGCGTGAAGGTGGGGTAGGAGGACCCCGAAGGAAGAGGTCGAGGCCCACGCCTCGAAGAGTCCTCCAGCGCGGAGCCTGGAGGAAGAGAGGAAGGAAGAGGGCGAGGTCCACGCCTCGAAGAGTCCTCCAGCGCGGAGCCAGGAGGAAGAGAGGAAGGAAGAAGTCGAGGCCCACGCCTCGAAGAGTCCTCCAGCGCGGAGCCAGGAGGAAGAAAGGAAGGAAGAGGTCGAGGCCCACGCCTCGAAGAGTCCTCCAGCGCGGAGCCAGGAGGAAGAGAGGAAGGAAGAGGTCGAGGCCCACGCCTCGAAGAGTCCTCCAGCGCGGAGCCAGGAGGAAGAAAGGAAGGAAGAGGTCGAGGCCCACGCCTCGAAGAGTCCTCCAGCGCGGAGCCAGGAGGAAGATAGGAAGGCAGAAGCAAGGCCCCCGCCTTGGAAAATCCACCTGCGCACCCAGGAGGGGGAGAGGCAAGGAGAGGTCGAGACTCCCCCTCAGCAGGAGCAAGGCCCCCGCCTTGGAGAATCCACCTGCGCACCCAGGAGGAGAAGCAAGGAGAGGTCGAGACTCCCCCTCAGCAGGAGCAAGGCCCCCGCCTTGGAGAATCCACCTGCGCACCCAGGAGGAGGAGAAGCAAGGAGAGGTCGAGACTCCCCCGCAGCAGGAGCAAGGCCCACACCTTGGAGTATCTACTCGCGCATCCAGGAGGAGGGGCGCACCCAGGAGGAGGAGAGGCCAGGAGAGGTCAAGGCTCCTCCCCAGTAGGAGCAAATCCGCGCCCCGCGCACCAAGGAGGATGAGGGGCAGGAAGAAGTCAAGGCTCCTCCCCAGCAGGAGGCAGGAAGAAGTCAAGGTTTCTCCCCAGCAGAGGATGCAGGAAGAGGTCAAGGTTCCTCCCCAGCAGGAGAGGCAGGAAGAAGTCAAGGCTCCTCCTCAGCAGGAAGCAGGAGGAGGTCGAGGCTCCTCCAGGAGCAAGGCCGCGCCCCGCGCGCCAAGGAGGAGGAGAGGCAGGAAGAAGTCAAGGCTCCTCCCCAGCAGGAGCAAGGCCGCGCCCCGCGCAACAAGGGAGAAGAGAGGCAGGAAAAGGTCGAGGCTCAGCCTCCACCCCCAGTTGTTTAGGTAACTCCCGAGACCCTTCACCAGTCGGTGAAGGATGCATACGTCCAAGCCGGCCGAAGGCTACAGAGGAAGAGAAAGGGTCCCCTTAGGGCAGAAGGAAGTAGGCATGAACGTAGGCCTGTGCCCCCGGAGAATTTAGCTCAAAAGCTCGATGCAGCCAAGCTACAAGGATTGGGATCGAGACCATAGCACGGAGAAACGCCACTACTTGGAGAAGGAGGTCGAGGAGCTGATCCGAAGAGATGAGAAACGCCACTACTTGGAGAAGGAGGTCGAGGAGCTGATCCGAAGAGATGACTTACGAGAATTCGTGGGACAAGGGAAACAAAAGCTCCAGGGAACCGCTTCTGGAGACAAGCACGTGGAATATGGGAGCGAAGCAGGAAGTAGAATGAGCTAGCAGGGACAACCTCCCAACTGCTTGAGTTATGAGGGTTACCTCGGGAGGCCCAATAAGAAGAGATGCGAAGCAAGAGTCACTCAGAGAGCGAGGTAAGATGAAGGAGTGGCATGAGGATAAAGCCAAAGTCGCTCAGAGAGCAAGGCAAGGTGAAGGAGTTGCAGAAAGAGCAATAGGACGTGATGCCAAACCATACCATCTTTGGCGAGAAGGCAACAACGTCGCCAGCGGATCCAAAAACGAGTTGGAGTGCGATGCACTGAGCAAGGGGAGAAAAGCTGACTAGCGTCATGAGAGCGACGTGTGCAGGGGGAGAAAGCAGGAGTGGCTTATGTGAGGGCGGATAGCGACGTCCAACCTGTGGTCCAGCAGTAAGAGGAAGGCTGCAAAGCTAGGGGAACAGATGACCAAGTACTCACCAAACATCCAAGGGTTAAGAAGGAAGCCGTCATCCCAGTGGAGATTGGAGAAGAGACACCTCGAGTGAAGTGCTATGAGCCGACTAGCAACGAAAGTGAAAGGAGAGTCGACCTGGATCTTTTGGAGGAACTAAGGAGCAAATATCATAACTGAAGCATACAGAACGTTGATGACAAGAGCCTACAATGAGAGAGTTAGACACCGAGGCTTCCAAATGGGCGACCTCGCGTTGAGGACGGCTGATGCCACAGATAACATTGGAAAGCTTGACGCCAAATGGGTTAGGCCATTTCAAGTGATTGAGATTGTGGGGAAAGGAACGTACCACATGCAAAAATTGGACGGAAAGGAAGTACCGCGTACATGGAACGTGGTCAATCTGAAAATGTATATTGTATAAATTTTTCTCGGTGTAAATTATATGAAGTTTTATAATACTTTCTTGTACCTAACATGGTGGTAATGAAATTTACTTTTTCGAGAAATTCCCAGCGCCTATATATTTTAATTTGTTGCAAAAAAATAAAATAAAATAAAAATAAAGAGAGGGACTGCCTCTCACTGGGGGACTGCCCCGAGATAATAAAGAGAGGGACTGCCTCTCACCGGGGGACTGCCCCGAGACAATAAAGAGAGGGACTGCCTCTCACCGGGGGACTGCCCCGAGATAATAAAGAGAGGGACTGCCTCTCACCGGGGAACTGCCCCGAGACAATAAAGAGAGGGACTGCCTCTCACCGGGGGACTGCCCCGAGATAATAAAGAGAGGGATTGCCTCTCATAGGGGGACTGCCCCTAATACTTAAGCATAATTCAAAAAGAGGGGGATTGCCCCTCACAGTATTTAGTTTAATATTTTTGCTTGTAAGAGGGGGATGACCCCTTATATTTGTATTTTACCTGAAAGAGGGGATGACCCCTCACCTTAATGTTTTTGTTTGAAAAAGGGGGTGACCCCTCACCTTAGCATTTTGTTTGAAAGAGAGGGATTGCCCCTCACAGTATTTAGTTTAATATTTTTGCTTGTAAGAGGGGGATGACCCCTTACATTTGTATTTTACCTGAAAGAGGGGATGACCCCTCACCTTAATGTTTTTGTTTGAAAGAGGGGGATTGCCCCTTACAGTATTGAGGTTAATATTTTTGCTTGTAAGAAGGAGATTGCCCCTTTCATTTGAAAGTTAGTTCGAGAAAAAACAACTTAACATAATAAGAGATAGAGAAATAAAATTTGATAACATAGTAAAAAAGAACCTTTGTGAAATTCCAAACGTATTTTGATAAAAAGAACTCTTAAGAAGTTCCTCAAATGACAAAGAACTCCTACAGAGCTTTCGAAGAGATCAATATGATGCGCCGTGACGCAAGGTGAAATAAATGCAACGCAACGCCACACAATTACAACAACCATTAAAGGGGCGGGGCCCCCCTCGCCACCACGGCGGCATACGAGATTGCGGAGGATGAGGGAGCGAGCAACAACATCTCCCTTCCATGACGAAAAGCGAAACACACCAAACCTCTACGGAAAAACGTGTTACAACTGTGGAGAGGAAGGGATAGAGGAATGAGTCCTTAAACAACTCTCCCAAGGATGAACCAAATATCGAGAAGCCGCAAGAGGGGAGGTGGCGCCGAGATCCTGCAAACACCAGAGGAAACTCTTCGAAGTATGCAAAAGAATTAGGAGAGAAGTGGTTGACGCGCGACCTCGAGGTTTGAAGAGGGGGGCTTGCGCTATCAAAGGAAATCGAGGAAGTTTCCAATTCCCGGTAAAACTAGCAAGTCAAATGAATGTTCCTAGTGCCAAAAACCGAAATCACCTCGTGATCAAAATCAAACACTTTAGCAAGCGAGAGAAGAGGAAGGAGGGGCAACAAGACACCTTCAACTGAAATCCGACCGAGGCGAGGGGGCCTCAGCCACATCCAGCGCCTCGGCCACGTCCAGGCCGAGGCGCATGCCTCGGCCACCTCTAGGACGAGGCAGAATGCCTCGGCCACATCCAGGCGTGGCCGAGGCACATGCCTTGGCCGCTTCCAGGCCGGGGCTTGTGCCTCGGTCAGGCTATTATCTACCATCGACGGATCCGCCATTGATGGACCCTTGACGATGCATCCTTGGACATTTTCTTGAAGTGCATAACATCCTAAAAAAACTTTCGAACTGGCAAATTATTTCTGTTTCTTCCAGACTGACGAACGAGGACTTTTGGAAGTTGGACTACAAAAGACAACTGCAAGGAAAGAGATGAAAAGCCATATAATTGAGCCAACTCGCTTCGACGTCTTTTTGGAATGTGGCTGAGACCAAGTAGGCAGGCCAAAATAAAGCAAGAGGAAGAAATTTGGAGTATCCCACCAAGTGCATATATAGAAGATAAGGAATCATAGCAAGGGAAGGAATTGAACCAAAGGTAGAATCGAAAGAGAAAGAGCCAACATGAGAAGGGTCCCAAGAAGGAAGAAACCCGTGGCAGAAGTAGAGAACCAAGGGAAAAGAAACCCGTGGCAGAAGTAGAGAACCAAGGGAAAAGAACCCATGGCAGAAGTAGAGAGCCAAGGGAAAAGAGCCCTAGTAGAAGAAGGAGCAAGAAGAAAAGAGAGCTCTAGTGGAAGGAAGATTCCCAAAAGAAGAAGACCCTACATCAAAGGGGAACATTATCAAGAAGAGGAAGACGAATCAAAGTCAGATTATTACTTGGAACTTTCAGGTTTCCAAGGAAATTCCTGAAAGTCGGGGGGCTACTGATGAGGAGAAAAATATTATTTGCAAAAAGGTCCTCCAACTTACAGAAAACTACACAAGCACCCCCAAAAGGAGGTTGAAGAGGAAGTTGAAGGAAGTTAAGAAGTGGAGGTTAAAAAAGGAGTGGGCACGCAAAATGACCATCATACCCTCAGCAGATCAATTCTAGGCCGTAGGATCAAAGGGCAAAATTGTAACTTCACCCCCAAAAAATTACTATAAATAGGGGGTGAATTCATTTGTAAAGGCATCTCTTTTGATATATATGAGAATTACTCTCTTTACACGTTTCTTTACTTATTTCTAGCTTCTTGTGTTGGTTTGGTAAAAATATGCGTAGGCTACGACTTTCCAAATTTTACACCATCAGTGCATATAAGATTAACTGATTTTGAAAGATTAAATAATAAGAAATTCATGCAATAATTAATTTTCATACTCAGTTAAATTTAATAAAAATCAGTTCTTTTATTTTTAATATCTATTAAATATTACTAAGTTGGTTCCCGAAATATGTAACGCACTTAATATGAAAATATATTATAAAATTAAAATTTACTCGTATACTAAATATTAGTTATTTTATTTTTAAGAAAAATAGTCTAAATTGAATTGACCCTTAGTATCTAATTCTTTAGATTTTAAATTTAACTATTTATTTTGATATTATCTACACAATTTCAACTTTTAACTTGAGTCGTTATAATTGTATTTTGTATTAGTTTACATCCATAATATCAAGTGATCTTCTCTGATCTTTACATTCATCTAAGATAATTTTTTTATATATTTTATTATTTAGTATCCTATAGAATTTATTATTTAAAATATTTACTTTATATTCAAAAATTCTATTAATTATAATATTCATTATATTAATTTGATATATATTTACATGTAATACTAACTTTATGTTTATTTGATATTAATGAATCAGTAAGATGAAAATGATGTATAGATATTATTATATTTACATTCTTATCCCCTAACAATAATAATATCCTAGGACTAATATAGTCAAAGTCAAAAAGATGAAAGAAAAAATTGTCATGGATTTATACATTTATATAGTACTAGAAAGTATCACGTGCAAAATATATTTTTAGATTTGAATATATCACTAAATAAAATTCGAGTCCTTACAATTCAAATTTACTTTTCATAATTACTCATTAAGTATGTTTAATAATTTTGTATTGAAACAAATTAAAGAGAAAGTAAAATAAAATATATAAATAATTCAATATTAAAATAAAATTAATTAGTCAAACTAATAAATTAATGCCAAAGTAAAATAAAATATTTATATAATTCAGTATTTCATTAAAATTAATTAGTGTCACTCCCTTCATGTTTGATTTGTAGGTTATTTTTACCTTTTTTTTGTCTATTTCTATTTTATTTCTATGTCAATAAAAAATTTAATTTAATTAGACATAGTATTAGTATTAATCTATTTATTTTATGTTTTTACAAAAGAATAACTTCGATTTTGGTCCCGTAAGTTAGGCACCAAAACTCTATTGAGCCTCATGTACAGACCTCATTAATTTTGGTCTCAAAATTTTTTATAATTATTAAAATCAGTCCTCTCTACTAGTTGATCATCTAACTAGTGGCGAGATTGCTTTTGAGAGGAAAAAATCGATAAAGTGAGAATAAAAAGTCAAATTTAATAGCTCCATATATTTTGTGTATGGTAAGTATGGGGCTGCTAATTTTAGCATTTTATTCTAGCTTTATCGTCAATTTTTCCCTCCAAAAGTAGTCTCTGCAGAATTAGCTTTGATGATTTTAAGAAAACTTGGACATCAAAATTCAAAAAATTGAAATATGGGGTACCAAAAATTATTTAATATCTAACTTATGATCGTTTATTTGCCAACAATATTAACTTATATAGAAAATTCATTGAAAAATCAAATTGAGTAGGTTCTTCCATAACCTTTTCGAGGAGAGCTATTTAATCTATATTATTTTTTGTTTTTATTTAATATTTCCCCGAATATGTAACTTACCTATTTAATTCAGCTCTTTCTCAATGTTATTTTTATAATTTAAATTTTTATTACTAATTAAATAAAATAGATGATAAATAAAATAAATAACTTATCCTACCTAATAATCAAAAGGGTATAATTGTAATAAAATATTGTTTCCAAGATATAGTGATTAGATAAAAAATAACGATAGATGAATGAAAAAATTAGTAGCCTTTTGTTTTTTCTCGTTTTACTTCCTATATATAGAGTGAGGTTGACATCATTATTGCATCTATTTCTTAAAAATACTTTATTGAAGTAATGGGGTCAGGTGTAAACGAAAAATTTTCCATCCAAAACCTAACACAATGGGGTCAGGTGTAAACGAAAAATTTTCAAGGGAGTGCAAGTATAATTTTAAAACTGAAAGTATGATTTCACATTTTCAAAGGATGTTTAAGTATATTTAACTCTAAAAATAAATATGTTTAAAGATATTTATCAATATACATTTCATCACCCATTAGTACAATCCTTAAACTTATAAATAACCAATTCAAGTGTGTACCTTAAAGTTATATTTATTTGTTTAAATAAAAGAGAAGAAAAATAAAATAAGTAATTAATATGTGATATTTGCACGTGCACCAGGAGAAAAAAGCTCTTTCACAACGTTGCTGATATAATTTAAATTCTTATTATTATTATTATTTAATTACAGGAAAAAGAAGATAAATACATTTTGTCACCATAAGTGGTTATTATAATCCCCTCAAACTTAATAAATAATTGTTAACAAAAACACACCCGATTCAAGTGCGTACTTTAAGTTATATTTGGGAGGTGAACCAAAGTAGAGCTTTGGCCCTCGTCCTCATTGATGCGTCGGATTTTTGATTCAGTTGCTGGTCCGAGGGCTCTTAGAGTCCCAGTAGTTTCTTCTAACTCTCTAGAATTCTCTGAACCTCCTAAAAGAACTATTATAGAGTAAAAAAAGAAGATAAAGAGGTAATTCAATAGTTCTATACCTCTAGCATCTAACTCAGAGCTAAAACAGCTAGCTCATTATCTCATAAGTCCAAGTCCAGGCTCGACATCTAGCATCTAGCTCCTAACTCCTAGTTCATAGTCCAAATGGGATAAGAACAGTAAACCAACTTACTCTATTCTATTTATTGGGTTACTTACACTGACTTCCCCTACGACTACAGGAATATACATATTCCCACTTCTTACTAAGTAAATTACATAAACTTCCCTTTCAAGTATATCTACCTTACAAATTACCCATTGCATTGGCCAACTTAACAAATTTTGCTGATGTCATAAAAAAATGATCTAAACTTCTTATAATATCTTCAACCTAAATAACTCTATTTTGTATGACTTAAATACCCCTATAGGGTAATTTGTTACTTTTAAAGTTAAAAAAGATGTATATTATAACTTTTAGTATATTTTTTTATAATATTTTTTAATCACATATTGTGTATGTATAAGTTATGATATTAATTTCTATGGCTAACAATCATCGAAACTTGCAAATTTTGTTGAAATTATATTATTTTATAGAAAGTAATAAAATAAAATTTATATTATTCAAATGTTAAAAATATTGAGGCAAATTTCAATAGTTTAGCCAATTGTACTATGTCAAAATAAGTCAATTTTAATGTAATTTTACTATGACCTCGACCCACCATGACGCTGGTGCTTGCGAGCGACCACATCTATCGTCATCAAAGGGCTGGCGGGTGGAGATGGATACTAGGGATGGTGGTGCAATTTTGTGAATATGCAATGACTGGTAATAGAATGGTGATATTGGAACTATAAAAAATTTGAGAAACAAGAAAAATGATAGAGAAAGGTAGGGTGAGGAACACAATGAAAAGAAAAGAAAAATAATTAATTTGAAAAAGAATTAATTTGAAAAAGAAATGCTTGAGGATATTTGGTCCACTTCTATTTTTAATTTTATTAAATTATTTTTAATTTTATAAATAAAGGCAAAATGATCATTTCAACACCTATCGTTAACACCTATTAGTTAGATGGGACAATTTGTAATTTTCATAATAAAAGGGAAAAATTTGTATATTTGCATTGTAGTAGGGGAGGTCGGTGTAATTAACTCTTATTTATTTAAATGAAAGGGCAAAAAAAATAAAAAAAATAATCAATAAATCAAAATATGAACTAATCTTAACCAAAAGAGTAAATGCTACATTTTAATCCTATGTGGACCTAGAAAAAAGTCAATGTCTTGCATAATTCAAGTGCATATTTTAAAGTTATATTTATTTATTTAAATGAAAGAGAAGAAAATATAAAATTAAGAGAGAGTAAAAGCCACATTCTTACCGTACAATTTATTAATATGTGATATCTGCATGTTGACTTAAAAAAAGAGCTATTTCTTAAAGTTTCTTTCGTAACTTAAATTCTTATTTAGAATATAAATAAAATAAAATAGCTTATTACAACTAATATTCTTTAAACCAATTTTACATGTGCTTTAAAAGAATAGTTTTTTATAAGCTAAGATATTTTTTATATATAGTTTTGTCCACTAAAGATGGTTACAAGCCTTGTTCAATGTTAACTTAGAAAAAAGAGCTCGTGACATTAAAAGGACGATCATAACAACAAAACACACCCAATTTAAGTGCATACTTTAAGTTATATTTATCTATTTAAATGAAAGAGAAAAAAAATAAAATAAATAAATAATAATTAATAAAAGAAGATATTTTTTTATCAACATACATTTTATCCAACAATAAAATAAATAATTAATAAATCAAAACAGATAAAATGTATTAATTTGAACCAAATGAGAGTAAAAACTATATTTTAACCCAACATTTCATTAATATGTTATATTTCAATGTGGACCTAGAAAAAAGAGCACTTTCTCAATGTGACTTGCATAACTTAAATTCTTATTTCTATTTAACTACACGAATAAATAACTTATTATACTAACTGATATTCTTTAACCAATTTTCATTAATCTTACATGTACATTAAAATAATAATTTTTTTTATATAGAAAGCTGATATTCTTTAACCAATTTTTATAGAACGGTGGTTATTTTGTAAAAAAAAAAAAAAAAAATAACATACATTTTGTGCAATAAAGGTGGTTATGATAATCCCCTCAAACTTAATAGATAACTAGTTAACAATCAATGTGTTCTTTAAGGTATATTTATTTATTTAAATGAAAGAGAAGAAAAATAAAATAAATAATTAATTAATCAAAACTAATAAAATTTAACCAAAAGGAGAATCGACCCTACAATTTATTAATATGGGCATTTCATATAAAAATAAATGTGTTTAAAAAAATAATTGTCAATGCATTTTCTTAACCAAGAATGCTTCAAGCTTAATAAATAACTAGTTAACAAATTACACACCCAATTCACGTGTGTACTTTAAGTTATATTTATTTAATTAAATAAAAAATAAATGACCAGTTAATAAATTAAAACTTATAAAATGTATTAATTTTGAACATATGTGAGTAGAACTTAATCAAAACTAGTTAACAAAATATAATTAGACACTAGAGGTCTATTCAATTTAGACTTTTTTTTTAAAAAAATAAAAACTGATAATTAGTTATCAATAAATTTCAAACTACTCATAAAAAATGGGACTGATGCTTAGCTCCCCATTTTTTCTTGGATTCTATGTAATTTTGATTGTGGGAACCTTGTTACACCAAACTTTGTGTAAGTTTTCTTTCCCCAATTATCATTCTTGTAGTCAGACTAGATTTTCCTAGATTCTATGTAATTTTGATTGGTCTGCTCAATTAACATGTAGAGATAAAATGAGATAAGATATAGCTGCAACAAAATCTGAAATATTTATGTAGTTAGTTTAATCTTCTAATGTGACATCAGACACTACAATCATATTCTTGTCATTCACTGATTCACTGTGCAATATTCTATCTCAAATTTCATAAACAATAAATATAATGTCGTTCTTGAATCGACATTATAATCGTGGTCTGATAGTTATTGT
This sequence comes from Sesamum alatum, assembly GCA_034509735.1. NCBI lineage: Eukaryota > Viridiplantae > Streptophyta > Magnoliopsida > Lamiales > Pedaliaceae > Sesamum > Sesamum alatum. Next base: position 30,439,706 of record JACGWO010000009.1, read on the forward strand.
CTTTGTTCTTGGAACTCACTGCTTCACCATTTAATTTGTATAATTATATTGATCTTGAATTTTTCATTTAATTTTATATATGATGTTTTTGACATCTGGGAATTAACATGAGTTAGAATCGTAAGAGCAAGTATCTTAGCTTTGGCCGTGCAGCCTAATCTTCATTATATGTTGTTTTCAGGAAAATTGTAGTAGTTTCATCTTCAAATGAATAAAATAGCGTTGTTTTAATGAAGAAAAATGCATAAAAATATGTTGTTTTTGAAATTGGCATTGTAATTATGACCTGATAAGTTATTATCTTTTATTTTTGAAATTCATTTATGTAGGAATTTTAATCTTAATGTGAAATCAAACACTGCACCTATATTCTCATCATTCACTGATTCATCATGCATCCATATTCTTGTCATTCGGTAATTCATTATGCAATATCTTATTACTGTATATTTTTTTTAGTACTTCCTTTTTCTTTTTTCAGATTTTCATGATCGAAGTGATCCTATGATAAGTATTGTGCATTAATATTAAAAGCAGAAGAAAATAACTAATATATAGTTCCATGTTATGAACCATGCACATAATGTTTATTTTAATAAGTTTATAGATGATTTATTGTTATAAATGATCTTTTGCATTTCTTTTTATTTCATATATGATGTAAATGGATATAATTTTATATGATTACATATTTAAATACAAATATAATATGTAAAATTAATACTTCTATAAATTAAAGTAACTATGCTTGTTTCTAATTGACATATTTTATTGTTACAAATGATCTTTTGAATTTTTTTTGCCTACATATTTATATTCAATTATATATATCTCATCATATATCGACCATTCTAGGCCGCTAAGGTTAAACTATGCCCATAATGTATATTTTATTTGTAAATAAACTTATGTGCTTGTGAATAAATATAATTGTTTATATGAATACATATTTACATACAAATATAATACATAATATTTTAAAACTTTGAAATATTATTTATATTGTCTCAACTATTTTCTGCATTTTTATAAATTACTTGTACAAATTATTGATTCGCCAAACACATATGTAGAAAACAAAAAATTGACCTATAAATCACTTACTCATCTATCAAGGAAACATGGAAGAAAATGTTATGTAGAAGTATCAAGATGAAATGATCCCACACTTTCTATCGTGATTTTGGTACCAGAATGTAAGCCCAGTGACTCAAATCAAATATAATACGTTAAAAATAGGAGAGGTCAATAATTGTCTTCATCACTCTACTAACCATGAATTAACAAAACAAAATCAATTAAAAACTACAATATTAATAGGGATATTTATATGTGTGTTTAATTATATATTTATACATCATATACGTAATATATAACAAAGTACAAGAAATATGAGCTATCATAAATTAAATTAAAAGTTTTTATTATAAAAATATTATTTATATATCATATTTGAATATAAATACACATGCATGATTAATCATATTTTTTATACGTCATTTAAATACATACCTGATATATAACAAATTACAAGAAATATTATCAAACAACAAATGAAATTAAAATAAATATTATGTCCATGTTTCATATTTGCCCTAACTTTAAAATCATTTCTTATTCTTACACAATAAAATTAATGTTTACATAAATACGTACATCACACGAAATGCAAAAAATATAAAAGCTATTTTTATATATTGTTTGTATATAGATATATCATCATATTTTTGTATGTCATATATATAATAAATTGCAACAAATATTAAATACAATAATTAAGAATAAACATTACGTGCATATTTCATAAATAATATATACAAATATGTATTCATATATCTCTATTTGTACACATGACATATAAAAACTACACAAAATAAAGACAAATTTTTAAAATAAATTTTCACAATTAAAATGCTGAACTTTTCAGTTATATTTTCTAAAAATATGAAACTTATAAAATTATTATTATATATCTTATATAGTAGTGTGAATAAAAAACGTTATCTTTTAAATAATATCTATATACAAATTTAAATATATAAAAATCAACAAAAAAATTTAAATTTTTAGATTTTTTGAAGTATGAAGCATGCAATAAGATTTATTTATAATGTTTCATATTACTTTTATATATTATATTCATATTTTGAAAGTTTTTAAAATAAACTTATGTGCATCTCTGAAAAACAACTTTTTATTTTTATACATCATATTTGTATATAAATCTACAAACTAATAAACAAAGATAACAACTTATGAGGCATAATTATAATGTCAATTTGAAGAACAGAATTTTATTCAAAAACAGTTGTTGTCCGCAATAAATGCAGAAAATCAGAGCTGTTATATGCAGAATAAATTACTGCAATTTTTTATATTGTTTTCACACTTCAAAAATATTAATGCACAATATATAAATATGGTTATGTTCCCTTCGATCATAAAAATCTACATAATTGCTCAAAATATCAAGTGATTTGTAAGCATAGCTAATTCATAGAGTGGTAATAATTCATACATATGTTTATTATCTTTATGTATATGATATATTATCTTTGTCAAATAATTTTCTGCATTTTTTTACATTTCAAATACAATTTAAATAAATATAATTTTATATATACAAATATAATATAGTATATTAATAAAACTAGTCTCCGATTAACATTTTGTAATATTTCTCATAAATATATTAATAAAGTAACTATATAATTTATGTATTCATAATTGTATAAAATAGGCATCTAAATATTTTATAAATTAAAGTAACTATATAAATAGATCATGCTTTTAGTTTAAAGAATATTAAAAATAATATATAGTTAACCATGCAAATATTATTTAGTTTATTTCATATATAATTTGGTTATACAGAGGTTAAACTATTCCCGTAATGTATATTTTATTTATAAATAAACTTATGTGCTTGTGCTTAATATTGTTTATTGTCTTCAATTTACATGAATACATATTTATGTTTTTTTAGCGTATATATGAATACATATTTACATACAAACTATATAAATAGATCATGTTTACAAATAATAATTTGATTTATTATGAACCATGCAAATATTATTTATATTAATAAGTTAGGATTTATTGTTACAAATTCTCTTAATTTGCTTAATATTGTTTATTGTCTTTAATACTTTATATGAGATTTATTTAAATAACTTATGTGCTTGTGCTTAAAATTGTTTATTGGCTTTAATACTTTATATGAGGTAAATAAATATAACTTTACATGAATATATATTTACATACAAATATAATATATAATATTTTAAAACTTTGAAATATTATTTATATTGTCTCAACTGATTTTCTACATTTTTATTAAATTACTTGTACAAAATAATTCATCCTCCAAACACATCAGGAGAAGACATTTATGTATGTATCCAAATAAAATAGGCATCTAAATACATACTTGATAAAAATAAATATTTTTTTATAAATTAAAGTAACCATATAAATAGATCATGCTTTTAGTTTAAAGAATATTAAAAATAATATATAGTTAACCATGCAAATATTATTTAATTTTAATAAGTTTATTTCATATATAATTTGGTTCTACAGAGGTTAAACTATTCCCGTAATGTATATTTTATTTATAAATAAACTTATGTGCTTGTGCTTAATATTGTTTATTGTCTTCAATTTACATGAATACATATTTATTTTTTTTTGAGCGTATATATGAATACATATTTACATACAAATTTTCTGCATTTTTATTGTATAAATTATTCATCAACAGAAAACAAATATTCTTAATATAAAATTAGTAGATGAATAAAACTAGTCTCTGATTGACATTTCGTAATATTTCTCATAAATATACTAATAAAAAATAGGCATCTAAATACATACATGACAAACTATATAAATAGATCATGTTTACAAATAAAAATTTGATTTATTATGAACCATGCAAATATTATTTATTTTAATAACTATACAAATTCTCTTAATTTGCTTAATATTGTTTATTGTCTTTAATACTTTATATGAGATTTATTTAAATAACTTATGTGCTTGTGCTTAAAATTGTTTATTGGCTTTAATACTTTATATGAGGTAAATAAATATAATTTTACATGAATATATATTTACATACAAATATAATATATAATATTTTAAAACTTTGAAATATTATTTATATTGTCTCAACTAATTTTCTACATTTTTATTAAATTACTTGCACAAAATAATTCATCCTCCAAACACATCAGGAGAAGACATTTATGTATGTATCCAAATAAAATAGGCATCTAAATACATACGTGATAAAAATAAATATTTTTTATAAATTAAAGTAACCATATAAATAGATCATGCTTTTAGTTTAAAGAATATTAAAAATAATATATAGTTAAGCATGCAAATATTATTTAATTTTAATAAGTTTATTTCATATATAATTTGGTTCTACGGAGGTTAAACTATGCCCATAATGTATATTTTATTTATAAATAAACTTATGTGGGTGCTTGTCCTTTATTGTCTTTAATACTTTATATGAGGTAAATAAATATAATTTTACATGAATGCATATTTACATACAAATATAATATATAATATTTTTAAACTTTGAAATAGGTTTATATTGTTTCAACTAATTTTCTACATTTTTATTAAATTACTTGTGCAAATTATTCATTCTCCAAACACATCAGCAGAAAACATTTATGTATATATCCAAATAAAATAGGCATCTAAATACATACATGATATAAATAAATATTTTTTTATAAATTAAAGTAACTATACAAATAGATCATGCTTTTAGTTTAAAGAATATTAATAATAATATATAAACCATGCAAATATTTTTTAATTTTAATAAGTTTATTTCATATATACATATTATATAAAATATATTATTTATATTGTCTCAACTAATTTTTTGCATTTTTATAAATTACTTGTATAAATTATTCATTCTCCAAACACATCAACCGAAAACAAAAAATTAACCTATAAATCTACATAATTGCTCAAAATATCAAGTGATTTCTAAGCATAGCTTATTCTTAGAGTGGTAATAATTCATACATATGTATATTATCTTTATGTATATGATTTTCTTACATTTCAAATACAATTTAAATAAATATAATTTTATATATACAAATATAATATAGTAGATTAATTCTGATTAACATTTTGTAATATTTCTCATAAATATATTAATAAAGTAACTATATAATTTATGTATTCATAATTGTATAAAATAGGCAATAAAATTACTTAATTTAAGTGCTTGTGCTTTATTGTCTTTAATACGTTATATGGAATTTATTTAAACAAACTTATATGCTTGTGCTTAATATTGTTTATTGTCTTTAATACTTTATATGAGGTAAATAAATATAATTTTACATGAATACATATTTACATACAAATATAATATATAATATTTTTAAACTTTGAAATGGGTTTATATTGTTTCAACTAATTTTCTACATTTTTATTAAATTACTTGTACAAATTATTCATTCTCCAAACACATCAGCAGAAAAACATTTATGTATGTATCCAAATAAAATAGGCATCTAAATACATAACCATGCAAACATTATTTAATTTTAATAAGTTTATTTCATATATAATTTGGTTCTACAAAAGGTTAAACTATTCCCGTAATGTATATTTTATTTATAAATAAACTTATGTGCATGTGCTTAATATTGTTTATTGTCTTCAATTTACATGAATACATATTTATTTTTTTAGAGCGTATATGAATACATATTTACATACAAATTTTCTGCATTTTTATTAATTACTTGTATAAATTATTCATTCTCCAAACACATCAACAGAAAACAAAAATTCTTAATATAAAATTAGTAGATAGTCTTTGATTGACATTTCGTAATATTTCTCATAAATATATTAATAAAGTAACTGTATAATTTATGTATAATTGTATAAAATAAGCATCTAAATACATCCATGAGAAACTATATAAATAGATCATGTTTACAAATAATAATTTGATTTATTATGAACCATGCAAATATTATTTATTTTAATAAGTTATGATTTATTGTTACAAATTCTCTTAATTTGGTTATATCGACCATTCTAGGCCGCTAAAGTTAAACTATGCATATACTGTATTAAACTTATGTGCTTATGCTTAATATTGTTTATTGTCTTTAATACTTTATATGAGGTAAATAAATATAATTTTACATGAATACATATTTACATACAAATATAATATATAATAATTTTCTACATCTTATTTTAAATTACTTGTACAAATTATTCATTCTCCAAACATATCAACAATTATTCATTCTCCAAACATATCAACAGTATCCAAATAAAATAGGTACATTATATAAATTAAAGTAACCATGCAAATATTATTTAATTTAATAAGTATATCATATATACATATTATATAATAATTAATTCGAAGAAATTCTCTTAATTTGGTTATACATCTACCAAGAGTGGCTTATGTACAAATATAATATATAATATTTTAAAACTTTGAAATAGTACTTGTACAAATTATTGACCTATACTCATTTATCAAGGACACGTGCAAAATTACTTACATGCAAGGAAACGTATAAATTACTTACTCATCTATCAAGGGAACATGCATGTAGAATTAAGCCCAGTGTAGTAATTGTCTTCATCACTCTACTAACCATGAATTAACAAAACAAAATCATTTAAAAACTACAATATAAATAGGGATATTTATATTAATACATATGCATAATTAATCATATGTTTTATACGTCATTTAAATACATGCCTGATATATAACAAATTACAAGAAATATTAGCAACAACAAATGAAACTAAAATAAATATGAAGTCCATGTTTCATATTTGCTCTAACTTTTAAATCATTTCTTACTTTTACACAATAAAACTAATGTTTACATAAATACGTACATCACACGAAATGCAAAAATAATAAAAACTATTTATATATCTATATAGATATATCATCATATTTGTATAACAAATATTAAAGATAATAAAATTATCTTTTTTAAGCATACAAAATGCAATAAATATCAAACTATTACTTTTATATATTAAAAAATGATATATAATTTTAAAAAAGAAGTATGAAATTTATAAAATTATTATTATATATTTTATATAGTAGTGAGAATAAAAAACGCTATCTTTTAAATAATATCTATTTTTAACATACTAATAAACAAAGATAACAGAATATGATGAATCAGGCCTACCGTCGCATAATAAGATTAAAATACAAACTGGGGAGCTGAGCTAATTCATATTCTTTTTTATGAAATTTATAATAGAATATTGCCTGGGCTGTTGTTTTTCTGCATTCTGCAATAAATGCAGAAAAACAGAGCTATTTTCTGCAGAAAAAATTTCTGTTATTTTCCTGCTGAAAACGGGAGATAACAGAGTTGATTTCACACTTCACCACAAATATTGCACAATGAATTCTTGACAATGAGTACAACGCCTGATGTCACATAATAAGATTAAAATAACTAGATAAATGTTTCAAATTTTCGGCAGTATCTATTGATTATTTCTCACATCATTTTATCTCTAAATATTAATCAATGGGCCAATCAAAGATTACACAGAATCCAAGCAAATCAATATGCCAACAAGAATAATAACAAAGGAAAGGAAACTTACCCAAAACCCGGTGCAATGAGGGTTCCGGGTTCCCACTATCAAGATTACTTAAATTAGTCAAAACCAAGGGTCAGAAACTAAGATGCTTGCCCTTACAAATCTAATTCCTGAATGCTAACATCATAAATAGATTTACATGAAACAACAAAACAAACCTAATTATACAAACTAAGTGGTGAAGCAACAGAAATTCAAGATATCAAAACCATAATTATAATGCCAATTTTATGCATTTTTCTGCATATAGAGCAGAAAACAGCAGCCATGTTCAGCTGACAAATAGCTGCTGCTTTTCTGCTTTAAATGCAGAAAAATAGCTGCAATTTTTCTGCTGAAAGCAACAAATAACACAGTTTTTTTTACACTTACCCACAAATGTTAATATGAGTGGACCCATCAAAGATTATATAGAATCCAAGAAAATCTGTGTGACAACAAGAATAATAACTGAGCAGGGTTCCCACCCATAAAAAGTAGAAGCATACAACTAGCACAAACCAACTTTATCATCTGCAATAACACTACAACATACGGGAAAACCATGGGTCGAGAGCTAATAAGCTTATTGTGCACAATAACTACAAAAAAACATGGGAGCTGAGGTAATTCATATTTTTCTTTATGAAATTTGTAATAGAATATTGCAGAGTGAATCAATGAATATAGGAATATAGGTGCAGTGCCTGATGTCACATAATTAAAATCAAAATAAATATATAAACAAGGGAGCTAAGCATCAATCCAACAAAAATGATAACTGAGGAAAGAAGACTTACGCAAAGCTTCGTGTAGGGTTCCCACAATCAAGATTACATAGAATCCAAGGAAAACTGGGGAGCCGAGCATCAGTCCCACAACAAGAATGATAACGGAATCAAGATTACATAGGAAATCCAAGGAAAACTGGGGAGCTGAGCATCAGTCCCACAACAAGAATGATAACTAAGAAAGAAAAGTTACCTAAAACTTGGTGCACTGCGGGTTCACACCTCCAACAGAAAAAGTAGAACACAACTAGCACAACACAAACTAACGCAGGCTTACATACAACTTCGACATCAGATAAGATGCTTCTCCTTACAAATCTAATTATGTTGTCACTAAAGAATGTTAAAAAACATCTTAAATAGAATTAAATAAAAACCACAAAACGAACATAATCATACAAACTAAGAGCTGAAGCAAAAGAGTTTCAAGAACAAAGATAATAACTTATCAGGCCATGATTATAATGCCAACTTGAAGAGCATCATTTTATGCATTTTTCTGCTGGAAAAACAAGGCTACTTTTTTGCATTGAATGCAGAAAAACAGCAGCCATTTGTAGCAGAAAAATAGCTGTTGTTTTTCTGTAATAAAAGAGTTGTTTTCTGCAGAAAAAATTACTGCTATTTGTCACTTTGATCATGAAAATCTACAAAAAAAAAAATTACTAGAAATATTCAGTAATCTGTTTGTAGTACAATATGGCACAATGAAGCAATGAATGGCAAGAATATCGGTGCAGTGCCTAATTTCACATAATAAGATTTAAAATTACTACATAATGTTTCAGATTTTGTTGCAGTATCTATTGATTATATCTCGCCTCATTTTATCTCTTAAATGTTAATATGGGTGGACCAATCAAGATTACATAGAATTCAAAAAGACCAGGGAGCTGAGCATCAAGCCGACAACAAAAATAACGACAACAAGAATGATAACTGAGGAAAGAAAACTCAGTGTTCTGAGGGTTCCCACCCACAATAGAAAAAGTAGTAAACAACTAGCACAAACTAAATCAGCCGTAATAACTTACATGAACTAACACATGCTTACAAACAGCTTCAACATCTGGTTCACCAGATAGATCAAAATACTATGTCTAGGATGCTTTAAATTAGTCAGAACCACAGGTCCAAAGCTAAGATGCTGGCCCTTACAAATCTAATTCATGTTGTCACTAAAGTATGTTAATTCCCAGATGTTAAAAACATCATAAATAGAATTAAATAAAAACTGCAAAACAAACATAATCAAACAATCTAAGTGGTGAAACAATAGAATTTCAAGAATAAAGATAATAACTTATCAGGCCATAATTATAATGCCAATTTCAAGAACATAATTTTATGCATTTTTTTGCATAACACTACTATTTTTCTGCATTTAAAGCAAAAATATTACTGCAGTTTCCTGCAACAACAGATAACAAAAATAAGACTGCGTGGCCAAAGCTAAGATGCTTACTCTTATAAATCTAACTCATGTGGTCACTGAAGAATGTTAATTCCCACATGTTAAAAACATCATATATAGAATTAACTAAAAACTTTAAATGACCATAATTATACAAACTAAGTGGTGAAGCAATAGAGTTTCACGAACAAAGACAATAATTATCAGACTATGATTATACTGTCGATTCCAAGAACGACATTAAATTATTGTTTATGATATTTGTGATAGATAGAATATTGTGCAGTGAATAGTGAATGACAAGAATATGGGTGTAGTGTGTCACATAATAAGATTAGAACAACTGCATAAATGTTTTAGATTTTGTTATAGTATCCATTGATTATATCTCACCTCATTTTATCTCTAAAAACTGGGGAGCTAATCATCATTCTACAACAAAAATGGACCAATCAAGATCACATAGAATCCAAGAAAAAACTGGGGAGCTAAGCATCATTCTACAACAAAAATGATAACTGACCAAATAAAAGTCGCCTAAAACTGTTTGTACTGAGGGTTCCCACCCACCCTCACCCACAACAGAAAAAGCAGTAGAGCACAACTAGCTGCAATAACTTACGAAAATTAACGCAGACTTGCAAACAACTACAACATCCGGTTCACCAGAGAGAATGAAATACTATGTCATGCATTCAATATTGATATTTATAGTTGATAACAACATGAATGGAAACCCTAGGATGCTTTAATTTAGTCCAAACTGTGGGGCCAAAGCTAAGATGCTTACCCTTACAATATAAGTTATAACTCATGTGGTCACTAAAGAATATTAATTTTCGAACGTCAAAAACATCATAAATTGAATTAAACAAAAACTTCGAAAAGGACATGATTTTACAAACAAACTGGTGAAGCAATAGAGTTTCAGGAAAAAAGATAATAACTTATTAGGGCATGATTATAATGCCAATTTGAAGAACATCATTTCATGCATTCTGCAGAAAAAACGACGCTATTTTTCCGCATTTAACGCAGAAAGACAGAAGCCATTTTCAGCACAAAAACAACTGTTTTCTGCAGAAAAAATTAATGCTATTTTCCTGCTGCAAAAAAGGAGATAACAGAGTTGTTTTCACACTTCACCACAAATATTATGCACAATATTAATCATATGGTCAATTTGATCATGAAAATCTACAAAAATTACAAGAAATATCCGGCAAGCATAGTTAATGACAATAATATGGGTGCGGTGCCTGATTAATCATAATAAGTTTAAAAAATTAATACATAAAAGGTTTCAAATTTGTTGCAGTATCCATTTATTATATCTCACCACATTTTATCTCTAAATGTTAATATGAGTGACCAATCAAGATTACATAGAATCCAAGGAATACATGGGAACTGAGCATCAGTCCGACAACAGGAACAGTAACTGAGGAAAGAAACTCACCCGAAACTCTGTGTACTGAGGTTTCCCACCCACAACAGAAAAGGTAGTAGAATCAAGGAAATACTAGGCGCTGAGCATCAGTCTGAGAACAAGAATGATAACAGAGAAAGAAAACTCAAGTGAAACTTCCCACCCACAACAGAAAAAGTAGTAGCGCACAACTAGCACAAAACCAACTTAATCAGATGCAATAACTTACAAGAACTTATGCAGGCTAACAAACAGCTACGACATCTGGTTCACCATAGACCAAAACACCTATCACCTCAAAAGAATAGCTAGCACTACCGTGTGGGACAGAGGATAAACATGATATGATAGCATATCATAGTCACCTGCAGCATGGAACACCAGCAGAGAAGCACTTCTGGGGACATCACAGTGGTCTTCTCACCAAGTGTAGCATATGTAACTGAAAGAAAATTAACTGATGAAGTTCATTACAAGAGTTTAAAAGAGAGATGGAACACAAAAAAATAAATCTAATTTTATTTCAAGTTGTTAGTTAACCATGATTCCCAACCTCACATACCTGGATAAACCGCATATTCATGGGCCAGGAAAGATTAGTGGTGAAAAATTATAATAATTGTCAATATGCAGCATGAAAGACCTCTATTGTTATATACCTAACTCGCACCCTGTTGAGAAGGCAATCTAAAAGGAAAAATTCATAAATCAAAGAGAACTATAATAATATAGCATTTAAACATTGTTAGAATAATTATTTTGTCAGTTATATTGGTAAATTAAAATCAAGACCAGAATCTATCACCTCCCCAAAAAAATAGCAGTCAGATAAGTCAATGCATGTCTAAAGTAAATGCTTTTACACACAAAAATTTCAACTAGCCACCAAGAAATGTGACAAATTTTTATTAAACCACAAATAGAAAATTAGGAAAGTTACAAATTCTTTAAAGTTACTGCCTCCCAAACAAAACGAAATACAATATTTCCTATTATAAATACATAACAACTAAGCTTATCAAATTCCCCCAAACTTAAATCTTTGCTTGTCCTCAAGCAAAAGTCTCAAACTTAGAAATGTCCGATGATTTAGACAATGCAAAATCACATTCTGCCTATAATTTTTAATAACAAATGTAACCTAGGCAAACATAATCTCAAAACACAAATGCCACAATACATTATGCAAATGCTAACTTATCATAATGAGGGTAAAAGGCCAATCACATCACAACACATTGTTTTGCCAAGTAAAGAAGTAGAACAATCAAGCTTCCACAAAATCTACAGGTTTCTAAATGTTATCATTCTCGTTGCTAACACAATACCCTTTATCATCTCCTTATTTCTACCTAAGTAGGAACACACTTTGCTGTTCTTTCTTTTCTTTGGTCACCAACGATTTTTTTTTCCTTCCCCTTCTGTTTTGTCACGGCATTTATTTCTTTTTGTCTTTGTTTTTGCCCGTGACTTGTATTCTTTAGGCCGTATTTCGGTCTTTTGACGCGAATGACAACACTTGTGGTGAAGGCACCCGGTTACTCAACCAAAAACGTCGTATTTTGGCCTTTTGACGCGAATGACAACACTTGTGGTGAAGGCACCCGGTTACTCAACCAAAAAACGTTTCACCTAAAGTGCTTTGCATACTCATAGCTCCGGTCACCGTTTTACGTGAATAACAACATTTGTGATGAAGTTACCCAGTTACTAAGTGACCTAAACCAGCGGAGTAGATTTAATTTTCCTTTTTCTTGCTATTCTTTCTTTCTTTCTTCCTTTTTTTTTTTCGTTCCATTCCTTTGAGTTTTGCAAACAGATGCATGTCCCATGTTAGGCATAAGGATCAATCAGGTAGGGTTTTAGCGAACAAATATGATTTCACAAGAACTCCTAAGATTTAGTAGAAGCAGAGACATTCTAACTCTTTTTCAAAGCAATTCAAAATGCATGAAATTAGGCCTCAACTACTCCACATTTAATCAAAGCAACAATCACATAATGCTAGTGCACATTCACGTCTCAATCTTATGACTTTCCAAATCACATTTATTCATCAAATTACCAACGGTCGGTAAACTGAAAAAAGAAAATAAAACAAAAGTAGTTTGATAGTAACTGGCAAAAGAAAACAAAAGGAAAGTAGTCTGATAGTATGACAAAAGATAAATGAAACTTGAAAAGGGGTTGCCCTCTCGCTCGAATGTGTAAATTAACAATACACATCTCATGGAATTCTTTACTTTGAAATGGTTTATCTCATTCGAAAGGAATTGGTTCCTTCACATCAAACTTGGAGTATGAGAAGTTTCATGTCATTTCAATTGAACCAAGAGTCTAACCCTAAAATGCAAAACAATCATTCACATTTCGACAATCAAAAATGTCTCATACAACTTGATGTACCAGAAAGAACAATACACATTGTTCACTTGAATTAGATAACATAAAAGTACAGCCAAATAAAAGACAATGAGAAACACCCATAGTAGTAAATTAATTGGAAGTCATTGAAAAACCATCCAAGAATATTTTTCAAAACAATAAATTTAACGAAAATTACTACACCATAGTGCAGATGATAAATATCAAGAACTCAAGATAACAATACAAACACATAAAAGGAAACATGCCTTATGAATGCAATGAAGAGTGTGTGCCAAGAAAAAGATCAATCTTTTACCACCATTATCACTTTGCAAAGACTTTCTAATTTCTTTAATCATCATCTGTCTTCTTGTTTCTTTCAAAGCCCAAACCTCCAACAATGCTATAGCATTGCTCCTCTTTGCCACCTCATACTCCTTCATTGATAGCTACGATGCATGAAGAAAAACAGATCAGTTTGAAATTCCTCAACCAAACTACTGCATGTGCATAAGAAGAATTAGCACATTTGCACGTCATTCATTCGGCAGTTTTGAATAAAATAAATGATAAACAGGGCTTACTTCAAAAGCCTTGATGACTCCCTCAAGCTCTACCGACTTCTTGGACCATTCCTCCATATTTTCCTTATACAAGTCCACAAGCTTGCTTACCTATGTGGTCGAAAAAAATCAAACAGAAGCCTGCTGTCAAATGCATAGATATGTGAAAATGTCTGCACATAAACTACCATGGCATTGCTTAAAAAGATAACTAATAACATGAAGCCTTAACCAAATCCTTCAATAACTTAGAAGGCCATCATATAACTAAGAAGAGCATGAATCGTTACAAACACACAACTGATAGCCAAAAGTGACAGTTTCTTAAACAAGACCATCGTACTTTGTTATGTTGATTGCCATACTTTAGAATAAATTGCAGAATAGGTCAGCTGAAACCTTACTCAAGCAATTATACCATGAAGTAACAGTTACAAGTATACCCACGCAGAAAGTATGTTTCACAAAGAAAATGGAGACGCAGTTACTTTCTAAAAGCACATAGGCTACTTCTGATTACATTTTCAATAAAAAAATTTCAAAAACTTCTTATGATGTTAAAAGGGAAGCGTGAATTTTGAATGCCAATTTGAAGTTCCAAATCATAAAGATTCTAAATATTAGGGTGGCCCTACCATTATGGAATTCAGCAAGGTTGAAGAATACAATTACGAAGAGATCCATTTCATAATATAGGCTCGGTTATCCACATAAAGATAGAACCACATTCTATCTATAGCACAAAGTCTTAACTTGAGAGAAATGTTTGCTAGCATGCATGATACGCTGTAGAAGTTACAACGCACTCTTCCCATGTTACTGAACTCCTAAAATGCATACAAGATCATCCATTTTGGCCATGGAAACTTAGACATCTTCAAAATGAATAAAGTACTATCTTAAAATATGAGGGAGACACTAAGGAAACTGATTTAACTTGGAGTAAGGGATATGAAATGAAATGTGACTATGCATTGACTCTCCACTTAATGGACCTGGATATGAATCACCGACAACAAAACCTAGAATATCATATAAAGGGGTTCAAGTATATCATGGCTTCTTCAATTTAAACCAAATTATATAGGTGAAAAGACTACACAAGTATATATGTTTATAAGTAGAAGAGTAGCTAATGCTAGTCACATGAGATAAATCTGATTCCTACACATTATTGATTCAGGATTATTGCATTTTCTCTAACAAAGTTCCGCTGAAAATGAACTTTGAATTAGTTTATGAAAAGTCAGGAATGGTTGTAAAATAATAAATTTCAAGAGACCATTTTCCGAGTGAAACAATAAGAGATTCAGAGAAGGAGAAAACAAACCTAGAACATAACAAAAGTGCAAGATCATATAATAACCGGAAGTGAGACACAACCATGTACATTTTCTCTCCTCAATATCCTTGTCGACAAAAGTATGAAAAATATTTCATTCAGTCCATTCTCTAAAGAAGATATTCAAATATTTATAAAATTAACCAACCATACAAGCAGAGAATGTAACCATTATTGTTCGAATTATATTCTGATTCAAGCGTAATGAGTTTATTCAGGTGATAAAGGACTTCCAACAAGAAGTTGTATCCAATGACCACTTTCAAGATAATTGACTGAAACTATTTGGTATAAGCAAAACAAATGAACATACAAACACAAGAGCTATAGCCTTCTCGCTTAAACTGCACACAAATAACTACATGGCATTCACACACTATTCCTCTAAATGTGTCTTCAATGTGCACAACACATATGTTAGAAATTCTATGTAGCACAGAATTAGCAAGCAGCACAATTAGAATAATGCAATTCTGCTAATTCTGCTGCAAATGAATTCAATTCTGCTTCAGAATTCATTTCACATCACACAGAAAGAGAAACATAAGATTTGCAAGGATCATACCTGAATAATGTGTTTCCACTGGTTCCTCTTCCCAAGGATTCCCAATGCATTTGCCGCAGCAATAATTGGAAATTCGGTCTCCCATGCAATCCATTTATCTGGGCACCATAAACAACAACTTTCTCATTTGGAGACTAGCAACCAGCAACATTAGTCAATTTTATTTCAATGGATGGTGGCATGTTATGTATAGCGTAATGAGTTTAACAGAGAACCCCTAACAAGTAATAGAAAACTAAACATACAGTTTCGCACCAGATTCAATACCTTTTGTCCTGAACCAACTCAATCTCTCTTATACCACAATTTTTTTTCTTGCACTACAAGTTGAGTTCTTTATTTCCTGAATTCTGACTGAGTTTCCTGCATCCACTTGAAGAGAAGGTTCATGAGTTTCTACATAGGCGAGAAACAATAGCAATTCCAAAGAAATAAAATGAACTGAATTCAAGCTTTCTGATAATCAAATAATCCTTTAAGCTACATATGCAAAAAGCAATCCATATACATCGAGAAAATTGATTCACATGATCAAAAAGTTAAGCTGCAATCAATCAGCTTCAATTTGCGACTAGATCAACTTCATTCATTTCTGCCGCAGAATCAGCGAATTTCTGCAGCAGAATCAGCAAATTTCTGCTGCAGGGTAAAACTTATTCTACCAGAAAATTCTGCAGAAGTTTGGAACAGAATCAACTGCACCTGTCTCTTGCTAAGTAAAGCTCTATCTAGCTCTTATAATAACAACATAATGTGCTTATTCGTCAATCTTGTTCAGCAATATCGGTGCTGCAAAATGATGTAGGTTAGAAACTGCTTTTGTGTAGAAGTAGTTGAACTTTTTTTATTCTAACAGAAGACTTTACTTATCATCAAAAAAGGAAAATGGAAAGAGAAAATTACGAATTACAAAAATACAAAATATATTCAAGATTTTTCATATGTAAGAAAAAACGCATGACAGATGATGTAAGATATTACTGATGATAGATGCATTACAATTATCAAAAACATATACAAAAGATCAAACAACATTAAGTTTTAATTATATAGATTAAATAACGGCGATTTTCGTTACATGAAAAAAAAAAGTTACAAAGAAGAACTAAAATATGAATTTGGTAACAAACCAATATACTTTTCGAAATTGATACACTAAATGGAATAGGTATATTATCCATCTAAAATGCACATCATCCTTCTATGAGTGTAGGATGTAAGAGTGGGATACATCAAATGAAGAGCTTTTACCTTCACAACTTTTGAGACCATCACCTTGAAATCCTGGAAGCCATGTACATTTTCTCTCCTCATTATCCCTGATGACAAAAATTTTGAAAAACTGTCACTCAGTCCATTTACTACAGAAGATATTCAGATATTATAAAATTAACCAACCATACAAGCCGAGATGTGAGTGTAACTGCATTATTGTTTGAGATTTTATTCTAATTCATGTGTAAATAAGTTTATGTGAGGTGATAAAGGATTTCCAAAAAGTAGTTTCTTAATGATCCTTTTGGAGATGATAGGTGGCAGCATATCATAGAGACTGAATAGTTGGAGAAATCGCTCTCTCATTGTAAGCAACTATTACATGATAAGAATTTTGAAGGCACAAAAATTGGGATTTCACAAAATAATTTATGCTTCTCGCAAAGTGTACAAGAATAGAAGAAGTTTCAGATACTTGTAGGTTTTGTTACAACTCGTATTGCTTTTTCCCTCCTCTATCCTAAAGTTTTACTTATAATGCCAATATCTTTCCCAAATTATTTTACTGCAGGTTTTATTATTTAATTGTTTCAAAGTAGTTATTTCAGATCCTTTAGCATGTTCAGAAAATATAAATGCGAGTTGCAACGAGTACATGAATCATGAATGATTATGGTACTCGATATTGGTTTATGATAAGCTACACCAAATGAAACAATGCTTGAGGAAAAGCTCAGCACTTCCAATCTTACCCAAACTGAAACAGCTTCATACAGGAATAACACAAGTAGCGTCTACATACGACCAAACTACAGATTATCCTGAAAGTAGTATCTAACATCCCATACCACGACGATTGACTAGAGAAACTTACTCATTTGTCCTAATAGTTAGATTCCAACACCCCAAAGACTGCAATTAGAATTGCCTACTCGTGTACATATTTTCAATATTTTACATATCAACTGAAATATCATATATCACATAAATGACGCTATTATTTGCATATATAAATTTAATGTGGCAATTATTATCTTACCCAAAGGGATTTACCTCCCCAGCATATCCATGCACCCTGATCACTTCTTCAAATGCATACATTCCAGCCATGGAGAAACCTCAATATTCCCACCACCACTAACCTCTGCAACCATTAACAAACCAAATAAGAAACCTCATAAACCAAACAAACTCATACATATACATACACAAGCCAAGTACCTAGTAAACGTTTGGACATGAACGTACCCACATGTGGATCTGATGGGTTCATTAGAGAAGCATCAAACAACAGAGAGGACCAGAGGAGGTAAAGAATAGTCCACGGAGAATCTACCTGTGCTCTATTCTCTCATTATCTGAGGTGGGTTCGTGGGTGTCTCTCATTTCCCCCCTGCTTTTCTTGATTTTCCTTCCTTTGTTTTTTGGGTGAGAAATGAACAGAGAAAAGGAGAAATGAAGGTGAAACCATGCGAGTGTGGGAGGAGAATGGTGGTTTTTAGGGTTTTCACCAGCGGGGTTTTTCTTTAATTTCTTGGAATTTTCTGTGTTGTACCCACCTCCACCGTTGCTTCTCCCTCGGTTGCTGCCTTGCACAGGGGCACCATCAGGCTCCGTCACCACCAGTCTCTCCTTCACGAGGCTGCGGAAACCCTTCCGTTGATTGGGCGTTAAAAACCCAAACCCTATCTGATCATGAAACTCCATCAAAACCCTCAAAACTCCACCAGTAACATTTTGCATGTTACTTGTGCATTTTGTGCGAGAGACGAGAGAAGAGTGAAATATTGAGAAAAGAATTTGGGAGAGACCGAATGTTGAAAGGAAAATCCATCGGAATGCATCAGAAATGAAACACCAAAATTAGCAGCTCAATAATCTTCAAAAGGCAAAGAGGATCTGGGATTAACGAGGGCAGAGGAAGAAAGAGAAAGTGGTGTGGATGTGGTAGTTGTTGAAGAGAAAGAGAAAGAGGAAGAGAAAGAGGAGCCTTGTCTGTCTATCTACAAATTAGCAAAGAGGATCAAGCACCAGCGGTAACAACAGCAGCGGATTATGTTAAAGGTGTGGTTGAAGGGTAGAGATTGTGTTTTTTTGGGTGAATGGTGATACCAATTGGATCATTCTTAACTTGGAGGCTCAATGGGCTTTCATTTAATGGGCCGGTCTACCATGTGGCCCAACCATTTACTTATTAATGGGTTGTTATCAACTTGCTTTAGTTAGGGCTGTACATGGGCTTTTACTTTTTGGGCTGAAAATCTTTATATATAAATATTTTTTATTTTAATTCCAACTATTTCTCATCCAATTAATTATTCATTATGCCCATTGAATAATTTCTTTTAATTCCTTCACTAACCCTATAAATGAGGATATTTTTAGAACTTAACTACAATCTGCATTGTATAATTAATTATGAATCCAGGCGTTATAAATTAAAAGTAATTGTTTTAAAATCAATTATGTAACCCACGGGTCAAATTGGGTCCAATTTTTGTATGTATAAGCAATTATAAACAAATAATCTTGTATAGCATTCCATGTTTCGAGTTAGAATTAATTGGAGTAGAATTTTGTTGGAAAATAATTCAGTAAGACTCCATATTTTTAATAGTTTTCGATGACTATTTACCATTTTTCTTGAATTATTTTGGAGAAGTTTCTAAGCAATAAATCAAAGAAAACTATAAAAAAAGAAAAGAAAAAACAAAACAAAACTCATAAGGTGATGACTGATGAGTTAAGACTATCGAGAATCAAAAATAGCACAAGATATTAAACACATTTATATATATTATTAACAAAATTGTAACAACAACATTATTTACAAATAATATCTTTTTCTCTATATATATCTTCTCTACTAAAATTTATAAAAGTGTAAAACGTTTTGACATCAAATAAAATAATAAGTGATACCAGTCAACACAAATGTAGACCATTGTCCCCCAAAAGAGATGATGTAGAACAAGAGCAGGATGCATTCTTTGAGCATTTGAATATGGTGATGCAATATATAGCACAACAAACCAACAATATAAATTTTAGACCATTCAAACCAAACAGGCACATCAACATTTCTAATACACAACATAGAGAAATAAACAAGCATACACATATGAACTTATATGTATGCATATCAAGGAGAGAGATAGACAAAATCAAACACATATAACAACCACATTAAGACAAAATCAAAATATTAACCAGGGATTCATTACAGGTTGCACTCTTGTCAAGGATCCATCACAGAAACAGATACATCTAATTTGATACTGTGAGGAAGAGCATTAGCAGATGCTTGACTACAAAAATTCATGTACCAGACCGCATACATGGTCTGCACCAGTGCATTAAAATACCAAGTTTAGATATTTTGACAATGATAAGAAACTAACACAAACCTGGCTCACAGATCCTGACAACCAAAGCACTTAGACTTGCTGCAGCTAAAGGTGAACACTAAAATTTTCTCTTTTGCCTTGAATAAAGTGATTCTAAACATGATCATCTCATCAGTGTTGACATAAACATGAGAGCAAAAGAATCAAAATTTGGACTATCAAGGCAAGCGAAGAAGACCTGACAAACATATCAAGTGTGCTCAAGGAACAGTGCGCTACCTTGACAAAGAGTAAGCAAAAAGATTTTTTGAATGCATATTTGATGCCTTACCTATAGAAACTGATTACCATTCTGTCAATCAGGCATTACGCAAATCAACAATTAACTAAAAAAAGAGATGTGTATAGCTCTGGAGTTGTTCACCTGGAACTTATCTCTGAGAGAAAGCCCGTCCCTACAGAGGAATATGGTCCTGACTGGAGCATTGTTCACTGGGTAAGCTCTCTAAATTCTGTTGGTAGCATGATCATGAGTTCTGTTGAAATTCACACTGTGAAGCTTGGCAAAGCACATACTCTAATAGAAACTTTGATACGCATATCATGGACAACAAGTAAAAGATGGTAGATTCCAGGATAAAGAAAAGAACTATTTGAATATCCCTCAGACCATTAAAAAATTGCCAAAACGAAAATGAAAATTGATTTTGGCCCCAAAGGACAAAAGTTTGCTATGTGTAGGCTTCTCTAGTTAATTCCATTATTCTTATTTGCACTTTCATATAACTAATGCAATAGGGGTCCGTGTTTTGGATAGAATTGAAACCAAAAGTCCTTGTAAGTGTTATACAATATCAGGCTTTTGTTGTTTCTTCATCTTGAAAATATCAGGACTCTATTATGGAAATATGCACATTTTATGCAACTAGTAATAAATACGTGCGTTGCACATTGGTTCATATGATTTTCTTAAAATAATAATATTATTTTGAAATATAATAATTAAATATAAAATATATTAAATAAATTTGAATAAAAAGGAATGAATTCTCAAAAGATTGATCAACTTGAAACATATATCCTCCTAACATATAGAAAAACTTAAACAAATTTAAAATACTAAATTCAAATAACAAATAAACATAATGTAATCTTCATTAGTCTGTCTTTTTTAATCATAATCCCTGGTGACTTCTTCTTTTTACTTCCCTTAATGGATATTATCCTATACTTTCTTTTTCAAATTATTAAGAATTTCTTCGTTGCCACTGGAAATTTAGAACTCAAATTATTCTTGTTTTTTCTTCTTGCATAGGACCTTGCAATATAAATATTGATACAATGTATATTCTATTAGTTCAGCATGGACTTAATGAATACAGAAGACAAACCCAAAGTTTTTTCTTAAAGCTCATTTGGGAGATGAGCAATGACCTTTCATGTTCATCATAACCTACAGACATGATCATGTAGATGCACTTTAGTTTTTAAAATTCCAACTTGATACCTGATAATGTTAGTATATATAATGCATGAAACTTACTATCAATCTCCCTAAGAGTAAATATGGCAGCATTAAGATCTTCCCTTTTCGCATCACGGTAAACCTCTGACTGATCTTTTTCTTTTGCGGGCTTCTCGTCGCGACAACAACAACAGCAGCAGCTGCCAAGCCATGAGCAAGATAAAGATTTCTTGGTTAATGGGAAGAGATTGAAGGTCCATAACCATAAAGGGCTTATCTGTTGAAAACACACTGCATTCCCACATGAACAGGTCCTTGAATGCCATCTAACCTTTTCATGTTAACCGGACATAACGATTGAACTAATTTACAAAGTACCACCCTAAATGATTGAGCTGATCCAAACTTAACCTGGATCAGATAACTATATTGCGACATAGCAGAATTATAATTTTTATCGGCTGTTGTAAGGATTTAACAGTAACATTTTAATTTTGCTTCTAGATTTATTAGCTCAGAGAATCTTACATCAAAGAAAATTGTATTGCAGTTGGCATATTGATCACTCTTATCAATGCCATCAAACCTCTGGGGAAACTGCACGTAAGATACATCTCGAGCTACTTCAGGATTCATCAAGAAACACATAGCCTCACGGATTGCCTTGCTATTGTTGACGTAGCAATCCCAATCGAGGTTGACAATATACGGTGCATTATTGAAAACCGCAGATACTTTCACCTGAAAGAAAACAATCATCAAGTATAAAGCAATAGCGCATATGAAAACAACAACCTTGTAATAGAATAATAGTGTGCCAGAGCATTTTCAGCACCAACCTTTTTGTGATGTTGATAGCCAGGTTTCTTCTCTTTTGAGATGTAAACCAGTCTAGGAAGCTCATTACCCTCTATATCGTCTGCACCAGTATTTCCTAAGAACACCTAAAAAAATGAAACAAAGAATGCAATGACCATTATTGCTCAACAGAAGATACAATAAAGAATTATACACCAACATTAAATTATTAACTAATATAATGGTAAGAGAAAATAGTTATAGTTGTTTTGAAACTGCTGAACTGACCTGAGTCATGCCAGGATGGTCACGTGGGTTATTCTCGGGCCAAGGCGTTCTGTCGACAATAGTCCAACCGGAACCACAACAAATTTGGCTTATTTTCTCTCTTTTGTTGCAACTCATTTCTTCTTGTTTTTCTTGTCTTTCCAACTTTCCACCCTATATTCTTTCATATGGGAGTTCAAAAGTCATCAAGATAGTCTTCAAAATAGGAACAGAGTTGACCATTAAGATACTCATCCATCTATATATGGATAAACTGTTTCATTACTGATATGAATTATATTTACTCACCACTGTCCACTGTAGAAAAAGCGCCAAATCTTCAGCATGAATGCCCCTATCTTGCAACATGACAAGCCAATACAGATCCATATGTTTGTCATATTAGTTAGGGTGTTTTTCATGGTAACAACATAGAGATGCACTGTTTAATCACATCCATGTTCGAATTTGATTTCATAGTTTACTGTGCATGGCTATATCCCCATGAACATGGTTATTTTATATTCAACTTCATGCAAACAGTATAAACATTTGAAGAGAATCATACCTGAGCATGTGATGCAATTAGCGTATGATTGACTTCACCTTCACGATGATGCATTTTCAAGTGAGTCGCACCAAATCTCCACCAGGTAATGGATACAATGCACCAACACTGAGTCCTATCAATTTTCCTCATCTTTTGCAATCTTTGGTATTATTTTCTAACAAGTCTATTAGTTATAAATAGAATGTAAAATTTATTCAACTGAAAGTATCTCGTATTGATTTGGAGTCAAAACTTATTACTATACATTAAGTGCAGTATTAATTAGTGGTTAATTATAGTAGGAGTTAGTAAATATATTAATTTACATTTTTATCCTTATTAATAGTAATATCATAGGGATAATGTAGTCAAGTGTTGATATGTTCCAAAAGCATCTAAAATTTTTTGACGCCATTAACCCAGAATAATATCATGAGAAACTTGATAATTAACACAAATATGGATCATGATTCTAGCAATATCATCAAGTTATAATTGAACTGGGACAACAAGTTCCCAATACAGAATCTGAATGTCTAAATAAAATTGAAAATTCAATAATAACATAGTTCAAATTGAACACTTTATATTTGGCAAGATGTATTTGCCACACAGAACCAACTCATGCAACGAGTTTCCCTTCTCATCTACTCAGTTCCTTCAGCTCCTTAAACTCACGTATAAACATTTTTTCTACAATCGCTGTAGAACCTTTTTGTTCTCAAATCTGCAAACAAGAAATTTATATATATTTTTCCACAAAAAACAATCAACATAAATATATGGTATTATTATTTTTACAGATATAGTTTATCAAATTATTGAATGTATCAAAAAAATTAACTACTAACTAAACAATTAAAAAACCATGCATACAACAGTGAAAATTTTATTTTAAAAGAATAGTTGCATATATACAAAAGGAAGTAAAGTACTGTAAAAGCAAGTTTTCATATATTATCTAAATATAAATGGGAATTATCAGTAAATGAAGCCTAGCCTATAGTATTCTCTACAACAGACTTATTTATTGTTCTGTTTTACCAAGAACTGTAAATAGAAAAAATAAAAAGTTGGAATTTTTTAACAATTATTTATTGAATTTATATGTTGGATGAATATAATAGTTGCAATAATTTAAGAAGTCATATATTCTATTCTCTATTCTTTTTTCGCAATGCAAATTTAAATACATTATTGATCTTAAAATTATTATATGAATCAATGTAAATTTTTTAGGACAATGGTTAGGACAAATTAAGGAGAGACTATTTTAATAATTAAAAGTATTGTTTAACATATATATTTATCTAAAATTTTAAGCAAACTTGAACATATAAGAAGAAACTCTTTTATTAGTATCATTGATCTTTGAGATTAACTATGGAGGCATATTCTAAGAGAGAAAAGGAGGTGTCATACATTTGGATAATGTGTAATTCATAATCTAGTGTTATCTTTATGGATATAGTTTATCTATTTAATGTATCAAGACATTAAATACTAATTAACCAATGAAATCATGCATACAAAGGTCGAAAAATTACTATAAAAGAATAATTGCATAATTACAAATGAGAATTGCCATAAAAATAAGGCCTAATTAAATATTGATAGAGGAATTTCTCCATTCTATTTTTGCGATGCAAATTTATATCATATACTTAGATTTATCATTAGATATTTTTAATCGTAATACAATATAATTGTAATATTCAAATTAAAATTTATTAAAAGTATAATTTATTTCTTTCTTCAGAAAAATACAATTTTCAGAGAATCGGTCAATATGAAAATGTAGTCATTATAACCTCTTCTCAAAAAGCTGCCTTAATGAATCCACAAACCCAACAAATGCCAAAAATATGCCCGGAATAATGAAGATGGTGTTGAAAATTCTGCAACAAAGGAAAAGTAGACATAGTTGGACTCTAGCAATGAAACTATAAGCATTTTTCCTCTTCTACCAGTATCATAAGAACTAACTTGAATTATAGTACAACACTACCAAAATGTTTGTAGACCTATAAAAAAAATGATAAAGCAATTAGAAAATTGTCAAATAATCTACCACACAGGAATTTCATACACATATGCAGTTGAAATATCGTATCTATAAGGTCAATCATCTTAAACACAGTAGAGATAAAAACAAATTTTTGACCATTTAACCAGTAAAAATTAGGTGATTGGTAGGGCAAAGCACAATCACAAAATGAGCTGCAAGAATCTTTTGACAAAGTAAATACATCATGTAGCAGGTATAAAACTATTGCGTGATGGACTATTAGGAAAAACAGAGGATCAGAAACTTCCATCTCTGATCCATTTTGAACAGGCTGCTCTGTGAAGAAAGACAATTGCTCTAACTGTGAGTCGAGCGCGGCATTAGAAAGAACGGGCTTCCTATTGACATTGTACACGACACGGAAACGAAGCATAGCTTACGTCAACCCCCTCAATGGCATAAGAATGGAGAGTACTTTGGTTGGTTAATTCCTCAAAGCTAGACGAAAGTAAATCTCTTCTCCGAATTTCTATCAAAAGCAACCAATTCCATGATTTGGTGGATTTTGCAGAGAAAACAAAGAATCACGATGGAAAAGGACTTTGAAATTCGGGAGAAGAGAAGTCACAAATGTGAAAAGTCACTTTCTTATAAAGAGGCTCTCAATATAATAAGGTTAGTGTAGGGGTAAATTAGGCAAATTAAAAAAAAAAGAAGAAGAAAAAACCAGTTTAGATATTCGTAATTTTAGTGATATATAGATATAGATATAGATATAGATATAGAAATATAATACTTATGAGATATTTTTAATTTTTGTACAATAAAATGCTTGGTTTATTGTTAGTCAATCAGAGAACGTTTATAAAACTAATAATAGCTATCATTACCACTTTGCTCCACCCTAAATAGCCAAGCAAGGAAGATATGATAGGAATAGATATGAAGTATAAGATACTCCTAGTAGTTTGAACCTTGGCCACCCATTTACACTATAGGAGCCGAGTACATTTTATATCAAGATGCAGCTTTGTTAACATGTTCAGAAAAAGATAAACTAACAAAAGCAAGAAATTGAAGAGAAGGTTGAAAAGTAAACTTCATTTTCAAAACCAGTCTATAGAAGGAATCAATTGAAGTTATTAAAAGGCAAAAATAGCAAACACCATAGTCAGATTTATACCTTGCATTGTCAGAGATGTCTCCCTTTCATTTTTCAAGTTCTTCTTTTCATGCCTGCACAGTTAGTCGCATATTTTTTAGGAGAAAATGCAGAGAAACTTGCTCACTCTTAAGCTCGGGATCATAACTTCAAACAGAGCTCAAACTTCAGCTCCAGCTTCATAATCAAAAATAGAAATCACAGTCAGCATTACGATAAGAATATGCTCAATCATAGCTATGTTTTAACAACAAATACTTGAAGTTCACAACAAACTAGCAACACAATATATTGCAATTCTACACCCTAATTTACTTCCCTCCAACAAATAATTCCCAATTAATAATAGTAATAGAAAATTTTCACTCACAAACCACAATTATTAGAATCTTATTTGTTATAATCACTTGAACAACTTTTTTAAAAGACTCAACGGAAATGCTTATACACTAAAAAAGAAAAATGAGAATTGTGGTTGTTGTGAAAAGAACGAGGGAAAACATCTCGATAAGGAGGATAGCACCGACGGAAATGACAACTGAGCTTGGAAGTGTGCTGGAGGCGACAACGGAGCTCTGAGGTCCGGCGGCATCGATGACGGCGCAGACGAGGGGTCAACTCTTGGAAAGTTGGGGTTTGCTGCTCATTCTCTTTAATCGAAAGAAATGAGAGACTTCTTTTTGTTCTTTTTATTCATTGAATAAATATATAAATCACTAGTATGTATATAGAATATATTTAAAAATGCAAAAATAAAATAATTAAATAATAGACAATCTATATAAAAAATTCTAAATGACAAGACAAAAAGTTGTTACTATTTCATATCTTTTAAGTGACAATAAGAAATGATTGTCACTAAATCAAAATTTAGAGTGACAACTTACTTGTTGCCACTATATTGAACTTCCTTTTTTTTTTTTTGAACATTAAGTAGAATGATATAAACTGGTGTTCAAGCATGAGGGACAAAAACACAATGAACAAACAACACACTGTTGCTTGTCAAAACTCATCCATCCATAGAAAACAACGAAACCAAATTTAAAAGGAAAATAAAGAAACCCTTAGAATAGAGACCTCTTTGAAGCTTTTTTTTTCCTAGGATTGCCTCCCACACCAAAGGCAAGAAAGGTCCTTTCTTATCCAAATACTCCTAACTGCTTTCTCCTCAACAAAATATCCCTTCTGCCTCATTGCCTGGATCACAAACTGAGCCTCTTCCAACCTTTCTCCTTGCAGTACCAATCAACCAATCTGGTGAAAGTTGGCAAATTCGGGGAATGTCCAGCCTCCAACATTTCAAATGGTCGCATCCTCCAACCTCTTCCATACATAGCCCCAAAACCAAAAACCTGATAACTAAACACATTCGAACCACCCCATTACTCTGCATCTTCTTAAAATTCTTATTGCCCATCAAACTTGTGTGCCTGCAGAAGCCCTCCCACCACAGCAGTATAAACAGCCACCTCCGGAATCGTGCCTGTTGACGTCACAATATGTTGGAATAAATTACAATTAAAGCCCCAAATAAATCGGCTTACGCAATTGGGTTCCAAGATAAAAGTCCATAATAAAGTTTGGGCTCGTTATGAAGAGATTAAATTCATAAAGCCCATATTAAATTTGGGCCCTATGTATTTTTATGGGTCAATCCAAAATAAAAAATATATATTATTTTGGATTGGCTAAATTGGGTAAGTACATGTTCAGAAATACAGTCATCAGAAGACTAATCCATATCAAAGCCCGTGATGATAAAGCCCAATGGAAGAGCCCAAGCTGCTAAAGCCCAACTCATTCCTATAAATAGGGGCCTCAATCTCACAAAAAAGGGGATATAACATAAGCAAAATCCAGCAAAAGCAAGTCCAAAGCTTTCTCCGACGACGAAGCTCTGCAACTACAAGGCTTTGATACGAAATTTCAAAGTACTACGTGATTGCCTTCTACAAATCAAGAGGGAGATTACACATCCGATTTCAAGAACAAGCTTTCAAGCCCTTGAATCCACATTCGTAGAGAAGAATCGGGGGGGTTACTTTAAATTCAGAGATTGTAAACCACTTTATATTCAAATAAATATATCATTTGGTCCATATTTTTCCTGTCTTGTAATTATTTTTGCAGACACGAAATTTTGTGTGAACAAATTTCTGGCACGCCCAGTGGGACAATCTCTGCCCCTCATCCCGTCATTCTACGCAAGAACTCAAATCATCACTTCCAAGCATTCAATGGCACCAAAGAAGAACCAAGTCGCCTTGAGTGAGAGGAACATCATCAACTTCACTACTGGCGGTCAATCCTCCAACGGGGGCAAGATCGTGGACACCACTCCTTTTGACGGCTCGAACTCGGCAAGCCTACCAAGATCAACTCTAAGTCTACTCCTTTTGCCACTCTCCCCACTATGATGACCGAAGCCATGACGATGGAGGAACAAGTCGCTTAAATGGCCTATGCCATAGCCGACCTTCAAAAGATTGTGGAAGACAAAGATCTCCAGATTGCTCAGTTGATGAACAAACTCGAGCCAACCAACATTGGAGAATCAAGCCAATCATTCGTCTGCTTCAAAACACGCTGGAAAAGAGAAACGCGAACGGACGAAGAGCCACCGAAGGAAGAGTTCGTTCCAAAAGTCTAGTCACTCTGCGACCTCCATCGCCGCGTTGTCCGTCCAACAGCTGCAGGAGATGATCGCTAGCACCATCAAGGCTCAATATGGTGGATCTGCACAGCACTCGCCCGCCTACTCGAAGCCATACACAAGCGAGTCGATTCCTTGAGGATGCCGGTGGGCTACCAACCACCGAAGTTGCAGCAATTTGATGGGAAAAAAGGCAACCCCACAGCAGCATATCGCCCACTTCATCGAGACGTGCAACAATGCCAGGTACCCGACGACGAGCTCTTGGTGAAGCAATTCGTCTGATCACTCAAAGGTAATGCTTTTAATTGGTATGTGGACTTAGAGCCCGAGTCAATTGATAGCTGGGAGGAGATGGAAAGAGAGTTTCTCAACCGCTTCTACAGCACTCGGCGCACGGTGAGCATGATTGAACTCACCAATACAAAGACAATGGAAGGATGAAACCGGTTGTTGACTATATCAAACTGTTGGCGTTCCTTGAGCTTGAACTGCAAGGACAAACTTTCAGAGGCGTCAACCATAGAGATGTGCACTCAAGGTATGCACTGGGGGCTTCTCTACATTCTCCAAGGGATCAAGCCAAGAAACTTCGAAGAATTGGCTACACGTGCCCATGACATGGAGTTGAGTATTGCCAACCACAAAACCGCCTTCTCAATCGACGATCAGAGAAAGGACAAGAAAGATTCGAGGAGAGGCGAAAAATTTGTCAAACCAAGTGTCAAGGAGTCCATGGCCATCAAGACGGCTCCTGTCAAGATTTCTTCAAACGATAAAAAGAAGTTGGAGAAGTCCGAAAACCAACGTATGACGAGCGACAGACGTCGGCCTACGTTGAAAGAACTGCAAGAGAAGGAATACCCATTCCTCAACTCTGACGTGCCCTATATTTTCAACGAACTCTTGGAGAGAAGTTGATTGAGTTGCCAGAGTTCAAAGTGTCCGGACGAAGCCGGGAGGGTGAACGACCACAAGTATTGCAAGTATCACCGAGTAGTTAGTCATCCCATAGAGAAATGCTTCGTGGTCAAAGAAAAGATCATGGCACTAGCCAAAGAAGGGAAGATAATCTGGATGACGAAGAGACAGTAGGAGCAAACGTCGCTAGCATCACTCCGGCAAATAGTGTGCAAGTCTCGAAAGGAAAGCTAAAAGTCAAGCAATCCACCACAACGACATCACCTTTGCTTCAGTTTGAGAGTCCTTGAACCAATACAAGTTGAAGCTCGATCCGTCAACAAGAAAGAGGAACCCACCGATGATGACGAAGGATGGACCCTCGTGACGCATCGGCAAAGACAAAGATGGCATGTTGAAAAGCTCCACCCCACGCTCCCAAGGAAGCCGCGCTTGAACAAACGCCCGTGGCGTGCAGACGAAAAACAAGTCAGAAAAGATGACCCTCCAGCGCCTTCCGGTGACTTTAGAAGAGTTCTTCCCACGGACATTTTTTTAGTAGAAGAACAAGACTGTGAGTGCTCCTCCAACCATATCCTTTAGAGACGAGGACTTACTGCTTGGCTCGAAGCCGCACAACCGACCACTCTTCGTCTTGGGGTTCGTACAATAACAAGGAATAAATCACATACTCATAGACGGTGGATCCACTGTCAACATCATGCCGAAGTCCACCATGAAGGAGTTAGGCATAACTTTGGAAGACTTATCCCCTAGCCGTTTGACCATCCAGGGCTTTGATCAAGGGACTCAATGAGCTATTGCATGACTCGGCTCGACCTTATAGTAGGGGAATTAAAAGCAAGCACTCTTTTCCACGTCATCGATGCAAGAACCTCCTACAACCTGTTGCTAGGAAGGTCGTGGCTGCATGAAAATGGAGTTGTTTCTCCACACACACCAATGCTTCAAATACATCAAGAATGGAGAAATCGTGAAAATTGATGTTGATATAAAACCTTTCACCGAGGCAGAGTCATACTTCGCTGATGCAAAACTCTATCTCGATCTCGACACCATGCAAGAAGTGTTGCCCTCGAGAATTTCCGATTGGTCATTCCATCGAAGAGATACACCCGACGCTACGCCCTTTGAAAGCAACAATGAAGAGGTTAGTAAGGTGACGATTGATGAAGCCCCAACCACTGAAGGGCACAAGTTCAAGAAACCACCATACTCGCCGGTGTTCGATATGTGGTTCTATCAAAAGCCAAAGGAAACAAAACCAACCGAAGCAAGATCCTCCGTTACTTTTCAAGGGAAGGAGACAATTCAAAGAGCCAAGGGCCAATGACTTTCAAGAAATCAAGAACGAGTTAGTCATGCCAATTACTGGCTTACGTCCACTAATTTCGAGCGACTCTCCTTTTCCAAAAGACCAACACAAAGACATGCAGGGGGCATTTGGTCCGAAAGCATATCACCTTTTGGCAAAGTCCGGCTATAATTTTTCGGCGCCATCAAGACTCAACAAGTTAAATCCTGAGTTGACGGGAGAAAAATCCACGGGTTGACAGAGGCGCAACATAAATTGAAGACAAGGCTACCGCGTAGATCAACCCCGTACCGGCTTGGGCTTCTCACTAGATGAACCTGTGAAAATTCATACAAAAAAGAAAAGCGAGCGTGTAGCTGCGCAATATATTTCCGCAAATGATAAGAGCAATGAAAGTCAATGACCGAATGATAGCCGCCATGTCCGGTATTCAACAGGCTCGACACTCCTAATACGCGTACTTCCGTCTTTGAACGACTAGGCGAGACAACAGGAACTTCATTCCGGCAGTATGAGATGACGCCAACGAGGGTCAGTGTTCGACCGCCTTGGAGACAACCATTCTAAGAAAAAATATCGTCTTAACGAAACAGAAGAGCCAAAGAAAAATGACGCAGTTGAAACACTTCATCTACCTCAATCCCAAGGAAGTAAGACTTCACTTCTAATCATCTCTTCAGGGGGACCAATTAGAATAAAGCAACATGTCGCTAGGGGATCACACGATTCATCCGACACTCTAAATGAAGAAGAGATAGAAGTCATCGTCGGCTCCAATCATGTCAGTATTGACGAAGGTTCCGACTCGGACACTCCCGAAGATGAGGTCCACAATGCTCCCCCACAAACTTGAAGATGGCGGACAAGCAACTGTTGATGAGCTCAAGGAACTGAATCTTGGCACAACCGAGGAGTCGCGCCCCGTATTTGTCAATACACTCCTAAGCTCGGAGGAAGAGGAACAATATTTCAGACATTAAGTGAATATAGAGATGTCTTCGCGTGGACGTACAAAGAGATGCCAGGTTTAGACCCGAAAGTCGCTATCCCACCTTGGCACAAAACATGGAACGCGACCGGTAAAGCAGTTGCAAAGGGTTCTCCGTCCGGACCTCTTTCCTCGCATCGAGACAGAAGTGAAACAAACTGATCGACGCTGGTTTATCAGAGAAGTTAAATACCTAACGTGGATTTCTAACATTGTGCCTGTCAATAAGAAGAATGGCCCGAATTCGCATTTGCGTTGACTTTCGAGGCTTGAACAAGGCATGTCCAAAAGATGACTTTCCATTGCCATCATTGAACTTATGGTTGACGCAACTACAGGACATGAAGCATTGTCTTTCATGGATGGCTCCTCAGGATACAATCAAATTAGAATGTCACCTAAAGATGAGGAATGCACGGCCTTCCGTACTTCCAAAGGAATCTATTGCTACAAGGTGATGCCCTTCGGGTTGAAGAATGCAGGCGCCACTTACCAACGTGCTATGTAGAACATCTTTGACGATATGTTGCACGACAAGGTAGAATGTTATGTAGATGACCTAGTCGTCAAAACCAAGAAAAGAGAAGAACACTTGCTGGACCTCCAGATCGTATTCAACCGCTTGAGTAAATATAACCTAAAGATGAATCCTCTCAAGTGTGCCTTCGACGTCACATCTAGAAAATTCCTTGGCTTCATTGTTCGCCACCGTGGTATTGAAGTCGATCCTGCGAAGGTAGACGCAATTCAGAAAATGCCACCACCAAGAAACTTGAAAGAGCTGTGAAGTCTTCAAGGCAATCTCGCGTTCATAAGAAGGTTTATATCAAACCTGGCTGGAAGATGCCAACTTTTCAACCACCTCATGAAGAAGGACGCCCCTTTTCAGTGGGATGAAGGATGCCAAAACACCTTCGAAAGCATCAAGAAACATCTGCTAAATCCGCCAGTCTTAGGAGCTCCAACATCCGGGAAGCCGCTCATATTGTACATAGCAACGCAAGAAAGGTCTGTGGGCGCGCTCATGGCACAAGAGAATGAAGAAGGAAAAGAGAAAGCCCTATACTACTTAAGTAGGACTTTGATTGAAAATGAATTGAAGTACTCACCCGTGGAGAAAATCTGCTTGGCACTATTCTATGCCATCAAGAAGTTGAGGCATTATTTCGAGGTGTACTCCATAAGACTCATTTATCGTGCTGATCCGGTCAAGTTCGTGATGTCAAGACCTGTGCTGTCCGGGAGATTGGCAAAATGGTCCATCGTGTTCAACCAATACGAGATAGAGTATGTGCCCCAGAAAGCCGTCAAAGAACAAGCTCTTGCAAACTTCCTAGCCGACCACCCTGTGCTAGCTGAATGGGAGATATCCGATGACTTTCCTGACGAAGATGTCTTTTCTGTCGAAATCCTCCGGCATGGACAATGTTTTTCGATGGGGTAGCGCGATCCGATGGAGCGGGGCAAGCATCGTCTTTGTTTCACCAGAGAGGCAAGTATTGACTTACTCCATCGTCTTGAGTGAACTATGCTCCAATAATGTTGCCGAGTATCAAGCCTTGATCATCGACCTTCAAATGGCTTTGGAGATGGGGATCTTAGAGATAGAAGTCTACGGCGACTCAAAGTTGATCATCAACCAAACCCTCCACGTATACGAAGTCAAGAAAGACGACTTGGTACCTTTCTTCCGGCAGGTGTCGCATCTGCTCAAAGGATTCGAGAGTGTTAGAATAGGTGACCAGAAAGCCAATAGGTTTGGCGATTTGTAACCTATTATACAACTCGATGTAATTGTAATATTATTATGTGATGAATAAAGTGAGTGTTCGTCACTATTGGTACCTACTTTGTTGTGCTCACTTTACATTTGTTAAAACGACGTTTAACTTATATCACAACAAAGCCCACAGACCATGGATAACAACTCATGCAGTTGGGCCACGCATTGGATGGTGGTCATGAAACCAACTGATTAAGAGTTGGGTCTGAAACGTTCCAAGTCGAGGACCTCGAGACAGGGCATCGAGAGTCCTATTGAGACTTGCGTCAAGAGTCGTGTTCATTGGATGAGTGCCGTGTTTCATCGACGACAGGCGTGGGACGCCTACATGATCTTGATGGGTTGGTCGACTGGGGTCGAGCCGACTGGACTCACTCGCGGGGATCATCATATGGAAGCCTTGGAGGCTTGGTCGGTATGATTGGTTTTTCCCCGGTTCCGATAGTACGGGAGTAATCCTCAGACTTGAGGGATCATGGCAGTCGCGTGCACAGGACGGCTGTATCTTGGATCTGGCGAGAGGTAATCATTCTGTAAGATGATTATCATAAGCCTTGTCCAGTGCAATCAGAATGTGTAGCGAGGACGGTGGATTCTAAGAAGAGGATCCGTCCCCTGTCAGTATGTGACAGAGGTATCTCCTATGCACTCGGAGACACGTTCATGCTGTTTGAAGCTGTGGCCACAATGGTTGGTCGAAACAGGGAATGGTTTCCTGTGTCGACGCAATGAAGCATACGTGGTCTCGAGTATTAAGCATAGATGCCTAGTCAAGGATGGGAACCGACGCCCAATTCCATACCCTAGACTAAGGCGGGAGACGGTAGACGGAAGGATCGTACCCGTATGAAATCGGCGCCTAAATGTTCACGCCAATTCACCTAGTCTCTAGTGTCATGGACCGTTGCTAGACGGCCACCCATGGTAACGGGCCCTTGTGGGACACGGGCCCAGGTCTAGCTGAGGGTGAACCTAAAGGGTCACACACAAATCACCGAGGAGGTTGAGAGATCGACTTGGAGTCAATCTCGAAGGATAAAAATAAGTAATTGGATTACTTAAGGGAAAGTCCATTAGATGGACGGGCCGATATTGTATCGGGCTTTCATTTAATCGGTAAATTGGATTTTCGATTAAATATGGAAAGTTGAGATGATGAGACGTTGGATCTTTTAATTGGATTAAAAGATCAACGGGAATAATTTAAGTGGACATTAAATTGGATTTAATATTGGGTTCGTCGCAATTGGATTACAATAAAACCCGGTCCGTTAAATTATACCTGAGAGGAGAAATAATTCCTAATTTGGAATGGGAAGAAGTTGGACTTCTTTCCTTAATCAAACATGGCCGACACGCTCCCTTGGAGGAAGCAAAATCAGCCATGTTTCATGCTAGGTGGTATGATGACTTATCTCTTTTGGAAAGAGACAAATCAACTCCAATCAAGCTCTTCCCTTTTGGTATGATTTGATCATACCATAAATTTTGGTAGGCTTGATTGAAGAATTGATGGTGATTGATTGGAATGAATCTAGACATCCTTGGATGAACCTAGACACATTCCAATAATCACATTAATTATGTATATATATTAGAATATACAACACCAAGCATAAGTGATTCATTATTCATCTTTTTCTAGGAAAAAGAGAAGACAAAAATCCTCTCCTCTCTCTCAAAATTTTCGTGCTCCCTCCCTCTCTCACACTTGTGTTCTTCACTTGATTTTGAATCAAGAAGAAGAACAAAGTAAGTTTAAGAGAACAATAATTCATAGTGTTCTTCTCTTAAACCAATTCCTTCTAAACCCGTTCTTTTCTAGCAAGAAGAACGTGTGTTTCTTCCGGTGTGGTGTGGATCACCTTTGGAGAAATCCATACGTTTGGATTTCGTGAGCATTCCGGAGAAGGAACAACGCAAGTAGCCGGGAGCATACGCTAAACAATCAAAGGTAACGGTTTATTACGCTTTGATTGATTTCATTTATATATCTATGCCCTATGTGCTTAAATGTATGTTTTAATATTTACACATCCTACATCGAACGCCCGGTTGAGCACCCAAGGGTACACCCCTTGGGATTCGCGTATTTTTTGAATTTGATTTAAATTTATGCACTTTCTCGCTTTTCTCGCTTCCGCTCGCGCTCCCGGGCGGATCCGCTTGTCCTTCAGAGAGTGTGACCCTGAATCACATCCCAAGGAAAGATAACAGAATGTCAGATGCACTAGCATACCTAGTGACCACATTGGCCTTATTTGAAGGGGAAACAATGAACGTCCCTGTGTGTAATAGATGGGTAATTCCTTCACTTGCTATATCCGATCAGGAGGACTCTTATGCTATCACGACTGCTACCACTGATGATGAAGATTGGAGAAAGACATTAATGGAGTATTTGAAAAACGGCAAGCTACCAGACGATGTTGGCCATAAAACAGAGGTGCGACGAAGATCATCCCGCTTCATCATGCACAAGGACATCTTGTATCAGCGATCTTTCGAAGGTACTTACCAGCGTTTCTTGAACGGTGTGGAAACCATCGAAGCCATAACAGAAGCTCATTCGGGAGTATATGGCGCACATCAATCCGGCCCGAAGCTCCACTTCAGAATCAAAAGGATGGGTTACTATTGGCCCACAATGGTCAAGGATTGCCTAGAATACGCGAAGAAATGCGAGTCCTGCCAACTACACGCCAACTTCATCCATCAGCCGCCAGAGCCTCTACATCCTACAGTCGCTTCATGGCGATTTGACGCATGGGGACTTGATGTCGTGGGGCCTATCACTCCTAAGTCGTCTACCGGGCACATCTACATTCTTGCAGCTACCGACTACTTTTCAAAATGGGCTGAAGCCGTTCCACTCAAAGAAGTGAAGAAGGAGATTGTGGTAGACTTCATCTGCGTCAACATCATCTTCGGTATGGGGTGCCTCGGTACATCATCACCGACAACGAAAGACTTTTCTACAACAAGGCGATGGACAAGCTATGCGCACAATTCGGCTTCAAGCAACACAACTCTTCAATGTATAATGCCGCGGCGAATGGCTTGGCGGAAGCTTTCAACAAAACTCTTTGCAACCTCTTGAAGAAGGTGGTGTCGAAGTCGAAGAGGGACTAGCACGAAAGGATAGGCGAAGCACTATGGGCGTACCGGACGACACATCGGACTGCTACTCAAGCTACTCCATATTCCTTAGTCTATGGTGTTGAATCCGTGCTTCCCTTGGAGAGTCAAATACCTTCACTCCGCATTGCGATACAAGAAGGACTCGCCACTGAAGACAATGCTCGTCTAAGGTTGGAAGAGTTAGAAGCACTAGATGAGAATAGACTTGAGGCTCAGCAACAACTTCAGTGCTATCAAGCCCGCATGACGAGAGCGTTCAACAAGAAAGTTCGACCTCGAACATTTCAAGTTGGAGATTTGGTCCTAGCGGTAAGGCGACCAATCACCCTTACACAACGAATGGGAAACAAGTTTGTGTCCAAGTGGGATGACGCTTATGTGGTGAAAGAAGCCTACACGAATGGTGCCTACAAGTTGGTCGATAAAGATGGCCTGCAGATTGGTCCCATAAACAACAAGTTCTTGAAGCGTTACTACCTCATGAAGACCACGCTCCATGACGCACGAGCCTAAACTGCATGTTACTCCTGGCTCGCATGAGTATAAACTGTGCACGACACACATCCTGTAATAAAAATAAATAAATAAATAAGAAAATTCAAGTTTCTTTGAACTACGTTTTGACTTGGTCCCTTCACGGGGTATGTAGGCAGCTTGGGTATATGTTCCTAAGTTCAGTCATATCTTCAAATAAATTCGTTGTTGTTTTAAGCAAGCTCTCTTTCCCACAATGAAAGGCAAGCGAAATACACTCTAGCGGTATCGAGCATACTAAGCCATGTTGTGCATGCTAAGTCGTGCTCTTCTCGGGAAGAAATCAAGCAAAAAATGAAGGAAGACGGCTGAACACGCCCTAGCCGTGTTCAAAAAACACGGTTGTGTCCATGGGGCAAGCAGAACACGCCTCGGGGTTAGAAACACGGCCGTATCGGAAAGAAAAGGGTCTCGCCGGCAACAGACCGAGAGAAACACGCCCTGGTCGTGTCAGAGAACACGGCCATGCTCTCGGTCATCATAAAAAAAAAAAACAAAAATTCTCTCGGGAAAGAAGAGGGCGATGCAAAGGTTGGTCGATTTCATACCCAAGGTAAACAAGTTTTGAAGTTCCGATTGATTTTCAATGTGCATTACAACCGTTCGTATCATGGCTAACGACAACGAGAAAAGAAATGCTCCAAATGTTACACATAAGCTAAATTCCGAGAAGAGATTATGTAAAAGAAATACTTTTATTGCATCAAGGAGTTTGTCTACATGGAGGAGAATGAAAAGACAAGAAAAGGATAAAGATAAACATTGAATTCCGAATATTCAAGCAAATAAGCTAAAGTTTGCTAAATCTTTCTTCGACTCCTCAAGAAATGCTTCCATCTTCTCCAATACTTCAATCTCCTTTCCGGAAAGATAAGGGGTGTTTTCGAGCATTGAGATCTTCTCCTTCTTAGTCGCCATTTCCCTCTGAAAGTCGGTCAAGTTCTCTTTGGCATTATGAAGTAATGAGTTGATGGACTCCTCCTTGTGTTGCAGTTCCTCGAGTTGGTTCTTCAATACGCCTTGTTGGTTAACAACTTGGAGGATCTCGGCTTCTAGACTCTTCACCTTGTCCTCATGCTCCTTCTCTTGTGCTTCGGCAGTCGAAAGATCACCTTTGGCAAGTGACAGAGACTTCTCATAAACCTCACGCGTGATCTTCTGAGTAAATTCCAACTTGGTCTTCGTGTAATTGGAAGCACCGTCAAAGAAGACACTCAAGTGACTCTCTAAAAGGGATACGTCCTTCATGTATATGGCCATCTCCTTGATCAAAGCATCAACAACTTGTCTCACCTTGGGAAGTCGTTCAAGGGGGGTCATCGTGATCTTTTGGCATATGCATTTCCAATAGAACTTGAGCAACACCCGTTCCGCCTTCGTTTTGATAGCTTGAGGGCAGAAATCATGGGAAAAAGGTGGAGCTTCAAAAGTCTTCTTTGGCTTCTTCAAGACATCTTCCGAGTGGGGCAACTTCTCCACGATGGCCGGTAGCACAATCTTCAGGCGTTTGCTAGAAGTTCCGGCAGAAAGAGGCTCATCTCGTGGAATAAGTTGCAATTCACCGTGCAAAGTGGCATTCGTGTTGAGCAAGTTAGATGCACTAGTCCCGTTCACCGAGTGAAATGCTACCTTCCAGAGTTATGGGAACTCCTCCTTCAAGACCCGCAAGCTGAAACAATAAAAAAAGGGGAGGGGGGGGGGGAGAGTGTTATATAAACAAAAGAGAAAAAGATCAAGAAAAGAAAGAGATAGTAAAGGAGAATATAGTGAAAGTAGTGTGGCGATATATTTACGTAGAGCGCCAACTCGTCTAAAGGCATGAAAGAACTGGGAACGTCCTCAAAGAACGAAGAATTCACACTAATTGCATCTAAGTCAAAAACCTTCTCAAGTGGTTGAGGATTGCTAAGTTGCTCGTTCGAGATGGATAACGCGGAGATCACGTCGTTTTCACCGGACCAAGCACCAAGGGGAGTGTCCACAAGCACGTTGTGTCTTCGTTTAGGAGCGGTTGTGGCGGTCTTCGTCTCATCGATATTAACGGTAGGGATGGCTCGATTGTCTTTGGGTTTCTTCTCCAAACCGGGAGGATGATTGAGTTTAAAAACAACTCTTGTACTCTTCTCGGGGTGAATCCTATTGCACTTGGTCAACCACTTCATATACTCCTTCTTGACGAAGGGAGATGAAGAAATGCTACCGGGAATAAAAGTTTAGATGAAGTACCGGACAAAGTGGAAGATTGCCAAAGTCGCCCAAGTTCCTTCAAGCTACAAGTCAAGATCTCCTTCTGCAAACGCCCCGGAACGTCTTGGCAGAAACCAAATTGACGGCTAAAGCAGTGGGGACCATAAGCTTCGATAATGGATTTCGCCTCAATCCGAAGTGTCAAATAGGTAGAGCGCAAAGCGACGAAGAGGTCCTTGTAGGTGTTCGATAAGCTCGTGTCATCTACTAACAAAGTGGGGCCTTGATGATGGAAGTGCACATACAAAAGCCTTGAAAGATTGATGTAATGAAATAAGTTGCGTGCCTCGGCAGGTTCAAAATGCCTAGCCATGTTCTCCCCCGCGTACTTCACCATTTGGGCTCCAATGGGTTCAAGCTTGGGTGGAAAGTGAGTCTGAAGATAACGCCCAATCCAACTATACACGTAATGAATGGGAAAGATGGCTGAAGACTTGGACAAATTCGTGGAAGTGGACATATCCCTAAGGCCTCGATAGATGCTCGCCAAGATAGGGATAGCCAAAGAAAAACATTCACCATGAGCCATCCTACTTGCAACTTTGAAAATGGAAGCACGCACCTTACACACTTTGCCGTGTGGAAGGACAAAGCTACATAGCCAACACGAGAGAAAAGCCGCCACATAAGTCTCGTCTCGTATGTCCTCAGGAATCTGCAGTGCGGTAAAAGGCTCGTCATAATCCTTGCTCCGAGGTAGGTTCAAAGCGTCGACGTCACCACTAGGATTACGAGAAAGCTTGGGCCCATTGACTCTCTTTCGAGAAGAACG
The DNA here is from genome assembly GCA_034509735.1 of Sesamum alatum. NCBI lineage: Eukaryota > Viridiplantae > Streptophyta > Magnoliopsida > Lamiales > Pedaliaceae > Sesamum > Sesamum alatum. Next base: position 30,480,993 of record JACGWO010000009.1, read on the forward strand.
CAAAGGAGGCGCGACGTAGCGAAGAGGTCCTTTGAACCAAAAGTTGACCCAATCAGAAACAAGTGCTCCGTTCGTGTCTTTAGGAAGGCGGTGGTATGCCAAAAGTGAGTATTTGCAGCTTCGTGGAACGGAGGGCTAACACGCTTCATCGCCTAGCAAGTCCTTGGAAGAAGGGACGACCTCGTCGTAAAATTCTCCATGCACGGGTAACCCACAAAGTCCACGGATGTCCCAAAAGGAAATGGATATCTCTCCGACGTCGGGATGTAAAGTGTTCGTAGAAGGGCACCATAGCTCAAGGAAGGCTTGGAGAACATGCTTGTTGCAGACGTACGTGAAAAAGAGATGCGTGCACGGCTGCGTGAATCTTGGCGGCATGAAGAATAGTCGCATGATGACCAAGCATGTCTTTGGTCCACTCCCAATAGCCAGGGTAAAAGGATACTTCGCCATACTTCGATTGAGGGGTCCTCCATGAAGTCCCGTTGGTGGCAAAGTGGCGGTTCGGAAGAACAAATTCGGTATCGGCCTTGACGTCATGAAGATAGGACTTGAGCAACAATACCTTGGCTTGAGAAGAAACATTCGAATGGGGGTCAAGCGTGTCTTTCATCACCTCTTCGGACCACTCATGAAGATGCATGGACTTGGACAAAGAACGAGACTTGGAGGGACGGGTAACATTGGCCGACTCATGAACACATAGGGTGGTGCCTTTCACTTTGAGATTGTCCTTACCGCTTCGGATGACGATGCTTGGGAATGGCTCGGTACGATCTTCGAAGTCCATGTCTAGAAAAAAAAAAAGAAGAGAGAAGTATGAAGAAATTAGGAGTCAAGGAATATGTGTACGTGTGCACGTGCATGAAAACAAGTAGCGTGAGCCAAAATACAAAGAATCTCTCACGGTCAAATTCATAAAGACTTTGTGAGCAAGATTCCATGGAAGCCTTTATAAGAAAAGATGAATAAGTTCATACCAATTTATGTTTAAAAGGCAACGAGCAACGACGGATTCTGTTCGCGGAGGCAAAATAAGAAGAGATCAACGTTCTGTTTGTATTACCGTAAAGAAAAACTCATTGATGGTCATAGTTTTATACTTGTATTACAAAGCTAAGATTTGTAGACTTTCCATCAATTGCCACGTGAGTTGAGAAGGTAATAATGAAGGAAGATTTGCATTGCAAAAGAAATTGACATTACATAAGGAAATATGGAAAAGCCTAATTACGTTGCTGTAAAAAAAAAAAAAAGGGTGCGCATGGTACATGGCCGTGTAATGAAAATATTGCATTCCATTTTCTACATTTTAAATAAGGCATGAAGATTTGGTTTGCTGCTATCCGAGAAATTGGTGAAAGCTAAATTGGACTTTAATGGACCTATATTCAAAAAAAAAGGAGAAGAAAGAAATGATGAACAAAAAAAAAAAAAAAAAAATCCAAGACTTCAAGTCACGCCTTCGACAATAATTGGCATGTTCTTCGCCGAGCCTTGAAGTGGGGGCATCTGTTGACGTCAAAATATTTTGGAATAAATTACCAATTAAAAGCGCAAATAAATCGGCTAGCAATTGGGTTCCAAGATAAAAGTCCATAATAAATTTGGGCTCGTCATGAAGAAATTAAATTCATAAGCCCATATTAAATTTGGGCCTTATGTATTTTTATGGGTCAATCCAAAATAAAAATATATATTATTTTGTATTGGCTAAATTGGGCCAAGTACATGTTTAGAAATACTGTCCATCAGAAGACTAATCCATGTCAAAGCCCGCGATAATAAAGCCCAATAGAAGAGCCCAAGCTGCTAAAGCCCAACTCATTCCTATAAATAGGGGCCTCAATCTCACAAAAAAGGGGATACAACACAAGCAAAATCCAGCAAGAGCAAGTCCAAAGCTTTCTCCGACGATGAAGCTCTGCAATTACAAGGCTTTGATACGAAATTTCAAAGTACTACGTGATCGCCTTCTACAAATCAAGAGGGAGATTACACATCCAACAAGCTTCAAGCCCTTGAATCCATATTCGTAGAGAAGAATCAGGGGGTTACTTTATATTCAGAGATTGTAAACCACTTTATATTCAAAATTAATATATCATTTGGTCCATATTTTTCTTGTCTTGTAATTATTTTTGCAGACACGAATTTTTGTGTGAACAGTGCCCTTCTCACGCATTAGTCCAAAGGGCTTCATTGCCTCTTGTACCAGTCCATCTTTACACAAACCATCAAGCATAGCAACCGCATTAGGGATCAACCCCGTACCCTTCATTTTCTTAAATATCTCATCCACATCCTCCGGAGCCAATAGAGGCTCTAGATTCTCTACTTTCTTGTATTGAATACTTTTATCTCCTGAGTCAGTTCGACTTTCCAGTTTGCGATCAAACCCAAGCTTGAACCTTTCCAGAAAATCAACATCAGTTTTGCCCCTAAATGCATTTAGGTTTTCATTTTCCACAACGCGATTGGATTTTGGGAATCGAGGGCTTCGAGAAGGATAAGATTGCCTTCTCAAGGGCCTATTCAGAATAGGTTCCGGAGGGTAATTCGGACGCCCTAGCTCATCTTCAATAGAGGAGAAACGGCGTATAGTTCGCAATAGATGGGCCGGGGAAAGAGAGCAAAGTTTAATTCTGAGCGTATTGGACATATGGAAGTGAGAAGATGATAAGATGATTTTCTCACACTGTGTTTATATTTTACACTATATTGAAGTCCTTTAGTGAAAAAAAAAAATCTTTGTTACTCCCTCGAAGCTTTTTAGTGATAAAAAAAAAAAATTGTTATCACTACTTAAAACTTTTAGTGATAAGAATTTTTCTTTTGTCACTTAATAACATAAAAATATATGATAATATAAACCAATAAATTCTTTACAGATATAAGATTTATTTAGTGATAAAAAAAATATCATTTAATATATTTAATTAGTGGCAATATTTATTATGTTACTAATTATTTTGTCACAAAATATATGTTTTCTTGTAGTGAATAGAGATGGTCTGTGGATAATAACTAAACATTCTTTCTAGATTTTTTCAAAGTCCATAAAGTTTTCACTGAAAACTCAAATCAACATTTATAATGTAATTGTTCCATTATTTCTTGAATTGTTCCATGATGTTATAGATCTGCTCTATGAACTTGATAATTTTCCCAGGTGAACCATTTTAGGAATTCAGTCTCCACATATCCTCTATATTGTTGTAACCAAGATCTGGTCAAAAATGGAGGAAATTGGATTCTTCACATCTATACAACAATAACCTCAATTTTAGAGCAAATTGGCAATTCAATTCCCTCTAAAAAGTGATCACATGCCTCTCATGTAATCATTTCTCATCAAACTTAATGCCTAAACTAACGACAAGAAGAAACCGTAAAAATTGTGCCGATTGGAAACTAAAATCGTTGGGCACTAAAATCAAACAGTAACTCAATATAAGAATTGAAAATGTAAATGTTGCCACAAAATCTCATTAAACAAAAAAAAGAGCAACACAATCCCTAAACTTTTAAAAAAGAAGCTCACTGCCTCCCACTTTAGGGATCATGTTGCCTTTCCTTTTAAAGTTCATGAAGTTGCATTGTCTATTATTATTATTATTATTATTATTATTATTGAAAGAGATTTTCTGCCTATTAGTGTTTTTAAATGGGGATTTGTCCTATTTAACCCCGTTAATTTGTTGTATTCTTCTGTTAAATAACAGAGATAGCAACATTAAGAAGTTCATGAATACGTATAAACATCCACGCATCCTGAAAATGTTAAATGTAGCTAGTTATCTATTGAGCATATATATCAGTCAAAATTTTTAAGTGGATGGGAGCATGCATCATATACAGGTAGCGCTATAAATAAATTGAGAAAAATCGAATGCATTATTTTTCAAGTTTGTTCGAATTATTATTTAGCTCAAAAAATTGTGTTTGAGTTTTGATTTCATTATTGACCAAATCGTGCTCTAATTGCAATCAAGCACAAGGGAATTCGAGTAGTTTGAGATTTTCATATATGCTTTACTTTTTTTAGACTAATCACATCAAGTTCGAATTTAGCTCGTAAGCTTATCGAACAAAAAATATGTTCAAGTTTTGTTTGCTGAGTCTAATTAATCGAACTCAAATGAGCTTTTTATCGACTGATTCTCAATATATTAAAAAGTTTGATTTATTTAAACCTTATAACTAGTGCTAATTCATTATTTCTGACTCCCATAATATTTAAAACAACATAAAATTTGAATGAATAGAAAAAAAAACTAAGAATAAAATAGAAAAGAGTGCTTACCCTCCAAAAGAGAGTAGAAGCAATTGAACAAACAGCTTGTAACCGATTCTTTTAAGCCATTGTCTCTTGCAACACCAACGGTAATGAACTATTCATCAAAAAAGGAGAAGAGATAGAGAGAGAGAGAGAGAATTTGTAATCATTGATTCTTCATATATACATACATGCAGGCTTGCATGTTTGTTAACACAGAACAGAGAGAGAGATTTGACTTTCAAAGAAGACGGAGAGAGGAGATGAGCACAACAGATGTGGCAAAAGTAGAGAAGATGATAAGAAAAGATGATTGAAATCTCAATTTCAAGAGACAACTCAACAAGATTGAACTACACAATAACCAATCCCACAATCACCATAACATCTTCAGTGGCTTCCCTCTTATTTGAATGCCATACTACCATTTTTTTTTTTTCAGGAGGAGAGATTTTGGGGACATGACAATTACTCTCTCCTTTCACCCTTTATGAATATTATTTGTCTATGCATGAATGCATGTCTTCTCGCGTCGAATTGAAGCACCCCCAAGCCAACGAACCACGACAACATTTGTCGAAAACTCGTTGATCGTACGACAGTCCGCTTTTGTGGCCGGAAGAGCCATCAAATAATAAGACCCCAAAAATGGTATGCATAAACAAACACAACATCTACGTCAGAGTCTGCTAACCCTGCCTCCTGCTCATCAGACTGTAAAGAGATTTGCTTCTGTTCGTTTGTCACCGATTTTTCACTTCAAAAGTTTAATGCTCACTGGACATACGATGCATCTATACATCAGCCGACCGTCGTTTTTTGTAAAAATAAATAATTTGATTTTAACATAAGCTAGATTATTTAAATTCAATGGGAAACTATCCCACATATATTGTTCCACTTCTTCCAAAGAGATGCTAGCTCTTTTAAGTATCTAAATCTTATCTTCTCCTAATATAGCATATATATATATTTGTACACATAAATTACTTAGTCGTACACATAAAATTTATGTATATTATTATTAATAAAGGTAAAAACATTAACCATAGTGGATCATTCGTATTTTTATAATATACATAGATACAAATATAGATATAGTAAATAAAATCCTTATTTCTATGTGACATTAAGTATAAATAAGTCTATGATGGGTCACCAATAAACCCGTTTCCAATCTCTAACATTCCTTACATTTTTTTATGTATCATGTATCTATTGATGTGATGTATATACCAATATGAAAATATATACATATATATCTATAGATAAATAAATAAAATACATAAAAATAATACTTTTATAAATTAAGTACTTTCATAGTTGACATATGTAATTTCCCTCAACTATTCATAGTTGTAACAAATTTCTTAATCAAAGTATATTCATAGTCAATCAAGACAAAAAGCAAAATAAAATAAACTACTAATATGTATAATAAAAATATATTTTTTCCTTATCAAGTTGCTACAATATTAAAATAATAATAATATATGAAAATTCTGTAGACATAACATTATTTAATTATTCACAACTCTACATATTTTATCATAATATCAGAACTTACAACATCTAGTTAAATATAATACATGTTACATGTATCATTTAAATTTCACATTTGATTCTTATCTTAGTCTTTAATGATCCGCTATATATAAATTAAACCATAATTATAAAAATTATATTAAATTCCTATAACCAACCTGAGATTAATTAGGAAAATAATTCTTACGTGATAATTCAAAAAAAATTATCTACATCTTTTTCTCTAACATGATATATCTAATTATAAGAATACCTATACAAGAAAATATATTGCAAAGAAAAAAAAAAAGTATTTTGTCTTTAATTTTCTTTTATCATTTATCTTTAACGTACTTTTCAGACCTTATATCTTTTGATTAGCCTAATCAAGAAAAAACAGGCCGATAGACCAAAATGTGTAAACAGATCTGAACAAGAAAAAACATGGAAGAATAACATAGTATAAAATAATTATCTTTCTTATTTTTTTTTTGCTAAATCTGAATGTATAAAAATTAAAATTAAAAATAATTCAAACTATTATCTGGTCAAGGTTCATTATATCATGAATAATTAATTGAATGAATAGAAATAAAATGTGGTTAATTAATCATTTAATGATATAGAAATTAAAGTACATATTGCTAGAAAGTTTATTTAGTAGAATTTAAATATAGGGTTAATTACATTTAGACCCCCTCTGAAAATGCATAATTACACTTTCCCCCAAAGAAGTTTTGAAATTACATTTACACCCCCTCTAAAAATTCTTTGTTTACACCCGACCTCCATTCATTAAAGTTTGGGCGGAAAATGTTCATTTTAACAAAAATAATTACATAAATTTTCAATTTTACCTCTCATTTAACATTCTCGTGCAATAATTTTGTACTTATAAGGAAAAATATAATAATATTGGCTTCACTCCATACATATACGTTACACTTATCCTCTTATAAGTACAAAAATATACATGAGAATGTTAAATGATGGGAAAAAATTAAAAAATTGTGTAATTATTTTTATTGACGTGAACATTTTTCGTCCAAACTCTAACGGATGGGGGTCAGGTGTAAACAGAGAATTTTCGGAGGGGGTGTAAGTGTAATTTCAAAATTTTCTTGGGGGAAAGTGTAATTATACATTCTCAGAGGGGGTGTAAGTGTAATTAACCCTTTAAATATATAGACAAAATAATTCAATGCATAATGGTCAATATTCCATAAATATAGATTTATTTGTGATGGTGCAGGAATTTAACCAAGGGACCAAGATGTAATTTTTCGGAGGGGTATTATAAAATTATCTTTGTACCCATGGCAGTTGGCGGTTAAACCCACTAAGTTAGTAGGGTTAGTGGGCGATTGGGAGGCGATGTTGTCTTTTTGCCCCCCACCCACTTTCTAGTGTATATATCGTCTTTAGTTAATTGGAAAATGAGGGATTTTGATTTTTTTCTGAGAAGAATTACAGAGATGAGAGGGGAAGAATTTTAACAAGAAGATGAATTGTATTGTGATTGGATGGAATGTTATTTTGTACCATCAAATTGGCGCCGTCTGTGGGAACTTCGAAAATTTCTTTCGAGCGTGGGAAATTCTTGAAACCTGAAAAAGAAAGCCGTATTTTCTACTGCAGGAGCTTGAGAGAGAAAGGGGGCCTCCATTGAAGAACTTTCATCTCTTGACTTGAAAACGGGTATTGAAATCACTGAAGCTTGGCGGTTGCAGATGGAAGTCCATAAGAGGCTTCACGAACAACTTGGGCCGAGAGGAGGCCTCTACCCCGCCTCAGCCACCGCGCCGCAGGCCATTCGCCGGAAACATTTTTCGGCGCATCTACGGCCACGCTCACCATCAGTTTGTTCGCCTCAAGCCGATCTGTCCAACCATGCCGAGCGTGGGTTGATTGGTTGCGGGACGCGCGACTACTCGCCGCCTGAAATCATAGCTATTTTCATCTTCTCTCTTCGATTCCGGCATCATTCCGACGATCCACCTGCCAAGACCACCACCGTTCGGTTCCTCTCCCCGCGGCGATCATTCCGAGCCGTCACCCATTCATTTTGGCCAAAGATCGACTTTTCGAGTGGTCTTCCTTCTTCCATCTTTCGGTACAAATCCATGGTGGCGTCCTGAGTTCTCGGTCCACCAGTGGGGTACGAAATCCTTGGACGGCTTCGAGATCTCAACGAGTTGTTGCGATCTGAAATAGAATAATTTCAAATCGGAAGGTACTTTCACTCACCCATTCTCTTTTCTCTGTTTATGCATAGAAACCCATGTGAATCGAGTAAACTGGATAGGCCATATCCAATGAGAGTGAAAAGCAAAGATTAAAATGATAACGGATGCCTATGATCTATATTTTCTTTTTCGCAAAATCTCACTTGTAGTCCCATAGGATAGCCTCATTCTCACTTTTGGTCCCGAGCTTTACGTGCTCGACACTTTTGGTACCAAAAACCTAAATTTTTGACACTGTTAGTCCTGTTCTGTTATCTTTTAACGGAGAAGGCACGTGTGTGACCACGTGCTATTAGTCAATGGCTAACTGAGGGGTGGGGTGGTGTTTTGCCTTTTCCAAGTCAGTTGCACATCTAAGAAAAAAAATCAGACTCCCTTTCTCTCCATTTTCCCCCAAACCGAAACCCTAAATCCGCCCCCCCCCCATTTCGAACGAAATCTGTAGTTTTAGGTGATTTGAGTATGCGAATCTGAAGAACAACGTAACCCGGAGAAACGAGCTGGTAAAGGAAGATGAGTTTGAGGCACCAAGTGTTGGTTGACTTCCCAGACCCGAAGTACTCCAAATGTGGTTAGTGGTTCTACTCTTAATACTCCATAAAAAATGTGTTAATATTTGGATTTGTGTAGTAAATCGTAATGTGGTCCCTGTGGTGCTGTAAAAAAACTATTTTTGTTTGGATTGTTCTGTGTGTTGTACTTCTTTTATGTTTTTGTATCCAAAGTAGACAACATGTGGTCCCTTGAAAGAACATTTTTTTTTTGTTTTTTTCTGTATTGTTATGTTACCCGAGACTTTATGTTCCATTAAATAATGTATAGTTGCTTTCATTGCTTTCTGTTTGTATATATTAATTTGGTCTTGTTTGTTTTTTTGTTTCTGTTTTTTTTTTTTCAGGGAATGAACCCTTTGTCACTATTGTTCTTTATCATGGGGGTTCAATGGTTCATAGCCCTTGGGCAGAATATGTGGGTGGGACAAAATGTAAATTTGACTTTGTGGATGTATTTCGTATTAGTTTGGATTACTTGAACAAACTTGTTGAGAAATTGGGGTACATGGGACCTAATCAATTTTACAGACTACATATGAACAAGTTTAGGCCACTGAACAACCAAACTGAGATTGTTAACTTCACTGATGCATATAGTCCCCAAAATACAGTGTTTACTATGTATATGGAGTGTGTGGAGTGCCCAAATAGTCAGCTTGGTACCTCAATTCCAAATGTTGAACCCCAAATTCAAACAAATGTCCAAAAAGGGAAAGGGGTAGTTAGTGGAGGATGGGAATGATCCTGACTTGGATCAAGTGGAATAGGATGAGGTTTTCAAAATAGTGGATAGCTATGCAGAGGGTAATGGGCCAGGTAATGAACAGAAAGAAGTGGATAATGATGAAAGTGATAGGTTGTTTGAGGATGGGCTGGAGGACTCTGGGTATGAATTGGAGGATGACTCAGAGCATGACAACAATGTAGATGGTAGTGGGGGTGAGGATAGTGGTCAGGAGGAGGAAGAATCATCTGACTCTTAGGATACAACATCAGATGAGGATGTATGCTTGAGTCAGGATGATTCTGAATCTGTTGGTGGTTCTGATGGAGATGAGAAAGAGCCTCATCCTGTTTTTAATCCTAGAAACAAATATGATCCCCATTTTGAAATTGAGATGCTATTTAGTAACAAAGTTGAATTGAGAGAAGCAATCCATTGTTATGCTGTCAACACAAAAAGAAGTTTGAAAATATGCAAAAATGATAAAAGAAGAGTTTATGTCAAGTGTCTAGGGGATGGGTGTGAATGGAATTTGCATGCACTTAAACTTAGGATAGAAAGTACATTCCAGATCTGACAATATAACCCAGAACATAAGTGTGCAAGACAATTTAATGTGAAGAATGTGAATAGCAAGTGGTTATCTGCCAAATATGAAGACCACTTCAGAAAAGATCCTAAAAGGAATGTTAAAGGGTTTAGAAAGGATGTAATTAAAGAAATCAGGTGTCATGTATCAAGAAACCAAGCATATAGAGCCAAGAAAAAAGCACTTGAGTCAATTGAGGGCAAAGCTGAAGATCAATTTGATAGTTTATGGGATTATGCAGCAGAATTAAGAAACAGTAACCCTGGGTCTACAGTGATGATGGTCCTGACAAATGGGGATGATGGAACTGGGCAAAGAACGTTTTCCAAGTTTTATGTGTGATTTAATGCTTTAAGACAAGGGTTCTTATCTGGGTGTAGACCTGTGATAGGGGTGGATGGGTGTCATTTAAAGGGTCCATATAGAGGTGTTTTGTTAACTGTAGTTTCTATTGACCCAAACAACAACTTGTACCCATTGGCTTATGCTGTGGTTTCTGGGGAAACCAGGGAAGCATGGCAATGGTTTTTGGAACTGTTGAAGGGTGATTTGCATATTGTGAGGTATGAAAATTATACCTTTATAAGTGACAAACAAAAGGGGTTGGTTCCTGCATTTGAGTGTGTATTCCCTGGGGCAGATAACAGATTCTGTGTAAGGCACCTACATGGCAACATGAAAAATGCTGGATTTTAGAGGGTTAGCCTTCAAAAAAGGGTTATAGAATGCTGCAAAGGCTACAACAATGCATGAATTTAATTTTAGAATAAAGGAATTGGCTGAACTAGATCCCAAGGTTGTTGAGTGGCTGATTGATAAGCCTCCAGCACACTGGAGTAGGTCACACTTTAACTGTTTTCCAAAGTGTGATATGCTGTTAAACAACATATGTAAGACTTTTAAACAGTAATATTTTGGAGGCCAGAGAAAAACAAATCATGACCATGCTTGAATGGATCAAGGAATGGATTATGACAAGGCTGTATGATTTGAGAGATAGGGCCAGGAAAAAATGGCAAGGTAAAAAAATATGTCCTAAGATCAGAAAAATTGTTGAAAAAAGCATTGACAAAGCTGCTGATTGCATACCAATCAAGACAGATGACTGGCCTTATGAAGTGTCCTGCTATGATGGTTCTAGATATGTTGTCAATCTGCAAAACCACAGCTGCACATGCAGAAAATGGGATTTGACAGGCATTCCATGCAATCATGGAATGAGTGCCATATGTAGTCAATCTTTAAACCCTGAGGACTTTGTCAATCCCTGCTACACTGTGGAAACTTTTACTAAGGTGTACAAGCATGCCATCCAACCTGTTAATGGGCCTCAGCTTTGGGAAAAGACTGGACTTATCCCACCTCTTCTACCCAACTTTGGAAGGGGTGCAGGAAGGCCTGCAAGAGCTAGAAGATTGGAGCCTGATGAGCCATTGAACAAAGGCAAAAAAAGGACAAGGGGTCAGAAGAATCAACCACCAAACTGAAGAGGCAGTCATACAAAGTGATGTGTCATTATTGTGGAGGGACATGCCACAATCAAAAGGGATTCCCAAGGAAGAAACAGGACCATCCTGTTGAGCCAAGTGTTGCAGAACAGCCCAGCAAAATGACATTAAGTGTGTTCTATATCATTAATTTCAAGTAGTGTACACAACCAATTAATGGTCTTATATCATGTGCAGGCAAGGAAAAGGACCTCCTCAGCCCAACATACATTAATTGTTGAGAATGAAGTCCAAAAAACTGTAAGGCTTTTTCCAAACTAGTTTGAAGTCCTATTAATATTACTAAAATTTTCTTTTTTTCCTTATGTACAGGCAGGGAAATCCACAAGGATAGCTACAAGAAAAGGAATGCAACAGGGCCAAATGGAGCAACTTTCTGCAAATCTGGATGTAAGTTCAAATTGACATCTCAGTTGCTGCAATTCACCTTTCTGAAACTGACATTCTTTTGTGTACAGTCAGGGAGAACTACAACATCTAAGTTCATGGAGTCTTGCTCTCAACCAAATGTTACACCTCCTTAATCAATTACCACTGCAATGGTAATAATTAATTGCTGCAACATCTATTCATGTGTTTTTGACTTTGTCAATCTCATTTAAAATGCATTTTTTGCAGGCAAGCCAGCCAATGCTCCACAGGTTTACACAGTGCTCAACAACAGTGAACCAATCTTCTAGTAGTGGAGTCCCTTTGCCTCACAAAAGAGGGAAAGAAGTTTGTCACAATGACAAACTTAAGTGCAGTAGTTGCTGCAACTAAAAAGAAGAAAAGAGTAGATAAGAAGAAAAAATTGATAGGATGTGATGTGTTTATTTTGCTGGTGTAAGTATGGTTGGTATAGTATGGTTTGTAAGTATGCTGCACTTTTTTGCCATAACTTTTGGGTTCCAAAGTGGTATTTTTTGGCACATTTTGGGGATAGAAGATTGGTACATTTTGGCATATTTTGGTGATGTAAACTGGCACTTTTGGTACTTTTATTAATGGATTATGGCCTTCAGTTTCTGTCAAATTCTTTTTTTTTGTTTACTGCTTCTAGTTTTTGCTACAAGAAAAGTTACTCTCAGCATAAACTTAATTAATTACAAACTTCAAACTTAATTAATATAATCTGATTACAAAAAAGGCATCTCAAATATAGCCCTTCCTTTACACATAATTGACCATTACTAAAAGGTCATCTAGTAATATATAAGAACAACAAATAAAAGTAGATACATAATAATCGAATTGCTCAAACTAGTAACATACATAACAACAGCAAAAAAAACTCAATCATTACAGAAAACACAATCTGATTTGTTCTACGCAATTTTCGGATTACTTCCTCTTGCAGATTCAGTCGTTGCAACAAACCAGGAATTATTATGGTAGCTCTTGCACACATTGGTGGATTTAACCACATGAAAAACCCACATCCACCTCTACCTCTCCTCGAAGAACATGTATAAAATCTTCTATCTGGATTGTCACTTGTCCATGAGGTCTTCAAATGAGCAAATTTGTGACAATAGCATTCAATATTTGAAGAATTTTGAGACGTTTGTGACATTGAAAGTGAGAGCAAAGATTTAACTTTTGGCTGCCAAGAAATTGAGGGAGAATTATTTGTGGCTCATTTTACATATATAATGGCCCAAAGTGAGAAGAAAGGATTGTTGGTGCTAGTTTTTCCCTCCAGAAATCAACAGTAACGGCCAAACCGCGGTTTGTTTGGCGTCAACGTTGTTGACTAACGACACGTGGTCACACACGTGCCTTCTCTGTTAAAAGATAACGGAACAGGACTAACGGTGTCAAAAATTTAGGTTTTTGGTACCAAAAGTGTCGAGCACGTAAAGCTCGGGATCAAAAAAGAATGGGGCTATCCTAGGACCAAAAGTGAGATTTTGCCTTTCTTTTCCATCTATGGGTATAGGTCATCATTCAATAACAATGACATCAAGATAAAAGCAAAGAACAGGGTTTCAGATGAAGAAGAAGTTTTATTGTTTAGTTCGTGCATCAGCTCCTCTGCATTCGGGGCATTAAAATTAACAGCTCCTTTGCCCACTTCCAACTCCCCAAGAGAAAGGACATAAAAAGATGGAATTACAATGTTTTATCAGCTCATATTTTACATAGCAAGCCCATGTTTTATGTGATAGGTTGTCCTTGAATCTGAAGGCGACAAGCAAGCATCCCCTTATATCTGCAGTCCACCAAACTATATGTGAATTTATTTTCTTAATGAGGATTATAAACCGAATGCATTGCAAAATGAGAAAAAACAATCCTTTTTCTTGAACCTGGAACCATTTCGTCTTGTTGTATGTAAAGAGAAAATTTAAATGTTATACCCACAAAAATAATCTCATAGGAGCTCAGTCAAATCGGAAGGAAAAATGTGGAGCCTGACATAGATATATGAAACAGAGGTAAGAGAATTCGTGGAAACCAATTTTGGTATCTCAGTCCTCCCTCCATCATGTCAATTTGATCCTGATCCATCTATAATTAGCTAAGCACCAAACTGCATACTTCTAGGACTCATTCTGTACAGTGGCCAAGTATTTTGTTAAATGTCCATAAGCCATAATCATTTCAAGTTAGAGTCTGGGATACACATCCAATCTTAATTGTTATCATTTTCCATGGTAAAAACGTTCTTGATCATTAATCATTTTAAGTCTCCTCAATAGTGACAGGAACAGTTAGAAGACATGGTATATACGCTTAAATATGTTTATATATTGATTAAATATATATTTTTTTAATCCTAAATTTACGTTGTATGCGAGGAATGCCCTGAAGATCCTACACGCTCAATGAAGGCCGAATCGAATTTGACTGTGTGGAGAAGTGCAAGAGTCCTCGAAAGACTTGGTTAAGCTCCCGGAGAATACAAGATCCCAAAGGAGTAAATATTTTTAGAGGAATTAGTTGTAATTTTTATTTAATACTCTTGCATATTTGTTAGCATAGTATTGCCGATAACGGCAAGACAATAACTTGTATAGAAAAAGAGAGCGAAAGCGATTGAGTGAAGGAAAGGAGATAAGAGATGTGAGGGAGAGGTAACAAGTGGTTGCCTAGATGACCTTTGCCATGACGGGTGTGCTCGCACGGTAGGTCAAATACGTAATAAAAGTTATTATCTTGGTTCGAGGGGGAGATGGTACGGGAATTTCTTGCCTCTCCCCCTCTAGTGTGCGGAGTTTTGGTTCTCTTTCTCTGTTTTTTCTACGATTAAATATTTAGAAGTGGAATATCTCCTAAAATTACATATATAAATATACACACACATATATATATATAAAGTCCTTAAACACTAAATGCTTAATAACTTCATTTATACTAAATATCCTAAAAGCTTCTTGAGCTAAATACGCGTATTGTGAAGAATAAACAAAAAAAAAGTGTTGATATTCTTAGAGGGGGATGACCCCTCACATCAGTACTCTATCTAAACATTAGAGGGGGATGGTCCCTCATATTGATCCTCTTAGAGGGGGATGATCCCTCACATTGATACTCATTATAAGGGGATGACCCCTCACGTTGATTCTCTTAGAGGGGGATGTCCCCTCACATTGATACTCATTAGAGGGGGATGACCCCTCACGTTGATTCTCTTAGAGGGGGATGATCCCTTATATTGATATTTTACTTAACCATAGAGGGAGACGGCCCCTCAAAAGCCCATAAGCAAAAAGCTTCCTTGAGACACACCAGAGAAAAGCTAAAGTTCCCTTAAAGCATACAAAATAATTAAAGCTTACAACAAAAATATAAAGGGGATAAGAATTCCTTTTGACTAGATGCACATAACATTGAGTTGCTTGACATTACTATTTTCAGCTAAGCAATCAAATTGAACATTTTTTGATTCTATGAATTTGCTTACAAAAATTCCTGAGGATTGATTGGGATCCCTTTAAGAAGTTAGTAGAAAACGACTTATTTAAGAGATACATGTACAATGTGCGAAGATCAAAGGTACAACTGGCAAGGGATATTCTATATTTGACTATCCATAAAATTGGACAAAATAAATTCACATAGAATGAAAATTGTCAAGTTTACAAACAACTTATTATTTATTAATGTCAGTGATTGACCATCATCTAAACAGTAGCTCGTGCTAAAGACCAAGAGTCCCAACTAGTATAAATATTTAAGAAGTATACCAACTCAGTTACCATTAAAGGACCTACTGTATAGATTCTCAAGTATGGGAGAAAGAAACTAACAAAATCTAATAGATAGTTGTCTTCTTAACCATAGAATGAATCAGAATAAGCCGATTTTTCTGAAATTGTGTACAAACTTTTCACAAATATACATGAATGTCAGAAAGGTGTCAATCCTGTAAATTAATGGAGCATATGCATCTGATTCAACTCCTAAATATACCCCTGAAATATCTTAGAGTTGGGGGGGCTACTGATGGTGCAGGAATTTAACCAAGGGACCAAGATGTAATTTTTCGGAGGGGTATTATGAAATTACCTTTGTACCCATGGCGGTTGGCGGTTAAACCCACTAAGTTAGTGGAGTTAGTGGGCCGTTGGGGGGTGATATTGTGTTTTCGCCCCCCCCCCCCCCCACCCACTTTCTAGTGTATATATAGTCTTTAGTTAATTGGAAAATAGGGGATTTTTGATTTTTTTCTGAGAAGAATTACAAAAATGAGATGGGAAGAATTTTAAGAAGAAGATGAATTTGTATTGTGATTTGATGGAATTTTATTTTGTACCATCAATTTGATTCACAAATAAAGTTTTGATGAATATTATTATAATTTTATAATTAAGATTATAAATAATTATGAGATCACTTATGAGATAATTGCTCTGTCATTGTTATTCTAAGTTCGCTTTTATGTATAATTTATTTTGTTTTATAAAAATAAGTAATTGGTTTGAGCATAAGCTAGATTATTTAAATTCAATGGGAACTTGCCCCACATATTTCTTAGATTCTCTTTCAACTTTCTAAATCGTATATTGTCCTAATTATATAGCATATATATTTTAACTATGTGAAAAGAACTTTTTACTATAATATAAAATTTAAATTTATTATTATACAAAAAAGATAGAAACATAAAATATGGCAAATCATTCATATTTTTATAATAAACATAAGTATATATATGTATAGATATTTCTATGTGAAATGTAAATAAACGCTTTTGCAATCCCTAATATTTCTTACATTTTTTTACATATCCTATATGTATTGATATATTTATACGAATCTGAAAATATATGCATAGATATCTATAAAAACAAATATATAATACATTACTTTTAAATATGAGGTACCGAGCCAATGCTTTTGCTTTCATAATTTAAAGCATGAAGCATACAATGTCTATTTTAAAATATCATTTAAGAAGTTTATTCTGAGTTCTATATTATCATATAAACAACATTTTAAATATATTACATAAGACCAAATCACAACAATATTAAAATATAATAATAATAATAATAATAATAAGAACAACAACAACAATAATAAATAAATAATAAACATAAAATTATTCAATTATTCACAACTCTACATATTTTATCATAATATCAGAACTCAATTCCCTAGTCTACTTTTATCGTAGTATGTGTATATTGTTTCTTTGTCTGTTCGAAGTAGTTGTTGTTAGATTTAGAAGTGTACTGTGTACATTATAATATTATATTGGTTGCTTGAGGAATATTATTGTATTTTTTAAAAATAAAATTCCAAATTTGACTTAAGATTAAAAAAAATTCAATTATTTTTCGTGTCAAGGTTAGTTATAGCATAAACTTTACTTCATGTGTTCGAAAAAGAAGGCATTAAATGTAACCCGAGCATTAAGATTTATTCAATTCATAAAAAACATTTTTTATAATTAATATTATATAAAACTTAATCATAAGATCACTTGATCTCATTCTCAGTTTATTTTTCATATGTAATTTATTTTTTATAAAAACAAATAATAGATTTAAATTACGTGAATAGAACTTTTTATTATTACAGCTGTTTTTATTAAAATATAATAATAATAATAGTAATAAACAATAATACTCATTGACGCCCCCTAAAAATCCAACCTGGTAAGCCATGAGCCAGGAGTGGGCCTACGAGCAGGACAACCAGCAAGCCAAGCACATGTGGCCCAGAGCAGTAGGATTCTTGTGCGTAGGCCCAATTTTTGTTCACTGACCAAGCAGGCCCACGAAAAAAGCCCCGTACAGCAAGCCTAGTCATCAAACAGTAAGGATTCAAACTTATACAGGTAGCTAACACGTGGAGCCACGTCATACTAAAAAATCTCATTCAAATTCCCAAAGGATTGGCTGGAATCTAGGTTTTTCTCAGCAGGTAACAACTTTTCGGAAAACATGGCAAATGTGGCAAGGGTGATCAAACTGACATATCTCTCTCGATTCTTATCTGATTCATGCGTGCTTTGTTGGAAGAGATAGCTGATTTCCTAAGGTTTCCAACGACGTATGGTAATCAATGTAAATCCTCCTAAATCGGATGCATGGATCATTATAAAATGACTGATTGCACAATCATTTGTCAAGTAACTTTTCACTCTACTTTGCAACTTCACTTTGCACATGTTTTCTCTCTATTTTCCAGCTATTTTCAGCATCTTTTTGCACACTTCAACACTTCACAATACCATTCTACCATTATTCTCACTTATTTTAAGTTTTTCCGATTTATTTTATCAATAGAAAATTACTGACTTAAGCATCAGAGTGCTAACCCTCTCTGCAGGTTAGTCTCCCCTTCAATCTTGGGGTTTTTCAAGAAGGTTCCTCGATATTTTGTGGTGCTGCTGGACCCCGGTACACATCATTGGTGTTGTATGTGGGAAACACTTGAGCTTTGATGTGAGATATGGCTAATTTAGATATCCTGTTTTATGAGGTCTACCGGCAAATGGAGCTCAGTGATATCCCGCTGGAGCCGGTAGACACATTACTTTATGGCTTTGCAGGGAAATTTGTGCATCCCTTAGGACAGATCCTGCTCCCCCTATCCTTAGGGGTAGACCCCAACTGGAAAACCAAGATGATCCACTTCCTCATAGTGGACATGCCCTCGGCTCACAATGTCATCCTAGGATGACCCAATTTAAACGCCTTCCAAGCTGTTGTCTCCATCTACCACATGAAGCTAAGATTCCCTATTGGAGCAGGAGTATGAGAAGTCACAAGTCACCAGTATGCTGCCTGAAAATGCTACGTCGAGTCCATGAGAGGAGGCAACAGGAAGGACATAGAGATAGACCTCTCACAGTCCAGTAGAGAGAAGGAGAAAAGGCCTATGCAACACGATGAGCAAGGAAACGAGATTCCTGCTCGAGTTCAGCTTGCCGAAGAGCTTTCGAGCATTCAATCGGCTCCCAACTGAGCCCTGACTTAGCAGGGCGACTAACCACTTTTTTGCAGGAGAACTTAGATGTCTTCACATGGTCAGTCAGGATTTAGTGGGTATTGACCCCAGCATTGCGGTACATAGCCTGAATCTTGATCAAACTTTCCCTCCTATCAAACAGAAGAAAAGGCATTTCGGTCCCAAAAAGGACAAGGTCATTCAGGAGGAGGCAAGCAAGCTCCTCGATGCAGGGCACATCAAGGAGATTCAATTCTCCCAATGGTTGTCCAATGTGGTACTTGTCCCTAAACCAGGTAACAAATGACGCATGTGCGTAGACTTTAGGGATGTGAATAAGGCATGTCCTAAGGATTTTTATCCCTTACCTTGTATAGACTAGCTGGTGGATTCCACCTCTGGTCATGAACTGTTAAGTTTAATGGATGCCTCATAGGGTTACCATTAGATCATGCTTAACCCTGATGACCAGAACCGAGTAAGTTTCATTACGTCAAAGGGAATGTATTGCCGTATTTTTATGCCCTTTAGGCTAATAAATGCAGGTGCAACAAACGATTGGTGGATTGCATTTTCCAAGAGCAGGCAGGCCGACCAACACATTGCAGATCTTATTGAAACCTTCAGCATACTCAGAAAGTATCACATGCAGCTGAAACCGGCCAGATGTGCATTCGGTGTTCGAAGTGGCAGATTTCTTGTCTACATGGTGACAGAGAAGGGTATTGAGGTCCACCCAAATAAAATACAAGCAATCCAGGAGATGAAGCCTCCTACCAACCTCAATGAAGTGCAAAGACTTACTGGTCGCATAGCTGCCCTCAACAAGTTCATATCCCGCTCAACTGAGCGCAAACTTCCTTTCTTTAAGGGCCTGAAGAAGGACAAGGACTTTACGTGGGACAAGGCTTGCCAACAAGCTTTTCTAGACCCGAAGGCCTACCTGGAAAAACTGCCTTTACTGACCAAGCCCTCACCAGGTAAAACGTTATACCTATACCTTGCTGCGGGTCGGTATATTGTGAGTTTCATGCTCATCAAGGAGGAAAATGGAATCCAGAAACCTATATACTACGTCAGTAAAGTATTACATGGTGCTAAGCAGCGCTATCCTGAGGTAGAAAAACTAGCATTGGCCATGGTAGCAACTG
Source organism: Sesamum alatum (assembly GCA_034509735.1). Classification (NCBI taxonomy): domain Eukaryota; kingdom Viridiplantae; phylum Streptophyta; class Magnoliopsida; order Lamiales; family Pedaliaceae; genus Sesamum; species Sesamum alatum. Next base: position 30,500,954 of record JACGWO010000009.1, read on the forward strand.
CTAGGAAGTTACGCCTTTATTTCTTATCACATTCTATTATTGTGCGCACTAACCACCCCCCGCGGACCACGCTGTGGAAAGCTGAGACTTCTGGTAGGATGATCAAATGGTCCGTTGAGCTCAGCGAATACAACATTCTTACCAACCCAGAACGGCCATCAAGGCCCAGGCGCTTGCTGAATTCATGACTGAAGCTACACCTGCCGAAGGAGATGAAAGGACATGGCTACTCCAAGTGGATGGCTCTTCTACCTATACGGGCAGTGGAGAAGGGAATATGCTGACTAGCTCGAAGGAGATGAACTAGAGTTTGCCTTGATATTCGACTTTAAGGCCTTGAACAATGAAGCCGAGTACGACGCCCTCATAACAGGCATTAAGATAGTGTTGGACGCAGGAGCAAAGAACCTCACTGCCTACTTCGATTCCTAGTTGGTGACCAACCAAATGGGAGGCACATACGACGTTAAGGAGGACCACATGAAAGGGTACCTCCAGGAAATAGGCAAGCTTAAGAGCAGGCTGAAAAGTTTCCAATTCCATCAGATTCCCCGCACCGAAAACACTAAGGCAGATTATCTGGCCCGATTGGTTAGCTCCCTAGCCGATTGTAACACGTGTACTATCAATGTAAGGACACTCATTAAAGTTTATTCTGCCACTAATGTGAACATCTTGCAAATTGACACAGATTGGAGGAAACCCCTCCTTGATTACCTACAGGAATGAATCCTTCCCACTGATGAAAGTGAAGCAGCTCGCCTGAGGAGCCAGGCAGCTAGATTCACCTTGTTGGGAGGAATCCTCTATAAGCCCAGCTTCTCCTAGCCCTACCTCCAATGCCTATCCGCAGAGGAAGGCAAATCCATACTACAAGAGATACATGAAGGAGCCTGTGGATCACACAGAGGCGGCATGGCCCTTGCAGGGAAAACTGTAAGAGCTAGATATTTCTGGCCTACTCTAAAAAATGATGCAATAAACTAGGTGAGAAGGAGTGAGCATTGCCAGAGGTACGCTCCACTCATCCATGTACCAGTAGTAGTAGTAATAATAATAATAATAACTATAAATAATAATAATAATAATAATAATAATAATAATAATAATAATAATAATAATAATAATAATAAAGAATTACTTGTATGTTTATACAAAAGTTTTGATAATACATAAACTAATATTAAAAACATAATATAATATATATAAATATGTAAATGAGATATGCCAATTAATTAACTAATTCTTGATTATTGACAATTTTCTATATTTTATATGCTATTGATAAATGTAAGAACTTGAAGTAGATGATATCATCATTTTGACACAATATGTTTTCATAATCATCTTATTTTATTTTAAATAATATTTTTTCAATATTTATTAATTATTCTGATCAATTTCTTACATAATTTTATACACAATAAGGACTTTTTCATAATCTTATTAATAAAAAATTTGGTAATTTTTTTTATATTTATTTGTATCTTCTATAATAAATATATAACCATGTATAAGTGTTTATTTTCACACATTGCAATTAATTCTCAAATCACTACAAAAATACATTTTTGTTACGGTATAATAAATGACCATACGCTTTAAAATCGTAGTAAATTAATATTATTAACAATGGTCAAATAAAATCAATGTGAAAGTATAAATTTTACGACAATTAACAATATTTACCATGGTTAATTTTAGACTTTTAGCTGTGGGTAATGTTTTGGTCTCACTTGCAGAAACAACGGTTTATGACCGTTGCGGATCCGTGGTTTGTATTCGCTACAATTTTTTCTTTCTTTTGACCATAGTAATTAACCATAGCGAAAAATCATATTTCTTCTAGTGTATCTTTACATTTTTTCTAATTATCACTACAAGAAAATGCATTTATTATAAAAAAATAATTGTAATAAAAGCATAAGCTATCACAAAATTAATAATAATATAATTTTACAAGTGATTAATTCTACACTAAAGACCGGAAAAACCGCCCCAACCCAATTAGACAACAAAGTGCGTTTTCGATGATTGTTGGGTTGGACCGAAAATTTACCTAAATTAGCCCAACCCGCAGCGCGTACACCTAGCTAACGGGCAGGTGGAAGTCACAAACAGAATCCTTGTGCAAGGCATCAACAGCAGGCTGAAACAAACAGGAGGGCAGTGGGTAGGCGTCCTGCCCAGCGTGCTTTGGTCTTATAGAACCATCCCCTGACCAACTACATGAGAGACTCCTTTTAAATTGGTTATGGCTCAAAGGCCGTAATCCATGCTGAAGTAGAGCTGGAAGCCTTCAGAATACAACACTATGAGCAGAAGGACAACAATGTCATGTTGCATACCAACCTGGACCTTATTGATGAAATTCGAGAGGATGCTCGAACCCGCATGGAAAGATACAAACAAAAGGTAGTCAATGCTTACAACAGAAGGAGAGAGTTCCAGGTGGAAGACCTCGTGCTGAGACGAGTCAGTACCTTAAAACCAGTAGGAAAGCTAGCTCCCAACTATGAGGGCCCCTACAAAGTGAGTTAGATGGTTAAATTCTGAGCCTTCGAGCTGCAAGACGCAGTTGGCAGAAAGCTCTCCGGACCATGGAATGCGTACAACCTCAGGGAGTTTTATTCCTAAACACCATTCTCTATACTCATTATTGTACTGCCTGCTTAATCAACATTTACTACTTAAATAAAGAACGGTTCCACTCCCTTGCTATGTAATGCTCTATTAGCAGGTTGATAACCTTGCTGGCTAATAGCCCTCATAAGCCACCCTGCTGGCACACGCATTCAATAAGCCGCCCTTGCTGGCGCACGCTCATAATAAGCCACCCGTGTTGGCGCTTGCTCTTAATAAACCGCCTTTGCTGGCACACACTCATAATAAGCCACCCTTGCTGGCGCCTGCTCTTAATAAACGTTAGAAGATATGATGAAGCCTGCCTGATTGAATTTAGAGATAATTGGGATGATCATCTGCCACTGATGGTATTTGCATATAATAATAGTTTCCATTCTAGCATCGGTATGGCTCCATATGAAGCTTTTGTATAGAAGAAGATGTCGAAGTCCACTATGTTGGGATGTTGAGGGACTAAGACAACTTGAAGGTCGAGAATAGTGCAAGAAACAACAGATAAGATACAAAAAGTTAAGAAGTATTTGAAAGTAGCACAAGATCGACAGAAAAGTTACTTTAATAAACATCATAGAGAGATGGATTTTGAAGTAGGAAAAAAAGTTTTTCTGAAAGTGTCCCCATGGAAAAGAATTTTAAGGTTTGGTAAGCAAGGAAAGCTGAGTTCGAGGTATATTGGACCATATGACATTATCAAGCGAGTAGGACCACTAGCTTATCAATTGGCATTACTAGCATAATATCACAAATATATGACGTATTCCATGTTTCTATGCTATGGCGATACTGTTATGATCCTAGTCATATTTTGTCTGAACCAGAGATAGATATCTCAGGGAACCTGACGTACATAGAATAGCCAATAGAGATTCTAGAAAGGACAACAAAGAAATTGAGAAACAAGGAGATACCAATGTTGAAAGTAAAGTGGAGTCATCACTCTTCCAAAGAAGCCACTTGGGAACTTGAGAAAAATATGAAGGAGAAGTACCCCTATTTATTTTCATAACCGGGTAAGATAATCAAATTTCAACGAAATTTTTGTTAGGAGGGGAGAAGTAACATCCTCGAATCTAAATACATGATTATCATTTATTAGCATAATAAAATGGATATATAATATGACGATTTATATAATATTTGGTGTTTAATTAGAAATTATGTGATAAGATATATTCTTGGAGATACTTGAAATTTTAAAGCAATAAAAAGTTTGGAGGTTTAAATAGAAAATTTGTGAAGATGTAAGGGGAGATATAATATCTTATAACTGAATATAAACTATATATATATATATATATGACTACATTAAACAACAAAATAAGTTATCCTTATCAACATGCTTCTTTACACTATAATTTTCACTTATACACCTATATGTACGCACCTACTAACTTGTCCATATAAATATATATATATATATATATAGAAGGATAAATATCAACTATATAAATATTAGTTTAGAAAGGGGTAGAGCCAGCAATGAAGACAAAAAGGAGAGGTAGCAGGCGATGGAGAGAAGAAGAGAGAAAGATGTGAGGATTTCTAGCTTCTTTCATTTACCATCTTCAAACTTAGATGTATCTAGAGCCTCCTATACTAATTTGGTAAGTAACTTTATCTCTAATTTGCTTAAGTTTGAATTTGAGCTAGGATGAAGGCTGAAATCCAAGAAAGGAATGAATTAAGTTAGCAGCATGGCAATAGAGTAAACTTGGTCAAATAGTCTCGGTTTTTTCAGAACATCTTGCATTTCACCCGTCCAAAATTAGTTATTTTTGCGTCTATGAAATCCTTAGTCTATTTTCTATAAGTTTGTAGTTTTGAGAAGAAGCTAAATCGTTCTTTGTAATGGGTAAATCAGAGGAAACATTCTGTTGCCCTGTTTCTGCGGTAATCCAGACTGAGTGTATTAAAACTTTGTAACTTGAGTTATAATAATTAAACTAGAGACATATTATATCATATTACGTAAATATAATAATTTTTTAATGAGTATAAGAATTTTGGGAGAATTTTGAAGTAGAGGCTATGAGATCTGCGACAATACAGAACAACATCTGCTAAAGCCTTAATAACTTGTTATATACAAATCTGATTCGTATTATTGTTATTGGAAATGAAACAAGATACATATTATAGTAGTTAGAGTTAAAATAATGCATTTATAAATTGTATTTTGGTCTAGGGAGAATGTATAAGTTGGTGTATAGATTCTGTCAAAGAAAACCATGAACAGTAATAAGAGAGACTATTAACAAATTTATTCCTATCATTTAATATACATATATTATACCATTGGAAAGCCTAGGGTGTCTAGTTTATCATACCAAAAAACTTTTTTATTTAGATTAGTATAATTAAAGTTATGACTAATTAGTGGTCAGTGTTCATACTGACAGGATTCACAGGTTAAGGGGCGGTAAAGGAAATTCATAAAAAAAATTTAAACACTCACTTAAATATAGCAAGATATATACTGATGGAAAGATAATTGAGTCTACTTTGTATAGAAGAATTTGTATTAAGGATATGAATTTTTTAGAACCAAATATTAATATATTAGTGAGAATATCGTAATATTGTCTAATGCTTTATTAAGAAATTACAATATTGTCGATATATTGACTATACATCTTATAACTCATTATAGGACATGAGAACAACATACAAGACTAAACACATAATTTTACTAAGTAAATCATTGTGAAATTGAGGTAAGTATAGTTAATTGGATATATATATATATAAAGATGCATGGTTATGTGTAATCTTGATCGTAAACTGTCATATGCTAAACTGGATTATGTGGTTGTCTTGTGAAATTGTTGTATGTGTTATGTCTATGGTTCGGTGTGATGTACATGGTGAATACTTGTGATATACTCTGATGTTGTTGGTGAATGAAGATGAATGATAGAGTGGTCGTGAATGATTGATATGCTTCTATTTAATTAATGATTGGAGTTGAATTATGAAGTCGTTAATGTGCAGATGGTGAATTGAGATGAGAACATGGCTTGCCTAACCTGGGGCATATTCAATGGTTTATGATGATGTGTTTGATGACGAGCTTTGTGCTGTCATGATGATGTGATGATGATGTGAGATATGATACGAGAAAATGAACATACAGCTAGGTACCATGGAGCGAAGGGTACCGGGGTATTCTGCGTAGCGGGGAATATCCTGTGCTGATGGCTACACATTGGGGTGATGTTGGGATGCCATGTTCGGTGTGAAGTCTTGTGATTAGGTAGCTACACACTTGGCCAGTGTGGGAATATCACATACGATGGATATCTTGTGCCGACTATTATATGACATTGATTTAGATGATGAGAGCCGGAAAAATCATTGAATATACTCCAGCTAGGTTAAGCAGGGCCCTAAGATAATAAACCATAATTGTTTGTGTATTATGTTGTGGCTGATGCATGATAATGGTTTTCTAGTGATGCTTGTTATTGAGTACTTCGTGATATTGTAATTACTGCATAACGAATATGGACTGATTGATTGGTGTTATTGCTTGAAAATGTGTCTTTAGTGTATGTGCTTATATGTGGATATATATATATATATATATACTATTAGGAATGGTTCTTTTTTTTTTTTTCCGTTCGTTTGGAGCGGTTCAAAGATCGCTGGATGATGTTGGACCTCGATTAGGAACAGTTATGGGACGGTCAGCTTTTCGTTGAAACAAGAGGCACTCCTAATATTTAGGAACGGTACCGCCTAGACCGTTCCTATATTGGAACTGTTTTTGGCATACAATGTAGATACCGTTCCTAATTACCTTTTTGTGTATGAATATATAATTTGTGTATTTGGAACACCTTGTTAATATTTGGAACGGTCACATGTAACGTAAAACACGTAAATTGGAACGGTCCTTGGAACACGGGTTGCAACGGCAAAATATATTGGAGAAATATTTTTCCACTGATTCTGGAATACAAATTTGAACGGTGTCCTATAAGTTTGGGGATATTTTGAAACGGTAGTTGGAACACACGTAGACCTGCTTTGCTAAGGAACGTAGGAACGATTTTTTTATCTTTATCTGGAATACGTTTTTGGACCAGTTTTAGGTATTCGGTTTAGAACGCTAACTATACCACGAAATAATTGAATTTGGACTAATTTTAGGAACGACCGGCCCCAAATTAGGAATTTTTTTATACAATTTAAGGAACGATCGACCCCTAATTTGGAATTCTTATTTATACAGTTTTAGGAACGGTCGGCTCATTAAACCAGTCATCAATTGGAAGGGTTATTTCGATTTTTATGAGATCTAAGACCGTCGGAAGGACCGTTCCTAAATAAATGAATCATTGAATTTTTTATTATATAATAATAATAATTATTATTAAAATAAAATTTAAATTATTAATAATATTTTTGAATTTGGTTAAATAATTATTATTTAAATACCAAAAAATGCATAATTTGGAAAAAACATATATTAAATAAAAATATTATACAATTTAATTACAAAAACTGTTAAAAGAAATCCTAAATCTACACCCCATCCCCCTCGTCCTGGTCCATATCATCATCGTCTAGAGGGGGGAGGGTCTATCAGAGGCTGTGACGGGCCGACAGTGGAGTTGTTGGTCTACAGAGTCTTCATCATGACCATCATATCGACCATCATCTCCTCCAGCTGGACCATGCGATCCTCCAAGTTTGATGCTGGCGGTGGCGGTTGTGATGGCGAGGTAAAGGTCTGGCTAAGGCCGTGGGCCTCATAACCAAGACCAAATACCCGACCCTTGTTCTTGCCTCTGACTACAGCCAGTCATAACTCTTGCTCGGTTAGCACCACTGAGCCCTCCGATTCGGCCGGACGATCCCCAGGATCAGCCGTGGCCTGAGACTGGTGATCCTCCAGCAACTTCTGGAACGTCTCTTGCAAAAACAGTAAATTATTATTATTATTTCCAAAAATTAAAAGAAAATAAATTTGAAAATGTAATACAAAGCTTACCGCCACCTCCATTACCCTCGGGCATCTCCAGCCACCATCCGCCTTCTTCTTGTAGCATCTGGAGAATAACTCCATCTGCTTGATTGGCCGATCGAGCGGCGTCTCCTATAAAAAAAAAAAAGGAACAGTTATTACAATTCTAATTTAATAATGATGAATACTTTTTAAAAAATAAAATTTCTTACCATCTTCCTCTTGTGCATCCCGATGGAGGCGGAACCCCCGTGGTACACAGTAGAGGATGCGGCTAGGTTAGCGAACCGGTTGGCCTTGTTCTTGGCGCATTCGTTCTTTAACTCTTGGCTGTCCCAGTAAAGCAGGAGCTGCCGCCAAACTTCGTTGGCTAGCCAGAGAGGCTTCACCTGAGACTGTCTGGCAAGGACGAACTTCTTGCGGAGGAACTTCTCCGTAAACATGTGGAAGATCTTGAACATGGACTCGTCGTCGCAGTCCCACCGGTACGTGATATCGTTAAAAAAAATGTTAAAATATTTAATATAAAAAATTAATTGATATTGTTAAACTGAAATTAAAGTACGTTACCTTCAAGCTCTCGAACTAGAAATGTTGATGCTCTGGCGGCACCTGGCACAAACAACCCCAAGGGTGGGGATAGTGTCCTTGCACCACCGCGTACATGCGCGCGCGTATCTTGCGCTCAACCCTGAAATTATATAACAATTAATTGTGACATAAAAATAATAATTTAAATTATAAAAATATTTAAAAAAAATATACCTGGCTTCGGCGAGGGTGATATACTGGTGCGCGGATGGTGGTGGGACGGGCCGGATCTACCGCCGATGCGGGAGTAGATAGTCCGGCAGCCTCTGGGACAGGTGCAGGAGTAGACGGATCGGGCTCCTGATCCTGCATTGGTGCCGCAACTGGCTGCTTTGCCGGTGGTGGTGGTGGGGGTGGTCGGAATGCTGCTTCCCCACCCTGGGAAGCAACACCCGCTGGCGGTGTGGCCGCCGAGCCACGACCGCGACCACGTCCACCTCTTCAAGGAGGGAAATCTCAACCAAACATGATTTACAATTTTTTTTAAGAAAATATTAGTGGTATGAATATATAAAAAAAAATATAAGTATCAATTTATTTTTTAAACGATAGATTATTGGAATTTTTTCTACAGGTTATAATCTAAATCCCTTGTGTACTAAATTGTTAATCTAATTCATTATAATCCTAATTTGTTTCCTAAACCAAAAATGATTACTAAGTCCCAACTTTTGACATTATTGTAATTATAATAAGTCTTATAATAATAACAAAATATAATTTAAAAAATATCAGATATTTTGTGAAAAATAACAGAAAATAATTTTATAAATGTTAGAATTTTTTTCAAAAATAACAAAACATATTTTATAAATTTCAAAGTTTATTTTTTTAAAATAAAATAATTTGTTTTCAAAAATAACATATAATACTTATAAATGATGGAAATTATTTATAAATAACAGAAAAATTTGTTAAAATAACAGAAAATATTTTAAAATGACATATTTTAAAATGATAGATTTTTTTTAAAAATAACAAAAAATATTATATAAATTTCAATTTTATTAAAAAAATAAAAAAATTATTTTATAAATTTCTGAATTTATTTTAAAATAACATATTTTATTTTAAAAAAATAACATATAATACTTATAAATGACGGAAACTAATTATAAATAACAAAAAAATTGTTAAAAATAACATAAAATATTTTAAAATGACAGAATTTTTTTTAATGAAAATAACAGTTTTTTTTATAAAAAAAATCTGTTAATTTGTTTATAAATAACTGAAAATTTTGTTCAAATTACCAAAATTATCCTATATTACAAAAATTTACCAAAATTATCCTATATTACAGAAATTTCATAATTAATTCAGAAAATTCAACAATTACACAACAATTTGCACTAATTACATAAAATACAAAAGTTACAGTACAATTTACATAAATTACAGTACAATTGACAAAAATTATAGAAAATACAAAATTTACACATCAATTTACATAAATTACAGAAAATCAACAAAAATACCATACATAACATTTTCAAAAATTTACAAAACAGAAAAAAAAAATTACATACTACAAACTAACATTACATACTATTAAAAATAATCTTTACATTCATTGTCAGAAATGCAAAGCAGAAAAAAAAAATTAAAAGTAGGGTTTTTGGAAACCCTACTTGGTAGTGGCGCTGGCGGTGGAGGCTGAGTCGCAACCACTTCACAATTACACAACACGTACGTCTCGATAACATGAAGGTCCTCACCGCTCAGCCATCTCTTCTTTGAGGCTCCACTTGCTCGGCCCGGGTGATTGAAAATGAACCGTACTATTCGTCGTCGTTGCTCGTGAGATCATCGTTCCGACCGGGTCTTCTTCGCTTGCAGAGAATGTGCGGTTCGAAGTAGTGAGAAGAGAAAAGCCCGATTCTTCAACAATATCAGCCTCTACAATTGATGCCTCGACGTGTGCTTTGTTTTTCACCTTCTTCTTCAAATCGTGTAGGAATCTATTCGTACGAGTATTTCTGAAAATGTAAATTAATTGCCACAGAAAAATAATACATGTAACATTAAATTTTCTAGTGTAGTTAATTACCTCTCAAATGGATACATCCACCTGTATTGCATGGCCTCCTAACGCGTGCCTCATATGGAAGGTGAACAATTAGGTGCTCCATTCAGTCAAAAAAAGGAGGAAATATTTTCTCGAGGTTGTACGGGATGACGACTACACTGTCTTTCAATTCTTTTACCTTGTTCACATTGAGTGTGGTTGAGCATAGGATCTGGAATAGAAGGCTCACCTCCGTCAAGGCCCCCCACACGTGCTCTAGACTTTCACAGAAGGCAATCGGAGCCAACTTCTGCATGAATGCATGACAATCATGGCTCTTCATGCCGTGCATCCTTAGCTCCTTCATGTTGATGCAGCGGGACAAGTTAGATGTATACCCATCCGGAAACCTAAGACAATGAATCCACTCATATATCTTTGTCTTTTGATCATTTGTCAGTTTTTATACCGCTTTGGGCAGCACGTTCGATCTCCTTTCGTCCACCTCAAGCTCCGACCAATTACATATGATCTTGAGATCCTTCCGTGCATTCAGATTGTCCTTCGTTTCGCACTTTTATGTGCATCACAATATTGAATATATTGTCGAACATATTCTTCTCAATGTGCATGACATCAAGATTGTGTCGTATCAGATACGCCCCCCAATATTCAAGCTCCTAGAAGATGCTTTTCTTCATCCACTTATGGTCGACACCGTAGCCTTCTGATTCACTCAACGGTTGTTCGACTGCAACACTAAACGCATTGACACGGGTTCGGATCTATTCTCCAGTTAGCCTCAGACGTGTAACCTTCCTCTCTATTCGATTTTTAGTTAAGGCTTTCTTGTTCTTGCGATAAGGATGGTCCGGTGGGAGAAACTGCCTCTGGAAGTCAAAATAGCATGCCTTCTGACCATGCTGTAAATAGAATGCCCGTGTGTCCTCCATACAAACTGGACACCCCATAACACCGGCCGTACTCCATCCAAACGCCATCTCATAAGTGGGAAGGTCATTCCTATCCACATCAATGCGGCCCGCATCATAAATGCCTAGTTTGTCGCAATGTCGTGCGTACGTACACCCACATGCCATAAATTCTGCAACTCCTCGATCAACGACTCCAGGTAGACATCGATTAGACGTTTGAGATTCGATGGGCCAGGGATCACCATCGTTAGGAATATATACTCAGACTTCATGCACATTCCCGGTGGAAGATTGTATGGTGTAAGTATCACGTGCCAACATGAGTAAGTTTTACCGTACTGGCCGTGCGGTGCAAACCCATCTATGCACAGCCCAAGTCTAACATTATGAGGCTCAACTGCAAAATCAGGATACGTTTGGTCAAAATGCTTCCAAGCCTCTGCATCGAACGGATGACACATGGATCCGTCCCCCGTCTGATGGCTCGCATGCCAAGTCATATGCTCTGCAGTGGCCTCCGACGCATACAATCTCTGCAGCTGAGGGGTAAGCAGTAGATACCTAAGAATGACATATGGGGACTTCTTGCGTCTAGGATTTCTGTCCCTGGTGGGCTTGTACCTAGCGTCTCCACAAAACTTGCAATATTCCAAATCAATATCGTTCATTCCAGTACAACATGCAATCGTTTTTGCACGCATCAATATTCTGAATTGGTAAACCTAATTCTCTTATCAATTTCCGAGGTACTGTAATAATCGGTGGGGAAAGTGTGATCGCGGGGCATTACAGTATCAACCCATTGGCACAAGCGATCATATGTATGCTCGAAAAAACCCCCTTCGGCCTTGATATTCACCAAAGAAGCAATTGACGCCAATTGAGAGGTAGTGCAGCCGTTCCACAACGGTTGGTCGGCAGCATGAACTACATCAAAAAATGGTTTAACAAGCCAGACACATAATCATAGGGCCCCGAATTATAATATGAACTAGGACCCACATCAGAAGGACAATACCGAGTACCATCATCAGCTGCCCCTTTGGTTATATGAAGACTAGAAAGACGACCTGGCGGCATCGAATACCATCCTCTGCGCTCAATCCATTTGAGCCACATCACCCTAATGCGAACTACCCTCCTCCTGAATGGGTGGCGTTTGCTACTGCTTCAAAGTATTCCTGCACCCTCTCCTCACCATACGAAGTCCAATTATAATACTCCGGCATAAATTCTCTCATACACAAGTCGAAATTTACCTCGTCCGGTGTTTTGAACCATTCGTTTTTGCACTTTCGGTAGGGACACCTAATCTTCTCCCCATTTATATATGCACGTTGAGACTAGGCCCATTCTAGAAATATTGTAACACCATTCTCGAACTCCGGCGTCACACCCAGCATGTCTCGATCATACATCCATCTCCTCAACTGTCTTAACATGATTAGTCCTACGTACACAAGCAATTCACAACAGTAATTAAATGACCAGAACAAATTATATATATAATTAACCATTAAAGAATTTCAATTTCTTACCTGAGCACAACACCTTTCAAGATCAGTGCAAATTTCTCGCAGATTGTTGATATTTTTGATTTTACGTATATAGAATCAATAGAGGAATTCAAAACAAATGAGTTGGAGAGTAATTATAAGAACAATGAAAATGAAGAGGGACATATATATAGAAACACATTGGAATGGGCATTGCAATATTATTTGGAACACTACATTAGCTGTTGAAATATAGCCGTTTCTCCATCATTAGGAACGGTCTCTGGCACGTACATAAGAACGGTAAAGTAACCGTTATAATATAACCATTTGTGCATATTTGGAACGGTCATCGTCATACATAATCGTTTATGTAAACTGACCGTTCCTAATAGTAGCACATTTTTTAGCGGTGTTTGGAACTAAACTTGATTTTCTCAATACCCACAATTGGGAACGGTCATTGTATTATATTTTTCACTCAAGGCGTAAAAGGGTCTTCTGCAGTCGTTCATGCTTTCCAAATCGACCCGGGTTGGGGAACACGGGTAGGAACGGTCGCTTTTCCTGATCAAATAACTGCTCCAATTTCCACATATGTGTTCCAAATGGAATACCAAAATATATCCGCTCCCTTTTTGGAACAGTAATTGGTTTATATATTGGCACACAAATAGGAACGGTATGGCCGTTTCTACACGTTTTGACTCTGAATAATACGAAAGTGACGTCATCAACGGGTTACCGTTCCACAATAGTTCCTGTTACCGTTCCTATTTGGAACGGGGTTTGGAACGGTCATGTTAAACCATCCCAATGGGCGCAGTTTTTTTTTAGTGATATATAGCTAATTAGCTATACTTACTGAGTTGGCAACTCACTCTTTGCCATGTACTTTTTCAACAGATAGATTGCAGTGACTCATCTAGCTATCTCGTAGCCAGTTGTCAGCCTTGTTAGGTAGGTCAGCACTAAAGTGTCATAATTAGTCGGGAGCGTTAGCTACATATTTATGAGAATATTAAACTTTGAGTGGATTGGTATCTTGAGTTTTGTAATAGCTAGAAACTCCACACTGTCCTTTCATATGAACATGGTAAAGTATGTTAGAAAACATTTTGATGAGATCTTAACCGATTGAGGTTTATATGGAATATTCATATAAGATTATTATCTGGTCGGGGGATAAATGTCAATTAATTATGAGATGGTATGTGATTACAGAGGGGGTGTCACACTTCCTCTTTTCCTTGCCTTTCCCCACTTTGGCAACGGGAACGGTCTTAGCGTTGGCAGCAGCTGTGACGGCCTTTCCCTTACCCTTCTTCCCTTTCCAGCGTCTAGCACCTTTGGCTTTCGCCTTGGGGGTGGAAGCCTCTCCTAGCAATACCGACGGCGCATACTTTTTGGTCGTTGCCTCGTATTAGACCAACATATTTATTAACTCATGTATGCCCTTATCAAGTACATTCATGTTGTAGTTAACAATAAATTGGTCGAAGGAGGGAGGGAGTAACTGAAGGATCACATCAATGTACGTCTCGTTATCGAGTCCTGCATTGAGGTCCTCGAGCTTTTCCACAAGGGTAAACATCTTGACCCCATGCTCATGTATAGATGCTCCTTCGATCATCTTTGTTCCAAAGAATGTCTTCATAGCGACATACCTAGTATGCTGGTCCGGGACCGCATAGCAATCCTTCAAACGAGCCATTATGGAGGGAGCATTGTCCAGCCTCTCATACTACTTTCGCATCTCATTTTTCATAGAGGTAAGTCTAAGGCTACAAACTTTCAGGTTATCATGGTGCCACATTTTGAACGTCTCACGTTCTTCAGGCGTGAATTCCTCTGGTAAAGTTCGAGTAGATGGCTTGTCCATGACATAGTCTTGGTTCTCATAATCGAGGACTATCCTTAGATTGCGCAACCAGTCGTTATAGTTTGTTCCATTGAATTTGTTTGTCTCAAGTATGGAGGATCATGGATTCTTAGACATGATTTAAATCTATATATAAAATAAAAGCAAGTAATCAATAGATTGTAACAGTACTAAATAAAATATTAAAGACTCGGACCTTAGTGATTAATGCTCCCACTATTTCTCAAACGCAGTTTTCGGGAAACCCTTTCCTAGTGGGCTTGGTCTCCACAAGCGAAATTCTCCATACCTCGCTTTTACGATTCACATGGAAAATAACCTTGTGGGAGGCACTGTAACAAAATTCTGCGAGTTTTTCAATTTCTTGTGATTTTCTTGCGATATAATGAAGAAAAGTAAAAATTACTATAAAAACACGATAATTTCAATTTATCGCGATTAGTACTCATTTCTCGCGAGAAACAACAAAATATCTCCAAAATATCGCCAAAATATCATCTCCCTCTCAAAATGTAAAATTCATTCTCGGTTGGCTATAAAGGCAAGTGGCTAGCATTATGACTCTTACTTACATTGATGATGACAAGTGAGAGTGACAACTCACTCACAAATCACAATATAAAATAATAATTGAAAAAAGTAGTATTTAAAAGTAAATACAATTCAAATTTATGCAAATTTGAAGCTTTCAAATTTCAATCAAATCTATCCCTTAAAATCCTAACTAATATTTTTTTATCCATTCTTTTCAAAATTCAAACTCGATTTTTGAATTCCAACAAACATTTTTTAGAATTTTAAAAAAGTGATGCTATTGAATCAAAACTCTATTTATATGTATATATATACATATATCTTAAGTTTCACAATCACACTTATTTTCTCTTAAAAAAATATATGTTTTGCATCTTGTATTCATTCTCTCTCTGCAAAGTTAGTATTTTCTAAAAGAGCTAAAGAGTTCACACAGTTATGATATTTTGGTTCAATTAAATTCATGATATATCTTTATTTATAGCACATATTGTGTTGATTTTTTTCTTTTGTACGAGCATGAAAATTTTAGTTATTGAATATATACTTAGTTCATGTTTCATAATTAATTTCTAGCATGATCTTGTTAATAAATTCTAATTATACAATGTGGTTTTTGAATACAATTCATAATTTCTAATAAAAAAATGAAAATGTATAAATAATATAACACGATCTCGTGTTCATATGAAATGTAATTTTTTTCTTTTTGGTATGCTACGAACATTTTGTACATTTTTTTTTATTGAATTTATCAAATTCTATTGACTTGTATTTCAGGTTAGATTCCACTTAGGTATTGTACTAATTAGGTTGAAAAATCAATTATTGTTTCTTCCTAGCTATTAGAAGATATAATTATTGCCATGAAACTAATTCTTTTTTGAATTTTTTATTTTTCAGGATACTACCAAAATGCCAAGACAAAAAGATCAAATGTGGGAGTATGCTACTAGTGACGGAGATAGAATTCGCTGTAATATTTGCCAAGCAACATTCAAAGGAGGAATTACCAAGATCAAATATCATCTTGCCAGAATAACATGCAATGATGTGAGGCCTTATCCAGTGGTAAGTGACGAGTTATGTCAATTAGCAAAAAAAGCAGTAGAAGCAATTGCAAGCGGGGGCAAGAGAAAAAATGGAAACTTTTATGCAATTGAAAAAGGTATAACTTCCACTTCTCTGCATCTAACCCAAACTCACCCTCCAGTAGAATCTGGGTCCTTGAAGCAGAAAACATTGTTTGCAATAACTCGAAAGAAGGAAAAGGAAATTGCTGATGATGCTTTGGTTAAAGCAATGATTATAAGCAATATTCCATTTAATGTGTTAAGAAATGAAGAATTTGTAGCAGCTTGAACAAAAATTTCTGAGCATGGACCTGGATATGTTCCTCCAAGTAGTGAGACGGCTAGGACAAAAATTCTAGCAAAATTGAAAGAAGAAGCCAATGAGTATGTAAATTCAATTAAATCATCATGGGCTGAAAGTGGTTGCACATTAATGTCTGATACTTGGACTGATGGACGAAAAAAACCTCATATTAACTTACTTGTTGCTTGTCCAAAGGGTGTGATCTTTTTGAAGTCAGAATGCACTTCGGGATCTAGAAAAATAGCTGAATATATATCTCAGTTTATATCTTCTGGCATTGAAGAAATAGGGCCAGGTAATGTTGTGCAATTTGTTACTGATAATGCCTCTAACTATATTGCTGCTGGATATATGATTGAACAGAAATATCCTCATATTGTGAAGACGTCATGTGCAACACATTGTTTGGATTTAATTCTTGAGGATATTGATGAGCCTCCCCTTATAAAATCAACTTTAAAATGTGCTCGAAAGATTGTCAAGTTCATATACAAGTATCAGCAAGTTTTGGATTTGATGAGGTCTCACACTAATGGAAGAGAACTAAAGCGTCCAGGTATGACCCGATTTGCCACACAATTCATTTGTTTACAAGGACTTTTGAAAGAGGAAGAAAAGTTGAGATATATGGTTGCTTCTAGCGAATGGCGGAATTTATCTCACATTAATACTATTGATGGGAAAGAAGTAACTAGTGTTATCCAGGGGAATGATTTTTGGGTAAGAGCAAAGGAAATAGTTGAGGTTGTTGAGCCACTTGTCAAAGTACTAAGGATGGTTGATGGAGATGGGTCTACTATTAGCTATCTATATGTTGCGTTGAATAAAGCAAAGGAGGCCATCAAGGCATACTACAATAATAATGTTGAGAAGTTTATGCCTTACTGGAAAATAGTCAATGACAGATGGGATAAAAATTTGAACAGTGACTTGTATGTTGTTGTGGCTGTCTTGAATATAAGCTTGTTTTACTCTAAGCATGTTGTAGTGGACAAAGAAACAAAACCAACACTTGAAAGAATAATTCAAAAAATGGTGCCCAGTGCTGACGCTCGAAAAATTTTAACTTCAGAGCTCTTGCAATATGTTGGTCAAAAGCCAAATATATTCACAGAGTTTGCAGTAAATGGCTTAAATGATGCACATCCAAGTAAGTGTTTGATAATTTTTATATTTGATATTTTATTACTTTTTTTTCCAAAAACATTCTACACCTTAAGATTTTTAATCATTTTTTTAGATAGTCTTAAATCTTAATTTTTTCAATAGGGATATGGTGGGAGCTATTTGAAGCGCCAACCTTGCAGAAATTGGCTATTAGAATACTTAGCCAACCATGTAGTGCATCAGCTTGTGAACGAAATTGGAGTGCATTTGAAGCTGCTCATACGAAGAAAAGAAAAAGGTTGGGACCAAAAAATCTTCATAATTTGGTATTTATGTGTGTATGAATTAGCACATGAAAAAGACTTCAAATAATAAGGAACTCAATGACACAACACCCATATCCCTCGAGAACATAAATGCATTTGAGGATTTGGATTGGTTTTACTGTAATGAGGGAGAACCGAATGGCAATGCTTCGTCATCTTTGTCCTCTTCAAGTGGGGATTCGGGACAAAATCAAAGTGACTTTCAACTTACTTTTGATTAGTTTCACTTTATTAGATTGTTTTTAATTTTATTATGTTTCTTTTAATTCCTTGAGAGTAGTTCAAGTTTTAGATTTATTTTTTCTTATTAGCATTTTGACTTTTTCATCATGCAATTGAAGCTATATATTAAGATATAATTCATTATAAAGTAAAATATTTGAAATTTTTGTTTGGAATATATTTGCCTTTTTTAACAATAACTATATATTAGTTAGAATTCATAATAACACTTAAATTAAAATTTTATATATATTCAACCTTTTGGAAAATAAAAAATTTAGGGAATTTCAATAAATAATATATTAACGAATTTTACCCGATTTATTCTCGAACAATACTTCAAATTTGGTTCACTCAACGATATTTTCCCGCTTTGTTTTGTATCATACCTCAATAAAAACCGAATTACGAATTATTAGTGATGCCGAATAAATCTTTGTTACGTTATTTGTCACTTTGGTGGGACGTATACCTGAAAGAATCGGGTACGGCCCGGGAAAGCAATGGAAGCGTAAAAACGTGAATTAAAAGCATAATTTGAACGGGTTCAAAGGGGTGTTTCCTTTGAAGTTCCCGGGCGTTTGGTGTTTGTCAAGAGCATAAATGAAGAGTAGAAGATGCTGGACATGTGGCTTAAAGGATATGAACAAAGGTAAAATGTAAATAGAAACCAATCTTTGATCATAACACGTTAAAGCGATTCGTGCGTTTTTCCCTTTCCGTTTCTCTTTCCATTCACTTGAGAATTCATCGTAGAACTCCTCTAAGTATTGTCCACACCACACTATGGAGAAATACTCTAATCTATTGCTGAGAAATGAAGAAGAAACACTTCTAAAAGAACACTATTGTTTAGTGCCTTTTGGAATGTTTTAGTTCAATCCTTTCCAAAAGGTATGAACACAAAAGAGAGAAAATTTGCAGAGATTTTTTAGTATTTTAGGCTGGAAAAAACGTGCAAGTATCTCCCATGCAAGTTATGTGCATTGTTTTTTTGTGTATGTAGGAAATTGAATTCAAAATTCAACCTCCAAAATTAACCTCCAATGCTAACTCACACTATCTCTCCATGAACCATCATGGCCTTCATATGTGGAGGAGTTGAAACTCCTCCTCAACTTGCTCCAACCTCTAGAGCTTGGACTTCAAGCCATGGACCAATTTTAACTGGTTTTGATTTAATCAAATTAAATCAAGACCAACCAAGATCCGTAGGTTCTAAATTAATCCAATTAATTTTAAATCTTATTGAAATTCAAAAGTTTATTTAATCTAATTAAATAAACATAAGCTCAAACACTAATTAATTGATGCAATCAATTAACTAAATCAAAATCGATAAATTAATCCAATTAATTTAAATGTTCTTAACCCAACAATTAACTAATCCAATTAATTAATTATTGGACCATCCATCAAATGGATTTCTCAATAAATGATACAATCATTTATTTTTCTCCTTGAATTAATTTAATCCAATTAAATTAATTTGCTTCTTCTAGAATTAATTCCAAATTTATTCTACCAATTCCATAATGATTTGTGTGTGACGCTTTAGGTTCACCCTTAACTAGACTTGGGCTTGTGTCCAACACAATTGTTCAATTAAATTCAATTTAATTTACTGTTTTCCAATTAACCATTAATCGAAAAATGCCCGTCACCATGGGTGGTCGTCTAGCAACGGTCCATGGCACTAGAGACTAGGTGAATGTTGGCGTGAACATTTAGGCTCCCGAGTACCATACGAGTATGGTCCTTCCATCATCCGTCTCCCGGTCTAGATCTAGGGCATGGAATTGGGCGTCGGTTCCCATCCTGGACTAGACAACTATGCTTAATAACTCGAGATACGTTTGCTCTATTGATCGACGTAGGAAACCATCCCTACTCGACCAATCGCTGTGGCCACAGACTTAAAGAGCTTAAACCATGTCAAAGCGCATAAGAGACTCGACTGTCATATACTGACAGGTGATGGATCCTATCTTGGAATCCACTGTTTGCAATACATATTCCGACTGCACTGGATAAGGCTTATGATAAACGTATCCCAGATACGAACATATCTTGCCAGACCTTAGATACAACCATCATATGCATGTGACTGCCTTGATTCCTCAAGTCTGAGGACTAATCTCGTACTATCGGATCCGGGAGTTCCAGTCATACCGACCAAGCCTCCAAGGCTTCCATATGACGATTCCCCCGAGTCAGTTCAGTCATCTAGCACCCTTATCAACTAACCCACTAATATTGCATAGACGTCCAACGTCTGTCACAAATGAAACATTGCACTCATCCAATGAATGCAATCGTTAGTGCAAGTCTCTATAGGAGCCTCGATGCCCTGTCTCGAGGTCCTCGACTTGGAACATTTTAGACTAAACCTCAGAAGTTGGTTTCATAGCTGCCATCCAATGTGCAGCCCAACTACATGGGTTATCCAATTGGTCTGTGGGCATTTGTTGTGACGTCAAAACGCCGTTTAACATAATCAGTAAGCACAACAAACACTTAGTGCCACGGATGAATACTTACTATGTTCATCAAGTCAATATTACTTTAATAAAGATTGCTAAATAGTACCCAAAATCGCCAATCCAATTGGCTTTTTGATCACCTATTCTAACAATACCATACCATTCTCGTCCAACGAGATCCTAAAGATGTTTTTCCTCACCTCCTTATATGTTCCCAAGGACTCCAAGCGAATCACGTTACTAGGTGTTAGACCCAAACCATCAACTGAATCATAGCACTCCTAGTCGCCTCCACGACTCGTGAGATGGGGAAACAGCAGTGTATTCACTTCATTCACAACAATCGTGCAACTTAATTTCAGTCTAAAAAACATGCCACGACTCGTGAGACCACGCAATTGGATGAAATTAGCTTCCTCACTTGTGTTATGGATGGAAGGCTTGGACGAACACAGTATGCTCGAGTCCATTTACTAAAGGTCTAATATTTTAGCTTGGTCCAACCAAGTGAGAGTTTTAATAGACCGAGACCTCATCACATAATACATACTTTGCATGCTTTAATGAAAACATGATAAATAAATAATTCATCCATCATTCATTCCACATGCAAAAATAAAAGCCTAGCACACCCCTGTTGGACGATCACAAGCCTGGAACCTATGTGACCCACTAAGCCAACAGTGGATCTATGGTCAATCTAAGGGTTGGTCCTACACTATTACATATTTATGTTGAAACCTATCAACACACTGATGGGCCTTGCCTCTTCATCCTTCGAACCTCCAAGGCTTCGGATCTCCATGGGCTTCCTTAATCTCATCCTTCTTGGCCTTCCTTCATCTTCTTCATTTACAAAAATAAAAGAAAATACCTCACTACAACCTACTCTCATTACAACTGAAATAGAAACCCTAACGAACACTGGGAGGGGGGGGGGGAGTACATAAGGAGGGAGGAAGAAAGCCTTATTATTCCAAGAAAAACAGAAAGACAAGGAAGCAATAACGAGGCACACATGCCCAATAGAAAATAAACCATACATACGGTCTAAGAACTTTGTGATCATCCATTCGTTAATCCCATCAACGCAAATAGCAATATTACACATCCAATTAAACATGCTACTCATCCATGTGCAAGATAACCAATATCATATGTGGTAGAAAATAAATAAAAAATTATACACAGGAAAGCTGATCATCGGTGCAACTATTGCAATATTTCTAGTTAGGAAATCCTTTCTCATCATAAAGACTATTAACTTTTAGGAGGTTCTCAACCTCAACCAAAATAAAATATTTCAAAATAATGTTCTCTAAGAAAAATGTGCAGAAAATAATTCAAAATTATACCAAAAAATAAATACAATTTCAGAAATAACGAAAAACGGAAAACGACCCACGATGGCTGCTGTCGGCGGCCTCAGCCTGGTGCGAACAGGCATCCCCTTGCCTGTGCGTTGTGCGCGCGGCCCAGTCAGTCCCCCTAACGACAGACGCTGCCTATGCGAGCACATGCGCACGCTTGGTGCGCAGTGTCTAACGGCCGCGCCTGCGCACAAGCGGCCTAGCTTGTCGCTCTCGTGCGTTGGGCGCGTTGGCCGGGTGGCCTTGCGCAGGCTCCCCTGCTTGTGCGCCCGCCTAGCCGCACCCCCTGCTCGCGCGGCCGATAGGCCGCATTCTCTCGATCGCGCATGCTTGGCTCTCTGGCTGCACCCCCTATGCAAGCTCCCCTGCCTGCGCGTGCGCCTGGCCGCGCCTACTGTGCGCGCGACCGGCAGAACTCGTCTATCGAGCGCACACACTGTGTATGCTGGCCGGGCGTCTGCGCGTAGGCTCCCCCGCCTGCCCCCGCACTTGGCCGTACGCCCTGTGCTTGCGGTCGGCCGACGGCTACCGTCGTTGTCTTTTTTCATTCTTGCCATTATTTTATGCACCTTTTTTTCCCAAGGAAACAAGAAACATAATTCAAGGAACACAAGAATTCCGTGATCAACTATTCAATTGCAAAATTAATGCAAGTATCCTTACGATTTATGATATGCTTCAATACGAAAATAAAGCCACATAAAAAAATGCTCGAACACGTATAACACGTAAAATCCTAGGCCTATACACCGAAGGGCTTTGATACTACTGTAAGCGTAGTGGATTGGCCCGGGGGGAGCGTGGTGGAAGCGCGGGGGGCAGAATTAACGTTAAACGTGAAACCTAAACATGCATAATAGAATTAAAACAAAGTTTTAAAAGCGGATCAAGGGGTGTTCCTTGGATTCTCCCGGGAGTTTGGTGTATCTCATGAATAAAAGAAACATACCAGACTCATGGAGCCCATAGGGTGAAAACGAAGAAGCAAGAATCGTAACCAGTGTACTCACCCTAGTAGCTTTCTTCGTTCGGCTACACACGTTGTTCCCAGATTTGCCACCTAGATCCCAACATAAAGATCCTCCACATCGTCCACGCAATTCACCGTAATCTTGACACTCTCGTGCTAGCAAGATATAAAAGAAAATGGAGAGAACAACCGACCAAAGGCTATTTTTTAACGTGATCGATCGTTCGTATGCCTCCTTGTATCAAAACGAGAAAATAAGAGAGGCTTTTGGAGGTGGAGATTAGATGGAGAGTGGCCGAGGGGGAGAGGGCATCGGTGTGTGTGAGATGAGAGTAGTGTTATGTGTGTTTTGAGTATAAATATGGATTAGTATTCCTAATTCTACTCAAACTCTTCTAAAGAGGCACACTTTAATCAACTTTAGGACTTTGACCTAGTCAAATCCTACTCCACCAAGGGTTTGACAAAGTCCAACTTAATCCTAGCCCTTCATCTCATCTAGCCCTAGATCGAATCTCGTCCATCTATTCGTGATGGGCTTTATCGAATGGACCTTTATTAAAAATAATTTAAATAGTCCTAAGTCCTAATGGGCTTCATGTATTAATCTAATTAATACTCAAGCCCAATAATTATTTCCACCTCTTTAATCTAATTAAAAAGGGAAAAACCCATCCTCTAATCTCATAAATTTAATTTATGAATCAAACCCAATTAATCTAATTAATCTATAAAGGCTTGATGCTCCAAAAGAGGATAAATTTAATCTAATTAAATTCTATCATCTCCCAAAATTAATTTCAAATCAATTCCTTCAGTTCCAATGAATTGTGTGTGACTCTTTAGGTTCACCTTCAGTTAAACTTGTCCGAATCTCCGATCATTCCGTGACCGGAATTCGTCCGTCACCATGGGTGGCCATCTAGCAATGGTCCATGACACTAGAGACTAGGTGAAATCATGGCATGAACATTTAGGCTCACGAATGCATACAAGTATGGTCCTTCTGTCTACCATCTCACAGCTATAGTCTAGGGTATGGAATTTGGACGTCGGTCCCCATCTTGACTTAAGCCTTTACTCGTTTACCCACTGAAACAGCATTGGGATCCCATCCCACTGTTCAATCACTTTGGCCACAGATTTTATAGGGAACGAGTCTCAGAGTGGAAGTGAGACACTACTGTCAAATTTTATAGGAGACGAATCCGTTCTTGGAACTCAACATCCACACTACACATTCTGACTGCACTAGATAGAGCTTATAGCAACCAAGTCTTTCGACCTAGTAGTCTTTCGCTAAACCTAAGATACAAGCATGGTGTGTATGTGATTGTCGTAGTTCCTCAAGCCCGAGGACTAATCTCGTATGGGATAACTCATGTAGTTGGCTTGCGCATAGGATGGAAGTTACGAAACCAACTTCTGAGGGTTGGTCTGAAATGTTCCAAGTCGAGGACCTCAAGACAGGGCATCTAGGGTCCTATAGAGACTTTCACTAAGGATTGCATTCACTGGATGAGTGATGTGTTTTATCAGTGACAGACGGTGGACGACTATGCAATATTAGTAGTTAGTTGACAAGGGTGTCGGTTGACTGAACTAGCTCGCGGAAACGTCATATGGAAGCCTTAGAGGCGTGGTCAGTATGACTAGAATTCCTGGCTCCGATAGTACGGGATTAGTCTTCGGACTTGAGAAACCATGGTAGTCACATGCATATGATAGTTGTATCTTGGATTTGGCGAGTGATGTCCATATTCGAGTTTCTTTCATTATATAAAGCCTTATCTAGTGCAGTTGGAGTATGCAGTAAGGACGGTGGGTTCCAAGATAGGATCCGTCACTTCTCAGTATATGATAGTCGAGTCTCCTATGCGCTCTGAAACGGTTTAAGCTCTTTAAGTTTGTGGCCACAATGATTGATCGAGTAGGGAATGGTTTCCTAGGTTATTGAGCATAGTTGTCTAGTCAAGGATGGGAATGTTAGAATAGGTGACCGGAAAGCCAATAGGTTTGGCGATTTGTAACCTATTATACAACTCGATGTAAATGTAATATTATTATGTGATGAATAAAATGAGTATTCGTCACTTCTGGTGCTTACTTTGTTGTGCTCATTTCACATTTGTTAAAACGCGTTTTACATATATGGCAACAAAGCCCACAGACCATGGTTAACAACTCGTGCAGTTGGGCCACGCATTAGATGGTGGTCATGAAACCAACTGATTAAGAGTTGGGTCTGAAACGTTCTAAGTCGAGGACCTCGAGACAGGGCATCGAGAGTCCTATTGAGACTTGTGTCAGGAGTCGTGTTCATTGGATAAGTGTCGTGTTTCATCGGCGACAGGCGTGGGACGCCTACACGATCTTGATAGGTTGGTCGACTAGGGTCGAGCCGACTGGACTGACTCGCGGGGATCATCATATGGAAGCCTTGGAGGCTTGGTCGGTATGATTGGTTTTCCCCGGTTCCGATAGCACGGGAGTAATCCTCAGACTTGAGGGATCATGGTAGTCACGTGCACATGACGGCTGTATCTTGGATCTGGCGAGAGGTGATCATTCTGTAAGATGATTATCATAAGCCTTGTCCAGTGCAGTGGGAATGTGTAGCGAGGACGATGGATTCCAAGAAGAGGATCCGTCCCCTGTCAGTATGTGACAGAGGTATCTCCTATGCACTCGGAGACATGTTCATGCGGTTTAAAGCTGTGGCCACAGTGGTTGGTCGAACAGGGAATTGTTTCCTGTGTCGACACAATGAAGCATACGTGGTCTTGAGTATTAAGAATAGATGCCTAGTCAAGGATGGGAACCGACGCCCAATTCCATACCCCAGACTGAGGCCGGGAAACGGTAGACGGAAGGATCGTACCCGTACGAAATCGGCGCCTAAATGTTCACACCAATTCACCTAGTCTCTAGTGCCATGGACCGTTGCTAGACGACCACCCATGGTAACGGGCCCTTGTGGGACACGGGCCCAAGTCTAGCTGAGGGTGAACCTAAAGGGTCACACACAAATCACCGAGGAGGTTAAGAGATTGACTTGGAGTTATTCTCAAAGGATAAATAAGTAATTGGATTACTTAAGGGAAAGTCCATTAGATGGACGGGCCGATATTATATCGAACCTTCGTTTAATCGGTAAATTGGATTTTCGATTAAATATGGAAAGTTGAGACGTTGAGATGTTGGATCTTTTAATTGGATCAGAAGGAAATAATTTACGGACATTAAATTGGATTTAATGTTAGGTTCGTCGTAATTGGATTACGATGAAACCCGGTCTGTTAAATTTGATCCGAGAGGAGAAATAATTCCTATTTTGGAATAGGAAGAAGTTGGACTTCTTCCCATAATTGGACATGGCCGAAATGCACCCATGGAGGAAGCAAAATCAACCATGTTTCATGCTAGGTGGTATGTTGACTTATCTCTTTTGGAAAGAGACAAATCAACTCCAATCAAGCCCTTCCTTTTTGGTATGATTTGATCATACTATAAATGTTGATAGGCTTGATTGAAGAATTGATGGTGATTGATTGGAATGTATCTTGATATCCTTGGATGAACCTAGACACATTCCAATAATCACATTAAATATGTATATATATGAGAATATACAAGACCAAGCGTAAGTGAATCATAATTCATCTTTTTCTAGGAAAAAGAAGAAGAAAAATCGGCCCTCTCCTCTCTCTCAACTCTCGGCCATCTCCCCCCTTTCTCACTTGTGTTCTTCACTTGATTTTGAATCAAGAAGAAGAACAAAGTAGGTTTAAGAGTACACTAATCCATAGTGTTCTTCTCTTAAACCGATTCCTTCTTTAAACCCGTTTTCTTCTAGCAAGGAGAACGTGCATTTCTTCCGGTGTGGTGTGGATCACCTTTGGAGAATCCATACATTTGGATTTTGTGAGCATTCCGGAGAAGGAACAACGCAAGTAGCCACGTGCACGTAGATCATCAAAGGTAACGGTTTTATTACGCTTTGGTTGATTTAAAATCTATCTGTACCCTATGTGTTTTATACACGTTTCAATATTTACACATCCTACATCGAACGCCCGGTTGAGCACCCAAGGTTACACCCCTTGGGATTCGTTTATTTAAATTGGATTTAAATTTACGCCCTTTTCTCGCTTTCTCGCTTCCGCTCGCGCTCCCGGGCGGATCTGCTTGTTCCTTCAGGGAACTGACACCGAATTTCATGCCCTAGACTTAGACTGGGAGACAGATGATGGAAGGACCGTACTCGTATGAATTCGGGAGCCTAAATATTCACGTCAACATTCACCTAGTCTCTAGTACAATGGACCGTTTCTAGACAACCACCCATAGTGACGGATGTTTTTCAATTAATGGTTAATTGGAAAACAGTTAATTGAATTGGATTTAATTGAACAATTGTGTTGGACACAAGCACAAGTCTAGCTGAGGGTGAACCTAAAGAGTCACACACAAATCACTATGGAATTGGTGGAGTTAATTTGGAATTAATTCTAGAAGATACAAATTGATTTAATTGGATTAAATGTATTCAAGGAAAAAATAAAAGGTTGGATCATTTATTGAGAAATCCATTTGATGGATGGTCCAAGAATTAATTAATTGGATTAGCTGATTTTGGGCTTAGAACCTTTAAATTAATTGAATTAATTTATCAGGTTTGTCTTAATTAATTGATTGGATGAATTAATTAGAGTTTGGACTTATATTTATTTAATTGGATTAATGAACTTGTGGGTTTCAATTGGATTGAGATAATTGGATTAATTAATGCCGAATGGACTTTGTTTGGACTTAATTTAATTTTATTAAATAAAAGTCCAAGACTAGTAGTCCTAGTCCATGAAAAAATGTGAGTTATAGCAAGTGAAGGAGGAATTAAAATCCTCCATATGTGAAGCACATGTGGCCAGCCATTATGTGATTTTATGAGTAGTTTATTTGCTATAATAGTGTATGGTTATGTAGATAGTGGTGTGTGTATGTAGGTTGCTTTGGAAGTTGACAAAAGAAGTTGAATTTTGAATTCAACAATACACAAAAACTATTCACATAACATAAACACATGGTCTTGCACGAAATTTCCATCAAAAACTCTTAAAAAAATCTATGAAAAAATTCTCCTTTTTGTGTTCGTACCTTTTGGAAAGGATTGAACTTAAAAGCATTCCAAAGGCACTAAACAATAGTGTTATTTTGGACTATTTCTTCTCTTTCTCTCTACTTCTATCTAGCAATAGATTAGAGAACTCGTCCATAGTGTGGTGTGGATAAATTAGAAGGATTCTAATTTGGATCCTCAAGTGAACGGAGGGAGAAACGTAAAGAGGAACAAAGCACGTACCGATTCTACATGCAACAAACAAAAGGTCAACTTCCATTTATATTACATGCATCTTTTGTTTCTTCCTTTAGCCACATGTCCAGCATTATTCTCGTCTTTATTTATGCTTTCACATACACCCAAACGCCGGGGAACTTCAAAGGGAAAACCCCTTTGGATCAATTTAAAATTATGCCTTAAATTACATATTTTACGCTTCCGTTGCGTTCCCCGGCCGTACCTGATTCTTTTAGTGGTATTAGAGTCCTGTTAGATGTTGTGGCTTTAGGATTTACATGTTATTATGTGTTAAGCGTGAAGAACATGTTAAAATTTGATTTTGAAAAGCATGTTTATGGCTTTAAAGGATGATTATTTGCCTAGAGAATATGTATTAATTTTTATTTTAAAAATATGGATATCCCTGCATTTTTTTAGAATTGGATTTTCTGTAAATGCATATTTATGTTTTAGTTTTTATAGTAGAAGTTAAAAAAAAATAGTTGGAAAAACGTGCAACAACCGACCGTCAGACGCATAGGTGCGCGTTGCCGAGCGCCCAGCGCGCGGGCGCTGGCGGACGCTCACGCTGGGCGCGCGCGTGCATGAACAACCGTCTGGGACATCTGGCCTACAACACTGTTTTGTGTCGTTATTGCTGTTTTTTCGGAAAATTGGATTTTTTTTGATTTCTGTTAGTTTTATGATATTATTAATTTGGCATATTTTAATTTTTAGTTAAATTGAATTTTTCTAAAATTATTTTTTATGCCTTAGATTATTTTGGAAATGGTTTTCAAACAAAAAAAAATGATTTGTACATTGGATGTACAGTTGATATCTATCTTTTCAATTGCATTATTAATATGGTATTTTCTGCATTTTAATTATGTTTAGGGTAAATTACATCTACCTCCTCTGAGGTTTGGCATAATTACAAATACCCCCTCGTTGTTTGAAAAATTACAAATACCCCCCTGAGGTTTGTAACCGTCTAACAAATAACCCATTTTCATCAATTTTTATGGGTGAACTGACCAAAATGCCCTTATGCACTGAATTATTTTTATTTAATTTTTAAATTTTTTTTGGACTACAATGTGCAAGGAGAGGTTTCTTGAGTTTTTTACACAGAAGAGCAATAATGCAATTTTCCTTGGCCGATTTTTCTACAATTTTAATAAAAAATTCAAGGGCAAAATTGTCAATTTCAGGCCTTTGGTTAAAAATTACAAACCTCATGGGGGTATTTGTAATTTTTCAAGCAATGAGGGGGTATTTGTAATTATATCAAACCTCAGGGGAGGTAGATGTAATTTACCCTTATGTTTATGGCTTTAGATATTGGATATCTATTTATAAATGCATGGAATGTATCTATATGTTGGCATGTTCATATTTGATATAAACGTATATTATGTTCTTGGTTATTGGATAAACAATGAGGCTGATCAGTAAGCCCTTTCTAGCTTATGTATGGTTTAAATTTATTGTTGGGTGAGGCTTGCATGCTCCTTTGTTTTTCTTCTCTCTATCGTTTTTAGGCTTGAAATAATAAGATTTTTTTCCTCTCTTTAATGTACACCCCCCAACTTATGGTTGGGGTTTCTTTTTAAGTTGTAATGAGAGTAGATTAGGTTGTGAGGCTTGGTTTTATAAAATGTAAGCTTCTAGAGAGATGAAGGTCCGTTGGACGGAGCTCACGATGGAAGGTCAAGAAGAATAAAGGAGGATTTATAAGCTCCCATTAGCATGATAATGGATCTAAAAATTATAATAGTGTAGGCCTACCCTAGATTGACCATAGATCCACTGAGGGCTCAGTGGATCACTGAGAAACGAGCTTGTGATCATCCTAACAGGGGCGTGCTAGGCTTATTTTGCATGTGCTTATGTTTTAATGCTTTGATGTATGGTGTATTTGGAATGCACCGTTTTACATTAAATGTATAAAACTTGAGCATGCAAAATACTAATAATGATGAGGTCTCAGTCTTAATAAATAATAAACTCTCACTTGGATGGTCCAAGTAAATAGTAGGCCCAAAATGAAATTAAAATAAAATAATTTGATTATTCTAGGCCTTCCATCCATAGTAACATAGTGAGGAAGCTACTTTTACCGATTCGTGGTCTCACGAGTCATGGCACGTTTGCAATGGAAGAAAGTTGCGCTATTATTGTGAACAAATGGAATATACTCCTATTTCCCTATCTCACGAGTCATGGGGGGCGATAGTTGAGATATTCATTTGGTTGATGGGTCGGGCCTAACGCTAAGTAACATTATTCTCTTAGAGTCCTTAGGATCATGTGAAGAGGCGAGGCAAAATATCTTGGGGATCTCATTAGATGAGAATGGTATAGTTTACCTCCTATAAATTATTTTTTCGTGTGAATCGTAAAAGCAGGGCAAGGAGAATTGCATTTGTGGACTCCAAGCCCACTAGGAAATTGTTTCCCGAAATCCCCACTTGAGAGCGGTGGGCTTTTTGAAAAATAGTGGGAGGGGTTAATGAGTAAAGACCAAGTCTTAACTTGAATTCAATATTATAATAGTCTACTATATTTCTATTTCACATTTTGAATGTAGATGTCTAAGAATCCACTCGCGGTAATTATTGAGACTAACAAATTTGACGGAACAAACTATAGTAATTCTCTGCGAAATTTTAGGATTGTCCTCGATTTCGAAGACCAGTCTTACGTTCTAGATAATCCTCTTCCTCGGGTCTTGCCGGAGGGGTCCTCGTCAGAAAAGCGTTCGACGTTCAATGACTGGCGAGAGGATAATCGCAAGGTCCGCAACATCATACTGGCATCCATGACTAATGAGATCCAGAAAAAGTATGATCGGCTGGATGATGTTAGGTCGATAATGCTCCGTATAAAAGACGTTTATTCGTAACCGACCAGCATATTAGATATGCTGCAACGAAGGCATTTTTCGGAGCTAAGATGACAGAAAGGTCGTCTGTACACCAGCATGGAGTGATGATGCTATCCCTTGTGGAGAAGCTCAAGGACCTCCAAGCTGATCTTGGAAAAGAGGTGTACATCGACGTGATCCTTCAGTCTCTTCTTCCCTCCTTTGACCTGTTTATCGTTAACTATAACATGAATGGCCTTGATACAAGGCTTTCATGAGTTGATAAACATGTTGGTCTAATACGATGCAATGGTTGAAATGCTTGTGCCGTCAGTATTGGTGGGGAAGGCTTCGACCTCAAGAGCGAAAGGCAAAGGGGTCGGATGCTGAGGAGGAAGAAGGGTATGACAGAATCAGCCGTTGCAAGCGCTCAGAGTGATCCTGTTACCCTGCTGGGCATGGGTAAAGGAAAGAGGAAGGTGGTTCGGCAGTCAAGGATTTCAAAAGATGTTTGCATTTAATGCCGCGAAAAAGGGGCATTGGAAGAGGGAGTGTCCTTAACTCCTCTCCAACCAAGGTACATTTGATTTGAGCTTGAACATGATTACTATTCTGCTTCTTGGGTATTGGATACTAGCTGTAGAGCTCATACCTACAACTGGTTTGCAGGTGATGAAAAGGAGTAGAAGGCTAAGACGGAGATGGTTCTAAAGTTAGGCAATGGCTGGGCTATTGCTACAGAAGCTATAGGACTAGTTAGGCTTAGTAGCTATTAGTGATCATGTTAGGATAGAGTTGATAGGTCACAATTATGTAACCTAGCATGATCAAAATTATGTTTTTCTATTGTTGGACAATTAGGATTACATGTTTTGATCAATGAAAGTTTCTTTTATTGGACAAAGAATTGTTATTCTTGTATGCTAGGTTGTTTGTTTCAATACTATCTTATAATTAGATTATGAATGCTCAAAACAAATAAGAAAATGGATAATCAGGATAAAACTCAGAGATTTTGCATGCACAACTAGGTCACATTCATCTAGATAGGATAAGAAGGTTAGTAGATTTAAGGAGTCTAGAAATAGACAATTTGAACCTGCTAGCTTGCAAGTCCTTCCTGAGTAGGAAGAAGACTAAGAAGCTCTTTGTGGGACAAAGTGTGATTGCTAGTGGTCGGTTGGATTGGATCCAGTCAGACATCTATGGGTCACTGAATACACAAGACCAGTAGAGGGTTTACAAGTCTAAAGGCTTTTTTGAAGGTTCATGGAATTATATTTGAAGTGGGGAACCAAACTGGTTGCAAAATTAAACGATTTGATTAGATCGAGTGGTGTGTACTTAGTGGGAGTTCTTGAAGTATCTGAAACGCAAGCGAATCGGCCCGGGAGAGAAGCGCGAATAGCGGAAGCGCGAATGATGGCATCTATGAAATTGCAAAGCATAATTAAATGGAATTTGAAGCATGCATTACATACATAAACGGATCAAGGGGTGTGCCCTTGATTCTCCCGGGCGTTCGGTATATCTCATCTTCAAGAAAACATAACACGGTGGCCATAGAATTTGAATAAAAAACCACTATTAAAGAACCTACCCGGTTGTAGTTTTGTCTTCGTTCGGCTACACGAATTGTTCCCCGTTTCGCACCAAGATCTCAAAGAAGAGACCCTCTAAATCGTCTCACACGCTACACCGGAAAGCAAACAAAGTCCTTTGCTAGCAAAAAATTATTTGGAAGAAGAGACATCGATACATGCTATCGATTAACGCTATCGACGTCTCTTATGTTCTACCTTGAATAAATCAAGAAGAACAAAAGTAGAAATTTTGGAGAATATAGAAGAGAGATGGACGATTTTCTAGAGAGAGACTAAAGATGATAAGTGTAGAGATTAGTAGGGGTGGGTGGGTGTGTGTGTGTGTGTGTGTGTGTTTTTGAGTATTTATAGGAAACATTTTTCCTATTCCTACTCAACCTATTCTAAAGAGGCACACTTGACTAGGATTTTGACTTGACTAGGATTTGATTAAGTCAAATTAATCATGGCCCTGCATCTCATCAATCTCTAGATCAAATCTCGTCCATCCATTTTGATGGGTTTTATGGAATGAGCCTATTTAATTCTAAATTAAATAGTCCCATGGACTTTATATTAAATCTATTGAAGATACCAGGCCCATTAATTAATTCATGGAATGGGCCTATTTAATTCTAAATTAAATAGTCCCATGGATTTTATATTAAATCCTATTTAATATACCAAGCCCATTAATTAATTCACCATTTTAATCTAATTAAAAGGAAAGCATATGCTTTATAAAATTCATAAAGCTAATTTATGAACTCAAGCCCGATTAATCCAATTAATCCATCAAGACTTGAATCTCCAAGAAGTATAATTTAATCCTATTCAATTAAACCTTATCCCAAAATTAATTCGAAATGAATTCCCTTCATATCTAGTGTAGCGGGTGTGACTCTTTAGATTCACCTTCAGCTAGACTTGGACCTACTTCTTGTTATCTCATAACCAAAGTAGTCCTTCACCATGGGTGGTCGTGTAACAACGGTCCATGGCACTAGAGACTAGGTGAATATGTGGTGTGAACATTTAGGCTCCAAGTTACATATAGGTACGGTCCTACCGTCGCTTGTTACATATAGGTACGGTCCTATTGTCGTCTGTCTCCCGACCTTAGTCTAGGGCATGGAATTGGGTGTCGGTTCCCATCCTTGACTAGGTGTCTATACTTAATACTCGAGATAGGGTTTAACTCTAAGATTGACATAGGAAATCCTTTCCCACTCAATCAGGTGCTATGGCCATAGACTTTGTGAGTCTAAACGATCTCAGAGCGCTTAGGCGATCTCGCAGTCATATTCTTTGACAGGGGACAGATCCTATCTTGGTATCCACCGTCCTCTACATACTCCGACTGCACTGAACAAGGCTTAGAATGGTTAAGTGACAAACCTCCTCAATGGTTAAGTTCACACTTTAAAGTTTTTCAAATTATGATATTTTGTTGAATAATCTATGTGAAAGCTTTAACAACACATATTCGAAGGAAGGAAAAAACCAGTCTTGAATATGCTACAGTGGATTAGAGAGCATTTGACAAAAAATAAATGCAACAAAACAAAGATATGGCAACAAAGATGGGGAGGGAAAAAAGTTGTCCTAAAATCAAGATTATTGTGGATAAGAATATGAATAAAGTATCACATTGTATTCCAATTAAGGAAAATGATTGAAATTATGAGATATCAGGTTATGATGGTGCTAGATACACAGCTGACTTGAAGGCACATAAATGTTCTCGTAGATAATGGGAGATATGTGGCATTCCAGGCAAGCATGGAATGACTACCATATGTGCCCAAGTGCTAGATCCATAGGATTCTGTGCATTCTTGCTATTAGGTGAAAACATACACAAAAGTATATGAGCCATGTTTGAAACCTATGGGTGCTAGTTCTTTAAGGGATAAGACAGGTTATCTTCCTCCTTTGCCCCCTAATTTTGGAAAGAAGAAAAGTAGGCCAAAAAGATCAAGGAAGCCATCTGCAGGTGAAGAACCAAAAAAGAATAAGAAAGGGAATAAAGGAGTACTGAAAATGAAGAGGCAATATTATACTGTTGTCTGCAAGTTTTGTGAAGAGATGGGCCATAACCAAAAAGGATGCAGCTGGAGGAAATTTGCAAAGGAGTTTCCACCTGAAGACAAGACATTCATTTGCCACAACAACAACCACATCCAGAAGAGTTGACATAACAACCAGATGTGCCTCTACTGTCTTAGTCTGCGTCTCATCCTAATTAATTCTCAACCTATCTCAGTCCCACTGTCTCAGCCTAAGATATATTGTAAGTCTTTAATTATATTTCTATTATGAATTATGTATTATGTGTTTATATAGAGTGGTTGATCTCATCGTGTATTATGTACTTATAGCTAATGAAGAAAAACAATGCAAATATGTCAAGTACAACAATCACTAAGCATTTTGCTACTGCAGTAAGTATTCTAAATCTGAACTATAGTTAAGAATATGAAATGTGTTGAATTTGAAACATGGCAAAGAGTTCGATTGTAAAAACAAAGGTGGAAAAACTAGCAATGAGCCTTCTCAAGGAACTGTAAGTAAATCTTCTATTTTCAACTTACAATGAGCCAAGAATTGCAACCTGCATCATTATGTATTCCTTATGTATTTGCAGTCTGCACCTGCATCCTTAGCTCCCCCTAATTGCAACCAAGGGTACGAATAAAGGCACCTATGCTAATGGCTCCATATCTATATGCTTTTGTGTCCAACCTGAAGGAATGGATCCAAGTCTGAGATGCTAAATGCGCAACAAAAGCAATAAATAGAACATTAAACGGGATCACACCCCACGTCAATCAGACTATTTGTGCACTTGCACACCAACTAGTTGATGCAAATTAAAGGTTAAATACCTTTTTTAGAGTAGTGGAGTGTCCTAGGTTCAAAAGCTCTCCTCCAACAATGGTTTCTTGATTTGTCTACACAAGAGCAAAACAATGCTCTCTCTAGCAAGTCCACACAAAACACCAACTTATGTCTCTTTAATTTTGTTAGAAATTGAAAAGAGTGGGACCAGAACAACACTTCTATGAAGTAGAAAGTGTTATGGGCTTCTCAAGAAAGAAGATCAAATCAATTTCAAGTTCTTGAGAAATATGAAAGAGAGATACAACTATTTGGAAAAAGAGAGATATAAGAGAGAAATAAAGCACGACATATGTATATATACCAAAGCTCCAACAACCTCCATATATAGAGGTAGTGATTGTTTCAAGCCAATGGTAGGTGACCTCTACTTATGAGGTTGCAAAACCCTAATCAAGGGCCTTTAATGCATGGTAGGTCCTTGTGGTCCCTTGAGAATCCCTTGAGGCTTGACCACAATTTAAATGGATAAAATGCAATTTACCCTTCTGTGTTTTCGAAAATGTTTAAAAAAAAAACCTGTAAAAAAAAAAACACAGTAAAAAACCCCCCTGTGTTTTCGAAAATATAGCAAGATACCCCCTCAAACACGGCGGTGTATCACATGCGCTCTTCACGCGATTTGGGCTTAATTTTGAACAAAAAATTATTGTTAAATCTTAATTTATAAACCGTTAGATCTTGCTTGATGTACATCTAACGGTTGAAATTTGTAGAAAATAAATCAATGGTTAGATTTTATTAAATTTGAATGAAAGGTCCAGATTTAATCACAATTCAATGGTCCAGATTTCAAC
The DNA here is from genome assembly GCA_034509735.1 of Sesamum alatum. Lineage (NCBI taxonomy): Eukaryota > Viridiplantae > Streptophyta > Magnoliopsida > Lamiales > Pedaliaceae > Sesamum > Sesamum alatum. The sequence goes on from JACGWO010000009.1 coordinate 30,537,360, forward strand.
TTAGTTTAAATTAACGATCCAGATTTAATATACAAATATTTATTAATTTTTTATTTATTTAAATATAAATAAAATATTTATATATATTAAAAATTTTGTCTCCTTCACCCCACCCACCACCGCCGCCACCACCACCACCACCACCACACCGCCGCCTCCTCACCACCACCACCATGCTGCCGCCTCCTCACTGCCGGCCCCTTAAGCCTCCTCCCCCCGCCGCGCTCTCCTCTGCATCGCCATCTTCGCCTCCTCCTCCGGGGCGCGCTCTCCTCCTCCCCGTCCGGCGCCGCCTTCGCCTCCTCCTCCGCGGCACACTCTCCTCCTCCCCGTCCGGCACCGCCTTCGTCTCCTCCTCCGCGCGCGCTCTCTTCTCCCCGTCTGGCAACCCCCGCTTTTCCTCTGCGCGCCGCCCCTAAGCCTCCTCTTCCGCGCACCCTCCTCCTCCTCCTCATCCTCAGCGTCCACCGCCTCCTCTGTTTGCCGCCCTTCCTCCTCCCCGTCCGTGCACCCTCCTTCTGCCCCTCCCCATCCGCACGCCCCTACCTCCTCCCAACGCCTCCTCCTCGTCTCCCATCTCGCCTTGGTGCCGGCGCCCTCTCTTTCTATATGTATATGTGTATATATATATACATTAATATAATATATATTTATATGTAAATAACTTTCCTTAGTTAAAGATATACAAATATTATTTAAATATATTTATAAATTTAAATAATGTTGTCAAGATTTGAACCATTCATTTATATAAGATATGATGTAACGGTGTAAAAATAAGGATAAAAATGTCATGTTTTTTAAAAAAAAAAAATTGAAAATGGCACGTGTAATGTACTTATGATATGAAGGGGGTATTTTGCGACAATTTTTAAAACACAGGGGGATTTTTTACTGTTTTTTTTTTTCACATGGGTATTTTTTAAACATTTTAAAACACAGGGGGGTAAATTGCATTTTACCCCAATTTGAATTAAACACACTTTGACCTTGGATCAATAATTAATTAATTCGATAAATTAATCTCAAGTCCATATCAAATTAATCTTTATTTAATTCTTGGAGGTAAGATTAATTAATCTCAAAATTCAAACATTTAACTAATCCAATTAATTAACACTTCTGCAATTGAATAATCCAATTGTTCAAATGATTAATTTAAACCCTTTTTTAATTAATCCTCTCTCTCTCTCTCTCTCTCTCTCTCTCTCTCTCTCCCCTCCAAAATTAATTCTATAATTAATTCCCATCTAAAATTAATTGTCCAATTAATTTTCCACAATGTCGTTAATATTTTCTGTATGCCCCTTACAGGTCCACCTTCAGCTAGACTTGAATTTTTATCCCATATACAATTTAATCCGGCAATTAACTTGCTCTAGATTAATTGAATCATATTCAGTTAATCACTTTTCATTAACTCATTAATCCAAGAGTACTATTACCATGGGTGGCCATTTAGCAACAGTCAATGACACTAGAGAATAGGTGAAATTGATGTGAAACTTTAACTACGCATATCATACAGACATGGTCCTTTCATCAAGCTATCTTCCGATCAAAGTCTAGGGCACAAAATTCTAAATCGATTCCCATACTTGACTTCGATAACTACGTGTCCACTCTTGACTATATTTCTTGTTGATCAACATAGAAAACTACTTTTCACCATTAGATCAATAGTTGTGTCCACATACTTTCAGAGATTAACACGGTAGAGGACATAGGAGATCTCCATCATCTCATGATGGGCGATGGATTCTTTCTTGGAACGCACCACCTCCATGTATGTTCTGACTACACTAGTGCATAGCTTTTGGCAATTGCGTAATAACCCAATTACATCAGCCAGGACAAAGGTATAACCACCCCACACACAAGTCTATTGAGGCTCCTCAGGTCAAAGGACTAATTTTCATCTATCGAAGCTAAGGAGTTCTATCCATACCGATCACCCCACACGAGCTTCTATATGACAACTCATACGAGTTAATTTAGTGAACTTGAAAACCCACTTGTCAAGCACCTATTAAAGTATATCGCCGATGAAACGTGACACTGATCATGTGAATGCATCACCTAATGTAAGTCTCTACATAACGCCTCAATGCCTATTCTTGAGAGTTCTTGACTTGAAATATTTCAGACAACCCCCATAAGCTGGTTTCATAGTCGCCATAAAATGAGTGACCCAACTTTATTGGTCTATTCGGTCTGTGGGCTTTGTCCATGAAGTACAGTAATAGCGTATAAACATACCACGATAAAAGATGGTTGGAGAATAAACTATATTCATGATATTTAACATTACATCAAGTAAGATCATTAACAATATATTACAAAACAACCAACTAAATGGCTTTCTAGTCACCTAAACTAACACGACCCCACTGTTGCTGCCACTATGAAGCCATCTGCACCATTCATTAAGAATGAAAATAAGTTTGTAAAGGTATTAGACTTAGCTGGAGTTATCTCATCATCTTCAAAGGTCAACATGGAAATTAAGAGAAGGAAGAAGGCTAGTCGAACCAAACTAATTCAATGTTAACTTATGAGCTAGAAAAAATCTTTATTAGTGATTGCAGTTGACATGTTTGTTGGATACATAATGCAAATATACTATTATCTTTTGTTTTTTAATGCATTAACAAACAAACTTCTCCTCTTTTGTCAATGAAATATTTGTTTGGTTTTGCACCGATTCCAACTTCTTTAACAAATTCCCCCCACCCCCCGCCCCCTCAAAAAAAATAATGATTAGCCTTCAAATGTGTGAATAAATGAAAAATGGCAAAAAAATAGCTTATAACGCTTTCAATTTTCCTTCAAAATGCACAAGCACCTATTTTTTAACCGCCCATTAGTTACCAATTAATGGCCCACATGTGACTCACATGCCATTTATGTCCAAAAATTAACGGTAGTATGTAAATTGCAAGAAGTCCTGTTAATATGGTAGAAAAAATGGTGAAGTGGAAAAGCATGGTACCACGATTTGCAAAGTGACCTAATCTATGGTATAAAAAATGGAATTCACTCTAGTGTTATATTACTCCTGAAAATTGAATATAGAGCAAAAATTGCAAGTTACTATAAGCATATGGGAGTGTTTGTGAGAACTTCTACTTTTAAAGAAGCAATTTTCGTAGACAAAATTGAAAGTTGTAGCAGAATCAAAAGTGGGTAGTATTTGTAAAAAAAAAAGTGAAAAGTAGATAAAAGCTAAATGGGGTAGTGTTTGGAGAAAAATACTTCTAAAACAAGCTTAATTAATGAAAGATCGTTTTATCCCCATGTAATAAAAAAAAATACTATTTTTGCTTAATATTTGCACTCAACTTTTTATTATAATAATTTATTTCCTCAAATATTAATAAATTTTATTTCAATTAGTATATCTCATATTTAATTTTTTTACAAAATGATTATCATTTATAGTATTAAAATATTGAATATTAATAAAAAAAAATTAAATATTTCATTCAATAATATTCCCACAATGTAACATGATTGTTAATTCATGCATAGTAAATAAAGTTGCACGATTGATAAAAATCGCCGAAGAAGACCCTGCCCAATCCACGTGGCCTGCTTGACGAACGTCAGCGACGGAGACATCGTAAATTGGTCCTCGGGCATCGCGATAAGTCCTCTGTCCTACTACAGGTGCCGCGACAATCTTTACCAAGTCCAAACAATTGTCGACCACCAGATCCGCTGGTCTGCAATATTCATCCTGGCCTACAAGCACAATCCTCGGTGCGAAATATAATCCCAAAGTACTCCAAAGACTCAAATTATAGAGTCAATCAAGAAGGCGGTAAGACCCTTGCAGAATTCCCCAACAGAATAGAGCTTGGGAAGCTCAGATCCGATCAAGATCCAAACAACAAGGAGCACTCAACTACTAGTCTAGTCTAGTATATATGTTTTAATTAATCATAAAAATTTAATTATGTATCTTTTTCGATGATTTAGGAATAATATCATATAATATAGAAAAAAATAAAATTTTGAAATATTAGATATGCAAAATTATAAATTTTGTAAGTGAAATTATCCAAATTATTTGAAAATTTTAACATCAACTTTAGATGAGCAATTTTAAAAATAAATTAAAAGGGGTAAAAGCAAATTAATATTATTAAAATGAGGGTAAAGTGGTCTAAAAGGAAGTTGGATTTATTTTATAAGAAAACCAAAGCAGCTTGAAGCACTCCCGAAGGTGCTTCTAACTTTTGGGTTAAAAGTGATTCCTTTAATAGTTTCGAAAGCAGAAGTTTATATTTCAAACACCTTAAAAGTGCTTTTCTGAATCTAAAAATTAAAAAATATTTTTTCAAAACTCACCAACACTTCCTTTATCATATCAGTATGACCCTATTTTTTTCCTTTGTTTAATTAAAAATATAGCATTTCAATATGTATTGTATTCCGACTTTTAGATAAATTCATGATAAGTACTTGTTGTTTTAGTTGATGAATTGTTTTTTTTTTTCTTTTTAATTCAGTCTTTCGTTTGTACATTAAATTTTTATCTCTTAAGATTCCTTTGTGCCCACAAAAGTTCTTTTTATTCTTTCATGGCTAGTGATAATATTACAATAGTTCTATTTTAATTGAACTTATTATTCACCATCTGTACTTATTTTATTTTTTCATTCATAATAATTTACTCCTATCTCTTTCCGTTCGAATTGGCGAAATGATATTTTGATATTTTGAAATTATTTTAAATAATTTTTTCTTATCAATCCATTTTTTTCCCTTGCGATTGTCTTTTTTATAACTCATTTAATATAAGTTTTTATTCTTGCTTTATATCTTATTTTTAATAAGTAAGACCATTTTAGGTTTATGTATTTCAATGTAATTTTTTATGAAAGATGAATTATCATGCATACAATTTATTTAACTAATTTTTTTTATTTTTGTTATAAAACATGACCTATATATTTAAAAGAATGTCATGATTAATTGTTTAAAAGCAATTCTCATACAAAACAAATTTTTCTAAGTAAAAATATGTTGTATCTGTAAAAAAATATTACTTTTAAATAATAATGAAAAAGACTAAAAATGAAAATTTTATTTTGGCAAAATTATACTTTTGGTCCTGTAACTATAGGTCGTTAGCACTTTTGGTCCTGTAACTTACTCCATTTACACATTTAGTTCTTTTTTGACGAGTTTAGTCCTGAACATCTCACATTTGGTTCTTTTTTTTTGGCAAATTTAGTCCCGTGTTGACAATTTTGATCTCATTCTCACTCGAGTAGATCTCATTTTTTGTCCTTCAATTATATATCATCAGGATCAGATTTGTTAACACAGGACTAAATTTGTCAAAAAAAGACCAAATTTAATATATGTTGGACTAAATTTGTCAAAAAAAGGACTAAATGTGTAAATAAAATAAGTTATAGAACCAAAAGTACGAATAACCTAAAATTACAGAACTAAAAATATAATTTTACCTTTTGTTTTACGTAAAAGATTTCTCTAATATATTATAAAAATAATAATTAATTTAAAAAAAAAATATAAGATCATGCATAACACGAGTTCTATGCCAGTAAAGTGTTATTTTACTCTAAATACAAGAAATAGCCCAACGCTCAACTGCGTATGTAAAAGCACTAAGTTCAATACTAAATTACACGTGGAGGCCGTAAGGAAGAGCCTAAAGATAACGAAGCAAAGGTCTAGAGATAACAATATTAAAAGCAAAGAACTTTCGGGAAGCATGTGATAAAATGCAGGAATCTTATCCACTTTATCATGTAGGAAATAAACTTTAATTTTTTCCCATGTATTAAATTTTTTCAAATATATTAGTTTTAACATAATAAGTCTATTAAATTTAACACTTAGAATTCGCTTAGTTCAAGTGAAAGGAAATGAGAAGTGAGACAACAAGGGAAAAGGAAAGAATAATAATTTTTCTTTAAATTATTTGGTATGATTGGATATGGAGTAAAATTTAAATACTTCCATTTGTTTGGTATGAGAAATTAGATTGAAAAGAAAATACTAATTTTAATTATTTTATTGAATAATCCTTTATTTTCATTTTTTATTAGAAAATAAATAAATTAATATTATATTAAAATAATTTTTTTATTTAAAGAATTTAAGAGCCTTATTAATAATAATATTCAACAAAAAAAAAACAAAAATAATAGTTAATATTAATTATTTAGGTCAGCAAATTTTTTTATCCCAAATACAGTAAATGATGGGACAGTTTATCTCACCTCCAAGCAATGTTATCCACAAGACTAGACCCAGTATTAATATCTAAATCTAAACTCATAACAAAATGTGTGATTATGCATAGTATAGATGCATAATAGTACAAACTAAATACGTCCTAATTACACAATAAGTGTGCATTTGCTGTGTCATTAATCATTCTCCCTAAATTGTAGGCAAATCACATTGTTTATTTTATTTTGTTTTTCAATGACACACGCACCCATCACACACGTGACGCACCCATATAGATTTGAATCCAGAATCTCCTGTAAGAGATTTTAAATCCAAATTATTGAACTGTCCCTTAAAAAATATACACTAATCACATAATAATTATATTATACTTATTATTGTATAATTAATGCAGCTTTGATGAAACCCATCTGAACTTAAATTTTCATTCCATCATAAACGCACAAGTACTTAAAATAATAATTTTTTCAAACACCCCTACGTAAAATTCAAAAATCTAAAACCCCACTTGATTAGTACACAAATCGATGTCATCAAAATAGCACTAGTGGCTCTGCGTTGATGCATAAATTTTTGGGATAATTACATTTACACTCCCTAATTTATAGTCTATTTACATAAATAAATTTTATTTTTTGTATAATTATAAAAATCACCAGTAATAGCCAAAAATAGGGGTAGTTTACGTAATAATGTCAATACTATTAAGAGGTGTGAGTGTAATTTTTTAAAAAAAATAGAGATGATTTGTATAAATAATATTTATATTTTAGTGAGTGTATATATAATTATTTAAAAAAATATAAATAATTTATATAAATAAATTAAATTAGAGAGTGTAAATATAATTATCGCTAAATTTTTTCACAAAAAAATAGAACATGGGAAACATGTCACCGTCAACGCAACGTGGCAATCATGCGTCAATTATGGAAATAGGATAGTCCAAATGTGTGGGTGATATGAAATGTGTTGTGGGGACCTCATACCCATGACATACGTACCTCCCTTCAATTTTTCCTGTCCTTGCCGAAATTTGTCGTGTAACTTTGATTTGACCTATTTCTCATCTCTTAGCTGCACCTTCAGCTTCATCCTATCATGCCCAAAAAATAACCAAAGTATTTGATATTCGACTTGATATGAATATGTCAATTTTTTTTAGATGGACACGATAAACTATTATTATTTAAAATAAATTTATTATAATTATTTTTGTTGAATGTCAATCTAACAAAAATAACTACAATAATTATATAGTGATCAATAATATCAAATAAATTACATCTAAACATATTCACTCTTACAGTAGAAATACTTCACATATTATACAATAGACAATATCTCATGCATTGGTTCGAACCCATGACCTCTAAAGTTATGAGACATCAACTTTAACCACTAGGCTAACAGATCATCTGTAATATGTAGAAGTTGGTTTGAGTATGATATGTTAATTTAACAAGTTAAACTTAATTTTTTATTCGATAAATTTTTATGTTCAATTTGTGCTTGATCCAATTATCAAAAATAATAATTAAATACATTTAAAAATATAAAATTATCAAATCGATCTCAAACCCAAATTTTTAACTTTAATAATAATTTAAATAAATTTGAACAATTATACGTTAAACTCGATTTATCTTGTTTACCGTCCTATTTTCTTTATGCCCAAACTAACTCTTCTTTTGTAAGAATGTATCTCGTATGAGAGGAGAATGTTACTCGCATGAGTGGAGTGTTGCTAGTGTGTCTTTTTCGTTGCCTCTTGGGATTGATCTTTTGCTTTATCATACGCATTACTGTGTTGGTCGTTCCGCGAACGAAGTTCTGTTCTTGTTTCGTTTTCAGTGGGGTGTATCTCCCCTAATAGGGCTCGGGGCCTTGGTTGTGTTATTGTTGTTGTCCTCTTTGGTTCTTGTGTTTCCTTTTACTTCTTTGTTGTGTTCTATTCTTGTGGTTGCTTTACGTAGGTGCGGCGGAGGGTTGTGGCAAGGAGGTTTTCGTTCGGGGGTCACGGTTGACGGTCGAGGGTACTTCTCAGTTGTTATTCAACTACCGATGGAGCCGACTGTGGACAGGTTGAACTTAGGTCTCTGGCTGACGGAAGATGAGGAAGAAGGGTTGCATATTTCGGCCTCGGCGTGGAGGGGTAGTCCTGGTGCTGGGGTCGCTATGCTGGTAGGCCGATTATTGACGCCGAGAACTTATCGGTATGACGTCCTATCGAGTACCTTGTAGTTTCTTATCCGACCTGCACGAGGGATGGAACTACGGCTACTCGAGGCAAATAGATTCTTACTGATGTTTCAACACGTGGTGGATAGGGACCGAGCGCTTAGAGGCTGCCCATGGACATTCGATAAGAATGTGGTCATCCTTAATAAGGTCACAGAAGATGAGAATCCTATGGAGGTGGATCTTAATTGGTGCACATTTTACGTGCACATCCATGGTCTCCCACTTCGAATGATGACTAAGGAGGTGGTGGAATCCGTTGGCAATAGGTTGAGCGTGTTTTTGGACTCAGATCATGCAAGTGCCCCGTTCTTCGGCGGTGCCAGTGTTCGTATTAGGGTTTCACTAGATGTGCGACTTCCGCTTAAAAGATTTTTGCGTATTCGGGCTCCGGAGGGTGATCGAACGGTCTCATTCACCTAAGAAAGGCTTCCCACGTTCTGTTATGGCTGTGGGGTGTTAGGGCATCTGTTCAGAGACTGTCCCGAAACCCTGGACTCGGGGGTGTCAGATAGGGGCGAGGACCTTCAATACGGGGCTTGGCTTAGGGAATCTAGGGTTGTCCCGCCGTTTTTTGGAAGTCGTAGGGGGTCGACTACTGATCCATTTCCCAGCCAAAGTTTAAGCCGTGCTCCTAGCAGTTCGGGTGGGGGGTCAGAGGGGAGGAGGGGAGCGAGAATCATCGAGTTTGGGCGGCGGCCGACGACGGAGGATAGGGGTGCGGGGGATCCGACACTAGAGGTGACGTCCGCTCCGGCGAATAGGGGGAGTTGGGGATGCCGTGCTGGAGATGGAGAGGTGGGGCAGTTAGGGTTGGATCGTGGGGCGGTAAGTGGGGCTAAGGTGGCTGCGAATGGGAAGAGAGGGGGAGAAAAAGCTGGTATGTGGGGTTGGACCGAGTCTGGGCCTCAAATTGAGACAGCACGACCCAAACAGATTCACCAGAGGCCCAATATGTCAAGGATCCCGGCTGGGCCGGAAATATGTGGAGAGCTCCCTTTAAACCAAATCATTCAGGACCCATCCCACTCGGCCCAAATCACAGACCCAATCCCTGATATAAGCCTCAGCCCAAATGCAGCCCTTGACCCAATAACCCACCCCCAAATACGCATATCTAGCCCATCCCTTATCCCCAATTCAGGTGTATTCTCACCCCTCTGAAAGAAGACGAGTGCTTCTACACTTCGTTACATCCCTGGCCAAAAAACCCCCGCTTCCTCCTCTACCCTACTTTCGTCGTTCACTAATTCACCCCTTCTGAAAACGGTTCATCACGCTTCCGTCCTTGGACCTCCCCCGTCTCCTGCTGGCCGTGATGGCACCCTGCAGCCTAGCCCAGTCCCGCAACCCCAGACTTCGTCGGTGTCATCCCCTATTTTCGATTCCTCTGACAATGGGTTGGGGGTTTCGGGCTCCCTGGTTTCGGTCCCAATTGAATTTCAGACAGGTAGGGGAGGGAAGATTAGTGGTAGAGGAAAAGGCCGGCGTGGGGGAGCAATCCGGCGGGCTCGTGGGTCGTCGAAACGGAGAGGGTGGCAGCTTGGCAGGGGAACCGGCTGCGAAAAAGGCGCTAGTGGAATTTTGTCCAATGGATTCTGGATCGGCGGAAGCTGCAGGGCAGCTCCGCCGCTCGCTATGAGGCTATTAATGTGGAACTGTCGAGGTCTCGTGACTGCCTCGACAGTTCAAAAGCTCGGAGAATTGATCCGAGAACATAGTCCTGGTGTGGTCTTCTTGTCGGCGACTAAAAGTGGCGGGCGTAGGTTTGAAGGGTTAAAATAGAGACTAAAGTGGTTTGGTGTGTGCGTTCCAACAAAGGGACAATCTGGCGGACTTGGCTTGTTGTGGTCTAAGGATGTCGTAGTCAATCTGAGGTCATTTTCCCGTTATCATATTGATGCCCAGATTATGCCGGAGGATGGTGGGTCAGGGTGGAGATTTACCCGGTTTTACGGGGATCCTGAGACAACGCAGCGTAGACATTCGTGGGACAGATTGTAGACTCTTAGTGTATAATCGGATATGGCTTGGTTGTGTGTCGGGGACTTTAACGAGGTATTATTTCAGCACGAGAAAACAGGAGCCCCTCGGCCGCTATGGCAACTGAATGCATTTAGACAGACTCTCCAAGACTGTGACCTATCTGATGTTGGCTTTCGAGGGTCGCCGTTCACTTGGTGCAACTGGCGGGAGGCTCCAGCGACAGTCAGGGCTCGTCTGGATAGAGCCTGCACGAACCCGACGTGGCAGAGAAAGTATCCAGGTACATCGGTATCACATCTGGCGGTGTCCAATTCTGATCATAAGGTATTAATTGTTGATATGGGAGATGGGGTCGAAAGTAGACCGGAGAGTAAGAAGCCACACTTTCGCTTCGAGGCATGCTGGTTGCACTCAGATAGCTGCCGCAGAGTGGTGGAGACAACGTAGGGAAGTGTTGTTCGAGGTGAAGCACACTCAGTGTTATGGCGGAAAATACAGAACTGCATGCTTGGGCGACTGAAGTGGGACAGAGAGGAGTTCCGAAAGCCGGTGAGGGAGCGGCGGCGGTTAGAGCAACGATACAGTCAGTTAGAGCAGGGGCCGCCAGAGGGAATTACGTATCAGGAGTTGATGGACATTCGGGCGCAACTGCTGGAACTGGAAGCCCAAGAGATGACTCGGTGGCAACAAAGAGGGAAGAAACATTGGTTAGCTAACGGGGATGGAAACACTCGGTTTTTTCACTCTCGGGCGTCGTCTCATAAGCAACAGAATAGCATCCGGCGAATTAAGGATAGTCGCGGGGTGTGCAGGGATAAGGCTGAGGAGGTCCGGGGGGTGCTGCTACAGCATTTTAAATCTGTTTTTACGTCCAGTCGGCCGTCGGAGTCGAGTATCGATACGGTTGTATCCTCTATCCAAAGCCGTGTGACCCCTGAGATGAATTCAGCCATTGCTGCTCCGTTCGTCGCATCTGAGGTCAAGCAGACCATATTCGATATGTTTCCGTTTAAATCCCCTGGCCCTGATGGTATGTCCCCCGTGTTTTTCCAAAAATTCTGGAATACTGTTGGCATTGATGTTACCAATTCTGTGTTACGAATTCTGAATGACCAACTGCTGCTACATAAGATGAACTTTACGCATGTGGTTCTTATTCCTAAAGTTAGTAACCCTGAGTGTGTCTCCCAGTTTCGGCCTATTAGTTTATGCAACGTGGTTATGACCAATAGCGTCTAAATGCATTGCTAATCGGTTGAAAATTATTATGGATTCTGTCGTATCTTCTTCTCAATCAGCTTTTATCCCAGGTAGACTTATAACTGATAATGTCCTCCTCGCGTTCGAGCTTAATCACTTTTTTGAAAGTATCCTCCCGGTCGAAAGAGGGTCACGTCGCACTTAAACTAGATATGAGTAAGGCGTATGATCGAGTGGAATGGCCTTTTCTTAGAGGTGTTCTTTCTAAATTAGGTTTTTGAGCGTAGATTTATTGATTTGGTCATGTTGTTAGTTACTACTGTGTCTTATTCATTAACTTTGAATGGTGAGTCTTTTGGCTATTTCAGACCGGAGAGGGGGATCCGACAAGGAGACCCCCTTTCACCATATCTGTTTATATTCTGTGCCGAGGCCTTCTCGAGTTTGTTGCAGGAGGCAGAAAGTAGAGGGACAGTGAGGGGGGTGATGGTGAGTCCCACGGCGCTGCGTATCTCTCATTTACTGTTTGCGGACGACACGTTACTATTTTGCGCAGCGACGGGGGAGCCGGTAGGTGAAATTGGGAGGATCCTGAATGTATATGAACGAGCGTCCGGACAGCAAGTCAACTTTACCAAATCCAGTATGGTGGTGAGTGGGGGAATGCAGGCTGATGTCAAGCGGAGGCTAGCGGCGAGTCTGAATGTCCGCTTGGTGGATTCCCATGACCGCTACCTTGGGTTGCTGGCTGTAGCGGGCAAATCAAGAAGTGCGCTGTTTCACAATATCCGGGATCAGTTTTGGGGACGCTTAACTGGGTGGAGTAGTAAAACGCTCTCACAGGCAGGGAAAGGAGTGTTGATCAAGGATGTGCTCCAATCTCTTCCAACTTATGCCATGTCCTGTTTCCGATTCCCCGACAGCTTGGTGAGGGAGTTGGAATCCGCTATGGCAAATTTTTTGTGGCACTCTAGGGGGGAACGACGGGTTCATTGGGTGGCTTGGCAAAAGCTGTGTTGTCCAAAGAGGGTGGGTGGGCTTGGTTTTCGAAACTTGAAAGCGTTCAACCTTGCTCTCTTGGCCAAACAGGGGTGGCGCATCTTATCTAGACCAGATTCTCTTCTCAGTCGAGTCCTTAAAGCACGGTATTTCCCGAACACTTCCTTTTGGGAGGCTCCTACTGGATACCGACCGTCATTAACTTGGAGGAGTGTCGTGGCAGCTAGAGAGGTATCACGAGTTGGGTGCAGGGAGCAGGAGGATTATGATTCCGAGATGGATAGACGGCTGACTTGGGCACCGGGGAAGGGTGGATTATTTTTTGTACGTAGTGCATATTTGATGGTGACAGATCTGGAGTCGAGAAGGGCGGCATCCTCTTCTCGGTCAGTTCCGCTCGTGGCCGAAGACAACCGTGATTTCTGGGCTAAACTGTGGGCTGTTCGTGCTCCACCGAGGGTACGGGTACAAGCGTGGTGGATCTGTTTCGAGGCTGTCCCGACCTTAGAAAACTTAGCTCGTCGGCAGCCCTCGATCAGTCTACAGTGTGGTCTTTGCAGCGCAGAAGTGGAGTCATTACGACATGTATTGTTGGACTGTTCTTTTGCTCGGGTTGTTTGGGCTTTATCTAACTTGCCGTGGCGATGGGTGGTTGATTGGAGCGGTGGTCCTGCAGCATGGATGTCCACAGCGCTACAAAATTTCGATCGAGAGCCCAACACAGTCTGCCCGTTTTCTCACCCCGTGTTGGGCGCTCTGGCAGAATCGGAATAAAAGGTTAATGGAAGGAAAAACACAGGATCCAGGAAGGGTGGTGAAGGAGGCTATGCTATCTGAAGCAGTATCAGGACGCTCAAACAAAGCTGAAACTAAGCCTGGTTGGTCCTTGAATTGCTGCCTGTTATATTCTATTCATAGGGTAATGAGGCTGGTTTTTTGATTTGCTGCCTATTATACTTCTATTCATAGGTTAGTTGCTTGTGTGGAGGCATTCTGTTGGCCTCTGTTTCCTGTTATTGGTGTCTTGGCTGCTGCTAGTTTACTTCGGAGTGTTTCTTAGTAGTGGTTGTTTTAGTGAGGTGTTTCTTAGATAGGAGTTAGGTAGGTGCTGGTTATTTTGTTGTATTTGAGTCTGTTTTGTATTGTTCTTTTGTCCTCTGATATATAAAACTCATCGCTTATTCGTCAAAAAAACTAACTCTTCTTTTTCCCCCTCAAAATCAACCTCTATGAATATTTATTTGAATTTTTTATCATATTTAATATATATTTATTGTGTGCATATAATTTTTTTATAAAATAAAATGATATAATTTTTATATATGTTATATGTATATATTAAATAGTAAAAAAATTAAAATAAAAAAACACAACAGACAATAGTTGGAGTCAATTATTCAACAAAATTTAGCATTTTCGGGGAAAGTGTTTGGTTTAAGTAAATATTTCCAATATATATATATATATATATTTTAATTTTCTTAGACAATAATTTTATTTTTACACCTTACCTCCAACCCTGTTTTCAGAGTCCCCATTTACTTGTTCGACTGTGAACTCTATATATTCGTAAAATATTTTTGGAATAATTATATTTACACTCCCTCACTTATTGTCTTTTACATAAATCATTCTTACCTTTTGAAAAATTATACAAATCACCCCTGACATCATCTAAAATTCAAAAATACCCCTGTTAACCCAGTTAAACTTTAATATAATTTTTTCAAGACAGAAATGCCCTTAGGGTATTTTGTAATTACCAAAAGGTAGAGGGGTGTCAAAGTAATGATTTGGATGATGATATGACACCATATATATATTTTTCATTATTTATACATATTTTTAATTTAAGTTTAAATTATTTTATTAATTTTTTTTAGTTGAATCTCTATATAAAATTACACTTTAATAATTGAAATATTAAATCATTCAATTAATATATTAATAAAATTAGTTATCAGATTATAAGTTTAAATTAAAAAATTATCACACTTTTATAAATTATTTGAAACTACTAAAATTAACAGATTATTTATCCTTTATTTTTATTTATGCCTTAAGAGGCTAGTCAATCCGTCAAATTGATTAACCAACACCAGCTCCTTCCCTTTCCCAGACTCGTACCCGTCGTCGTCTAGGTTGTCATGGACTGGCTGCACCCTGGCCAGGGTAACTGAAGGTTGAACGACCTCCTGCTTCCGAGCCACCTCCCTCGCTTTCGGCACATAAACAGAAATCAGCGCTTGCATTTGGTTAGCCGGGGGCCGATTCGAGGGGCACTAGCCCTCCAAGTGGCCGATCGCCCCACACCCTGCACAGCGGGATGGAGTTTGTTACCTGCTATTTGACAAGTCAGTCTTTGTGGATATAGAAAGAATTAGTTGGAGATCTTTTAGTATGATATCTTGAGTATTGGGAATGTGTATGACGTGGAATTCCTGTTGTTTGATGAGTTATCATGTATCGAACTAGTTTCTAGGCCCTACCAAGTCAGTATAAATGCAAAAATTATGGGATTGGTACCATGCTCATGGACCAGCAGCATTAGGCCAGCTGGCCAAATCAGTGGGGGTCCACTTTCTTTGTTTTGTACTTTATGAAAAAATAGTTGAAGGAATATCATTACTCTGCCCCACTCCATGAATGCACGACCCGTGTTGGATTGCTGGAGTAGGAGATTATATTCATGTTATGCATAACTGAAAAAATTTCCCGTTTGTGTTGATCCAACACAGAAGGTCTTCTTGGGCTATGTGGGTATGTCGCACTATGCCGTTGTGAGAAAGTCGTGTTGGGCTGTGAGGATGCCCAACTGTACTGCGGGTAATCATTTTTCTCGAGCTTGCAAGATTGGGGGGATCTATACAAATCTATAAGAGCAGGTCATAACTACCAAAATAACATGATAAGGTAAACTTGGCAATAATTATGGGCGACTTGCTCTCTGATTGATTGGCGACGCCCAGCGAGGAGAGAGAGCGGCAGAGTCCTGCGTTGATAGGACTTCTTTGCACTTTTGCTTTTTCATGGAAGCCAACATTTTATTCGTGACCAGTGCCCTATTTATCATCTCCTTTGGCTGAATTTTGGTTGAGATTCTCTATCTCCCTCTTCATCTCCTTCTTGGTTTATTCTCATCTTTTCAATATTTATTGCAGATTTTACCATAGTGATTCCAAGTCTTCTTTGCATCCATTCCCTTCTCCTTTAGGTATGATTCTTCTTCTCTTTGTTGCGTTTTCCTTTCACTATGTTAACTGATAGTATAGATGAGTGTGTTATATAAGATGTGATGGTGGATCTAGTAGGCTCCTCCAAGGAGGAAAAAACCACTCGGCTCCTTCTGACTCGGCCTCCCACCATGGGGTGAGAAAGGTAAGGAGAAAGTGGGAAACAATAGGAAAGAGAATGAGAGAAGAAAGATTGATGTTAGACTGGTGGCTTGATGGCGTTGATTCTTTTAAGATATACCGTCGGTGATGAGATGAGCATTAGGAGTGATATCGGATCTCTGAGGATTTCATGATTCAAGTCCCTGTTGTTGATGCCCGTCCAAACTTTCCGCTGATGGTTTTCTAAGTTTCTATGTCTTTTTTTGTTTTTATTCTAATGTTGTTTCAGTGTTTAATATCCTTCTAAATCAGTTGGTTCCAAATATTGTAGTATGCTAGCGAGCCATTTCATGTTGGTCACAAATGAGGGGGAGATCCCCATTACTTGTCAGTTTCATTCTTTTTTTCTGCTCAATAGAGTAGGTCCTGGGCTTTTCTATTTCACTTTTCGGGGAAAAGGCTCGGTTTTTGCATATTTACTCCTCTACGAAGGAGTGAAAATGCAAATATTTATTTATTTCTTCCTTTGTACCATGGAGGTTCCCCCTTGTTTGGATCACTAACTCCCTGAAATACCTCAAATATTCTGCTCGCACTCGACCTGTTGCCTTTCATTCTTTGTTGGCTCGCTTGAATACTTATTCTTATGATCCTCGTAAGTTGCCTCACCCTACCATCCTCCATCATTATGGCCTGAGCTCTAAAGGGGTTGGTATGAACCCCGTTGTTGGTATACCCTATGCAACCCTTCTGGTTTTTACCTGCTGAGGAATTAGTGATAAAGAATTAGTGCAAGATCAGGCTACTAGGGGAAGCATGGAAAAGGGACTCCTATTGTTGGCTCTGTTGTTCGCCACCCCTACTAAATAGTCCTCTCTTGACCTCCTAGCTTCACCTTTGCTAGTGATCCTAGGGCGAAGCGCTCTATTGATCTACTACCGAATCCTCTCAAGTAGGCTAGGGTCAATTTGGCTCACACACCCCACCCGCTCCTCCTAACTTATATGCTCGAGCAAGAACTCCGCACCCTGCTGAAGAGTAGGTTGCTAGGAAGAAACACATCCCCAACTAGATTATGACGGAGAGTCAATCCCGTATGTTGGATGATTGTGAGAATAGCTTGGCTGCTGACTTTCTGAGGTAAGTACAACAACCCCTAGACAGGACTTACATAGACAACCTACCACAGTCTAGAGCTCTTACTCTTTTTGCTTCTTATTTCAGCAAGTGACAACGAATGTGATCAAATAATATGTCATGACAATTTCATTGATTTTAACTTGGTTACTTTTCACTTGAGTATCGGCTACTATGTTGGCTGGGAGTGTGCTGAGCTGGGGCTAGCCAAGAGGTTCCTGTTAGAGGATGCCTTCATGAGGACTAAGGAGTTAGAAAAGATTAATTGCCAGCTGAGCTAGTCCTTGAAGAAAGACAATAGGCTAAGGAGGGGACCACGACCAACATCAACCAGGTGCAGGAGGAGGTCAATATACTACACGTCCGCTTAGAACAAGCCTACCTAGAGTAGGAACAGATAAGGAGGAATGTGATCCATACCTAGCCTGGAATTGAGGAAGGGAAAGAGATGCTGGAGGCTTTGTGGGTAAGCCATCTAGAAGATTTAAGAAATCTACGGAGTTCCAAATCTTATTGGCTGACCGTGAGTATTATTATCACAGGTTACATTCCTATGTTTGGCAGTTCTCAACTGCAGGTTATCCTTTAGGCCTGCTGCCTGCATGAAGATGTCGGGCTGGAAGATGCCTGGAGCTTGATGATGAGACCCCTCCTGTAGTGTGAGAAACTCCCCTCTCGGCTGAGCAAAATCAAATGTAGGTAGATTTGACCAACTTGGCTGAGGAAGATGCCACCCCTCTCCATATTGCGCCCCATACTACTGTTGGTGATCAAAACATGCCTTCCTCCAAAGAAGAGGGAACCAATTTCACAACAGGGGCCTCCCAAGCCAGTAAATGAATTTGTTGCCCTCCTGTTATGAGAACACGTTTATTTTTTATGAACATTGATTTTACCTCCTATGTGAGGTTGAGTGCCCGAGGGTGGCAAGAACATTTGGTTTTTTTACACATTATTTGGCACATGTGTAACTTGAATTATACTTCTCTCCCTCATTTTTTGAGTGGGTTTTATGAATCTGCTCTACTTATTTTTGGGTTATTCCTTGCTCTGTTTTCTATTGATGTGCTTGGACATTTTTGCATGAATATGGGGCAGCAAACATGCCTTTATTTTGGGTTTTCCTGTAGTGAAATAGATAAGGCGGCTTGAGATACTCCAAACTTACTGAGATAATAAGTCAGTGTTACCAGATATGCCTGGTTGGTGAAATTGATAGAGAGTACCTAAATGTTTTTCAACCTTTTCTTCTTGCAAATTCTTTGCTCATGCATGTCTGCAAGTAAAAAGTAGGCATTTGGCATTTCATGTAGACAAGTACATGAGTAGTTTCAGCAAAAATAGATTGGTTAGGAACAAGCAGGCACATATGGTACATGCTTAATACGATATAGCATATGACGATAGCTAAGATAAGGTAGGTGAAGGATATTCCTATTATCATAGCAAGGGTAGTGTTTCCACGTCTGTTAGCCTATTTTGGAATGGGTAGAGTCTTTACTTGACCTAAACAAAAGAGTCTTAGTTTTCTCCCTTCTCACACACTACATGCACTACCCATACTCAGGAAACACACTTTTCACACACTAAAACACATGCACACATGGATTTCTTGAATGAATAAGGTAGTTTTGATGATGATCCATTGGGAAAATCGGTTGATGGGAGGCAAGAACGTGTAGATCATTGCAAAATTGATGATACTATGGTGAAATCATGTCGTGATTTCAAATTTAGTGAGTTTTATGCATTAACTTGGAAGGTTATTGATCATGGAGATGTGGATGCAATGGAGTCTCTGAATCAATTGAAGACAAATGATTTGAATCCATGGGAGGCATGATTTCTTCATCTTCGAAATCCTTATTCTCGGTTTTGGACCATATTTTCATGTTGTTTCATATGCTAGCTCTTCCGCCGATGAGATTGCCTAGGAAGGGCGTCCCTTTTAGTCAATTGACCACTCCTCCGCCTTTGCAAAAGGAGTATGGCGCGGACATGGTGGAGGAGAGCTTGGGGACGTCTAGGCTTGTGCAAGAGGAAAGGAAGATACCAAATATGGAAACTAATCTTCCCTTGGCATGGAAGGAACTGGATGATCCTAGGATTGAGGAGATTTTGGATTAGAATAAGGCAATTGCGGCTCCAAGTACGAATAGAAATCCTCCTTTTGCAAGGTTGGATTTGGTTGACCCTAGTATGAAAGAAATTGTGTGGCTAAGGAATGTGCGGCTCCCCATATGGTAAGAAACCTTCCTCTTCCACGGAAGGTTTTGGAGGTTGCTAGGGAGAACGTGGCCCCGGCTAGGGCAACGGCGGCGGCGCCACCCCTCATTTCCTCATCTCCAGTGGCGAATGAGGTAACATCCTCTCATTTGACTTGTATTTTTATTGGTTCGTTTCCTTTGCGCTCTCAACCGATAGATGCGGATATATTTGCTACTGGTTTTAATGATTCTTCCCATAAAATTTTATCGTATGTTCCTCATACGGTGCAAAATGGGGAGGTTGTTGTTCGCCCGACGTTGGATATGGTGGCTCGGGGTTCTAAGCATTGGAATCCACGGCTGTGGGTTATTTTCTTGGACGTAAACCTTATTTTCATTAATTAAATTCTTAGATTAGATCTTCTGACCATCGTGAAGGAGGTGATGGCTACATCCTCTGGCTTTTACTTTTTTCAGTTTCAAACTGTTGCTGTGATGGAGGAGATTATTGAGGGTGGTCCCTTGTTTTTTTAGGGGCAACCGATTGTGCTACGAAAGTGGGAACATAGTTTACCTCGTAAGCTCTCTCTCACACAAGCCTATTTGGATTGAGCTTCGTCACATTCCGCTTGAGTTTTTGGACGGGAGAGAGTCTTAGCACAATAGCCAGTGGAGTTGCCCGCCCACTATACCTGGATGCTATTACAAAGGCATGCATGAGACTAGACTTCACTCGTGTATGTGTGATGCTCGATTATATTTATAAGTTACCTAAGCACATTGTCGTCATGCAACCTACAGAGGACGGTGGCAAGACCCCTTGTAGAGTTGACATTCAATACGAGTGGATTCCTGGCATATGTACCACATGTTGTTCGCTTGGCCATTCAGTCAAGCAATGTTCTTCTACAAAAGTGCCAATTAAATCTTCAATAGCGGTGTATGTTCCTAATCGAAGCCCCATGCGGGTGCATCTAAACCGAAGTATGTTCCCGTACCCTCAGTTTCTCAGCTTAATCATGATCGGGTGGAGGATGTTGAGATTGACACAGTTCCTCGGCCTAAAGTTGATTGGAGGGGAGATGTTGAGATTGATGTACCTAATGTGCACTTAGATAAAAGCAATTTTATTGTGGTGCATAACTCGTTTCAGGCACTTGATAAGTTTATTGTAGATGATGATCTAGAGATTTCAGATTATTGTACTTCCCGAGTTTCTAATACAAACAGCCCACTAGCTGGTGTTCCATGACCCAAGCGACCGTATGGAATGTCTGTGGTCTTAATCGGCGAGACCACCAACTTGTAGTCACCACGCTTGTTAATGAGTTCCACTTGCATTTTATTGGCAGGAGGCGAGGGTCAGTCAACCTAATATCTCTCGTGTTAAGGTACGTTTGCTGCAGCACTGGGAGTGATTTATTGATTATGCAGTGTCTGGTAGTCGTATTTGGCTAGCTTGGAGCAATGTTGAATTAGATGTTGATGTTCTAGTAAATGGTGTAGAATATGTGCATTGTAAAGTTACACAAAGGTGTTTGCATGAAACTTGTTACATTAATGTTATCTATGGTGCTAATGATGTGATTACTCGACGTCATTATAGGCTAAACTACGTCATTTGTCATTATCCGCTGTTGATTTTGCTTGGTTGGTTCTCGGCGACTTTAATGTTGTGTTTGATATGATTGAGATGTGTGGCATTTATGGGGATATACGGTGGTGATGGAAGAGTTCAATGACTGTATTATCTCTATTGGTTTATTGCATCTTCTGGTTCAATAGGCTATTCGGACTGTATCCTTGACTAGTGGATCTTGGAATTGGCAGAAGATGATTAGATTGCATCAGTTCCTCCTCAATGACATACGATATAAGGTCGGCACATCGCAACACTTCACAGTTTGGCATGATCCTTGGCATTCTCGAGGAGTACTTATTCATAGGTTTCCAAGAGGGCCATTTGTGGTTGGTGTTTCGCTTGACGCTCGATGTGGTTATGCATGATGACCCGTGGAGTTGGCCTTTTATTACCGACTTGGAGATGATGGATATTACTGACGACCTACCTCCTAATCATACTGGTTCGAGTCAGATTCGATGGAATTCCTCCAATGGAATTCTGACTTCCTCTGATGCCTTGTACCTATTTTAGCCGAAAGGCCCCAAATTAGGTTGGTTTTCACTATTTTTGGGAGCTTTTCGCATTCAATGGAATATTTTTATCTTGTGGTTAGCTATCTTAGAGCTATTGTCTACTCTGGACAAGTCGTGGTGTCGGATGGATACTCAGGAATGCTTATTATGTGACACTAGTGAATTGGAGACTCATAACCACTTATTCTTTGATTGCTCGTATGCACATTGATGTCTATCTATTATTAGGTGGTAGATACGGATCCAGTAGCCTTATACATCTTGGCAGAGGGGAATTCAATGGGCTAGTAGAAGGTGGCGTAGGAAACATTTGGTGAATGCGGCGTATCGAGCAACGCTACTTCAGTTGTTTATCATCTATGGCAGGAACATAAAGGGAGACGGTTTCAGAACACTCATATGGATGCTTATGTGGTGGCTCAGTTGGTTCTTGAACAGATCCGATCTCGCATTCTTAGTGACGATTTGGGTTTTAGTCTATAGACATCTGTTTTATATAGATTATGGTGCATACCATGGGGTCTGTAGTACTTTGTTTGGGGTCTGTAGTAATTTGTTTGGTTTGTGGTAGATATGTTGTATCATACTTTAGTCCCATTGCCTAAGTTATGTTGTTCCACTTTTTTTTTATTATTAATGCAATTTATCTTTACCTAAAAAATAAATTTTCATTTAGTGTTGGTAATGTCTTCCAGTATGAATCTTTCTGCCAATGAGCAGGGTAAATAGTGTGCTTTTGGCCTAAGCAGGGGGAACTGCACTTTGCTAAAAAATTCTCCAAGGTATGCTCGAGTTCAGGACCTGTTAAGTACAACAATGTGCAATGTTACTTCCTTCCAGACAATTTATCCAGTTGGGTAAAGTATGACTTCCTGGTCCATGAAAGAGTGTGAGCAAGTGCTTGTCTAGAAATAAAGCCCAGTAGATACTAGAACTTATCAGAGAACTTAAACTAGTGCAATGATAATTCAATCAGTAGTAGGTATATGCTATTTTACTTACAGTTGCTAAGGTAATAAAGGTGTGCCAACTAAGGGTAATTTATTGAGCTCATAGATGATAAAGAGAATAGAAATGTGATTGTTGAGGGAGACTTATTAGGGCTTGCAGCCAGTAAGACTAAAAATGCACTAGCTAAAGGCAGCTTAGTAGGGCTTGAAGCCGGTAAGAATACGTCTGTTGGGGGCTACTTATTAGGCCTTGAAGCCAGTGATAATGCGTCTATTGAGGGCGATTTAGTAGGGCTTGAAACTAGTAAAAGAGGGATTATTATCCTGCAGATTCGATGTAAGATAGTGTATAGCAAAGGAGTAGGGAACGTTCTTATAAAGCATAGCTCAACCAAATAATATTAGTGTGTATTACCCAAGTAAAGAAACTCTAAACAAGAGAAATGTTCAGGAGTAAAACTTCATAATGTTGTACGCATTCTAGGGTAGATAGAGCTTTCTCCCGTCTGTGTATTGTAGCTTGTATGCTCTATTTGAATTAGTCGTGCCCAGTCAACCCAAACTCTAGGGAGCTCGTTACCTATTGTTTGACAGGTCGGCCTCTGCGGATATAGAGAGAATTAGTTAGAGATTTTTTAGTATGATATGTCTCGAGATTTTTGGAATGTGTTTGATGTGAAATCCCTATTGTTTGTTGAGTCATCCTACTGAATAAGACTGGCTTCTGAACCCTGTCGGGTTAGTAGCGGCGGGCTCCCCGATTAACAAATTAGCTAAGCATCCGCTCCTCAATCCTTGGGCAACGATGCTCGATAGCAATTCTGAGCTCACGTTCAACACGTCCAAGATCTCGTTGGTGAATCTTTGCATGTAACTCCTCAAGGACTCCCCTTCTTCCTGGATTATTGTGAACAATTGTCCAGGAGTTTTAGGGTATCTTTTGTTGCTTGCGAAGTGGTGGACAAAGCTTTGGGCCAACTACTTGAACTCTTCGATCGTCCCAGAGGATAGTCGCAAGAACTAGGTTTGAGCTCATCCTACCAGTGTGGTTCGAAATATCTTACATAACAGGGCATCACTGGGATTGATTAAGTCCATGGTAGCCAAGAACTGATCTAAAATGATCCCTTGGATTGTCTTTGTCACCCCCATAGCACGCAATCTCCAGGATGCGTGTTCCAGCAAGTACTGGTTCATCTAAGACGTCTTTCGAGAATACACGTCCTCGATCAACATCGATTTTGGGGCTCATCTTGGCTTTTAGATCCGCCACCTCTTGTCGTAAAGTTTCCAATCCTCGATTGTTCGAGGAATTGGGTTCCTCGGACACCCTTTCTGCTAGAGGGGCTCGACTACTTCCTACTGGAGTCTTGATCTACTCCCTCCATTTTCATCGGTTCTCGTCGGATAAGATTCCGAGACCCTCTCCCTCGATTCTTTGCCGCCTGGATGGTAGCCTCCGCACCTCTTTTGAATGCTTCTTCTAAGATTCGTCCGAGGTCTTCCATCTTTACATACTGCGAATGAGTTTCTGACTAAGAGAGTTCCTCTCCATTTGGGTTGCCTTCCTCTTTGCTTCGGATGGGTATTTCTTCTAGAACATTTTATTGGGCTTCCTTCGACCCTAAAACTAGTTTTCTCCTCATCATAACTATCGATAGAGTTCCCACAGACAACGCCAATTTCATGTGATGGGATCTTCACTACTCTAGTACGTGACGACTGTTTTTTTTTTCTTTTTTTTTTCCTTTTTAGTCTGTCTGCTTCCATCCCAAAGGGGTGGCTTTTATAAGGAGCCAAATAGGGGAACCACTCATACTTAATCTCTTTGTAAAATATCTTCCTTGGAGTACGTGGGCGATATTCGGGATTTTTGGGATTCGCATGTGGATTTTTATCTGGGCCACCCTCGATCAAGAGTTAGGTTTAGACTATTTCCTATGCATTGTCAGCATGGATATTCCTCGTATTCTTTCATCCAATGCTCTCCTCCTGTATATTTAGTTCGAGGTTCCTTGCCCGTCCCTTGTATAAAATCTTTCAACCGAAGATCTTCCTTGGCCTTTGTACCCCGAATTTGCACTGACGTGATCTTTAGGACAACTCACATGCCAGGCTCCCCCTCGTATCTTTTTGCCATGGGTTTCCCACAATTCAAGGCGCCTTTCCCTCTTCGTGCCTTTTCCTCCTTGTAAACTTGCTTGGTTTTTACCCTTTACCAGGGGGCTTTCCTTCTTATCCATATCAAAACCAAAACGATGTATTTTACCAAGAGAGAGAGAGAGAGAGAGAGAGAGGGGGAGAGAGAGAGAGACACACACAAGGAAATAAAGAAAAGAAAATTAACTTAGGGGTATTATCGACACAATAAAAAATTGGTGTTGTTGTGTCACAAACCGTCGTTTATGAGTGAAAAAAATCTCTTTTTTTTATTTTTTTCTGATGGGCCTTTCTTTTACATATTAGGATAGTTATGTTGAAAATTATCAAAACACACCTGATACTTTATCCATAGTATAGATTACTTAACAATCCAACATGAATGTACTTTTTTTTTTTGTTAAAATTAACATAAACGTACTTATTCTTATGCAAACAATTATTCCATATTTAATATTTACTAGAGATTTTTGAATGAAAAAAATAAAGAAAATATTGTCTTCTAAGGAAATATATATTGATGTAGGGGTACCTCAATGTTTTAGAAATTTACACAAACGCTCTTGGCTCTTTTACTAAACACAAAATAAGTCGATATTCACAGGTTTTACATTCGGATCATATCAATCAATCTCAATCCAATTTGAATCTGGATATATGTGGACTTTTTAACGCATCAATACATATTTTATAACATATGTTTATTGCAATTATTACCTAGTACAAAATAAAATCATCGCCCAATTTAGATCTGGTTGACAATGATGTTGTCCAACACAAATCTTAGTGACGGTGCCATCACCCCAAGGTGGCTAACAAGAAATATTTAAAAAAATAATATTATATTCTTTATATAATTGAAAAACTAAAAGAGGAATTATCTGAGATTTTCATTTGAAATACAAGTATTTATAATTTAAAAATTATTTTTTATTTATTTAAAAATAAAATTTATGAATATTTCTATACATTTTTTTATTTGTAACTATTTATGAATAAATTTATTTACTTAAAAAATAGTGTATTATTTTTTTAAAACTAAATAATAATATAGAATTTTTATAATTGAATAATAATAAAAAATACTTTATTTTTAAAAAAAACTATACTAAAAGTTAAAAATATAGTTTTTTTTATATACTTATATTTATTTAAAGTCAAATTGTAAAGGGTGTAAAAATGCGTTTATGTTATTTATATTAAAAATGAGAGTCAATTTGGACATTTATGCATGCCAAAAGTGGGTGGAAAGTTGAAAATTGGTTTGATACTCGCGCATCTTTGTGTGAATCACACTTTCCGTTAAAAATTGATGGAATGATGCTATTTTTTTAATCTAGGGTAACAAACTTAAAAAAGAATAGCTGTGAGATAGGAAAGAACAGTAAAAAATAGAAACTCACAAACGGAAACTTGTCTGCGCCGGAACTCGCTCTTCCGTCATTGTCTCCGACAACGGCTGCCGACGGTGTCACTGCCTCCACATCCCCTCACCAGCCACCGAAGCTCCGGTCGCCACGCCCCCGCACGCTCCGGCACGCTCCAAGGCATCGTCAGTGTGTGTTTTTGCACACACCAGCACCGATTTTCGCCACCAGCCTCCGTCTCCGACAACCACCACCACCACCACTCTCCCCACCCTCCGACGACCCTTCGCCTGAAAACCCACCCCCATCCGCACCGCCACGCGCTGCCACACGCGCCTGCATGCACTAACACTGTCAGTGCGTGCAATTCTACGACGACATCGCTGACGTCTTCTCCGGTGATGCTGTTGATGGCCTCCTCCTCAACCGCTGGTTCACCTTCCGATGTTGGTCGTCCCGACCAGCAACACAACATCTTCCTTGATGCAGCTTCAGTGATACCGGAATTTGTAAACTGCCCAAAACCGATGGACCCCCCTCCGCCTCCGACACCAGTTGCTCCTCCGGTGAAAAGAAGCTACTCCAATGTTGTTCAACATAACTCAACAACCAACTTTCAATTTGATCCGAACTATGCGACGAAGAAGACATTTCGCGAAGATGAATGTGGAGTCATGGGTAAGGTCTCCTCCTTCAAAGGAGACCCAGGTATTACCTTCTCTAACTCCGAAATTGCTACACTTGCCGAACGTTTAAAATATGCTCTTGTTGGAAAATGTTGGTATATATTACATATATATATATATTGCATTTTAATATTAAACTTATAACATGTGCCCTTTCATTTTCTCTCCATTGATGTTGAGGTTAGTGGGTGTTTATGACATTAATATTTATAATATTTCTCTTCATTACATCATCCCACTACCACACCATATTCATACCACTTTATAGCCACTTTCTAGCCATTTATCCCCATTATCTCTTGTAACCTATAATATTTTTGTCCACTAATTCACATTAAAATAGTGGATGATTTCTACACCTATAAAAGGGGCACCATTCTACCTTGTTCATATACATGCACATATACAATATTTCTACATGCAATTTTTCCTATAAGAGAGAGTTATACTAGTTGAAGGAAGGTGTTCTTTTTGGTGGAGCTTTGGACTCTACAACTTTTCCAGAGTGTGTTAGAGTCATATGACGTTGTCGGGCTGTTGTATCCTGGAGGGGTCAAGCCAAGAGTGATACTGCTGGACCAGTGAGAATATTTTGCTGCAGTGGGCTTGAATCTCCTTAAAGAGAGCGAGATATCCGCGCCTCAGCCTGAAGATATTTTTGTATTTTTTTTCAATTGTAGTTGTTATTTCCACAACAATTTTAAAGAGAGTCAAATGGCTACAATTGAAAAAAACCAGCGGATGTCGGCGTGGGAGATCTCAACAAGCCCTTTCGGTTCAACGGTACCCATTTCAAGGGATAGAAGGGTAAAGTAATTTTTTACCTAAGTCTGCTCAAGGTTTCTTATATTCTCACTGAAAAAAATTCGAGCAAGATCGATGACACGAACATGAATGATGATGAGTATGCTATCCACCAAGAAAAAATGGAGAACTACAGCAACGATGCATTCAAATGTCGGTATTATCTCCTCAACTGTCTATCTGATGATTTTTATGATTATTATGATAGAACATACTCTACTGCAAAGAAAATTTGGAAAGCATTGCAGAGTAAGTATGATACCGAAGAGGCAGGTGCGAAAAAATATGCTGCTAGCAGATTTTTTCGATTCCAAATGGTGGATAACAAATAAGTGGCGGACCAAGCTCAAGATTTTATCATGATTGTAGGAGAGCTTAGGACGGAGGATATAAAAATTGGAGATAACCTCGTTGTTTGTGGCATCATTGACAAACTTCCACCTTCATGGAAGGAATTTCAGAAAACCATGCGCCACAAACAAAAGGAAACAACTCTTGAAACATTGATAATGCGAATCTGCATGGAAGAAGAAGCAAGGGGCCAAGATGCACTAATGCAACCACCGGAGAGAAGTGTACAACCCATCTCAACAAAGGTAAATTTAATTTCATCAAATAATGTTGCACCCAACTCTTACAAAAATACCTATTTGAAGCCAAAAAAGAAGTTTTTCAAGAAAACTTATGGTAAATTTCCCAAGAAAAATAATGGGAACAACCAAGCACAAGAACAAAATCCAAGAGCATGTTATGTCTGTGGCAAGAGTGGGCATATTGTTCGATTTTGTAAATATAGAAAACGTGAGCCTGCTCCGCAAGCTAACGTAGTTGAGGAGCCATTTGTGGCAATAATAACAGACATACATATGGTTGAAAGTGTTGATGGGTGGTGGGCGGACTCTGGTGCAAACCGCCATGTTTGTTATGAGAAAAATTGGTTCAAAGTGTATACTCCATTTAACGAGCCGAGAGCTATTATGCTTGGCGATTCTCATACCACCCAAGTGCTTGGAATTGGAGAAGTTGAGTTGAAATTTACCTTAGGAAGGGTATTGACCTTGAAGGATGTGCTATATACACCTTCCATGAGGAAAAATTTGATGTCTAGTTTTCTACTCAACAAGGCTGGCTTCAAGCAGATTATGGAATCTGATCAATATGTAATTACAAAAAGAGGTGTTTTTGTGGGTAAGGGGTATGCGTGTGATGAAATGTTCAAATTGAATGTTGAGATGAATAAAGTGCCTTCTACTTCTGTTTATATGCTCTCTTCTACTATTTTTTGTCATGCTCGTTTATGTCATATTAATAGTTGTTATGTGGGAATCATGAGTAATTTAGGATTAATTCCAATGATTAAAAATAATTTTGAGAAATGTGAATCTTGTAGTAAAGTCAATATCACTAAAAGGCCTCATCCAAGTGTTGAAAGGAAAACTAAATTGTTATAATTGATACATTCTGATATTTGTGAACTTGGAGGAATTTTAACTGGTGGAGAAAATCGTTATTTTATCAATTTTATTGATGATTTTTCTAAATATACATATATTTATTTGATGAAAAATAAAAGTGATGCTTTTGAGAACTTTAAAGATTATCTCCATGAAGTTGAAAATCAATTCGGTAAGAAAATAAAGAGAATTAGAAGTGATAGAGGCCGAGAATATGAGTCAAATGATTTTAATTCTTTTTTTAAATCATTGGGAATAATTCATGAAGTTACTCCACCATATTTTCCTGCATCTAATGGTGTAGCTGAAAGAAAAAATAGAACGTTGGTTGATTTAACAAATGCCATGCTTATTGAATCTTGTGCACCTTCAAATCTTTGGGGTGAAGCGATATTAACAGCTTGTTATGTGTTGAATAGGGTGCCACATAAAAGAACAAAATTAACACCTTTTGAGGTGTGGAGAGGTTATAAGCCGAAATTGGGATATCTTAGAGTTTGGGGTTGTTTGGCCTATGTAAGGCTAACAGATCCTAAAATTCTAAAATTGGGAGTAAAAGTTACAACTTGTGCTTTTCTTGGTTATGCTTCTAATAGTACAGCCTACAGATTTTTAAATATGAAAGACAATGTGATTATAGAATCAGGTGATGCTATTTTTCTTGAAGAAAAGTTTTCATTTAATTCTAAAAATAGTGGGGGTCAAAATATTGAAAAAAATATTTTATCTTTACCTAGCTCTTTCACTTCAGTTTTGGAAAATGAAAAAAAATATTTTTTCACTAAGAAGAAGTAAAAGAGCTAGAGTAGAAAAAAATTTTGGTCCTGATTTTTATGTTTTCAATGTTGAAAATGACCCTCTTACTTTGAAAGAAGCTTTTTCATCACCTGATGCTATTTTCTGGAAAGAGGCTGTGAATGATGAGATGGAGTCTCTAATTTCTAATAAAACTTGGAAATTAGTGGATTTACCACCGGGTTGTAAGACGATTGGGTGCAAATGGGTCCTCAGAAAAAAGTTAAAACCGGATGGTTCAATTGACAAATTTAAAGCTAGACTAGTTGTTAAAGGTTTCAAGCAACTTGAAGCTCTAGAGTTTTTTGATACATATTCTCCGGTAACACGAGTTACATCCATTAGACTTTTAATTGTTATTGTTGCAATATTTGATTTGCATGTCCATCAAATGGATGTAAAAACTGCATTTTTGAATGGGGACTTAAATGAAGAAACTTATATGGACCACCCCGAGGATTTTGTTGAAGTAAGGTGTGTAAATTAATTAAATCCCTGTATAGCTTAAAACAGGCACCAAAGCAGTGGCATGAAAAATTTGATTCCTGCATGATTGAGAATGGTTTTAAACCAAATGAGTGTGACAAGTGCATCTATCACAAGTCTTGGAATAATTCACATGTGATTGTTTGCCTCTATGTGGATGATTTGTTGATCTTTGCATCTACTTTGCATGTTATTAAAGAGACAAAAAATATGCTTAGTAGTCATTTTGATATGAAGGATCTTGGTGAGGCAAACTTTATTTTAGGCATGAAAATTACCAACACATGTGACGGAATTTTCGTTGACCAGTCGCATTATATTGATAAAATAGTGAGAAAATATAATTTTATTGATTGTAAACATGTTACAACTCCTTTTGATTCGAGTATTCACTTATTTCCTGTTAAAAATGATGATGATGTGATAAATCAAAAGGAGTATGCAAGCTTAATTGGAAGCTTGAGATATGCGACTGATTGCACTCGGCCTGATATTGTATATGCTGTAGGGGTACTTAGCAGGTTTACAAGCAAACCAGGTATTGAACATTGGCATGCCATAACAAGAGTTATGAGATATTTACTTGGTACAAAAAACTGTGGCTTGTTTTATAAAAAATATCCTGTTGTACTTGAAGGCTTTTCTGATGCAAATTGGAACACCTTATCAGGTGATCCATGTTCTACCACTGGGTATATTTTTATTTTGGGTGGTGGTGCTATTTGTTGGAAGTCTAAAAAGCAAATAATTATTGCTAACTCTACCATGGAGGCTGAGCTTATTGCTTTAGCTTGAGCTAGTGAGGAAGCAAATTGGTTGAGGATTTATTGTTTCAAATACCTTACCTTGAAAAACCAATTGCTCGAATTTTAATTCATTGTGACAACACCGCTGCAATTGGTAGACTACAAAACCGTTATTATAACGGTAAATCCAGACCTATAAGAAGACAACACAGTATTGTGAGATCATATTTGATAAGTGGTAATATCAATGTTGATTATGTTAAATCTTGTGAGAATCTTGCAGATCTATTAACCAAGGTCTTGGCAAGAGAAAGGGTCTGGAACAAATCGAGGGGGATGGGGTAAAAGCCCATATAATCATAAGTCATATATGAGGATACCCATCCTGGGGACTAGAGACCCTATAACCAGGTTCAATGGGAAAAATGTATCATATGATGACTTGATTTGAAATGCACTATCTTATTATTATTATTATTATTTTTCATCCCTATGATGTAAGTGCATTTATCCAGTAAAGATTTGTGGAGGTTGAGTTTATTAACTCTTAATGAAAGTTTGTAGCTCGAATGAGTGGGGTGTCAGAGTTACAGGAGCACCCTTGACAGATTTCACCTATATGAGTGTGGAAGTAGGCCGCTTCCTATGAGAATTGGGCTTATTCTCAAAAACACTCATGAAAATCGGGATGGCACAGAGCCGTAATGTGCTGGCTATTAAAGCTCATATTAACACCTTGATTGTTATGTGTGTGCAGTGATACTTTATTTCCCTCAAGCAGTCATAGTTCAAGTCCGAGACCATTACTGACTCTGGAGTAGAGGTTACTGTTTCACTAAGTGGAGGTTCAATGCAGAGCACACCTTCATTATACATAATAGTCTCCCTTCAGCTAGTATGTTCTCTTTAATTTTAATATTAAAATGAGTGGGGGATTGTTGGTATATTACATATATATATATATTGTATTTTAATATTAAACTTATAACATGTGCCCTTTCATTTTCTCTCCATTGATGTTGAGGTTAGTGGGTGTTTATGACATTAATATTTGTAATATTTCTCTTCATTATATCATCCCACTACCACACCATATTCATACCACTTTATAGCCACTTTCTAGCCATTTATCCCCACTATCTCTTGTAACCTATAATATTATTGTCCACTAATTCACATTAAAATAGTGGATGATTTCTACACCTATAAAAGGGGCACCATTCGACCTTGTTCATATACATGCAAATATGCAATATTTCTACATGCAATTTTTCCTATAAGAGAGAGTTATACTAGTTGAAGGAAGGTGTTCTTTTTGGTGGAGCTTTGGACTCTACAACTTGTTCAGAGTGTGTTAGAGTCATACGACGTTGTCGGGCTGTTGTATCCTGGAGGGGACAAGTCAAGAGTGATACTGTTGGACCAGTGAGAATATTTTGCTGCAGTGGGCTTGAATCTCCTTAAAGAGAGCGAGATATTCGCGCCTCAGCCTGAAGATATTTTTGTATTTTTTTTTCAATTGTAGTTGTTATTTCCACAACAGAAAATTCTCGCATGGACTGCCCAATCTTACTTTCTTGAAAAATCTTATTGTGACATTGGGATTGTGTGGTTCTGTGTCTGTTGGTGCTATCAATGTTAAACATGTTCTCATTCACCTATCACATGAAGAAGATTACTCACGTTTATGGCTTAGGGGAGAATGGACATTTGACACTTTTCATATGGGTGTTTTTAAGTGGACACCGACCTTTAATCCCCACATTGAATCATCCATTGCTCCAGTTTGGATTAAATTTCCTGAATTGCCTTGCCATTTATTTGAGGAAAGAGCATTATTTAGCATTGCTAAGCTAATTGGAAAACTACTGCGCATGGACGAACCTACTACTGATTTAACTAGACCTAGCTTAGCTCGTGTCTATGTTGAACTGGATTTAACTGCTCCTAAAACTCAATTTGTCTTTCTTGAATTTGAAGACCTCACCATTAGGCAACCTGTCATATATGAAAACTGCCCCTTGTATTGTGCCTTGTGTAAACATGTTGGACATGATCAAAATATGTGCTCCTTAAAGCCTAAGAACAACAATCCTAATATAACACAAGTTGCCCATATGAATAATGCTACTAGGCAACCAAACTATGAAAAAGACAAAGGAAAAAGGTCATGTTTAAAGAAGTGGAACGTAATGATCCTATATTTGTTGTTAACCATGATGACGCACTTGCTCGTGGCTTGATTGTAGCTAAGAAGGTACAGGAACAAAATATTGGCAACAAGGATAAGGAGCTTGCTAGCGTGGATAACAATCAACCAGAACAAGAGTTGATTGAGGGTAATAGCACGATGGAGAAACAGAAGGAAACTGAAACTCACGACCAAATCACAAAAGGCCACACATAGATCGAGGAAGAAAGGGAATATCTCAACTGCAAAGACCCCTTACTTACGTCCCTTTTGGACAAGGATTGGGAGGCCGAAACTTTGACCAAGGAAAGAATGGACAAGGATGTCCTTGAAGATATTGAAGTAATGAACTTCATGATGGAGTTTCAAACATAATCCACCAACCAGAGGAACTTCAACACCAGCCTAAATCAGCTCTCCTCATCCTATAGAAAGAACCTCGAAGCAAGGCAAGAAGAGGAGACCGATGAACCGGAGAAAGGGAAGTGCACACCAACTTCTAATAGATTCCAACTACTTGAAGATTTAGAAGCAGACACCCCAATTTGGAAGCTTGTGTCCAACCAATCTCTAGCACGGGCACAGACATGGTGCACACTACACAAGAGTTGCACAATAACGGACAACTTGACAATGTACCGGATAGCTCCACCTCCCTTCTGTTGGAGACCTTTATGCTTGAATCGGCAGACAACCAAAGACACAAACGACAAAATTCAAGTGAGGATGCCACCTCTTCCTGCAAAACAACTGCTCCGCTCAACAAAGATAAAAAGGCGAAAGGTAATACCTCTCCAAAGACTCTCTTGAAAAGGAGAACAAGGTCCATTTCCTCCTCCTCTTTTTAAATGATTAAAATCCTTATTCGGAACATTCGTGGTATTGAAAAAGCTTCAAAACAAAAAATTCTTTGTGATTTAGTTTACGAGCATAAACCACACATTTTGGTACTTTTGGAACCATTTGTACAACTTAATGAACACTTCTTCACTCGCATGCTAGGATTGAATCCTATTGTTGCTAACCTCAACAATAAAATTTGGTGTTGGTACTCTCATGCTGTTAGTGTGCAGGTCCTTAGGGACAATCATCAATTCCTTCATGTCAGCATAACATCAGGGCTAATTCCTGAAGCGGCTCGATGCACTTTTGTTTATGCTAAGAGCATTAGAACTCCAAGAAGGCTTCTACAGGAAGAACTGAATATTCTGGCCACAGAGGAGATGCCTTGGTTGGTCGGTGGAGACTTCAACACCTTGTTGATAGCTAATGAGAATCTAGGAGGACAAATTGATACACATGGTCATATGGAGGATTTTGTAAACATACTTATGGATACTAGACTCATAGATGCGGATTCGAGGGAGAACCTTTCACATGGACTAACAACTGAGTGTGGAGGCGATTGGATAGAGTTCTCTACTCAATAGAGTGGACTGGTCTTTTCAACTGTACTCGTGCCACACACCTACCAAGAAGAACCTTGGATCATCACCCACTGCTCGTCACTGCCTCTCGTTCAAAGAATAGAGGACCTTCCTCTTTCAAGTTTGAAAATATGTGGACTAAGCACCCTTCCTTTCGTGATACAGTGGAAAATCGAGGACCCTCCCTATCAGGGGTTATGGCATGTACCGACTCCAACAGAAACTTTACCATACCAAAGAGCTCCTCAAACAATGGAATAAAGATACTTTCGGCAATGTCTTTAGCAGGGTGGAGCAGGCCAAAGCCAAAGCTACAGAGATGGAGCAACAGTTTGACAACCATCCGTCTGAGGAAAACCGCATGGAACTCAACAAAAGAAATGCGGAGTTGATACAGACCTTGACCATTGAATCTGAATTTTGGAGACAAAAAAGCAATTTCAAGTGGCTCGAAGGGGGGGAGAGAAACACAAGTACTTCCATGCGTTGGTGAAGAAGAAACGTACCTGCTCGCGCATTCATAGAATTATTGTGGACGGCCAGGAAGTTACTGACCTCAACCAAATCAAAACCTCGGCGGCTATGTATTTTGAGGATCTCCTTACTTCATCCACCTCACATGCTATGGAGTTTGACCCCCAGTTCTCTTTCCCTTCAGTCTCCGATGAAGATAGAATTGCCCTCATTTCCGTACCTTCAGAAAATGATATCAGAGATGTGGTTTTCAGCATCAGTTGAGACAGTGTTGCCGGCCCAAATGGGTTCTCTTCTGCTTTCTATCACGACTGTTGGGAATTCATCAAACAAGACATCATTGATGTTGTCCGCGACTTCTTTGTTGGAACCCCTATGCCTAGAAGCTTCTTTGTCACTACGATCACTCTCATCCCAAAGGTGGACTCACCAAATCGTGGAGTGATTTCCGCCCTATCTCCCTTTGTAATGTCTCCAACAAGATTTTCTCCAAGCTCTTATACAAGAAACTTGCCCAGACTCTTCTACACCTAATCTCTCTGTCACAGAGTGGCTTTGTCCCGGGCAGACTTATTGGGGACAACATCCTCCTTGCACAGGAATTGGTTCACTCTATTGATGCGAGGAATAGTAAAGGAAACCTGGTTATTAAATTGGACATGGCCAAGGCTTATGACAGGGTCAAATGGAGCTTCCTCAACAAAATCTTAGAAAAATTGGGTTTTTCTACTCCTTTTATTCAGCTCATTAAAAATTTGATTCAAAATTGCTGGTTCACTGTACTTGTTAATGGTGAAACAGGTGGATTCTTCAAATCCAGTCAGGGTCTGAGACAAGGAGACCCTATATCTCTAGCACTCTTCATTCTGGCAGCCGAGGCCCTTTCCAGAGGACTTGACCACCTATTTGACTCCAATCCTCATATGTTCTACAAAATAGAAAGTCATACTAGAGTTTCTCACTTAGCGTATGTTGATGACGTGATATTATTTACTAATTGTGAGCATAACTCTCTTATTAAACTGATGCAGTTCCTTGAAGCATACGAAGACATTTCAGGCTAAAAAATCAATCATGCTAAAAGTTCATTCGTTTTGGGAAAAAAGCCAATTTGACTGCGCAGCGAATCATTCATATGACAGGGTTCTCCATGAAAAATCTCCCCATTACATACCTTGGAGCCCCGTTATACAAAGGTAACAAAACTAAGATGTTATATGATGACCTCACTAACAAAATTCGTGCTAAATTGCAGGTTGAGAACACCGATTTCTCACTCAGGGAGGGAGACTCACCTTAATTAAGAGCGTTCTTATGTCCATGCCGGTTTATTTTGCTACAAGTCCTTAATCCCCTCATTGGAGTCATTCAAAAAATGGAACAACTCTTCGCGAAATACTTTTGGGGATCAACAGATAAGCACAAAAAGATACACTGGATAATGGAATAATCTTTGCTACCCACTAATGAAGGAGGTCTTGGTATTAGAGATATTAGAGACATTGTGCAGGCGTTCTCACATAAATTATGGTGGCGGCTTAGACTGAACAACTCTTTGTGGGCGGAGTTCACTGTCGGTAAGTATTGCAAGAGAAAACATCCCACACTCGCCAAGGCTACGAAGAACGACTCACCCATCTGGAGAAGGCTATGTAAAGTCAGAGGAGAAGCAAACAACCAAATTTTTTTGGACCTTAGGGGCTGGTGGTGTTGGCTTCTGGCAAGATTGGTGGCTACTTGAGGCCAGTTTACAGGAGACTACAGGCAATTACAACAATAATCATGTCCCCGTGAAATGGTTTTTGGACAACAGACAATGGGATCAGTCCAAGTTGCAACAGGTTCTCCCACAACAACTCATCACTCGTATTAAGGAAACCCCCATCTACTCGGAACAAGAGGATTGCATACACTGGAGGTTATCGAAGCAAGGAAACTTCACAACCTCCTCTACTTGGGAACACTATAGAGACAAGAAACCCAAACATCACCTTTGGAAGATGATTTGGTCGCCACTCATCACACCGACCATTTTCATCTTCATTTGGAAACTTATCAACAATTGGATCCCAGTCGAGAACCGCCTCCAAAGTAAAGGTATTGCCCTAGCATCTAAATGCTGCAGTTGTAATGACACAGAGTTCGTAAAGCACCTCTTCTTGCTCAGTCGGGAATCTTATAAAGCTTGGGAATACTTTGCTGCTATCTTCCAGTTCCATCTCTCACAAACTGACAGCATTCAGAGGTTCCTACTGGCCTGGAAGAAGGATACCTCACCACAAATCAACATCAGAGACATCGTACCCCTCCTGATATGTTGGCACATATGGACCACCAAAAATGAAGCAAAACATGAAGGGAAAACTTTCAGTTGCTATAGAATCATCAATAAAACTTTGAGGCACATTTACACTTTGCATAGGGGCGGCCTATTGAAACAAAATCACATCAGATGAGAGACATTTGCAGCCAATGCATTGAAGATACACTTGGCTCCCCACTCAAAGAAGCAATAGGTTCTCTTTGTATCTTGGAGGAAGCCCCCTGAAGGATGGATCAAACTTAATACAGACAGCGCCTCTAAAGGCAACCCCGGAGTTTCAGGGGCTGTGGGAATATTGAGAAACCACCTAGGTCAAGTCATTCTTGCCTTTGAGGAGCCCCTCGGATACTCCACCAACATCCAAGCAGAACTCAAGGCACTGCTTCGAGGACTACTGCTTTGCATTGATCTTGAAATTCCTAAAGTTTGGATTGAACTAGATGCTCAATACATCCTACAACTCCTTCACTCTCCCCTCAAAGGGGGTTGGATGCATCAAAATACCCTCCATCAGATCCGTACCTGCTTTAACAAGCTTGAAACAAAGATATCACACATCTACAGAGAGGAAAATCAAGCAGCCGATTATTTTGCTAATCAAGCTTGCCTTGTGGATTCCTTGACAACCAGCTCCAGGGAACAAATGTGGGCTAAGATTACAGGTATTTTGAGATTAGATTCTATTGGTCTTCCTAATGTGCGTACATCCTTTAAATAATGTTGAACCTGTGGTGTTTCATACTTTTGCTTGCTTGATGTGGCTTGCCGCCACCTTGAATTTTCCTCAGCATGTGCTTGTTTCTATTCTATTCTTGTTGCACCTTGCCGGTGCCTGTGGTATTATGATTATATTGGCCTTGTTCTTGTGCATATATGTTGTTACGTGCTACATTCTCGTTGATATTTGCCTTTTGCTGCACCTTGCCGGTGCTTGTGGTATCATGAGTCTATTAACCTTGCTCTTGTGCATGTTTGTTGCTCATGTGCTGCAATTCAATTAATTTACTCTATTTTTATTGTACCTTGTTGGTGCTTGTGGTATCATGAATATATTGGCATTGATCTTGTGCATATATGTTGTTATGTGCTATATTCGCGTCGATACTTGCTTTTGCCGCACCTTGCCGGTGCTTGAGGTATCATGAGTATATTGGCCTTGCTTGTGAATTCTGTTGTTCATGTGCTGCAATCTCATTGATTTTACTCTGTTTTTGTTGCACCTAGCTGGTGCTTGTGGTACCATGGATATTTTGATCTTGATCTTGTGCATATATGTTGTTCACGTGTACATGTGCATTGAAGGTCTTTTCTACAACCCTATATTGCATTTTTTTTGGGTCAGTGGCTTGGACATTCATTTTGGCACGATGAAGCTTCAACTTCATTACAGTGTCACTGGCTTTTGTCTTAGGTATACGTCCTTTTGTTGTAAGGGAGTAATACTCCTTGTTTATGCTTTCTACTTTTTACATTGTAAGGGAGTAGTACTCCTTATTTATGCTTTCACTCTTTTAGACTGTAAAGAAGTAGTACTTCTCATTTACTGGTTTTTTAGATTTCACTAGGGAGGTAGCTCTCCTCGCTGTATACCCTTTTTTTGACTAATTTAATATAGAAGGGATGGGGACTCCGAATAGATTCCCACCACCTTTGAGTGGCTTTCTTTTAAAAAAAAATCTAGGGTTTTTTTTTGGCAACTCTGCTAAACCATAGGGGGCCTTTTGCATTTTACTCAATAGTTATTACAATGATATCATTGAACGTATTTATTTATTCAGAAGACATCAATTTCTTTAATCAATTAACTCTTTCCATATTTTTTTGTTTATTCACACATATTTAAGAAAATCAATTCATCAATTCTGATCAATCATTTATTTTATCTTTGTTGTTGGTTTAGTTTCACAAAAAGTACAATAAATTTTTTTATCATGCTAACATATCGAGTGTGCTTCCACCATTAGTATATATATTGGTGATGTGATGCGATAGTATTAAAAATTACTATGGCTTCTGTCTGCATTATTAAACATATATTTGCTTTTTCTTTTTTCTTTTTAATCTAAATTAAATTTATCTAAAGATAATATTTAATGAAGTTAGTATTTTAAAAAAATGAAGTCAAATAGAAGACATTTGAGCTCAGTTACTTTTTTTTATTTTTCTTTTTTTCGGTTAATATTTCACTAATTTAAATTCATACCAACTGACAACTGTACATTACAAAAAGATAAACGTCCTTATCTGAATGAGTACATTTGAATTTCATAAGAGAGATTTGGACAAATAATTTCTAATGACTTTAAATTACTTGAATTTAAAATAAATGAATATTTAAAGAATACAATTTATAATAAAAGTTGAATGATTTGAAATCTCCTTTATAAGGTTGCATTATCCAAATATTTCTTTTTTTACAAAAAACAAAAATGTCTAAGTTTAAATTCATTCATTCAAATACAATAAAAATGAATTTTAACCAAAGAGTAACATTATTAATTATTAAAGTTCACGTTTGAATTGATGTATTTAAATTTGGAGAAATGTTTCAAAGTATTTCTAATGCTTACTGAGGTCCCATAGCAACATGCAATTTCAGAGGATTTTCTGCTAAAACTATAGAACAACATGTAAATAGGAATTTAACACTCCCATGTTTAAGTCGACAGTAAAATAGTCGAGTTAGGGGTAATAGTTAGCTGCTAACTTTATCCAATAAGTTTCAACTGGCTGATTTATCCTTATTGATGTGCCTTTATGATGACATGTGTCATTTGAGGTGCATAATGCTGTTGATGTGCCAATTGAACTGAATAGGACTTTAACTTAGAAAAACGAATATCCCTTTTAATATCAATTTCATATTAAAAACATTTGAGATACATCAATATTCAACTAAATACAGTTCAAATTTAAAACTATAAAAATATAGCTTCCTTTAAATTTAAAATATCAAAACAAATAAAAAAAAATACTAAAAATTAAAATTCATAACTTCCAAACAAAAACTATGACATTGGAGGGATGGCCTCCACATTCATGTCCACAAATATATATTAGAAAAGAAAAAGGGTCCATATCGTGAAACACACGGAAAGATTACTGCACCAAAATTAAATTATACCAAAGTCTGATGATCGTCACAAATTCAAACTCAATTTCTGAAATAAACAATTAAAAAATTGAAGCAAATCTCAGGCCACAAATCCAATATATTTTTGTTGTTTGAGGCAATTACAATAATATTATTTTTTACAGGGCTTATCCAAAATCGGACCATTCTAATATTCTCTCCCATTTCTTCTTCTCTTCCGCTCAGTACATTTCCCTTCCCACTTCTTGTACAAAACCCTCCCAAATCCTCGCTCTGCAAGTTCATCAGGCGGCTGATTTTCTTTTTCTGTTTGTATATTGTGAGTCCTTCAAACCGTTTCACGGATACCCTTCCGAAATCGGAGCACCCATTGTGTATTTCTTCGTTTTGGTTGATTTTTTTCGTGAATCGGCCTAAGTATTGTTGATCAGTCGAGCGATAAGGCGGGAGATGACGATCGAGTCATTTGCGGAGAGTTCCGGTTATTTGGGAGGGAGTAAGAGGAGGATAACTTATTTTAGCAACTCTTATGTGCTGGGATTGACTGTTGTTGCTGGTATTGGTGGTCTTCTCTTCGGATATGACACCGGTAATTGCTCCTTTTTGTTTTTTCAAATTACCTTCTTCCTTTTTCCGCCAGTAGTTTCGTGAATTGCTGGCTTGTGCTGCTGCTGCATCTTTTGTTCCTTTTTTTTTTTTTTTTTTTTTTTTTTCTGCTTGAATATGAGTGGACATGCCATCGGAGATGATTGTCAGGCTTCTTGGATTGAATGTCCTTGTCTTTTGTATTTTCTTAAATTTGTTTTGGATTTCAACAGGCGTTATGTTCATCATTGTTAAGTTCCTTTGGCTGTGTTGGGCTTTATTTCTCATTTGATGTTGTTTGTTCTGGAGAGAGAGAGAGAGAGAGAGAGAGAGAGAGAGAGATGCGAGTGTGTTTTGGGTGTTGTATGTCTTATATTTTTTTTGGGTAGGATGTATAAAGATATGTCTAGAACCGCTTGTTTTTGTTTTGGTGGAGGACAACTTTTATTACAGATGTTAAATTATATTTGTTACATATATTATATTTTATTTTGATCTGATCGGAAATTGTCTGATATCTGTAGTTATATATAATATTTTGATAATAGAAAACTTGTTATATTGCTATGTATCCCAACCACGTTGCAAAATGATTTAAAACTTTAAAAATCAAGAGTATCAAAGACGATTGCTGTGTAGAACAATTGATCTAGCCAAGAAAAACATTATAGGGGTGTGTATTTGGTAAGACCGAACCAAAAATTTCGTATGCCGAAATGCTATACTGAACTGAATTAGTCGGTTTGGTTTCGGTAGTTACCAATTTTTAATTTTTTTTTCATTGTTCTGGTTTGGTATTTGGTAAATGATTTTTTTGGTACAAATAAAAATTATAAATATTAAGTATTGAAAATAATAATTACACTTTTATTTAATCTTTAAATATCTAACACGTAACATAACAAAAATGCTATAAAAATAAAATATATACAAATATGTATATAAGAATTAAACATAAAAATAAAACATATTTTGATATTCGGTACGGTACGGTAAACTGACACTAAAAATTGAAATCGGACCAAATACTGAATTTTCAAGAAATAAAAATTGAGTATCTAATCGAATTTTTCAGTCGGTTTTGGTATTCACTGAATTTTCAATTTTGGTTCGGTTCAATTAGTTTAATTCGTGAACACCCCTAAACAACAAAGTGAAATTGTCTGCACAGACATTTCATTAGTGGTGGGAGTCTCATTAACGAAAAACTTAAAATAATGTAATTTGTTTAATTTTACATTCGTTCCTTTTAAACATTTAAGGATGAATGTCAAGTCAATTTCCAAGATAACAATATACATTGATATATTTCTTAAAAGTACAAGTGGAAAATGAACCACGTCTGTTCTAGAATTTAATATTTATACTTGAATAAAACCGACAATAAACATAGTACAAAAGTAGAGTTAGTACACATATACAGAAACTCCATGCCAACATAATTAAGTAAAATAGTAGTACTTATACACTGATTCCACACAATAAACATAGAACAAAAGGAGAATTAGTATACCCATACACAAACCCCATGTATACATACTTCACTAAGCATGGGAAATTTGATCATGATGCTAGTAAAAATAAGAATATTTGTTTCTATGTATTTGTCAACATATAAAACTTGACCTAAATAGATCCATGTTTTTTCATTAAAAAGTGTAGAAAAGGATGAAAGGCACATACAGTGAATATGCATTTCTTTGGGAAAAAGTTTTTCTGAAGAAAAAGAAGAAACACTTATTTTTAAAAAAAAGTTCTTTTATAAGGAACATTAAGAGTTTTTTTTTTTCTTTTTTTCTTTTAGAAAGAAAGAATCCTTTATAAGAAAAAAATAAAAAATAGGAAGAAATGGACATTCCTTTGCTAAATAAAAAACAATGGCTTGGTGCCAAAGACAAACCCTAAGGAACTAAGTATCTATAAATTTAGTATTTATATAGGTGCCAAATACTTTTGATAGTGTAAAATTTCCTTGTTTGATTATGCAATGAGATTGACTTGCATTTGTAATAGCTGTCTTTTCTTTTACTTTTAATATAATCTCTGGATAACCATGTTGTTTAGACATAAAATGGTGTTGGTGAAACGAGAAATACTTTTACTCTTGAAAGGAGAATAATGTCCCTCCCATGATATTTTGTCTATGATATATTCTGTTTTTCAGGTCATTGATAAAATAAAATATTTATCAACTTTTTAGGCCCTGGCTATTTGTGTAATTTGTCAAATTCAACCAAGGAACCTCTGACATTAAGAATAAGTTGTTGAATGCGATTGCCATAGGCTTTGCATGCTCTTTCATGAAGTCTGCAGTGTCTGGTGTGGTCTTTCTTTAGTTGTAGCATTTAAATTGCTGTTTTGTATTTTTTTAAGCTTTATACATATATCTTTCTTGCGTAAAAGAAATATTTCATTTTCAATTAGCTTTAAGGTACACTGGAGCACTTAATATCTGTATCTATCTTGCAAATTCTCTTTTCAAGTCTTTGATTTGATCACAGGAGTTATATCAGGAGCCCTTCTGTATATCCGAGATGAATTTGAGGAAGTCAACCGGAGTAGCTTTCTACAGGTGCGCAAAAATCTGAATGATGGGTGGTATCTTTTCTCTTTAATGAGTGAGGATAAATTATTCTGGAGGTGACGAATTAGAGTAACAGCAAAGCTTACACTTTTTCCCACTGCTTTTCGGATTGGGGAAGCTGAACATGTTGGAAGATGCTACTGTCTCTAGATCTCTTTTGTCTCCACTGTTTCTTAGCTCCCAACATCTGTGAAAATGTTATTTTCCATAATGATTTTACTCTGGGGAAACCATTGGTCATATTTACACAAAATTGGAACTTATTTTCCCACTATAATGCTATCAAGCAATGAAAAATTTAGGTGATTATATAGTGGGATATTCTGACCTCCTCAGTTCTTCAGCATTTATGAGTAGTTTATTCCATTAGACTTTTGGAGTCATAATCTATTATAGTTTTAACTCAATAAATTTCCAGGAAACAATTGTCAGCATGGCTTTGGTTGGTGCCATGATTGGAGCTGCAGTAGGGGGTTGGATTAATGATTCTTTTGGACGTAAAAAAGCTACTCTCTCTGCAGATGTCTTGTTCGCGCTTGGATCCCTTGTCATGGCAGCAGCTCCAAATCCCTACATTCTTATTGTTGGGCGGCTCTTGGTTGGACTGGGCGTGGGTGTAGCATCTGTCACTGCTCCTGTGTATATCGCTGAGGCTTCCCCATCAGAAATTAGGGGTGGTCTAGTAAGCACAAATGTTCTGATGATTACTGGTGGACAATTTCTTTCTTACCTTGTGAATCTTGCTTTTACTGAGGTCAGATTTATTGCCTTGGTTATCTGCATTTATTATGCCGCCTTTCTCTTATAATGGTTTGTTTTCTGATTTTTAAGTAATGTCTGAGATTGATTTTGTCAATCCCCTATGATAAATAAGGCAGTGTAGCTTTATTCTGGGAAATTCTAATATCCAAGCAGTGTGCAAAGGTTGTCGTACATTTTTATTATTACCTGGAAAATTCGTACCTTTCTTAGTTGGAACCAACTTTTGTAGAACGGCAGAGAGTCTGCATTATCTTTTAGAAGAGAACATTATATAGATGTCCTTTCACCATATGCATGCTTGCTGAAGGCCTCAACTTGTGCAAGAGAATCACTTGGTCAACGGCATCTTGGTGGTGATTTTCTTTTTTACTTCTTATATGCCACTCTGTAAGGAGAGCTTTAACCGAACTTTCAGAAATTAGAATAATTTTTCGCTGCGTCAGCTATGTCCTTAATGACACTTGTAGGTTTGTTCCTTAATTACCGACCAAAGCATCATGTTTGTTGACAAATATGCACGAATTTATGTGTTTAGAATGTATGAACTTTCATGTAGAAGCTTGAGAGCAGAAGCAGTGTCTAGTGAAAGGCTGCAAGATTCTTATTCTTA
Organism: Sesamum alatum; assembly: GCA_034509735.1. NCBI lineage: Eukaryota > Viridiplantae > Streptophyta > Magnoliopsida > Lamiales > Pedaliaceae > Sesamum > Sesamum alatum. The sequence continues at coordinate 30,582,354 of JACGWO010000009.1, forward strand.
CTTGTCAAGAAATCTATTACTCTTGTGTATAGTTCGGTAACTTTATCTGGTATCTCTTCACCAAGAAAAACAGCTTCACTTTGTAGCAGATGCCTTGATTGGTTCACGCAGAATATTGAGGTTATGCCAACTGCAATTTTGCTATTCGCATTCCTGGAAGTGAATGGTTGATGCTTATGACGTCTGGTACTGGCTGACACATATTCTATTAGATGAAAATTCTTATGCCTTGTAGATTATATGTTTATTTATAAAAAAAAAAACCCTATACTTTGTTTTGTTTAATATATTTTTTTCTGTTCTATCCAGTGCTTGCTTTAACACTAATGTCAATTGTCATCAGTGCTCAATGCAAGGGTTATCTCCTCCTCTGTTGACGGAGTACTTACACATTGAGATGTTAGCAGGGTAGTTTCCAGTAGCAAAGGTTTGAGGATTAAGTGATGTCATAGTTAATCTTCCAATTGTGTATGAGGGGAGTTTAGCTCCTTATTCTACTCCAAGCCTTTTATAGTCAGAAAAAAATATCTATTCTTTTTTAGGATCTATTGATAAATAAAAAAATGTGGTTGTGGGTGAACATTTACTTTAGAGTTTGTTGACAAATACCATTTCTCAATATATTGATGGCTGAAATTCTCGCTATATAGTGTGGGTTTGGTATGTGGGGTTGGCTTCTGGTTTTGTTTTGGTCTTGAGCAAGTCACCCGATGAGTTTCTTTCTTATTCCTTTTCAGGAAATTGGGTCGAATTAGCTATTTCTTATTGATTCAAATACACTAGTAACCTTGTCCAACTTTGGTGGAATGTCGTGGCATGAAAGGGACTAACTTCTGGAGATCTGCCCTCCTGTATCTGTGTCACTGGTTGCTTACCATGTCACTGTTTAGATTAGGTTTCCTGCTTGTTAAAATTTCCAGAGAACCTTATTTCTGAAGCCACTTGTAGTTTGTTGTTCTTGTGTATTCTCATATCTTGTGAATTTTTGTGCATGTTCTTTTGAATAGCTGTTTTCTTTTATTTCAGTAGGTGGATAGCAGAAGATCAGACAGATAGTAGGATAACTGGATAAATAAACTTGCTGGAAAAATGATTTTCTGGTGGATAACATTTAATGATGTGATGTAAATGAGTTAAATATTTGCTTGCATTGTTGTGTGAATTTTTGTGTTTATGGTTAACAGATTCCAGGTACATGGCGCTGGATGCTTGGGGTATCCGGGTTGCCTGCTATTATTCAATTTGTTCTTATGCTATTTTTGCCAGAGTCCCCACGCTGGCTTTATCTGAAGGTGCAGTTTTTGTGTCTAGCGCATCGGTGTTTCTTGAGATCTTTTATCATATATCTGGTTGTATAATATCTTGATGTAATTCTCACAGAAGGATAAGTCTGAAGCCATTGTTGTCCTTTCAAAAATTTATGATCCATATCGGTTGGAAGAGGAGATTGATCAGCTCGCAACTGCACTTGTCGAGGAGCGCCAAAGAGAGACTCGTGTGAATTACTCAGATGTCTTCAGACTGAAAGAGTTAAGGCTTGCTTTTCTAGCTGGAGCTGGGCTGCAGGTAATTTTAGTACTATTACTTGTTAACTAGTTACCCAATAATTGTCATAACTAATGTAAGCTTATTTTAAAGGGTAAATTTTTCTTGTTATACACGCACACGTGTTTCTGTAGTCCTAATAGTACAAACCACTGTAGTGATGGTATGGAATTGGGTCAGGGAGGTGGTGAAATGTGTCCATTTGTATATAACTGCACTAATCCATCTGAAGCTCAAAAGAAGGGAAGGCATGGATTATCTGCCAAACCAGTTTCAAGTCAGATAGGTCAAAGTGGTTTAAGTTATTTACTTTCTGTAGCAACAATTTTTTTCCGCAGGATGTTGTAGGTAGTGAACTTGAATCTTGATTTTGCAGGCGTTCCAACAGTTCACTGGCATCAACACTGTCATGTATTACAGCCCAACCATCGTTCAGATGGCCGGCTTTAATTCCAACCAATTAGCACTTCTGCTGTCCCTCATTGTTGCATTCATGAACGCCCTCGGCACAATTCTTGGAATTTACCTCATCGATCATGTTGGTCGTAGGAAATTAGCACTTAGTAGCTTGTCTGGAGTGACCTTATCTCTTATCATCCTTGGTGTGGCATTTATTTTGGAACCATATAGTTCGATGAACGGGCTCTACGGTTGGATTGCAGTCGTCGGTTTGGCTCTTTATATTGCTTTCTTTGCACCCGGCATGGGCCCAGTGCCGTGGACCGTCAACTCAGAAATATACCCGGAAGCCTATCGAGGAGTTTGCGGAGGCATGTCAGCTACTGTGAATTGGATATCAAATCTCATAGTAGCACAAAGTTTTCTTTCGGTGGCGGAGGCCGTCGGCACTGGCCCGACTTTCTTGATACTTGCTGCGGTTGCCATTGCTGCATTTGCATTTGTGGCAATTTATGTTCCGGAGACGAAGGGTTTGACATTTGAGGAAGTTGAGAACATCTGGAAGGAGAGAGCTTGGGGAAGGGGAAGAGATGTACCAGAGAGTGGAAGAGAGCCATTGTTGCGGACTGGGAATGGCCATTGAGACTGTCTTAGAGTTCCTTAGTTATGCAAGCACTTGAAATGTTTATGAGATGCATGTCTAGGATATAAATCTAAGAATTTCGTTCTTGTAGTAAAAAGTAAGCTTAGCTAAAGCGTATTTGTATTTTTCGTTTTGAAATGTTTAATAAACGCATTACTGTTATAACCCATCGAAAGAGAAATAGTAAATAAATATTCCCGTGTCTTCTACTTCCTTTAACTACACATAAATATAACCTATTCAGATAGGCTATTAAACAGCACTGTATTAATATGACTTCATTAATTGCTATATATTTAATCTGTCTAGACATATCTATATTCTATCCTATATTTATATCTATATCTGTATTTTATATATATATATATATAAGTGTGAATCCTAGGTGTTTGTTTTTTTATTGTGAAAAACGCTCGTACCTTTGCTCAAGTAATCTTTTTTAATAATAACTCAGAATAGTTATAAAAGAATAAAATTTTATGCAAAAAATTATTATTTGATGGTCCTAATATTTCTAGACTATTTAGAGAATGATAAATATTTTCAATTAAAAAAATAAATAAGCAAAAAATTTCTCTATGCAATTAATTTGTTAGAAAATATTTTTGAATACTTTAAGAAAAATTTAATTTACTAGGGTACAATAAAATTTAACTACTTACTTAATCTTTTTAATAATAAATAAACAAAAATTCTATAAAAAATACTATTAGTAGCCCTAATACCTCTAACCTACTTGACAATGATAAATATATCTAACTAAAAAAATAAATAAGCAAATAGTATTTCTATGCGACTAATTTGTTATAAGAGAAGTTTAAATACTTAAAGAAAAAGTTAATTTACTAGGTCACAATAAAATTTAAAATGAAATAACTTCTGAATAATATATAAATTAAATGGTACTCTAAACTTCAAAAAACAAAAAAATTATTAAAGTATAAGTATCATGAAATCAGAAGTGCGTTTGAGAAATTTAATATGAGAAACTTTTAACTAATTGATTTTATTTCAATATTACTATTAATAATTATTTTTAAATTGTAATTTCACGTACTTTTATTTTTACCATAATATATTGGAGATAAAATAATACTAATAAGATAATTTATGATTATGAATATAAAAATGATAATCTCTTAAGTGTTTATTCCTATTATGAAAAGACATTTGTACTTTTACATAAGTGCATTTTTTCATAATAAATAAGAATCAGTTATATAAATGATAAATATTATAGTTGGTCCCTTAAGTGTGTGTTTAGAATCACTTTAGTCGCTAAAGTTCATTTCTTAAAGTTAGCACGTTAAACTTTAGTTTTTGTTCAAATTAGTGCCTCTGACCAATTTTCGACGAAAATGTGGCCGTAGGTATGTAGGGATATTTTTTCATTATGTATTTTTCTTTTTCAAAAAAGATATACTAAAAACGACCTAGCCGTGCTTTGTGACATGGGTGTGGTCACCGGACGACCACACACTGCATTCAAACCAAAACTTACATGCCATGATCGAGTTGTGTACACAGTCTTGTTTTTCAATGCATGAACAAACTTGGGCTGTGTTCTACCTCCAAACCCGTGTTTTTGTGCCGGAGTCTTTTTTTTTTAATACCAAAATTCTTCTCCAATTATGATTTTACAAATTTTTTTAACTATTTAAGGGATGGATTCAAACGTTTTAGCATAAACGAGTTCATTTTTATTACATAATACATTATTAGCTTCAACAATTAGTTCCCATACAATATCTACTTAGTGACCCATGTCAATTTCTAGCCCTCTCATTATCAAGTCAGAAACACAGCTACACAAGCTAGCACAAAAAACATCTTCATACATTTCTACGCTTTTCGGAGGTTTCTGTATATCATTTGCCAAATTTCTAACTTTCTTCAATAGGCCAAGACTTTTTTTCATTTGAAAAAATGACTAATTTGACAATTTTACAAACTTGAGAAACTAATGTGAGAAAAAATAAACCTAAACCGACCATTTTATGCTCAATTATAATATGGCCAGAGTAACCAATTTGTTGACAAAAACTAAACTAAAGTTTAGGATGCTAATGTTAAGAAATGAATTTGAGGGACTAAAGTGATTTTAAATGAAAATTAAGGGATCAATACCTAAACTACTTAAAAAATAAATAATATATCTAATTCAAAGATACATAGGCATGTAACACGCTTTATTAGCTGAGAAATTTTTTCAATATTTATATAAAAAAAAATTTCTAGGGCATAGTAAAATTTAAAATGAATAGTGATGTATACTAGAATCCAGTAGTACTACAAAGCTTGAAGGATCTTTAGTAAAATTCTATGATTAAAGGAGGACTAACCTGCAAAACAGGGATTGACATTTCGATGGTTAAGTCAATATGTGTATTATTGAGAATGAGATTAAAAAAATTTAAGATAACGCAAAAACATGGTGTGATAATTGATATAAAAGGATTAAAATATTGAGATGATGTGAATGATTGTGGGGAGTGCCAAAATGTGCAAAGAATTTGCTATAACCGAGAGAAAAAGAGTGTACAAAAGTGAGTGACACAAGTGACCATTGTGGTTGCGGGCTGACCTATATTTATAGGCCGTCTAGGAGCAAAATTTGAAAGTGCGTGTAACATAAGATACACCGTTCGACAGCTACGTGAGTTAGTTAATTTTAAAAAATATATTGAAATTTGGACTTATCTGAAAGAAGATACGACCGTTGAATTAGTCATGCCAGTCAGCCCGAGTTCAGCGATGTTTGTTTTACCTGTTGTTGCCAGGTTTGCCGTTGTGGATCTAGGAGGAGTTGTTGGAGATTTTTCAATATGATGTGTCTCCAAGATGTTAGGAATGCCTGTGATGTAGAATCCTTGTTGTCCGCTGAGTCACCTTGTTAAGTTTGGCTTACTTTTGGGTCTGCCAGGTTAGTTGTGAATATTTGAACTATGGGTTGAATACCTTGCTTATGGCCCAACAGGGTTGGTTTGGCTAGGCTACGAAATGGGACCCCACATCCTTTGTTTTGGCCTTCAGAAAAAATGATTGAAGGGATCACTCCCCTCCACTCTAGTAGTACAAGACTGGTGTTGGACTACTGAGTAGGAGAAAACATTATTACTGTGCAAAAAATCCTCTTGAAGATTTTTTTTGACCGTGCTGGTTCAGTAGGGAAAATCATACTGAGCTGCTTGAGTACGTCTTGTTGTGCTGTCGAAAGAAGGTCGTGTTGGCTGACTGGACATAACTGCCTTACTCGCACATGCAAATTTAGGGGGATTCTCGTTACTTTGCAAAAGGTAAGTGATCATTACCAAACATAAGGTGATAGGAGACCTGGCGGTCCTGAAGGAGCACACGCTTGCTGATTGGCTGATGGCGACAGGCATAAAGATAGGGACGACTCATGCGCGGATAGGACTGCTCCACTGCTTTCATTTTGAAGGCAGGGCGGCACATCTTTCGTGATAAGCCTTCTTTTTGAAATTTTAGCAAAAATCTTGGGTGAGCCTTTCTTCTCATTCAATTTTTCTAGGCGAGATTCATTATTGATTTTGGATTTTTCCTTTTAGGCTTCCGTCTTTCCTCCCTAGCGTTTCTTGCCATCCTTACTTCCATCTCCCCCCTTCTAGAGACGATTCTTCCTTATCTTTTTCTAGTTTTTTTCCTTTGTCATGTCGATGGGAAGTATAGACAAGCATGCTCAAGGAGATAATGGTCCATCTGGTGGGCTCTTCAGAGAAGGATAAACCTACTTTCGCTCATTCTAACTTTGCCTTTCACCATGGAGGTGAGGAGAAAGAGGGGAATACTAGGGAGGAGAGCGAAGGAGAATAGATTGAGGATAGATTAATATCAGATGGTGTAGAATCATTTAGGGTTTACCATTTTCATTTCTCTGTTTCCATTCGATGAGCATCAGGCAAAGGTATGAGATCCTTGATGATTAAATGATTTAGGTCCCTACTGTTGATGCTCGACCAAACATTCCCCTTGATCGTTGTCTTTGTTTTTATGTGGCCCAGCTGGAGGTTGGGCTACGTTTTTCATCCCGGACTTCTAAGATTTGGTTGCCTTGTTCAGTGTTCCTTTTAATCAGTTGGTTCCCAATTCTTTTAACATGCTGGCTAGCTTTTTATGCTGGTGTAAAATTTGGAGGAAATCCCTTCTGCATCTCAGTTGTACTCATTCTTCCTGCTCAAGAGAGCAAGTCCTGGTCTTTTTTACTTCATTTCTCGAGGGGAAGCTTGGTTTATACCAACATAATTTTCAGTGAAAGAATGGAAGGGGCAAGTATTTCTTCATTTCATCCCCCATGTCATGAAGGTTTCCTCCTGTATGGATTACAAATCCTCCTAATCATTTTAAGTATTCATCCCGTAATTGCTTTCTGCTTTCCAAAACTTGTTGGACCATTTGAACATTTTTTCTTATGGTCCTCGTAAATTAGCCCATCCTGCTATTCCCCATAGCTATGGCTTGATCTCTAAAGGGGCAGACATGGATCCTATTGATTTCTCTCGCATCCTTTCTAGTATTTTTCTTGCTGAAAAGATTTAATGATATTTGTATTGACTTTCTTTGTACCTGGGTTTGAAATAAAATGTTCCAAAAGTTGATGTAGGACTATGTTGCAAAGGGAAAGTAGGGGGAGGGAACTCCTGCTGTTGGCTCTACCGCACGTTGTACCCTATGAAGAGTCCTCCCTCAACCCTAGCTAGCTCTACCTCCATGGCTGATGCCAAGGGAAAGTGTCCTGCTGAGCCCTTGTCAACACCCCCAAGTGAGCAAGTAGTGAATCTGTCACTTAAGTGCCTCTTGCTCCTCCTACCCTTTGCCCCTCAACTTAAGCAGGAACTCCACGCGCTGCAGAGGGAAGGGCTACCAGGAATAAGCATATCCTAAATTGGTTTGTAATAGAGGGTCAACCTTGCTCGTGGACGATGGTGAGAGTAGCTTGACTACTGATTTTCTAAGGGAAGTACGCACCCCCTTGGACAAGAATTACATAGAGAATCTGCCATGATCAAGAGCTCTTGCTCTTTTTGCTGTACATCTCCACAAGGTGACTGCTAACCAAAGTACTTATATAATATATGGAGACAATTGCATTGATTTAAGTAGTTTATTTCACCTGTGTAGACGAGCCGGGAGTATGCTCAGCTAGGGCGAGCAGGGAGGCCCTCTATCAGAGGATGACTTCAACAGGATGGAGGAACTGGAGAAGGTCAATCGCGAGCTGAATGACACCTTAAAGAAAGAGCAACATGCTAAGGACGAGACCACGACCAACATTAACCAGCTGTGGGATGAGGTCAAGACGTTGCATGAGCGCCTCAAGCAGGCCTATCTGGAGCAAGAGTGGGTGAGAAGGAAGGGAAAGGAAATTCTGGAACGGGAGAGGGTCAATACGTTGCATTTACTTACCCTAATACAGAGGAGGGAAAGGAAATGCTGGATGGTTCGCGCTCGAGTCGTCTAGAGGATTTTGATTAGGAGAAATTATATGGTTTATTTTATGTTGATTTTCCCATATTTTCATGGATATGATGCTTGTTCTTAGTAATATTTGTGGCATTCTAGGTGTTTTCTTGGAGGAAGAAAGTTAGAAAAGATCTCACATGAGAAAAAAGTGCAGAAATTCAGTGGACCGCATTAAGGTTAACCATGGGTTATCACATATTGGCTCAGCAGAACCGCATCCAGGATAACCCGTGCCCACGGGTTAGTAGAACTCCGGTAGCCAGAAGCATATTGAGTCTAACTTGTGACCACAAGTTATTAGATACGCGATGGGGCAAAAATTGAGGATTCTCCAACTTATTTGCAGCTGTAAAATGTTATGTGGGGGCCACCTTATTTCCTTATAATTAATTTTAGAAGTGTGGTAGGAAAAGAATTAGGAAAGAAAGAAAAAGAGTTTGATTGTATGAGAATTCTTGTCATCTCCTACCATAATTAGGAAATAGTATAAAAGGGAAAAGAGAGAGAAAACATAGTAATTTTGCTGGAGAAATACACTGATTACACGTTCATGAAAGGGAGAAAAGAAAGAAGAGACACGTGGAGAATACGATCCGACATCGGAGCGACAGTCGTTCTAGCGCGATTATCTACTCCATGAGTATTTTTGACTTTTCTTTCTTTGTTTTAGATTTAGTTAGTGTGAACTAAATTACTTTTTGCTAATACTTTAGAGAAGCCTCATTGGCATAATGTTTTGAATAATTTTTCGGATTAATCTATAACTTTGTTTTCATGTGTCCATGAATTATTGTGCTTGGCTAAATTACCTTTTTCGTCCCATAAAGAAGGGACTTTTCTAATTCAGTCCCATGCTTTACGGGATTTCCAATTTGATCCTATTTTTAGACGAAAAGTTACTAACTTAGTCTCAGGCCCCATTTTTCATCAAGTTTTAACAGAAGAATGGAGACCCCGTTAAGTACAGTTGGGCTAAATGACCTTTTGTCCCCTAAAGAAGCGACTTTTCCAATTCAGTCCAACGCTTTATGGGACTTTCGATTTGATCCCATTTTGAAACTAAAAGTTGCCAATGTAGTCCCAAACCCCATTTTTCGTCAAGTTTTAATGGAAGGATGGAGACTCGTTAAATGATTGTTAACGTTGGAGGAAAATTACACACATGATTCTCACGTGATTTGTCTGCTTAATCCACCCCCAAATCGAATATCAGGTCATCCCTCTCCCCTTCCCCCCAACCCTAAAAATCTATTCAGCCATTTTCTTCCAAATCGCTTGCAATTACTGGTTTGATGTCAAGAAAAGCACAAAATCTCAAGTGAAGATAGTAAACATTGGTAGATTCGTGATAATGTCCTTGCGGTCCAGCCATCTGATCGAGTTGAGTACATCTGTCAATGCTCACTATCTTCACTTGATCAATCAGATGGTTGGACCACAAAGACATCGTTGTGAATATGCCAATGTTCACTATCTTCACTTGAGATCTTGTACTTTTCCTAAAATCAAACCTATAATCACAAGAGATTTGGAAGAAATGGCCGAAGAGATTTTTAGGGTTAAGGGGGGGATGACTTGATGTACGATTTGGGGGTGGAATGAGTAGACAGCCACGTGATAATCACGTGCGTAATTCCCTCCAACGTTAACAACCATTAAACGGGGTCTCCGTTCTTCAATTAAAACTTAACGGAAAATGGGGTTTGGGACTAAATTTGCAAGTTTTCGTCTAAAAATAGGACCAAATCAAAAATCGCTTTAAACGTGGGACTGAATTGGAAAAGTCCGTTCTTTATGGGATGAAAAAGGTAATTTAGCATATTGTGCTTGTTATTATAATTTGAGAGCTTGATCACCTTTTAAATTAAATTAATTATGTTGATGGGAAGGGGATTTTGCATAGTGGACAGGGTAATTCATTGTGTGGATTGAATGATATGTACGCATATATAGGCATGATTCATCAGGTTACAAAGGTTTTTTGGTAGATCTTCATGCATTATTGTCACGAGTCTTAGAAAGGAGGAATACACTAATTCCTCGGTAATAATAGGTTTGGTATGACCCAAAACAGTATATCAGATTAACTTGAAAAAATCTCAGTGTATGAAAATATTTGCTCGTTAGATTAATATGTTAATATTACACTCATTGGATTGCCGTAGCATCATCCATCCTTGAATTTTCTCCAATTCGTTCATTTGCTATATTCTTTTTAGTATTTTCTCTCAATAGCAGTAGTTTATCACTCGATTTTGGATTGTCCAAATAATTAGAGATTAGTTATAGTTTTTGTAGTTATTTCGTTAAATCCTTGTGGGATTGATACTTATTATATTACTTGATAGCTAGCGCACTTGCTAGTAGTTTATACTATACACATTTTCGCAATCGGATTTCAAGAAGTCTCCGAAGTTTTAGACCATACTGGATGTCCGGTGAAGTATTATTATCACTGGTTCCAGACCTGTGTGTGACAGTTCTCAGGAACGGGTTATCCTCCAGCAAGAATGGCTACCTCTTTCCTACAGGAAGATGCCGGGCTGGCAGGAGTCCTAGAGCCCAATGATGAGGTCCATATAATAGTGCCAGAGATTCCTGTCCATGCTGACAAGATCCTATGGTGGTGGACTTGACTGAGCAGGTGGAGGAGGATGTCTTACCGCTTTGGACTGCACCCCCAGCTACTGCTAGTGAAGAGAGTGTTCCCCCTTCCGAAGCGGAGGGGACTAAGTCTGCAGAAGGGCTATCTCTAGTTGGTAAATGAATATCCCTTTCTATTGTTAAAGATAATTTGTTTTTCTTTTTTTTTCATGAATAGTTGTTTTTACCTCCTGTGTGAGGTTTGAGTGCCCAAGTATGGGCTTCAATATTTAGTTTTATTTGGCAAAAGTGTGCCTTGGATTCTGCTCCTCCCTCATTTCTTCTTCCGAATGTTTTATCCATTTTGTTTCACTTTTGCTTTATTTTCTTGCTTTGTTGTCGTGATTTGGGTATATGGGGGAAGCGACATATATGTTTCCTAGATTTTTCATACAGGATACTGAAGGAACAAATAGGGTACTATGTTACACCAATAATTTACAGAAAATGTGTTAATATGCATGCGTTATTGGCTTTTTCTCTATAATAGTCAAGGATAGAAAATGAGACTTTAAGTCTCACTATGACAACAGGCTTAAGGTTACCAAGTGTGCCTGTTGGCATGCTGGAATATTATGCAACTCTTTTCCTGCAAGATATGTTTCTTAGTGCATACATGCTTTGCCATAGAGGAAGTAGGAATTTGATATCTCCAAATAGATAAGTACATGAGTAATTTCAACAAATATGTTAGTTGAAAAATTGCATGATTGACCAAGATACAGAACACAGCTTTAGCTAAGTTGAGCGAGGGTAGGATATTCTTGCTTAAGTAGAGCAAGGCTATACTTTTCATGCTTCGTCAACCTTGTAATAGCTTGATGTTCTAAAACGAAGTGACTTATGCTTCATTAGATTTGAGCTTTATTTTATGATAGTGATGGTTTCTCACATGAGTCCTATTGGCCGAGCAGGGTAAACAATGTCCTTATGTTTTAAGCGGAGTAAGGTGTTACTTCTCCACATGGCTTTATGAAATATGGTCTGCTTTAGACTTTGCTTAGTTGAGTAGCGTAGCATGCGTGTTCCTTCCAAGGAATTTTTCCGATAGGGTAGAGTAGAACCTGTTGAAACATAAGGTAAGCAAGTGCTAGAGTATTGAAGCAAGTCATTTAGTGTTAGAATATGTGACCAGAAAGCCAATAGGTTTGGTGTTTTGTAACCTATCTGACAATTTGATGTAATGTCATATTATATGATTAATAAAATGAGTATTTGTCACCAATGGTACATACTTTGTTGCGCTCATTTTACATATGTTAAAACGGTGTTTTACTTATATCGCAACAAAGCCCACATACCATGGTTAACAACTCATGCAGTTGGGCCACGCATTGGATGGTGGTCATAAAGCCAACTGATTGAGAGTTGGGTCTGAAACATTCCAAGTACAGGACCTCAAGATAGGGCATCGAAAGTCCTATTAAGACTTGCATCAAGAGTCGTGTTCATTGGATGAATGTCGTGTTTCATCGACGACAGGCGTGGGACACCTACACGATCTTGATGGGTTGGTCGACTGGGGTCGAGCCGACTGGACTGACTCGCGGGGGTCATCATATGGAAGCCTTGGAGGCTTAGTCGGTATGATTGGATTTCCCCGGTTCCGATAGTACGAGAGTAGTCCTCAGACTTGAGGAACCATGGCAGTCGCGTGCACAGAACGGTTGTATCTTGGATCTGGCAAGAGGTGATCATTTTGTAAGATGATCATTATAAGCCTTGTCAACTGCAGTCGGAATATGTAGCGAGGACGGTGCGTTCCAAGAAGAGGATCCGTCCCCTGTCAGTATGCGACAGAGGTATCTCCTATGCACTCGGAGACACGTTCATGCTGTTTAAAGCTGTGGGCACAGTGGTTGGTGGTCGAATAGGGAATGGTTTCCTAAGTCGACGCAATGAGGCATGCGTAATCTCGAGTATTAAGCATAGATGCCTAGTCAAGGATGGGAACCGACGCGCAATTTCATACCCTAGACTAAGGTCGGGAGACGGTAGACGGTAGACGGAAGGACCGTACCCATACGGAATCGGCGCCTAAATGTTCACGCCAACATTCACCTAGTCTCTAGTGCTATGGACCGTTGCTAGACGGCCACCCATGGTAACGGGCCCTTGTGGGACACGGGACCAAGTCTAGCTGAGGGTGAACCTAAAGGGTCACATACAAATCATCGAGAAGGTTGAGAGATTGACTTAGAGTCAGTCTCGAAGGATAAATAAGTAATTGGATTACTTAAGGAATAGTCCATTGGATGGACGGGCCGATATTATATCGGGCCCTCGTTTAATCAATAAATTGGATTTATCGATTAAATATGGAAAGTCGAGATGTTGGATCTTTTCATTGGATTAAAAGACCACCGGGAATAATTTAAGTGGACATTAAATTGGATTCAATTTTGAGTTCGTCGTAATTGGATTACGATAAAACCCGGTCCGTCAAATTTTAAACCGAGAGGAGAATTAATTCCTATTTTGTAATAGGAAGAAGTTGGACTTCTTCCCATATTGAGCATGGCCGAAAATGCTACCTTAGAGGAAGCAAAATTCAGCCATGTTGCATGCAAGGTGGCGGTTGACTTGTCCCTTTTGGTAAGAGACAAAGCAACTCCAATCAAGCCCTTCCCTTTTGGTATGATTTGATCATACCTTAAAAGTTGGTAGGCTTGATTGAAGAATTAATGGTGATTGATTGGGATGTATCTAGACATCCTTGGATGAACCTAGACACATTTCAATAATCACATTAATTATGTATATATATATGAGTATATACAACACCCTGTGCATGAGAATCATAATTAATCTTTTCTAGGAAAAGAAGAAGTAAAAATTGGCCTCCTCTCTCCCTAAAACTCTCGGCCACTCTCTCCCTGTTTCACCTTTGTTCTTCATTTGATCTTGGATCAAAAGGAAAGAACAAAGAAGTTTTAAGAAGAACACTAATTCAGAGTGTTCATCTTCTTAAAACCGATTCCTTCACAAACCCGTTTTCTTCTAGCAAGGAGAACGTGTGTTTTACTTCCAGTGTGGTGTGGATCACCTTTGGAGAATCCATACGTTTGGATTTTGTGAACATTCTGGAGAAGGAACAATGCAAGTAGCCGCACACACGTGAAATCTACAAAGATAACGGTTATTTATGCTTTTGTAGATTTACATTTCATCTATGCCCTATGTATAATTTATGTTTAAATATTAATACATCCTACATCGAATGCCCGGTTGAGCACCCAAGTATACACCCCTTGGGATCACGTTTATTTAATTGTTTTTAAATTTACGTATCTATCATGCTTTCTCGCTTCCGCTCGCGCTCCCAGGCGGATCCGCTTGTGCTTCATTTAGAACATGTGTGCAATTAGTTTGTAATCTTTAGAGCTAAGTGCCAGATGGAGGTAGCTTGTTGCTCTTATAGCCATTAAGAGTGCGCCTGCTGAGCGCGGCTTATTAGGGATCCCAACCAGTAAAATGAGCAAGAGTGCGCCAACTAAGGGCGGGTTATTAGAGCTCGTAGCTAGTAGGAATTCGCTGTTGAGGGTGGCTTATCAGGGCTATAAGCTAGTAGGAGTGCGTCTGTCGATGGCTGATTATTTGAGCTGAAAGCCAGTAGGGGTGCACATATGTCGAATGGTGAATGCTTGTTTGTTTGTTAAATTGTGTTGGAGTTGCCGTATGATAGATGTATTATTTTCTCAGTATGGAGACTATTAAACTCAAGGTTATTTTTGTCGTGCTGAAAAAATGCTGTGGGTTTTGTGTGTTTTTATGACCTTGATTTGCTTTGTTTTTATCGCCTTGCAGCAGCTATTTTTTTGTTACTTTTAGCTTTTGAATATGGATAAGTAGAATTCACGCATTCAAATATAAAAAAAAAAGTTTGGATGTGGACAATACAGTTGTCGGAGGAATAAAAGGGCGTTCGGATAAACTTCTTTATCGTGAGCTGGTACGTATTATATTTTGTTTATTATCTAGAGTTCATAAAAAGATGAAAAAAATAAGTTGAACTATCGCAGTGGGATGGGATAATGAGGCATATGACCTATTGCTAACTGAAAATTTATGGTCGTGGATGTCACTACTACTTTATTAATGGAAGTATTGTATATATGGACTAGATTTATGATGGCTAATGTGTTCTGAGTCCTATGCTAGGCCATTTCAATTTTACGTGTTACATACTAATCATAGTATGTTTCTTCAGACCTTGGACCTGCGAATATTACAACATGGAAGTCATTTTGGTTGAAGAAAAGAAGAACAATTGATGTTTTATCAGTTTATGACTCGTGGAAATTCTACCCATCCTCTACGAATCCGACGTCTGTGATGAGCCCTTTCCATGTCCTGTTGCCGGTTATCAGTTGTACGTAGTTTCTACATTGCAACCATGCGAGTAGTCTAAATTATTTCGATATGCCTTATGGAGTTAAGGTAGTGCGGTGTAGTGTTTTTTATTGACAGATAATAATCGTGGTATGTTATAATGTAAATACAGGGGTGCTTTGGATGAAATTACCAGGAATGCGCTGGGGCCGTTTATCAGTTCTCGAAAGTGAATGATTATATGTACCATTGATGGGATTTTGGGATGAACAATGTCCAAACATCTTATATTGAATCCTATCCAAAGTAGTGCTCGTTATATCAGAGCCAAGAAGGTGTTCATTGAAATGTTCTTTGTTCATCAAACATAGCCGTATCTAATATGTTTATCGAGGCCTAGTAGAACAATAAGTTGTTTAGCTGTTTGATGTTGTTATCACGAACCACATTGTTTCATACTTGGGTGAGGTGGTTGTTCGATACCGCTACTGCCTAATACTTCTTGTCATTACGTATAATTATTTTGTTGGACGATAGGTAATGGAAATTATTGACTACTTTTGTAGGCGGTAACTACAATAGAGATTAGGGTTTGTAAAAACTCGTGTTTGGTTGTTTGTTTTGACTTCGAATCCATAGTCCGGAGTTGGGTTTTCCTATGGGAAAAAATGAAGTTCTCTTCACAATAGCGTACTTAGTTGGTACCTGTATCATTGTAGAAAGTCCAGATTAAGCGGTAATTGTTCATCTTCCAGCGATCTCCAGTGCCCCGCTATTGTCTGTTTCGCTAATGTCGGCAATTGCAAATGTGTAGTGAGGAAAATATTATAGTTTTGACTTGCTTGTTTCTGTTTGGGGTGGAGGGGGTGGTTCAATCATTGCTTGGCTGGACCATACCTTTAAATGTATGCACATTATTCTTGTTGGTTGGATGTGGTCAGTGCAACTGCCAGCACTATATTTGTGTTGTCGGTAGAAATTGTTTGGATCACATGTATTGGTTTCATTGTGCTTCTTGTGTCGTCTTAAAACGTGTGATGATTAGGTAGGTTATCAATGGTTGGTGGTGGTTGGCGCAACCACCCGCAATCACATTTGTATTGGGAGTATTTATGGTGTGAATCACGTGCGTTCTGATTGTTGGTTATTAAAATTCTTTGAATTTATTTTTGATAGAAAATAATAATTATTGGGATTGGCTTGTGACTGGCATTTTGTGGTCTCCTTTAGTTTAGTATGTGTGTTGGGCATTGGTCTTTAGTAGGTTTGCTTGGTGTGTCGTCTTTGGTATGTTGGCCACAGAGATCTCTAGTTGTGTGTTTTCCCTACGTGTCGTGTATTGGATCGTTTTATATTGTGAATAGTAAGAACAAAAAATATGCTGATGATTTTATTATTTGTGATTTTTATTAGTAATTAATCACTGTTGATGTGCTTGTTATTAATTTAGTTAATAAAATAATAACAATAGTAATTAAATATTTATGTTACTTTATTATTTATTATTTCTTTTTTTCCTATCTACGAACTGAGATGAGGTGGGTTTTGGTCGGAAGAGGTGCAAAAGAATATTGTGCGTTTGAATGTAGGGTTAGTGTGTGTAAACTTGGTGGACAACAACATGTCGTGTGCTTTTTTTTTTTTTTCACTTTTTCGGTGTTGGTTGTTTTGTATGTTGTGGGTAAGCCGTTTGCATTGTTTCATTATGCTTGGAACACGTTGCAAAATAAAATAATGATCAAAGATAATTTGTGCGTGCCTTAGTTTTTTTGGGCGTGTATATGTAACATCCACGAATTCATTATATATAATTCTCATTTATCAGAACAAGAACATGGATATATTGTGTGCTAATTTATAAAGTATTTTTGTAATTAGGATTAGAAAGACAAGATAAATTCTTGTAGGTACTTGAATATTTGAAACAATCGAATTTGTGGGGTTAAACTAGACATTAGTAAAGATGGAGGGAGAAAATAAAATTTTCTTTTAAAATATGTAATATACATATACACACCTAAATCAGCAAATAAAGCATTGCAAATTAAAACGAAAATAGAAGAAAAGAAAGACTTTGCTTTTTCATAACAAAGAGAATAAATAATATCTTTGTAATTATATCTATATAATATATGTATATATACACCTATTATACGTATTAGTTTTAGAATATTATAGAAAGTAGCAGAAATAAATATGAAAAATAGAAAAGAAAAAGAGGTGATGAGGAGGTGGGGACAAGATATATAAATAAAAAAAAAGGTGACTTGTCTCCATTTCTTTCTTTAAGCATTAGAACACTCTAGGATTTCTTTGAAGAACTCTCTACAACTAGCTTTTGTAAGTCTCTCGTTCATTCCTTGCCTAAATTTTGTGGAGAAGCTAAGATGTAAGTTGAATTTTGAGAAAACAAACCGATTAAGTTGGAAAAGTAGCAGCAGAAAATAGTCTGCACCGATTAATCTATGTAATTTTTTATTTTATTTAGTTATACCGGTCAAAATTTGGTGATTCTTACGTATATGAACACCTTAGAATGTCTTCTAGACCCTTTTAATTTTGAAAAGAAGTTAAATCCTTCGTTTTAATGGGTACATTTAGGAAAACATTTTGCTGGCCTGTTTCTGCAGTAATTCAGACAAAGTGCACTAAAAACCTTAGAACTTGATATATGAAGGTTCAATTTATATGGTTCTTGTATAAACTGAACCTAGACACATATAATATTATTTTATGATTATATTTGATTTTTGATAGAGTATATGTGCTTTGAGATAATTCTAAAATATTATCCATGAATCTGTGACAATGCAGACCAGGTTGTACGAAAATTTGAATAACTTATTATACATGAATCCAATTCATATGATTCTTATTGGAATTGAAACTAGAGACATAGGAGATTAACTTTGAGTAAACATTATACCTGTATCAATTGTATTATGGTCTGGGGAGAACTTGTAATTTGGTACCTAGATTCTGCCAAGGAAAAACATGTAAAGGAGTAAGAGGGTTTTTATATAAAATTAATTCCTATTATTTAATATACAAAGTATGTATGTTGGCCATTGGTCTTTAGTATGTGTTTGGCATGATCTACTTGCTTTTACAACTTTAATGGAATGTTAGATTGCATGAATACATGAATAAATATGATGATTCAATTGTTTAAATTTGATGGACGTTAAGCATGCTTATTTTCTGAGATTGGATCTAAAATTGCATGCTCGTTTTCAGTTTATTACTGTTGATTTGTGCTGAAAAGAATGTCGAAAAATTGTGAAAAAAAAAAAACGGACAGTAGCGGCAGCGGTTGGTTGCCGCCCCTGCCGGCCAGTCATTGGCTGGCAGGCGCGCTGTAGGGCACGCGCGGGCTTATGCCTGCGCGCAGGCCTGGTCGGCATGCCTGCCAACGTGCGTGCTGGCAGGGGCAACCGCGCATACCCCGGCCGTGCGCAGGCGCCTGCGGATGCTGTGTAGAGGCGTGCGCTGTGCGCAGGCATGCCGCTCCGAGCTGAGGCCAGCGGGCCACGGGGCGCGCAGGCTGGCAGCCTGCGCGCGCGCACGCGCACTGTCCTATGCGCGCGGCAGGCCGGCAGGCACAATGGCTGGGCCGTTTTGTGCTGTTCTTCGACGTTTTTCGAAAAATTTAATTGTCTGTTTTTTTTTCTGCACATTATTCTGAAAATATTTTAATTTTGCATATTTGATTTTGGAATAATTGGATTTTTCCTTAGATCAAATTTGCTTAATTAATTTGGGATTAATACATGCATTGGATGCATTGTTTATAAAGTCCATTGAATTTGAAATTTGAATTTTTGCGGATTTTTTATGTATTTGTGCTTTGTGATGTTGGGCATCACTTGGATATTTGGAATATCCATGGTTAAAGCATGATTATTTGAAATAATTATGTTATGTGCGTTGATGGGATCAACATGGGATGATCACAAAAGCCCTAGACCTTATGTATGGATGAATGTATGATTATTTACATTTCTGTTGGGTGGGACCTGCGTGCCTCTTGTTTTGGGACTATCATCTTCCGTTTTTCAACCTCATGATGTTAAGGCTTGTTCTTATTTCCCATGTATTACTTTCAATTGTAATGAGAGTAGATAGGATTGATGAGAATTTTTTTATTTTAACAAGCCCATGGAGTTGGAGACCCAAGGTGGAGCATCAAGGCGTGAAACAAGAGAGTCACAAGGCCCATTGGAGTGGCAATGGGTATATTACTTTGTAATAATTTAGGACCACCCTAGACAGACCATAGACTCACTGCGGGCTCAGTGGGTCGCATAGGTTGGGCTTGTGATCATCCCAACAGGGTATGCTATATTCTCTGGATGCAGCGTATTTATTTATCGCTTTAAATATTGGATATTTATGCATGATAAAACACCTTAATGTGATGAGGTATCGGTCATTCATTAAGCTCTCATTTGGTTGGACCAAATTAAATAATAGGCCCAGAACGGACTTGGATCAAAATGGTATTTTGATCTATCCGAGCCTTCCACCACAGCAATGTGGTGAGGAAGCTACCACTACCCAAGTGTGGTCTCACGAGTTGTGGCACACTTAGACTAGGGGAAAGCTGCATCATTGTTGTGAACAAAGAGACTGCACTCACTGTTTTCCTGTCTCACGAGTCGTGGGGGGTGATAGTTTGAGGCATGATTTGGTTGATTAGTCGGGCCCAACACTGAGTAACATGGTTCGCTTGGAGTCCTTGGAACCATGCAAATAGGTGAGGCAAAATATCTCGGGAATCTCATTGGATGAGAATGATATTGGATATCTCCCACGAGGTCTTCTTCATGTGAATCGTAAAAGCGGGGCATGGAGATTACGCTTGTGGATCCCAAGCCCACTAGGAAATGGTTTCCCAAAACTCCGCTTGAGAGTGGCGGACTTTCGTATAAATAGTGGGAGGTCAAAGACTAAAAACCATGTCTTCAACTTGAACAATAATATTACCATCATCTGCTAATTTCTGCTTTACATTTTTATAAATGTAGATATGTCTAAGAATCCATTAACCATGGTACTTGAGACTAATAAGTTCAACGGAACGAACTACTCGGACTGGCTAAAAAACTTGAGGATTGTCCTCGGTTTCGAGAACCAAGGCTACATCTTGGACGAGCCGCCGCCGCCGAGGGGTCCACGCCAGAAGAACGTTTGACGTTCGAGAAATGGCATGAGGACAACTGGAAAGTGCGCAGTATCATATTGGATTCAATGTCTAACGACATCTAGAAGCAATATGAGAGGCTGGACAACGTCTCTGCCATAATGCTCCGCATGAACAAGGTTTATGCGGTCCCGGATAGGCATATTAGATATGCCGCAACAAAACCATTCCTTGGCACCATGCTTACTGAAGAATCGTCTGTACAAAGTGATGGGGTTAAGATGCTCCCCTAGTGGAGAAACTCGAGGACCTTAAAGCAGGGCTTAACAATGACACGTACATTAACGTGATCCTCCAGTCGCTTCTTTCATCCTATGACCCGTTTGTTGTTAGCTACAACATGAACAGACTTGCGAAGTCCATTCATGAGTTGATCAACATGCTGGTCCAATATGAGGCAACAACCCACAAGTCGGCGCCGACGGTATTGATAGAAGAGGCTTTGACCTCCAAGGCGTGGCAAGAGGGCCGGACGTTGGAAGAGGAAGAAGGAAAAAGGGAAGACGGTTGCAGCCCTTGCTCGCGCTCCAGGCGCCCCTATTGCCCTGGTGGGGATGGGCAAAGGGAAAGAAAAGGCCCGTGATTCTCAGCGGTCTAAGGCAAATGATGTCTACATGCATTGCCAAGGAAAGGGGCATTGGAAAAGGGAGTGCCCACAACTCCTCTCCAACCCAGGTATGTTTGTGGTTGAAGTAAATATGATAACTAATTCTGGTTCATGGGTATTGGATACCGGGTGTGGTGCTCACATCTGCAATGATTTGCAGGCACTGCAAAGAAGCAGAAGGCTAACCAAGGATGAGATGATCCTGAGGCTAGGCGATGGCAAGGCCGTTGCTGCAGAAGCCATAGGATCAATGGAGTTAGCCATTAGTAGTCATGTTAGGATTGTACTGAACAACTATTTGTATGTACCTAGCATGATTAAAAATATTGTATCTATCCTGGTCCTTGACAAGGACGGATATTCATTTACCATCAATAAAAATGATTTGTTCATTATTAAGGATGGTATTTCTCATTTGCTTGGTACATTGGTAAACAGTCTGTACATACTTCAACAGTCTAATTGGATTATGATTGTGGAACACAAACAAAAATGGGATAATCATGATAACACACAGATATGGCATGCGAGGTTAGGTCATATCTCTAAAGATAGGATAAGAAGGTTGGTGGAATCAAAGAGTTTAGAAATAGACGATTTGGACAACCTACCGACCTACGAATCCTGTCTGAAGAGAAAGATGACCAAGAAACTCTTTGTTGGACAAAGCACGCTAGCCAAAGGTCTGTTGGATTTGATCCATACGAACATCTATGGCCCACTAAATACTCAGGCTAGACGTGGGTACTCGTACGTCATAACCTTTACCGATGATCACTCACGGTATAGTTATGTTTACCTGATGAGGTACAAGTTTGAAGCCTTTGGAAGGTTTAAAGAATACAGACTTGAAGTAGAGAACCAAACCGGTCGAAAGATCAAAGCCCTTTGGTCGGACCGAGGTGGAGAGTATTTGAGTGGTGAGTTTACTGATTATCTAAAAGAGAATGGGATTCTCTCTCAGTGGACCCTTCTTGAAACACCACAGCTTAATGGTGTGTCTGAAAGGAGGAATCTGACCTTGTTGGACATGGTCCGATCCATGATGAGTTTTACCGAACTCCCCTTATCCTTCTGGAGATACGCTCTTGAGATGGCAGCCAAAATTTTGAACTTGGCGCCATCTAAGAAGATATCCCAGACGCTATATGAGATATGGCATGGCAAGCCTGCCTCCTACAAATACTTGAAAGTGTGGGGTTGCCCCGCATATGTCAAGAGATTAGTGAGAGATAAACTAGACTCGAGGTCTAGTTTATGCAGGTTCATCGGGTATCCAAAACAAACTGCGGGGTATTATTTCTATGATCCCTCCAAGCAAAAGGTTTTTGTCTTGTGAAACGCAGTATTTTTGGAAAAGGGTTTTCCATCGGATAGTCGACGCGATGAGGTACTCCTTGAGGAATCAAGTGAGGTACCCCATGAGGCAACAGTGACATCTGAGCCGGTAGTTCCCACTGATAATGTTCCAGTCTTCCGTAGGTCGGCTAGAGTATCCCATGCATTTGATAGGTATGGATTTCTGGGCCTGACCGGTCAGTTGGATAATGATCCAAAGACGTACGGAGAAGCGATATCGGATCGATTCGGATAAGTGGCTTGAGGCCATGAAATTCGAGATGGACTCAATGGGTACAAACCAGGTTTGGACCCTAGTGGAACAAGCTTCCTAAAGCTGGACTCAAGGTCCATCTATGGCCTCAAACAAGCTTCCTAAAGCTGGAACATACATTTTAATGAAGTCATACGAGGATATGATTTCATTAAGAACGAGTCCGATCCTTGTGTATACAAGAAGATCACTGGGAGCTCAGTTGCGTTTCTAGTGCTTTATGTAGATGACATCTTGCTCAGTGGGAATGATCTAAAATGATGGGTACCACTAAAGCTTGGTTGTCAACGCAATTCTCCATGAAGGATATGGGTGAAGCGTCTTACATCCATGGCATCAAGATCTACAGGGATAGATCTAGAAGGATGTTAGGAATGGCCCAGTCCTCGTATATTGAGAAAGTCTTAAAGAGATTCAAGATGGAGAACTCAGAACGAGGATTCCTTCCTATGAGGCATGGAATTAAGTTATCCAAGAAGCAGTCTCCTAAGACTGATGAGGAGCTTAAATGGATGTTGGACATCCCCTATGCTTCAGCGTAGGCAGCATTCAGTACGCTGTCCAGTGCACTAGACCTGATGTGGCTTTCGCTTTTAGCATGACTAGTCGATATCAGTCGTGTGCCGGGGAGGCACATTGGAGTGCGGTCAAGACTATCCTAAATTACCTGAAAAGGACTAAGGACATGTTCTTGATCTATAGTGGTGGAGAGTTGATACTGGAAGGCTATAGCGACGCTAGCTTCCAGTCGGATGATGATGATGTCAAATCTCAGTCTGGTTTTGTATTTAGACTAATGGTGGCGTGGTTACTTGGAAGGGTTCCAAGTAGGTTACCACGGCGGACTCCACCATAGAGTTTTGAATACATAGCAGCTTTGGAAGCTGCTAAAGAGACGGTTTGGTTGATGAGCTACATCCATGGGTTGGGTGTAGTACCTAGCACTGCTAAGCCTGCAGTTATCTTCTACGATAATAGTGGGGCAATAGCGCTAGTAAAGAAATTGGGATCTCATCACGATCCAAGCATATTCTTAGACGCTACCATCTGCTTAGAGAGATGGATAGCAGGAGTGACTCGGTTGGACCGAGTCAGCTCTGCAGAAAACATAGCAGATCCACTTGCTAAGCCCGTGTCGCAAGTTGCCCATACTCACCTATGGGGTTCGAGGTAAATGGGTGATTGGCTTTAGGTCAAGTGGGAGATTGTTAGAATAGGTGACCAGAAAGTCAATAGGTTTAGCGTTTTATAACCTATCTGACAACTTGATGTAATGTAATATTATGTGATGAATAAAAGGAGTATTCGTCACCAATGGTACATACTTTGTTGCGCTCATTTTACATATGTTAAAATGGTGTTTTACTTATATCGCAACAAAGCCCACAGACCACGGTTAACAACTCATGTAGTTGGGCCACGCATTGGATGGTGGTCATGAAACCAACTGATTGAGAGTTGGGTCTGAAAACATTCCAAGTCAAGGACCTCGAGATAGGGCATCGAGAGTCCTACTGAGACTTGCATCAAGAGTCGTGTTCATTGGATGAGTGTCATGTTTCATTGGCGACAGGCGTGGGACGCCTACACGATCTTGATGGGTTGGTCGACTAGGGTCGAGCCGACTGGACTGACTCGCGGGGATCATCATATGGAAGCTTGGAGGCTTGGTTGGTATGATTAGATTTCCCCGGTTCCGATAGTACGGGAGTAGTCCTCAGGATTGAGGGACCATGGCAGTCGCGTGCACAGGACGGTTGTATCTTGGATCTGGCAAGAGGTGATCATTCTGTAATATGATCATTATAAGCCTTGTCCAGTGTAGTCGGAATATGTAGCAAGGACGGTGCGTTCCAAGAAGATGATTCGTTCCCTGTCAGTATGTGACAGAGGTATCTCCTATGCACTCGGAGACACGTTCATGCTGTTTAAAGTTGTGGTCACAGTGGTTGGTCGAACAGGGAATGGTTTCCTGTGTTGACGCAATGAGGCATGCGTGGTCTTGAGTATTAAGCATAGATGCCTAGTCAAGGATAGGAACCGACGCCCAATTCCATACCCTAGACTAAGGCCGGGAGACGGTAGATGGAAGGACCGTACCCGTACGGAATCGATGCCTAAATGTCCACACCAACACTCACCTAGTTTCTAGTGCCATCGACCGTTGCTAGACGGCCACCCATGGTAACGGGCCCTTGTGGGACACGGGCCCAAGTCTAGCTGAGGGTGAACCTAAAGGGTCACACATAAATCACCGAAAAGGTTGAGAGATTGACTTGGAGTCAGTCTCGAAGGATAAATACGTAATTGGATTACTTAATGGATAGTCCTTTGGATGGACGGGCCGATATTGTATCGGGCACTCGTTTAATCGATAAATTGAATTTCTGAATTAAATATGGAAAGTCGAGATGTTGGATCTTTTGATTGGATTAAAAGACCAACGGGAATAATTTAAGTGGACAATAAATTGGATTTAATTTTGGGTTCGTCGTAATTGGATTACGATAAAACCTGGTCCGTTAAATTTTGGTCTGAGAGAGAATTAATTCCTATTTTAGAATAGGAAGAAGTTGGACTTCTTCCCATATTGAGCATGCCCAAAAATGCTCCCTTGGAGGAAGCAAAATTCAGCCATGTTGCATGCAAGGTGGCAGTTGACTTGTCTCTTTTGGTAAGAGACAAATCAACTCCAATCAAGCCCTTCCCTTTTGGTATGATTTGATCATACCTTAAAAGTTGGTAGGCTTGATTGAAGAATTAATGGTGATTGATTGGGATGTATCTAGACATCCTTGGATGAACCTAGACACATTCCAATAATCACATTAATTATGTACATATATATGAGTATATACAACACCTTGTGCATGAGAATCATAATTCATCTTTTCTAGAAAAAGAAGAAGTAAAAATCGGCCTTCTCTCTCCTTTAAAATCTCGGCCACTCTCTACCTCTTTAACCTTTGTTCTTCATTTGATCTTGAATCAAAAGGGAATAACAAAGAAGTTTTAAGAAGAACACTAATTCATAGTGTTCATCTTCTTAAAACCAATTCCTTCACAAACTCGTTTTCTGCTAGTAAGGAGAACGTGTGTTTTACTTCCAGTGTGGTGTGGATCACCTTCGGAGAATCCATACATTTGGATTTTGTGAACATTCCGGATAAGGAACAACGCAAGTAGCCGCGCACACGTGAAATCTACAAAGGTAACGGTTATTTACACTTTTGTAGATTTACATTTATCTATGCCCTATGTATAATATATGTTTAAATATTAATACATCCTACATCGAACGCCCGGTTGAGCACCCAAAAGTACACCCCTTGGGATCACGTTTATTTAATTGTTTTTAATTTACGTATCTATCATGCTTTCTCGCTTCCGCTCGCGTTCCCGGGCGGATCCGCTTGTGCTTCATTTGGAACATGTGTGCAATTAGTTTGTAATCTTTAGAGCTAAGTGCCAGATGGAGGTAGCTTGTTGCTCTTATAGCCATTAAGAGTGCGCCTGCTGAGCGCGGCTTATTAGGGCTCGCAACCAGTGAAATGAGCAAGAGTGCGCCAACTAAGGGCGGGTTATTAGAGCTCGTAGCTAGTAGGAATTCGCTGCTGCGGGTGGCTTATCAGGGCTATAAGCTAGTAGGAGTGCGTCAGTCGATGGCTGCTTATTTGAGCTGAAAGCCAGTAGGGGTGCACATATGTCGAATGGTGAATGCTTGTTTGTTCGTTAAATTATGTTGGAGTTGCTGAATGATAGATGTATTATTTTCTTACTATGGAGACTATTAACCTCAGGGTTGTTTTTGTCGTGCTGAAAAAATGTTGTGGGTTTTGTGTGTTTTTATGATCTTGATTTGCTTTGTTTTTATCGCCTCGCAGCAGCTATTTTTTGTTACTTTTAGCTTTTGAATATGGGTATGCAGAATTCACACACTAAAATATCAAAAAAAAAAAAAGTTTGGATGTGGACAATATAGTTGTCGGAAGGATAAAAGGGCGTTTGGATAAACTTCTTTATCGTGAGCTGGTATGTATTATATTTTGTTTATTATCTAGAATTCATAAAAAGATGAAAAAAAAAAGTTGAACTGTCGCAGTGGGATGAGATAATGAGGCATATGACCTATTGCTAACTGAAAATTTATGGTAGTGGATGTCACTACTACTTTATTAATGGAAGTATTGTTTATATGGACTAGATTTATGATGGCTAATGTGTTCCAAGTCCTATGCTAGGCCATTTCAATTTTACGTGTTTCATACTAGTCATAGTATGTTTCTTTAGACCTTGGACTTGCGAATATTACAACGTGAAAGTCATTTTGGTTGAAGAAAAGAAGAACAATTGATGTTTTATCAGCCTATGATCTCGTGGAAATTCTACACATCCTCTACGAATCCGACATCTGTGATGAGCCCTTTCCATGTTCTGTTGCCAGTTATCAGTTGTACGTAGTTTCTACATTGCAACCATGCGAGTATGTAGTCTAAATTATTTCGATATGCCTTATGGAGTTAAGGTAGTGCGGTGTAGTGTTTTGTATTGACAGATAATAATCGTGGCATGTTATAATGTAAATACATGGGTGCTTTGGATTAACTTACCAGGAATGCGCTGGGGTCGTTTATCAGTTTCTCGAAAGTTAATGATTATGTGTACCATTGGTGGGATTTTGGGATGAACAATGCCCAAACGTCTTATATCGAATCCTATCAAAAGTGGTGCTTCATTATATCAGAGCCAAGAAGGTGGTCATTGAAATGTTCTTTGTTCGTCAAACATAGCCATATCTAATATGTTTATCGAGGCCTGGTAGAACAATAAGTTGTTTAGATGTTTGATGTTGTTATCACGAACCACATTGTTCCATACTTCGGTGAGGTGGTTGTTCGATATTGCTATTGTCTAATACTTCTTGTCATTCCGTATAATTATTTCGTTGGATGATAGGTAATGGAAATTATTGACTACTTTTATAGGCGGTAACTACAGTAGAGATTAGGGTTTAGTAAAAACTCGTGTTTGGTTGTCTGTTTTGACTTCGAATCCATAGTTCGGAGTTGGATTTTCCTATGGGAAAAAAATGAAGTTCTTTGCAATAGCGCACTTAGTTGGTACCTGTATCAACGTAGAAAGTCCAGAAAAACGGTAATTGTTCATCTTCAGCAATCTCCAGCGCCCCTCTATTGTCTGTTTCGCTAATGTCGGCAATTGCAAATGTGTAGAGAGGAAAATATTATAGTTTGACTTGCTTGTTTCTGTTTGGGGAGAGGGGGTGGTTCAATCATTGCTTGGCTGGACCATACCTTTAAAATGTATGCACATTACTCTTGTTGGTTGGATGTGGTCAGTGCAACTGCCAGCACTATATTTGTGTTGCCGGTAGAAATTGTTTGGATCACATGTATTGATTTCATTGTGCTTCTTGTGTCGTCTTAAAACGTGTGATGATTAGGTAGGTTATCAATGGTTGGTGGTGGTTGGCGCAACCACCCCCAATCACATTTGTATTAGGAGTATTTATGGTGTGAATCATGTGCGCTCTGATTGTCGGTTATTAAAATTCTTTGAATTTATTTTTGGTAGAAAATAATAATAATTGGGATTGGCTTGTGACTGGCATTTTGTGGTCTCCTTTAGTTTAGTATGTGTGTTGGGCATTGGTCTTTAGTAGGTTTTCTTGGTGTGTCGTCTTTGGTATGTTGGCCACAGAGATCTCTAGTTGTGTGTTTTCCCTACGTGTCGTGTATTGGATCGTTTTATATTGTGAATAGTAAGAGCAAAAAAATATGCTGATGATTTTTTATTTTGTGATTTTTATTAGTAATTACTCACTATTGATGTGCTTATTACTAAATTAGTTAATAAAATAATAACAATAGTAATTAAATATTTATGTCATTTTATTATTTATCATTTCTTTTTTTTCCTATCTACGAACTGAGATGAGGTGGGGTTTGGTCGGAAGAGGTGCAGAAGAATATTGTGCGATTGAATGTTGGGTTAGTGTGTGTAAATTTGGTGGACAATAACGTGTCGTGTGCTTTCTTTTTTACTTTTTTGGTGTTGGTTGTTTTGTATGTTGTGGGTAAGCCGTTTGCATTGTGTCATTATGCTTGGAACATGGTTGCAAAATAAAATAATGATCAAAGATAATTTGCGTGTGCCTTAGTTTTTTTGGGCGTGTATATATGTGATGTCCACGAATTCATTATATATCATTCTCATTTATCAGAACAAAGAACATGGATATATTGTGTGATAATTTATAAAACATTTTTGTAATTAGGATTAAAAAGACAAGATAAATTCTTGTAGGTGCTTGAATATTTGAAACAATCAAAATTTGTGAGGTTAAACTAGAAATTAGTAAAGATGGAGGGAGAAAATAAAATTTTCTTTTAAAATATATAATATACATATACACACCTAAATCAATAAATAAAAGCATTACAAATTAAAACGAAAATAGAAGAAAAGAAAGACTTTGTTTCTTCATAACAAAGAGAATAAATAATATCATTGTAATTATATCTATATAATATATGTATATATACACCTAATTATATGTATTAGCTTTAGAAATATTATATAGAGTAGTAGAAATAAATATAAAAAAAAAGAAAGAAAAAAGAGGTGATGAGGAGGTGGGGACAAGATATATATATATATATATATATATATAAAAAAAAAAGAGACTTATCTCCATTTCTTTCTTTAAGCATTAGAAAACTCTAGTATTTCATTGAAGAACTCTCTACAACTAGCTTTTGTAAGCCTCTCGTTCATTCCTTGCCTAAATTTTGTGGAGAAGCTAAGATGTAAGTTGAATTTTAAAGAAAACAAACCGATTAAGTTAAAAAAGTAGTAGCATGAAATAGTCTGCAACCGATTAGTCTTATGTAATTTTTCATTTTATTTAGTTATACCGGTCAAAATTTGGTGATTCTTATGTATATGAACACCTTAGAATGTCTTCTAGACCCTTTTAGTTTTGAAAAGAAGTTAAATCCTTCGTTTTAATGGGTACATTTAGGAAAACATTCTGCTGGTCTGTTTCTGCAGTAATTCAGACAAAGTGCACTAAATAACTTAGAACTTGATATATGAAGGTTCAATTTATATGGTTCTTGTATAAACTGAATCTAGACACATATAATATTATTTTATGATTATATTTGATTTTTGATAGAGTATATGTGCTTTGAGATAATTCTAAAATAATATCCATGAACCTGCGACAATGCAGACCAGGTTGTACTAAAATTTGAATATGTTATTATATATGAATCCAATTCATATGATCCTTATTGAAAATGAAACTAGAGACAAAGGAGATTAACTTTGAGTAAACATAATACCTGTATCAATTGTATGATGGTCTGGGGAGAACTTGTAATTTGGTACCTAGATTCTGCCAAGAAAAAACATGTAAAGGAGTAAGAGGATTTTTATATAAAATTAATTACTATTATTTAATATACAAAGTATACAGCTTTCGAAAGCCTAGGATGCCTAGTATATTATACTTGAATTTTTAACTTGGATAGTTATAATTTAATTAGTGAGCAATGCTCATGCTGGCATGATTAGCAGGTTCAAGAGCGACAAAAGAAATCTTCAAATATAAAACACTGACTTTCATATAGCAAAATATGTACCAATGGAAGGATGATTGAGTCTAGTGAAATATTGTATTTAATCAACGCTAGCATTTATAAATATACGGAAGGGGAAAAGGTGCAGTTTCTAGTTATTACAAACTTAAAATACAAATCCACTAAAAGCCTTATACATATGGAATATACAATTAGGGCTCCCAACTCAAGATATCACTGCTGACCCACCTAGTAATAATGATAATCGACTTATGATTCACCTTTCGGCTAATCACGTGATTATTTCCTGAAAAATATTTGGCAAGGGATGAACTGCCTACTCAAAAAGTGTAGCTAATCAGCCTGTATACACGCATAGATACACGCCATGCCACAAACCAACGAATATTCGATATATATATATATATATATATATGTAATCACAATAAAACTATAAAGTAATCAATACTAAAATCACGCATCAATCCACAATACAACATCTGAAGCCACAATTTTATATTCTTAGGGTCCTGCTTACTCTAATTGGAGTACATCAGTCAATGGTTCTGCCGACCATCATCATTTCAATCAATGTCATGTCATATATAATATAACACAGGATACCCGTCGAATGAAATATCCCACACTATCTGAGTGTGTAGCAATATTAACATAACAAACTTGGCATCCCACATCACTCTAGTGTGTAGCTATCAGCACATGATATTCCCCGCTATCCGGATATCCCGGTACCCTACGCGCCATGTTGTCTAGCTTATATTCATTATTCTCATATCACATCGTCATCAATCACATCATTATAAACCATTGGCTATGTTCCCCCACTAGGTAAGTCATCTCTTTATCTCAATTTAATGATATACGCATAATTGACTTCTTTGTTCAACTCCATGCAACAGTAGAGTATAATATAAGACAATCATCTATCAATCTGTATAATACATAAATATTCGCAAATAAACACATAACGACAACTTCATAGAATAACCACATAATCCAAATAAGCATTTACAAATACCAGTCAGGTTTTACAACAAACAAGTATACCCCTATATACTTATATATATATATATGTATATATAGATCCAATTAACTATACTTACCTCAAATCTCAAACGATTACATTAGTAAAATGAGTTGAGCAACTATTTACTTTATCTTCACATCCTATAATAAATTTATAATATGTTAATTAATATATCGAAAATATCATAAATTATAAATAAGATATTAAATTGTTTGTACATTTCCACTAGTCTTCTAATATTTCATTCCTATAAAATTTAAATCTTCGTTTCGTATTCTTATAAATAATTAGACATTCAAGACTTTCTAGGTATATATCTAATTTATGAATTCGCTCATAAAAATTTATTTTATCAAACCCTTCATATTTTATAGCTATCTTTTCCTCGTAACACCCCTAAATTAATTTATTCCAAAAATCTCATAATCTTTGTTTTTTTTATATACATAATACTTCTTAAATATATCCCGCCTTTTCTTTTCATCCTATGCTTTTAGTTTTATTTATACACAAGCATCCTCCAAAATTTCTTTTCTTGCCCACTTGCTCTAATCCGTCAGCAGATGAACCTGGTTGTCATTTTCTAATGTTTCAATTAACATGTATCAATTTTTCTTTACTAGAATAATTAATTAAATACCTTCAAATATAATTAAGTATATGATTACTAAATTTGATTCAATATAATAAAACAATTATAATAATGACTAAATTTATTAAATTAAGTAATTTAATTAATTGGATATAATATCATTATTTCAAATGGAATGTTTAACCAATCACTAATTTATAAATAATCAAATTCACTAAATATTTCGATTAAACATTTAATCAAATAGTTGGAAATGCCTTTAATAAATTTACTAACCAAATAATACAAATAAACGAATTAATTATCATTTCTAATAATTAAGTAAATATTAATTTAATACGAGGTCAATCAATTAACAAAAGTGAATTATTAAATATAATTAACCGGTAAACATTGTTTATATGACAAAACATTAAATCTACTAATACTAAATATGATAAGCATAAGAAAAGAAAGGGAAAGAAACAACCTTCTCCACAATTATGAACAAACGGAAACTTCTCCAACTCTGTAACTCTTGAATTTATTTTTGGGTTAAATGTAATTTGTCCTTGTGTTAACGAAAAAGAGCAATTATCACCCTGTGAAAAAATAACAAGCAATTTATCACCCTATATTATTCAAAATGCAGCAAACACCCCATTCACAAGGGATTTTTTGCTCAATTTTTAGGGGGGTTTTTGCTCTATTTTTTAAAATACAGGAGGATAAATTACTATTTATTTTTCACAAAGAATTTTTTACACATTTTGCATATTATAATGGGGTAATTACGTTTTTTCCATTTATTTTTCAGTGAAGATGAAACATAATATTCTTTATATACTTATAAATAAGCATGGATGACTAACTTTCTCAAAGGCAACACGTGTGGCCACTCCACCACCTCACTCTTTCTCAACTTTCGACATTTTTGTCATCTCGCTTCTTTTCTTTTTCCTTTTTTTTGATGTCTGATAACTTTGATGTAAATTACAAACTAATCCATAAAATTCAGACCTATATACTTTTAATCTTAAATATTTTATAAAATTTAAATTTAATCCTTTGAGCTTTTAATATATATTCAAATTTTAATTTATTAATTATTATTTTTAATAAGTTAAAATTTCTTTGATACTTACCAATTAATTCCACCATTATGCACAAAAATTTGTGGATATCACATTGGAGGTGATGCGTGTAAGTGTAGTAATTATCACCGCTTTATTGGATTTTTTTTTTTGGTTCAGTACAAATTTATATGTGTGTAATACACATCCAGAAAGACTAAGTTTGACTAAGCAGCCATCGACAGGGGCGCCCGATGCGTGTGCGTGCACACAGCCCGCATGCAGGATGGCGGCGCGGCAGGGTGGCGCGCGCGGGCAGCCTGCCGACGCGCGCCAGCATGCAGAGCATGGCCGACGCTGCGCGCGCGCGAGCAGGCAGGGGCCTGCGCGCACGCGCAGGACGCAGGTAGGGCCTGCTGGCTTGTGTGAGCCGGCAGAGTGCCGCCGATGGCAGCGGCCGCTCGTGATTTGCGTTTTTCTCTTATTTTTATTTTTTGGATTATTCTGAAAAATTAGTTTTATTTAATTTTTGTATGTTTTCTCAAAAAATATTATTTGGGAGGTTGTAGTACTAGATTTGGAATCCTGGAGTGTTACTCACCTTCAAATAATGAGGAAGGGTCTTCCTGAACGAGAAAGGTGTATGCCAACGGTTGTACCATGTTTTTCATATGTTATTTGTTTATTTATCATGGAATGATATGATTGGTAATCATGGATTATTAGCATGTGTTTATGTGATTGGATCATGTAATTATGTGCATTTAATGGAAATGGATGATCGCGAGCCCTAGACCGGATGTATGGTTTAATTTATGTTGGGCCTGTGTGCCTCTTTGCTTTCTACTTCTCCTCTTCTAGTTGACTTGGAATAATAAGGCATTCTTCCTCCCTCCTAATGTACTCCCCTCGGGTTTTCGTTGGGGTTTCTTTTTACATATGTAATGAGAGTAGAATAAGAGTGAGGATTTTATTTTTATGCATTTCATGGAGAAGAAGGAAGGCCCACATAGAGAGCCCAGAATGGAGGTTCCAAGGCGTTTCCATGGAGATCTGAAAGAGAAAAGAGACCGAGGCCCATCAGCATGATGATTGGGTTGCTATTAATGTAATAGTGTAGGACCAACCCTAGATTGACCATAGATCCACTGCGGGCTCAGTGGGTTGCATAGGATTCGAGCTCGTGATCATCCAACAGGGGCGTGCTACGCTTTAATTTTGCATGTGGCTGTTATGGTGAATGAACGGTTTTATTTATCGTATAACTGCTATGCGATGCAATTTTTAATTACGCATTATGGATGAATGTGTTTATGTATGAGATCTCGGACATTTACAACTCACACTTGGTTGGACCAATGTTCAAATATTAGACCCTAGACAAAGTGGACATGGACTCTAGGAGTTCGTCCATGCCTTCCAATCCATGGCATAGTGAGGAAGCTAATTTAGGTCGATAGCGTGGTCTCACGAGTCGTGGCACGACTATCGTACTTAAAAGAAGCTGCACTGTGTCATGAACGAAGAGTAGACCACTGTTACCTGTCTTACGAGTCATGGAGGTAGCAGCGGGTCTATGATTCGGTAGATTAGGTCGGGTCTAATGCCCAATTAGCATGATTCGCTTGGAGTCCTCGGGATCATGTGAAAGGGTGAGGCAGTTATCTTGGGAATCTCGTGGAACGAGAATGGTATGATATACCTCCCACAGGATTCTTCCCATGCGAATCGTAAGAGCGGGGTATGGGAAAATTCGCTGTGGATCCCAAGCCCACTAGGCAAAGGTTTCCCGAAAACGATATTTGAGAGTATCGTGTTTTTGTATAAATAGTGGGAGCATTAAATGACTAAAGTCCAAGTATTTAATTATTTATCAAAACTTTCGTCTTTTAAAATTTTGCTGATCGTAGTTCTGTTTTAAATGTAGATTTAAAAATGTCTAAGAACCCATTATCAACCATACTTGAGACCAACAAGTTTAATGGAACAAATTACAATGACTGGTTGCGCAATCTGAGGATAGTCCTAGATTACGAGAACCAAAGCTACGTCATGAACGAGTCGTTCCCTAGGACCTTGCCGGAAGGATCCATGCCAGAAGAACGTGAGACGTTCGAGACTTGGCATAAGGATAACCGGAAATTCCGTAGCATCATACTTGCCTCTATGACGAATGAGATTCAGAAGTAGTATGAAATGCTAGACGATATCCCTTCCATTATGGCTCGCCTGAAGGATTGTTATGTAGTCCCGGACCGGCATACTAGGTATGTCACACCCCAAACAATAATACAATTTATTACCACTTAACGTTACACATTAACAACATAACTTTTATAGATAACATGAACCAGTTCACAGTTGGTTATATAACATACTCTATCAGCTTAAATAGCAAAAGTATTTGCTCATCTATAACATTTATACATCTCTGTTTCACATATGGCAGCATAGACTATTATAACATGTTCACAAGCCATCTTCACTTCTTATATGTTGTTAACAATCTCAAAATCTCTGACTTCTATCCTATTGACTTGTGAGGAGAACACTGCATACTGGCCCGACCTGACTTTGCAAGCACAACGGAGACCTAGTCCTCGAGAATGGACACGACAAAAATCTATGCCTGAAAAATGTTGCAGAGGAGTGAGCCTGCGACTCAATAAGTAAATAACCGGCTCTGCTTATACATGCATAATGAATCCAGTTCAACAAAAATAGAAAATGAGCAAGTAATAACAAAGTCTTCAATTTACATTCCAACACATCTCATTTTATTAACAATGTAATCATCTCACAACAAGACAAACAATCAAATTCTTCCTTTCCTAGTATGCTCACAAGATGGTGATATAGTGTCTTTCTCCACCCAACTCGTCTCACTATTCATCATATTATAATTTAGTGAATTTCCCCTTTTTAAGCCACGAAGAGCCGTTGGTGCCATTGAATCATCGGGGCCATTTATTTTTTTCCACGAAGAGCCACCGAGACCAATATATCCACGAAGAGCATCGAGGCCAATATATCCACGAAGAGCCATAAAGGCCAATTTATCCACGAAGAGTCATCGGGGCCGTTAATTTTTTTCCACGAAGAGCCACCGAGACCAATCAAAGGGGTTTCACATACAAAGTCTATCCAGTTTCCTTAACTCCCTCATTTACACATATCACTTCTCTTGTGAGCAACTAGTCAAGTAAGACCACATATCAACACATATCTTCAATCACAAATATATAGCCACAATGTCATGTAACTCATGGTACATGCATAATACACTTTCTCTTCTTGCTTCCACAACTCATAATCATGTACTTCATACAAAAAAAGTAATATGAATACAATAACACACATATAGATCGTACTAATCAATCAGTGACATAAGAGTAATATCAAGAGAGAAAGAAATATATATAGGCATCGCTAATTATTTACTTACTAAATGTACCGATCGCCGATGGTCTTAGTTCGTGGTCTACGTTTTTTCCAATGGATCCAGCTCCTAACAATATTCCCAATATCTTTATTTAATATAACACGTTTAGCAATGAAATCAAAAGATGAAGACTTATGTCCTTATTCATCAATCTCTTCTAAACAGAATTGACAGCACTTCTGTCCTATCTTACAAGTTTTCTACAGACCAACGTATAGATGATATCAGTATGAATTTTACTACAGTTATTCCTCTTTGTCTTTAGTTTCATCTCCAACAAGAATCATACGAATTGGATCAGTATCTAAAGATTTATTAAGGTTTTAATACAACCTGTTCTGTACTGTCACAGATTCGGTTATGCTACTTCAAAATTCTATCAAAATTCACACAACCGTTCAAAAGTCCTGATATTCTCACAATATGACATAATATTTGTCTAGTTTCATTTTAAATAAGAATAACACAATTTCAACCTTTATATATCATGTTATAATCTTTTTAGTACACCTTGTCTGATTTCCCGCAGAAACAGGGCAATAGAATGTTTCCATATTTTTACCAATTCAAACGATGGATTTAGCTTCTTCCAAAAACTAGAAAGTTATAGAGGACATCCTAAAGTTTTCACAGACACCAAGATCCCCAATTTTGGACCGATAAAACTCAAGATTTACCCCAAAAACCGTGACTGTTCCGGCAGATTTTTACTCTGTTACCATGCATTTTAACTTAACTCATTCCTTTCTTGGATTTCAGCCTTCATCTTAGCTCAAACTCGAAATTCAGAAAATTAGAGATGAAAATACTTACCAAATCAGTGGTGTAACTTCCTAAGATTGCTGAAAATGGAGAAACCACAAATTCTTTCCTCTTCTTCTTTCTTCTTCTTCTCTCTTTCTCTTCCTCTTTTCTTTCCACCGCCTCCCTCTTCTCTCTTTTGTCTTTTGCTCTCTTCTACTCTCTTCTATAAGGCTATAGCTGATGGTTTTTCCTATATCCTTCTATATGCTTCTCAACTAATGTTTATCTATATATATATATATATATATGAGTCTAGTTATGTGTCTAGATATGTAGGTGTACACATAAGTAGGTCTATGTAGGTGTATATATATATAAATATTATATTAAAGACATGTTGATAAGGTTACTTTTATTTTTGTCTTGAAGTGTAGTAATCTATACATATACATGTATATATTATAAACTGCTACTATTTCATATGTGGTATTAAGACTTTATCTATTTCCCCCTCATCTTTACAAGTATAGATTTTGACTCCCACATTCATATTATACAAATATTCATACGTCTATAATAATTTATTTCTTCTTTTAAATCATCTCTTTAGCCACAATTATTATATAAATCAACACAACATATATCCATTTTCTTGTGCTAGTAATGGAGAATTCTAGATAAGAAATTTGGGGCGTTACAAGGTATGTCGCGACAAAGGTGTTCTTTGGAACTAAATGACCGAAGGATTCTCTGTACAAGAGCACGGGGTTAAAATGCTTACCCTGGTGGAAAAGCTCGAGGACCTCAAGGCAGGCCTCGATAGCGAGACGTACATAGATGTGATCCTTCAGTCTCTCCCACCCTCCTTCGACCAATTCATTGTTAACTATAACATAAACACTCTTGAGAAGGGTATTCATGAGTTAATCAATACGTTGGTGCAATACGGGGCAACGACCAAAAAGTCCACGCCGTCGGTATTGTTTGGGGATGTTTCGAATTCCAAGACGAAAGGCAAGGGTGCCGGACGTTGGAAAAGGAAGAAGGGAAAGGGAAAAGCCGTCAAAGAAGCTACAAACACTAAGAGTGTTCCCATTTCCAAAGAGGGAAAAGGCAAAGAAAAAGGGAAGATTGACTCCAAGCAACAGTTGAGGGCATATGACATATGTATCAATTGCCGTGAGAAAAGGCATTAGAAGAGAGAGTGCCCCAAACTCCTCTCCAAACAAGGTATCTTTGTGACTGAGGTTAATCTGGTTACTAACTCTGCCTCTTGGGTATTAGATACCGGTTGTGGAGCTCACATTTGCAATGATTTGCAGGTGCTGAAAAGAAGCAGAAAACTGGGTAGCGGGGATATGATCCTGAAGCTTGGGAATGGCAAGGCCATCTCGGCAGAAGCAGTAGGATCCGCCACTCTAGTAGTTAGTGATCGTATTAGTATAGAGTTAGAGCAAGTTTATTATGTACCTAGTATGATTAAAAACATCATTTCCATTCCGTTGTTAGACAATAGTGGATATGAGTTTATGATCAATAAAAATTACTTTTATTTGATGAGGTGTGGAATTGCTCATCTGCTTGGTACGCTTAATAGCGGGCTCTATATCTTAGAACAAATGAACTTCGTTCTAAATACTCAACAAAAACGTAAAATATATAATAACGGAAACGCACGACTGTGGCACGCTAGGCTAGGTCACATATCCCAAGACAAGATGAAGAGATTGGTAGACTCAAAGAACCTAGAGGTAGGGGACTTGAGTGAGCTACCAACTTGTGAATCGTGTCTAAGAGGGAAAATGACCAAGAGGCCCTTTGTAGGACAAAGCAGGCTTGCCACAGGTCTGTTGGACGTGGTCCATACAGACGTATGTGGACCACTAAGGACGCAGGTCCGAGGCGGGTTCTCCTACTTCATAACCTTCACCGATGATCATTCCCGGTATGGTTATGTATACCTGATGAGGTACAAGTTTGAAGCTCTTGAGAGGTTTAAAGAATTCAGGCTTGAAGTTGAGAACCAAACCGGCTGCAAAATTAAAGTCCTATGGTCAGACCGAGGCGGAGAGTACCTTAGTACTGAGTTCCTTGACTATCTTAAAGAAAATGGTATAATATCTGAATGGACACCTCCTGGGACACCACAATTAAATGGGGTCTCTGAAAGGAGGAATCGAATCCTGTTAGACATGGTTCAATCCATGATGAGTTTTACCAAATTGCCCTTGTCCTTTTGGGGCTACGCATTGGAGACTGCGGCCAAGTTATTAAATTTGGCGCCAACCAGTGTATTGACCCAAACGCCGTATGAAATATGGCACGGCAAGCCTGCGTCCTACAACTACTTGAAAGTGTGGGGTAGCCCCGCATACGTCAAGAGGCTAGTGGGAGACAAGCTAGAATCCAGGTCTGGCTTATGCAGGTTCGTTAGATACCCTAAAGAAACTGCAGGTTCGTTAGATACCCTAAAGAAACTGCAGGTTATTACTTCTATGACCCCTTGGAACAAAAGATATTTATTTCAAGGAACGCAGTGTTCTTGGAACAAGGCTTTCCAGAGGATATCTAACCTGATGAACTGATCCTTGAGGAATCAAGTTATGGAAACCAGTCATCAGTGGAAGCCGCGGATTCCTCACCAAGAGGATTCAGGATAAATACCCAGAGGGTTAACCAACTTGGAGAAGTCCAGCATGCTAGGCATTAAGGACAACCTCAGGAAGGGCCAGCCTCGGTACCTGAACCACCAGCTCCTATACAGTCAGCACCCACAGTCACCACTGACGTTCCCATTCTCCGTAGGTCAGCTAGAGAGTCTCGACCTCCGGTGAGATATGGCTTTCTAAATACGACCAGTCTGTTGGATAAGGATCCTAAGACATACAGGGAAGCGATGTCTGACATCGACTCCGGGAAATGGCTTGAGGCCATGAAAATCGAAATGAACTCCATGAGTGAGAACCAAGTCTAGACACTTGTAGACCCACCGAAAGGGGTTAAGCCAGTTGGTTGTAACTGGGTCTATAAGCACAAACTTGGCATTGATGGAGAAGTCACAACCTTTAAGGCTAGGCTA
Source organism: Sesamum alatum (assembly GCA_034509735.1). NCBI lineage: Eukaryota > Viridiplantae > Streptophyta > Magnoliopsida > Lamiales > Pedaliaceae > Sesamum > Sesamum alatum. The sequence continues at coordinate 30,622,380 of JACGWO010000009.1, forward strand.
GTAGCTAAAGGGTACACTCAACGACCCGGGGTCGATTTTGAGGACACCTACTCGCCAATAGCCATGGCTAAGTCCATTCGGATCCTGCTTACCATAGCAGCATGATATGACTATAAGATATGGCAGATGGACATGAAAACGGCTTTCCTCAATGGTTTCGTTGAGGAAGAGATCTACATGGATCAGCCGGAGGGTTTCACGGTCACCGGAGAAGAACAGAAGGTCTGTCGTCTCCAGAAGTCTATCTATAGCCTCAAACAAGCATCCCGAAGACGGAACATTGGCTTTGATGAAGTAATAGGGGGTTACGGTTTCATCAAAAATAAATCCGACCCTTGTGTATACAAGAAGGTCAGTGGGAGCTCTATAGTGTTCCTAGTGCTTTATGTGGATAACATTCTACTCATAGGAAATGACGTTAGAATGTTGGGTGACACGAAAGCATGGTTATCAACTCAGTTTTCTATGAAGGATTTGGGTGAAGCCTCCTACATTCTAGGCATCCAGATTGTCAGGGACATATCTGAGAGAATGTTAGGGCTCACCCAAAACTCGTATATGGAGAAAGTCCTGAAAAGATTTCGGATGGACAACTCCAAACGAGGATTCCTTCCCATAAGGCATGGGATCAAGCTATCCAAGAAACAGTCCTCGCAGACTGATGAGGAGCTTGAAAAGATGGGAAGCATCCAATATGCGGTCCACTGCACCAGACCTGACATTGCTTACGCTTTGAGTGTAACAAGCAGATATCAGTCTTGTGCAGGAGAGGAACATTGGAAAGTAGTTAAGGGCATCCTTAAGTACCTGAGAAGGACTAAGGAAATGTTCTTAGTCTATGGCAATGGAGAACTGATCTTGGAAGGCTTTAGCGATGCTAGCTTCCAGGCTGATGACGATGATGCCAAGTCTCAATCGGGTTATGTATTCAGGCTCAATAGAGGAGTAGTGGCTTGGAAAAGTTCCAAGCAAGCAACCACTGTTGATTCCACCACTGAGGCCGAATACATAGCAGCTTCAGAAGATGCCAAAGAAGCAGTTTGGATGAGAAACTACATCCAAGAGTTGGGTGTGGTGCCTAGCATCGCCGAGCCCGTTGTCATCTTTTGTGATATCAACGGAGCAATAGCGCAAGAAAAGGAACCGAGATCTCATCACCGTTCCAAACACATTCTTAGACGCTACCACCTTCTAAGAGAAATGGTAGGAAGAGGTGACGTTCAGATAGATCGAGTCAACTCAGCAGACAACACAGCAGATCCGCTGACAAAGCCTATGTCGCAGAGCGCTCATACGCAACATCTTGAGAAGATGGGGATTAGGCGTATGGGCGATTGGCTTTAAGGTCAAGTGGGAGATTGTTAGAATAGGTGACCATGTAGCCAATCTTGGTAGGCGAATTGTAACCTATGTCTGAACAATTTCGAAGTTTTAATAAATCCTTAATGAATAAGAAGTGAAATTCATTTGGCACGTACTTTGTTCGTGTTCACTTTATCTACTTTATAACTATTCACTACACAAACAAAGCCCACAGACTGAAATCGCATTTCTGGGACTGGGACTACGCTTGGAGGTAGGTCCATGAAATTAGTTCCGCCGAATCAGTCTGGAAATCTCCAAGTCAAGGAATCTCGAAAGTGGGTACCGAGATTCCCCTTGAGACTTGCACTAAGCATCTGCTGTCGTATTTCATCGACGGGTGACGAGGGTCGTCTAAGCAGTGTTATTGGGTTGGCCTGCTAGGGAGCGGTTGACTGAGGTGACTCGGGGGAACCGTCTTACGGAGGGCCTTGAGTAGGGTCGGTTAGGTATGACGTGTGTTCCCGGTTCCAACGGTACAGGTCAAGTCCTTTGACTTGAGGAATTGCTGAGTTTACCTGTACATCAGGACTGTACCTTAGGTATGGCTAGAGATTGCCAAGATGCACTTAAGTAGTCATAAGCCATATCTAGTTCAGCTTCGGTATACAAAGTGACAGTAGTTTCCAAGAAAGGATCTGTCTCCTGTCAAATGGTGTTGACAGTTGTGTCTCACAAATACTCTGTGTCTTGTCCCTAAAATCTGTGGCCACAGTGACTGAACAGTAGGGAAGGATTCCCCTGCGGTGTTTAGTAAAGGACAGACCGACACTTAGGTACAAAATGGGTACCTGCATTATCCGTGCCCTAGACCCTAAGTGGTGAGACCGTAGACGGAAGGATAGATGTACTGTAGAACCTAAATGTTCATCCCCATATATTCACCTAGTCTTTAGTGCCATGGACCGTTGCTAGACGGCCACCCATGGTGACGGGCGGATTCTAGGAATCCAACCAAGTCTAGCTGAAGGTGAACCTAAAGAGTCACACACAATCCGTACACATAATGTATTTAATTTAGAATTAAATATTTGAAGAAATGGAGCGATTAAATTAGATTTAATCGGGTCCTTATTTTCTTGAGAAGAATTAATTCCTTTTATTAGATAAAAGGGATTTATCTAATAAATTAGATTTATTAGAAATTAATTTAATGGGCTTGGAATAAATATTTATATTTAATATATTTATTTATTGCCCTTTGGAGTATTTAAATGGGATTTAAATATTCCATTAAATTAATCAATGGTTGAGATTAAAGGGATGAATCAATGGCTAAGATTGATTTGACCAAGAAGCTAGGATTTGACTAGGTCAAATCCTACTCATGGAGGAGTCTTCAAAGTGTAGAAAACTAGAAGAGGAATAGGATTCCTCCTCTACAAATACTCCTAAGTATGCACTTTGAAAAAAGATGATGAATCTTGAAACACACACATACACACTACTCGTCTTCCTCCCTCTCCCTCTCGGCCGTGCCTCTCTCTTCCTCTTCCAAGAAACTCTAGTCTTGTTCTTTTGTTTTTACAATTAAACATCAAGGAGGATTGATCTCGTTAATTAATAGCGTTTGATCATTCCGTCCTCTCCAAAAAATACTATACACACTTGTTCTTTTGCTAGCACGAGGAGCAAGGTACATGGACGGATTGCGTGTGCAATTTAGAGGATCTCCCGTTCGAGATCTTGGAGCAAAACGGGGAACAACGCGAGTAGCGGTTTCAAGACAAAAACGTAAATCGGTAGGTTTCCGATTTAAGTTTTTGGCCCTTTTATTTTAGAACCCTATGGCCTCCATGATTTATTATTGCTTTTATTATTCATGAGATACACCGAACGCCCGAGAGTTTCAAGGGAACACCCTTTGAACATATTTATTTTTATGTATGTCAATGCATGTTTAAATTTTTGAAATTTAAATTATACCGCGCTTCCGCATTCGCTCTACTCCCGGGACAATCCACACGCCTACACTAGGCTTTCACCGTCCCCTGTTAGTATGTGACAGAGGTATCTCCTATGCACTCGGAGGCACGATCATGCTGTTTAAAGTTGTGGCCACAATGGTTAGTCGAACAGGGAATGGTTTCCTGTGTCGACGCAATGAAGCATACGTAGTTTCGAGTATTAAACATAGATGCCTAGTCAAGGATGGGAACCGACGCCCAATTCCATATCCTAGACTAAGGTCGGGAGATGGTAGACGGAAGGACCGTACCCGTACGGAATCGGCGCCTAAATGTTCACGCCAACATTCACCTAGTCTCTAGTGCCATGGACCTTGCTAGACGGCCACCCATGGTAACGGGCCCTTGTGGGACACGGGCCCAAGTCTAACTGAGGGTAAACCTAAAGGGTCACACACAAATCACCGAGGAGGTTGAGAGATTGACTTGGAGTCAATCTCGAAGGATAAATAAATAATTGGATTACTTAAGGGATAGTCTACTGGATGGACGGGCCGATATTGTATCGGGCCCTCGTTTAATCTGTAAATTGGATTTTCGATTAAATATGGAAAGTTGAGATGTTGGATCTTTTTAATTGGATTAAAAGATCGATGGAAATAATTTAAGTGGACATTAAATTGGATTTAATGTTGGGTTCATTGTAATTGGATTACGATAAAACCCGGTCCGTTAAATTTTGACTCGAGGGGAGAAATAATTCCTATTTAGGAATAGGAAAAAGTTGGACTTCTTCCCATATTAAGCATGGCCGAAATACTCCCTTGGAGGAAGCTAAAATCAGCCATGTTTCATGCAAGGTGGTTGTGTTGACTTATCTCTTTTGGAAAGAGACAAATCAACTCCAATCAAGCCCTTCCCTTTTGGTATGATTTGATCATACCTTAAAAGTTGGTACGCTTGATTGAAGAATTAATAGTGATTGATTGGAATGTATCTAGAAATCCTTGGATAAACCTAGACACATTCCAATAATCACATTAATTATGTATATATAGGAGTATATACAACACCTTGTAAATAAGAATCATTATTCATCTTTTTCAAGAAAAAAGAAGAAGAATTTTCAGCCCTCTCCTCTCTCTCTAACTCTCGGCCATCTCCTTCCCTTTCTACTTGTGTTCTTCACTTGATTTTGAATCAAGAGGAAGAACAAAGTAAGTTTAAGAGAACACTAATTTATAGTGTCCTTCTCTTAAACCGATTCCTTCATAAACCCGTTTTCCTCTAGCAAGGAGAACGTGAGTTTCTTCCGGTGTGGTGTGAATCACCTTTGGAGAATCCATACGTTTGGATTTCATGAGCATTCCAGAAAAAGGAACAACGCAAGTAGCCGAGCACACGTAAAGTCATCAAAGGTAACAATTTATTACGCTTTGATAGTTTTGTTTTTCATCTATGCCCTATGTATTACATGTATGCTTTTAACATTAATACATTCTACATCGAACACCCGGTTGAGCACCCAAGGGTACACCCCTTGGGATACGTTTATTTAAATTTGATTTAAATTTACACACCCTTTCTCACTTTCTCGCTTCCGCTCGCGCTCTCGGGCGGATCCGCTTGTCTTTTCAGAACACACCTTGCTCGCCTCGTCGATTACTACTAGAGTAACGTATTCATTTACACACCTCAAATCCATGGAGCCTATGGTGATGCTCCTGAAAAAATGTAGAGAGATGGTATTTGGAAAGAGTATACGAGGAGAGAGTATTGTGATCAACTCATTTGTTGTATCACACTAGTGTGTTTCTGTGTGTCATTTTGATCAGAACCATGTACCCTATTTATATGTGTACTCAACCCTATCCTCAAGAGGAGTCCATATCCAATATACATATGGGAGACTATAAACTCTATTAGATAGTGTTTATCCTAAAGGATTCCTCATCTCAATATTATGTTGGGAGATTTCAAACTCTATTTATGGATACATATTGGCTCACAAGTCCACAAACCTGATTGAATATCCAACATAGTGCTATTGATACTTTCCTATAGATATAGGGGTGATCAGAATTATATAATTTCGTGTCTTTTCTGATTCAATTATTACTATTTTACAAAACTTAAATACGGGGGTGATCAAAGTATACTCAGCCACTTTATTTGCTCAAAAATTTATTTAAGATATCTGAAGCTACTGTGTCTTTCCACAATATACTTGAATTGGTGGATTTTGCTGAATTCAGAGTGTTACTTCTCTGACGGTATCCATATATATTCATGGGTTTGATACTTCGTTTATATATATATATATATATATATATATATATATATTAAGTTGTCCATTGTTCTAAATGGAGGGGTTCAAATGCAATTTACTCTTGTGAATTTAGAAAAAAATTAAAAATTTGTATGAAAAAAGAGGATACAAAATACCCCCTGATATATGAAAAATAATGCTAGAAGGCCCTGTGGCTGAGAGACAGTGTGCATCATTTTTTAAAGGATTTCAATTTTTAATATTTTGCATTTAAAATTCAATTAAAACTTTCATAATTGAAAAAAAATATATTTTAATTACAATAAAGTAAAATACAATTAGTAAGTTAAATAGCTCAAATTTTATAGCTTAAAGTTAAATAATAAATGAGTACAATAAATACATAAAAACTTTCATCATAAGTATTTTTATTAATGTGATAATAAAATAAGGTTAATTAACATTTAACTTATGGGTAATTAGATATCAGTTTTTTAAATATATTTTATTTAAAAAATATGAAAAAATATATTGATTTATTTTTTTCCTAACAAATCAATAAAAATCTTTTATACTACAAATATGTGTATATATAATATAGGGTTAAATACAGTTACCACCTCCAAAGTATCCACCCCACATCAATTATACCCCTAAATTAGAATTTACGATATTCTCGATATACTAATTATACATATTATATCCTATTATAGGACACAAAGATAAAGTAGAGGGTTGAGCAGTTCCTTGTATTAACGTGATCTTTGAGATTGATGTGAGTACAATTAATTGGATTATATACATATATATAGATATATATATATACTTATTATTGGTATACTTGACTGTTAATTATTGATAATTTATCTGTATTATGTTATTGACCTGTGAAATTAATATTATGTGCTCATTATCTATGGTTGTGTTTGTTAGAATAGGTGACCGTCAAGCCAATCTAGTTAGGCCTATGTAACCTGTTTCTTATAATTGTTGTATAAATAAATTGTTCTGAATAAAAGTGACATTTAATTTATGGCATTTATACTTTGATTGTGTTCACTTATTCTGTATTACTATTCAATGCACAAGAAAGCTCACAGACTGGATACGTTAATCCAAGAGGCTGGACTGCGCATAGATTGGCAATCATGAATCCAGCCTCTGTGGATTGGTCTGAAACTCTCTAAGTCAAGGAGATTGGGTATCAAGGGTCCAATCGAGACTTGCACTAAAGATTGCAGTCGTGTTTCATCGACGAGTGACGAGGGTCGTCCATACAATATTAGTGGGTTAGTTAGCTCGGTGCCAATTGTCTAAGGTGACTTGCAGGAATCGTCATATGGGAAGCCTTGAGTGGGTTGGTCGGTATAACTTGTATCCCGGTTCCGATAGTAAAATATTAGCGAACTTGAGGAACTACGGCAGTCACATACACACCATGCATATATCTTAGGTTTGACGAAAGGCTACCAAGTCAAAAGACTTGGTTGCTATAAACTCTATCTAGTGCAGTCAGAATGTGTAGTGTGGACGGTGAGTTCTAAGAAAGAATCTGTCTCCTGTCAAACGGTTGATAGTAGTATCTCACTTACACTCTGAGACTCGTTCCTTATAAAATCTGTGGCCACAGTGACTCAATAGTGGGATAGGATCCCAGTGACGTTTCAGTGGGTGAACGAGTGTAGGCTTAAGTCAAGGGTGGGACCGACGCCCAAATTCCATACCCTAGACTATAGCTGTGAGATGGTAGACTGAAGGACCGTACTCGTATGCATTCTAGAGCCTAAATGTTCACGCCATGGTTTCACCTAGTCTCTAGTGCTGGACCGTTGCTATACGGCCACCCATGGTGACGGGCAAATTCGATCATGGAATGATTGGAGATTCGGCCAAGTCTAGCTGAAGGTGAACCTAAAGTGTCACACATAATTCACTGGAAGTAGAGGAATTAATTTTGGGAGATGAGATGATTTAATTAGATTAAATTAGTTCTCTTTTGCAGTATCAAGCGTTTGAGAATTAATTGGATTAATTAAGCTTGATTCATAAATTAGATTTATGAAATTAGGGATGGACTCTTTCCCTTTTTAATTAGAGGTGGAAATATTTATTTGGGCTTAAATATTTATTAGATTTTACTAGAAGCCCATTAGGATTTATTGGACCATTTAAATTAGATTTAAAGATTCATTCAATAAAACACATCAAAGGATGGATGGACGAGATTTGATCTTGGGGCTAGATAAAATGAAGGGCTAGAATTAAGTTTGACTTAATTAAAGCCTATGTTGACTAGGATTTTGACTAGGTCAATCCTAAAGGTCTTCAAAGTGTGTCTCCTCTATCGAGGTTGAGTAGGAGTTAGAGATGGCAATTTCAGTCTGGACCCAGGAAACCCGACCCGGACCCGCCCTGTATGGGGCGGGTCTGGGACACCATTTTTCGAGGCCGGGGCGGGTTTGTGGCATCAAAAACCTACCCCGGCCGGGTCCGGGGCGAGGTACGGGTCCTATCACCACCCTGCCCCAACTCTGCCTCTTTTTTATTATATATTATAAATAAAAAATTATAATATATATATATATATAAATTCTAAATAATTTTTGTATGTACCCATCTCTATATAAATAAAAAAATAAAAAATTAGTTGATAAGAAATAATGATTTAGATGAACATATTTTTTGTCTTATATAATTTATTTTAGATTGAAATTTATATTATGGCATTTAAATGTAAACTGATATTATTTATTTAAAAAAAATATTAATTTAATATTTTTTTTGGTATAATATAAATTATTGTAAATTGTAAAATGATATTACTTGAAGAAAAGATTAATAATTTAGATAAACGTATTGTTTCTCTTATACAAATTATTTTAAATTGAAAACTATATGGTCTATATTAATTTTAAATCTAAATTGATATTATTTATTAAAAAATAAAATATTATTTTAATGTATTCTTTGTATAATATAATTCATTATAAATCGTAAAATGATATTACTTGAAGAGAAGATTAATAATTTAGATAAACATATTCTTTGTCTTATACATTTCATTTTAGATATATTTATTACATAATGAGATCAAAAAGTTTAATTAACAATTACGATATCTTAAAATTCAGCCACCCGATTCATACCAAATTTTAATATATATATATATATATATATATATATATATAAGGTTGTGTCCATTAGATCATATTAGACGGTACGATTTAAAATCACATTGGCTGATTCAACGATACACCGTCTTAAATGATTACTCTTTTGTTCCGAGTACGGTATCTCAACATCGTATACCCAATAAGTCTAAAACCTTACCAAATGTATTTTTCAGTAAGTTTGATCATATCTAACGGTTTGATTTGAATTTTAACGGTCCAATTAACCCATTTCAACAATATTCGTGGCGGGGCGGGGCGGGGTGGGGTATGTGTCTTGTATAATTTAACCGGGGTGGGTCTCGGGTCCGGGCGGACCCGCACCAGACCCGCCCAGTTGCCATCTCTAGTAGGAGTAGGAAAACTACTCTATATACACTCAAGAACACATACAACCACAACTCCTCTCTCATCTCACACACTCAAAACCAGCACCCCTCTCTCGGTCATCTCCTCCCTCGCTTCACCTCCAAAAGCCTTTTTGTTCTCTTGTCTTTGATACAAGGAAACACATGAACAATCGATCATGTTAAGTAATAGCGTTTGGTGAATTGTTTTATCCCTTTTCTTTGATATCTTGCTAGCACAAGGGTATCAAGATTTCGGTGAATTGCGTGGATGATTTGGAGCGTCCCTACATTGGGATCTAGGTGGCAAATCCGGGAACAACGCGTGTAGCCAAACGAAGAAAGCTACAAAAGGTGAGTACACTTGTTACGTTTTCGCTCCTTCTTTCAAACCCTATGGCCTCCATGAATCTTGCATGTTCTTTCTTTTGTTCATGAGATACACCAAACGCTCGAGAGGATCAAGGGAACACCCCTTGATCGGTTTTAAATTCTGTTATTATTATGCATATTTATGTTCTGCTATGTTTAGACGCCCCCACGCTTCCGAACGTGCCCTCTCCTGGGCTGATCCGCTTCACTTTCAGTGTTGTACCAAAGTCAGATGAATGACTGTGTGATCGTATATTTGATCACTGAATCAAATCGGATGAGAAAGTTATTCATGGGGAATCGATTATTCAATGAAATCAAATATTGAAGTTAATGATGTTGTTGTTGGGAATTGAGATAAAGAGCTGGTTTGCCTAACTGGAGGTATATTGCAATGACTTATGATTATGTGATTAATGACGAGTTGTGTGTTGTCATTGGTCAATGGGTATGATGTGATATCATACGACCTGTGTGTTGTGTGATATTATTGATGATGTGACATATCATACAAGCTGTGTGTTGTGTGATATGATTGGTGATGGGATATCATATGAGTTGTGTGTTATGTGATATCATAGAAAAAAGAATGAGATATTATGATTGAGGTGGTGATAGCCGATAAGGATCATTGAGTGATACACTCCAGCTTGGGTAGCAGGGTCCTAAAAAGAAGCGATACCATCGCATATTATGTTGTGGAATGATATAGGATTTTTGATAAGTGTTACTTTTTCCATTTATTGTGATTGCATGACAAATATATGTTGGTTGTTATCACTGCATACAATTTATTTTACTATGTTTGTGTATATATATATAAAAAATCGATTAGCTATAATTATTGAGTAGGCAGCTCATCCGTTACCAAATATTTTTCAGGAGATAGGTCACAGTGAATAGCCACATTTGATTTTGAGTTGTGCTATTAATCTTATTAGGTAGGTCAGTTGTGACATCTGAAGCTGGGAGTTCTAGCTATGTGATTATCATATATACTAGTATTTCACTGAGTTTGCATTTTAAACTTTGTAACAACTAGAAACTTCACCATTCTCCTTTTGTGTACATGAGTACGTCAGTGAAATAGTAAATATAAAATTTTAACGACGTTAATTGTTACTTAAGACATATATATTATATTGACAAATATAGGATTTTCTTATTCATTTAAAATAAAAATATCTTATAAGCTAGGTTATGATTTAAGAAACCTGCATGGTAATTAAGAAGGGTGTATGGTAATATTGGACACGAAGATAACGTAGAGGGTTGAGTAACTCCTTCTACTAACGAGATTGAGGTAAGTATAGTTAATTGAATATCTACATATATTTATATATATGTGTGTGTATGTATTGTTTTGTAAACTTGATTGATAATGGTCAACTGCTTATATGGATTACATTGTTGTCTTGTGAAATTTTCACTATGCGTACCTTTTGTACTTATGGGTGGGTGTGATAAATATGTTGAATGATTGTGAAATACTTCGATTTGATTGTTGATTGGAGCTGAATGATGAAGTTGTTAATGTGGTGATGAAAAATTGAGATGACGAAATGACTTACCTAACTGTGGACATATTTAATGATTTATGATGTTTGTGTATGATGACGATGTGATTAATGATGTGATATTTGATATGAGAAAATGAATCTAAAATTAAGTATCATGGCACGTAGGCTACCAGAGTATTCCAGGTAGTGGGGAATATCCTATGTTGATAGCTACATAGTGAGGTGGTGTGAGGACGCCATGTTCGTTGTGATGTCCTGTGTTGATATTGTTTCACACTGGGGTAGTGTGAAAATATCACATTCGACAGGTATCCTATGATGTTTATTATATGACGTTGATTAAGATGATGATGCCCGACAAAACCATTGACTGATGTACTTCAGTTAGGGTAAACAAGGCCCTAAGAAATTAAAAAATGATTTCGGATATATTGTATTATTGATTCATGTATGATTGTTGGTATGTGTTACTTCTTCCATTTATTGTGATTGCATGGCGAATATTCGTTGGTTGGTATCATCGCATGAAATTTGTGTTACTGCATATGTGTACTATATATATATATATATTTATAAGCTGATTAGTTGTACTTATTGAGTAGACAGCTCATTCTTTGCCATATATTTTTCAGGAGATAAGTTACAGTGACTAGCTGATCACAATATTATTAGGTGGGTCAACAGTGATATCTTGAGTTTGGAGCTCTAACTACACAACTACATAGATACTAGACTTTCACTGAGTTAGTATTTCAAATTTTGTAATAACTAGAAGGGTAAATTGCATAACACCCCCCTGTGTTTTGTTGAAATAACATGAAATCCCCCTGTGTTATTTTTATAGGCAAAAAACCCCTTATGTTATGGAAAAAGTAGCAAAAAACCTCCTCTCCGTTAGAAACTAACGGAGAGTGCATGTCACACGCCTAAAATGCATGTGGGTTTCATTTCTGACACTTTGTAACATTATTTGTGTTTGAAAAAAAGTCCATTTTGCCCCTTTCTTTGATATATAAGAGATAATCACTGTTTTTACTATAGATAATCAATTATATCAATTTTTTTATGTTATATTATTTACTATAGATAATTTTTAAATTAAAACTACCAATAAAATTACAATTTAAATTTTTTAGTTAATTTTTATTAAAAAATAAAAATGATAATTATATTTCGGCCGTCTTCTCCATCACCGCGTCGTTGTCGGTTGCTTCATCGCCAGCCGTTATTGGCGACGGCGCCTGGGCGACGGGGCGACGTCGGCCAGATCGAAGGCGCCGCCTTATAGAAGGGGCCGACGCTCGATTTGGGCGGCGGAGGGGGCGACCTTGGATCTGGGCGACCGCTGCCCAGATCGAGTGTCGCCCCTTCCATGAGGGGACGTGGCGCCTGTTCAGCGCTGTCGCCCCCGCAGAAGGGGGCGACCTTGGATCTAGGCGACCGCCGCCCAGATCGAGCGTCGCCTATTCAGCGTTGTCCCCCCCCCCCCCCCCCCCGCAGAAGGGGGCGACAACGCTGATTCGCTGAACAGGGCGACGCGACCTCGCCCCCATTTGAGGGGGCGACGGTGGGCGGGCGACGGCGACGTCGCCCAGTTTGGGCGGCGACTGCCTCGCCGCCCACAGAGGAGGCGGCGACCGTTGCCACCGTCAACATATATATATTTTTATATAGTATATTATATATATATATATATAGTATCTTATAATGTATATTTAAGATATATATAATTATATGAAAAGAAAAAGTTTATTTTAAATTACTTAAGATTTGGACCATTGATTCTTTAATGATGAAAGATCAATGGCTAATATGAGAAGGGTATAACGGGAAATTGAGCATAATTTTTAACGTCGTTAAGGTTTGCCTATTCTTTTAACACAGGGGAGTTTTTAGCTAAATTTTAAAAACACATGGGGGTTTTATGCAATTTATCCTAACTCGAAACTTCATTTTTCTCCTTTCTTTATGTTCATAAATGCTATGGTGAGGATTAAATATAATATTTCGATGATGCATGACATGCCGTGATGTTTATATAATATATTGGTGAAAATAGGAATTATCTTATCGGGCTTAAATGTGGTTTCTTATGAGATGAAATGTATTTATGGAGGGAGTGCTATAATTTTTTTTTAATTATTATTATTAGCTGTTAGTGCATCAGCGAGGTGCGTTGTCCCGATTTTTTATTTTACTATAATTGTGCCTTGGAAGGTGGTATTCCACATTAATGATGGATTATACTATTTGCCGGTTGTTTTTTGTTAATGCGGGCTTCCAACAATTCTTGTCGATTCCAACATTGTAAATCGCTCGAGCAAATTCCTATGAGTATTGTGCTTATTATTTTTATTATATAATTTGGTGTTTGTTGTTTGTGTCTTTGGTGTACCGAAATTCAATTGTGTAATATTATAGACTAAAAATATGATATTCACTCACATTCTATAAATTAATACGTCTCTTTTGTTCAAACAAACGCCGCAATTGGACTCGTTTTAATGCATTGCACTCCTGGTTATTTCAATTCGTGCATTGCGCCCCTAGTTAGATATATAAGGGTATATGTTAGGACATATATATATGATATAAATAATTAGTTAGAATATACATAATTAGGATATAAATATATTGATATATAATCTCACTATTAAATCATGACCATACATCTCTAAGAAATGATCCAATAATTCTGACAAATAGGAACATAATTTTATATTTATTATAATATTCAATCAGAGTTGTTGTTGTTATCATAAAAAATCTTACCCATTGATTTCTACAGGTTGAATGTGAATCATTGATATAAAAGTAATTAAGACCAAATGTGTAAATAAATAAGGGTATAAGTGTTGTTTTCTATTTGAAAATTCAGTAGTACTTGCAAAACCTGGTCGTGAAGTGGACCTCTGGCTCCAATGGTGTTTTTTTGCTTTTCTTTCTTTTTTTTAGGGGGGGGGGGGGGAGTGGAATTGCACTTTTTGTCCGACTGAATATAAGTGGTTGCACTTATAGCCCCATAGTTTATGGGATCAACAGTTTAGTCCCACAAGAAGAAATTTTTTGTTGCACTTTTGGCCCCAAGGCCTAATGGTCGTTATTTATTAGACAGAAACCAGGAAAGTGAGACACACTCGCCTGTCAATTGGCGGAGGCGATTTTCAGATGCAGCACCTGCTGCTCACGTGATTCCTAGTCAACAAATAGGTCATCTTCTCACAATTTTTCCCTCATTTTTCTTCTTTCCCCCAAATTCAAAAATCCCTAAATCTCATTCTCACAAAAAATCACTCACAAGATTTGGAAAAAACAACCGAAGGTAATCAATTGGCCGCTATTTTTGTGTAGCTAGAGGAGAAAGGAGGTACTATCTTGGCCATGGCACTGCGGAATAGGTGTTTTAATCACCTTCTATCCCTCAAATATGGTAAGTTCAAATACCTTATTATGGATTGATTTCTTTTAAAAAATATTTATTTATGAGAGAATATTAGGTGGTTTTTGCTCTATGTGAGGAAAGTTTATGTTTTGAATATTATTGTTGTAGTTGGGCATGTTGTTTTATTATTGTGAAGCATGGTTTGTTTATATTATAATTGTTGTAGTTTGTTGGGAATATTTGGTGTTTTGTACTATTTGTGATTTTTTATTATGGTTAGGCATTGAGTTGTTTAATGTTGCTGCGGAATGGGTTTGTTTATTATTGTTGAGGCTATTTTTTTTAACTATTGTTTAGTGATTGTTTGTTTACTATTGCTGATGAAAGGGTTTGTTTATTTATTGTTGTTTTTTTTTGTTGATGGTTTCTTTATGAGGGTTCTTATTATTGAATTTTATCTTGTTTTTTCTTTGTTTGTTCCAGCTGCTAATGAACCTTATGTCACTATAGGAGGGTCTATAAGGTTCTTTGATTATGTGGATGTTGATGATCTATTAATCACAAATTTAAACAAAATATATGAGGCAATAGGTTATTTGGGGGACAAAACGTATTACAGAATTGATAGAAATGCCAATAAGTTCAGATAAATCTTGTATCAAACAGACATTTTGGAACTATGTGGTAGTTACCAAATCAATAGGGAAATTGTATTATACTTAAATGCAATACAAGACACTCCTGAAGTTGATTTTGGTTCCATTGAACCCACTGTTAAAAATGAAAACAAGTTCTAATAAATAATGATGGAATATTTGAGGCTAATGATAGGGAGACAATATTTAAAGTTGTGGATAGTGTGGTTGATGAAATTAGGACACGACAATCTGTTATTGAGGGTGCTGCAAGTGATGTAGATAGGGGTGGGAAGGTGATGCAGTGAGGGGTTGGGAGGGTGAAGAGTGTGAGGCAATGAGGGGTGGGAGGGTGAAGAGGCAGCTCCAGTGAGGGGTGGGGAGGGTGACAGGGAAGATGAGATTGTTGAAAATAATAGGATAACTGCAGAGATTGAGAATGAAGGGTTTAATGACAGTACATAATATGATGATAATGATATTGATTTAGAAAATTTTGTTGATGATGAGGCTGACAATAGATTGGAGGTATGTGGAGATGCCTCATCTGATTCTGAACCTACATCAGATGAGGATATGGTAGGAAGTGAGGATGAACATGAAGAGGGTGATGGGAAAACAGTGTGTAATGCATCTGAAAAATGCGATCCCAATTTTGAATTGTGATGATTTTCAGTTCAAAATCCGATTTTAAAGATGTCGTGTGGGGGCATGGTGTTAAAACAAGAAGAAGCCTGAAATTCACAAAACATGATAGTAGGAGGATATATGCAAGATGTGAAGGCAGGTGAGAGTGGAAGTTAAATGCCTTGACAGTGACAGGTGAAACTACCTTCTAGATAAGAGAGTATAATCTTGTGCATACATGTTCAAGATCTTTCAATGTGAAAAATTGAATCGTGGATGGATGTCAAAAAAATATTAAGACTCGTTCAGAATTGATCCTAATAGAGTTGTTAAGGGGTTCAACAAAGATGTAATAAAAGATATTAGGTGTAATGTCCCAAAGTACCAAGCATACAAAGCCAACAAAAAGGCATTAAATGCTATAGTGGGTGCAATTGATGATCAATTTGCCTTTCTATGGGATTATTTTGAAAAATTAAGGAAAAGTACCCAGGTCTAATGTGATCATGATGATGACAAATTCTGATGATGGGACTGCTAATAGAAAATTTGCTAAGTTTTATGTGATGTTTGATGCATGAGGGTGGGGTTCCTATCAGGGTGTAGACCAATTATAGGATTTGATGGCTATCATTTAAAGGGTCCACACTGTGGGTTGTTGTTAATTGCAGTGTCAATTGATCCAAATAATAATTTATATCCTTTGGCATATGCAATTGCATCGAGGGAACAAGGGAAGCATGGGAGTGGTTTCTTGGGTTGTTAAAATATGATTTGAACATTGTAAGGGAAGATGCTTACACTTTTATAAGTGACAAGAAAAAAGGGTTAATACCCATATTTAATCAGTGTTTTCAGATCCAGATAAAAGGTTTTGTGTGTAGCATTTGCATAGAAACATGAAAACAACGGGCTTTAAAGACCTGACATATAAAACTGCATTATGGAATGCTCCTAGGGCAAGTACAAAATTTGAATTTAAGATGAGAATGGAGGAAATGATAAAACTGAATGAAAGGGTGGTTGAGTGGTTAAGTGATAAGCCTCCAGTACATTATAGAAGCGCTTTTTTCAATACCTTTTCCAAATGTGATATGTTATTGAATAATATTTGTGAGTCCTTCAACAGTTGCATCCTAGAAGCAGGGGAGAATGCTTGAATGGATTACGGAATTTATCATGTTGAGATTAACAAAAAATAGAGACAGGGCTCAGAAGAAGGGGTCTGGCAAAAAAATTATCCAATGATAAGGAAGATACTTGACAAAAGCATGGACAAAGTACCTAACTGCATTCCCATAAAATCAGACTAATATAACTATGAAATATATTATTATGATGGGGCTATGCAGTGAAGTCCTTGATCCAGAGGATTTTGTTAATCCATGCTACAGTGTCCAAACTTTTGAAAAAGTATACGAGTCTACAATCATGCCTGTAAATGGCCCTTAAGTTGTGGGAGACAGGACATATTCCTCCTCATCCACCCAATTTCGGGAGAAAGGTAGGTGCATCAAGAGCTAGGAGAATGGAGCCAGATGAAGCACCAAACAAATATAGGACAAGTAGCAGAAGGGGGCAGAAAAAACCAATCAAGCTCAAGAGGCAATCTTACTTAGCGAAGTGCCACTATTATGAAGGTACTGGTCATAACCAAAAGGGTTGTGACAAGAAGAAGGAAGGAGGACAACAACAACCCAGAAAAAAAACCTACTGTAAGTATATATTTCAACTGTTTTATTTTTCTAATGTCATGTTTGACTCAAAACTGAATGTAATTTGTACATCTTGTTTTTTCAGGCTAGAAAATGACCATTTCAACTCCTGTGTTGCAAAGTCAGGAGTTCATATTTGTAAGTATCCTTCCCCTTAACTGATTCATTTCATAAACAGTCAAAACTGACTGAGATTCTTGGACATTTCAGGTTGGAAGCCAGCCCCCCTACACAAGGAATCCAAAGTCAGGAAGTTAATGTTATGGAAGAACATGTAATCTCTTAAGTTTGAAATGTTGGGTTTAGTTTATGACATTTTATATGGCAGTTTTTCATATCTGTAAGTTAAAACATTCTAAATGACATTTTTTCTTTGTGCGCAGGTATCTCAGCCACTTAGGTACATTTTTTCACAATGTTGTAAGGTCAGTTAAGCATCAGGGCGTGGGTGTCAAGTGCCATATTTAGAAACATGAGGAAAAAAGTTTGTCTTCATGACAAACCTTCCAGCTGCAATTTATGCAACCAAGAAAAAGAAACCAACCATGGAATTTTTTTGGCTATGTAACAAAGTGCTTCTACTTGATTTTTTTTTTGTAATTAGTTTTTGGGCAAATCAACAATTCTTTTGGCAATGCAAACGTTGGACAATTCTTTTGGTAAATGTAAATTGCATATATGTGCATAGTTGGCCGGGGGGAAGACATACTAAATTTATATATTGCAACAATGAATATTGGCTTCAATGCAGTTAGTTCTTTTTTTGCTTTTAATTTTGCAGTGCTATTATTTTTTTTACAATTATTTTAATTTTGCATCACATAAAATTTTTATTCATGATAAAATTGCAGATTATACTCTGCTGGAACAAATTTGTAGAGATATTTTTTTATCTATCATAAGGGTGCAACTTATTTTTTTGCAAAATTTAGTTCGGAAAATTGTCATGTTATAGAGTGAGATGAATGAAAATTGGGGCAAAACCAAATGTAATTTCCTCCAAGAAGTCTAGTGGTTTCAAATCATAAAAACCACATTTAATCTTTAAAAAATGGTTACGGTTTAAATGGAGGTGGGAAAAACAATTCAATATTTTTTTCTTTCTGTGAGACTAAAAGTGTTGAGTTCATAATGTATGTGATCACCAATATCTATTCTGTAGAACCAAAAGTGCAATTTTTTTTATTTTTTAATTTTAGATAACGAGGGTTTATTCCCCCTCCCCTTTTTTGGATTTTTTTTTTTTCGGAATACCTATTTCACGGAGTTAAATACCTTTCTTTTTTCTACCTTTATTTGTTTATATTTTCTCTCTGTTGATGATATATAGATTTTGTGCTTGCTTGCTTGGGGACGCTTAAACATGGCAAACTCATTAGGTTCTACTGATGGTAGTGCCGCCAAAATCGAACCTGGCCTTGTTGAAGCTACTATTGAAGCGCCGTCTCCGGGGAGATTGCAGTCTTCCGAAGAGTCAGGGGGCTGTACTCCAGGAGACACAGCAGATGCTTTTTATGATTCTGGAAACAACGGCAAGCACTTTCCTGAACAAGAAGACACCCGCCCCGGCGTCGTTCAAGAACCTGATGCATATGACACCGACTTGCCTAACAAACCGAAGATGGGTGAGCCAGAAATTGAAGAAGATACTGCCAAGATACAAGAAGAAGAGCAGGTTAGGTGTTCGGAGAAATGCGCTCTTAAGATTCCAGTGATTGAAGACACTGCATTTATCGAGGGTTCCCTTCTCGGAAATGGGAAATTTGATGGTGACGGTAATGGTTCCGAGAGGAATAGGAAGCGGGAAGAAACCAAGGAGAAGAAGGAGAAGAAGCATAAACGAAGAGGAGGAAGAGCAAGGAAAAACAGGGACATTTTGAACTGTACCTCCAATGAAAAGAATGAGAAGAGACTGCAGTATTCAAGAAAGGAGATGGAGGCTCTGAGGTTTCAGGAGTTGGAAGATCAAAAGAAGAAGTGGGTTGAGGTGTATTGTGGGTTCGGCCAGCAGGTGGCGCAGGAGTATGATGGGCTGGTCGAATTGGCTAAAATTCACCAGAAGCATGGTGTGCCTAGCTTTGACTTTGATCCTCGGCCCCAGTTCCTGAAATTAGCTAATTCGGGTATGCTTTTCTACTATTACTATTATACAATTAATTCTTATCATTTTGTTTTGGATTTGTTATGCTTCAACCAAAACCTTTTGCTGCATCGTTTAATGAACAGATGACTCTCTCTGGGTCACATTCTTGTTATTACTAGTACATGTAAAATTTGATCTTTTTGATCTACATTCTATAAAGTGTAGGGCAAATTTGTTTTTTCTTTGGTGGATCATCTTTCTGAGTATTCTTTCATGTTATCAATGTTTCTAGTGTCATGTTTTAATTTTCCTAAGGTGCTTTTCTTGGTGTAAGTGTTCTGGAAAAGATACTTCCTTTTGTGATAATGCTGTTTCGCAAACTACACTGAGAATGCATGATGGAAGTATGTAAGGGATAGGAGAATTAGGCAAAGATCAAATGTGAGAATTCATTCTAGAGTTGTCTTATTGCTGTCCAAATCAGACAGATTGTTTTTGCGAGTGTTTCAAATTTTGAATTATCATTTGATGATGAAGCATGCTCATTTAACCATACTTCTAGTTAATTTTTTGAGTAAATTCTATGTGGGGTCTGAAAAAGGCGATTAATTTAAGTTGACAACTCATCAAAGTGTATTCGTTATATTCACAGTGTGTTGGACTCCTACTTTCTAGATGTGAAAGGCTTATGGTTTTTTTTGCATAGTTTGTAAATATTAGCTAGTATATGTGTGTGTCTAAATACATTTTCCTGCATCTTCTGTCATCTTCTTTTCTTTTCCTATTTCTCCTTTCTTTGTCATATCTATTTATTTTAGGCTTTTAGATTATGGCAATAACCTATCTGAATGTCGATCCTTCTTCGTCCGTCCCTCACTCCCTCTAAGAATTTTGTTGCATCTTTTCTTTTCTTCACCTAAGTTCTTTTTGTTTGTGTGTGCTGGGGAAAATGGTGATTGTTTGGAGGGGTGGGGTGGAGGGATTCCTGGTTTTATATTCTTTTTCCGCATGTCCTACTCTTGTTTATCAATTTGATGTTTTATTTTTGTGTGTTCAGAGGTATTTTGACTACAACAGGAAATGGAAACCATCTGAATATAATTACCTAGTTAGTACCTTGTTTGTGCAATACCAGAAATTATCTTTAGTTTGCTACTAAAAATGGAATCAAGAGGATTGTTATGCCTACTTAAATGCTGTTTTTGACTAGTTTAGCTCATTGAAATTAGGAAATGGTATCCTGGGTGTGAATCGTTGTATAGCTATGCACTGCTTTTGAAGAGAAATTGGGGTTCTGTATTTGTGAATGTGAGGGTGATAAGTACCTTCTCTTGTAAAATGAGCAGAAATTTTCTTTTGGAATATTGAGTAGTTATTGTTTGAATGATGGAAATTTGGTTTTTGGATTTCAGATAAACAACTTGTATAAATTTGTTTCTGCTTCAGTATCTCTATTTAGTTATATGATACAATTGCGCTAACATTGTATACATTTTTCAGGTGATGACTGCCTGAAGTTTGCTGATAATCAAGCTGAAATTTTGAATACCTCAGATCCTGCCTCCTTTCTTCCTATTACTGATGAAATAGACTGCTCAGGTGTGGAAGGAGAGTGCAGCCAAGATGATGATAGTGATGAAGACTACAGTAGCATTCAGCGGCCTGCCTTTCTGGTTAAAGGAGAACCTGATTTTGATTCTGGCCCTCCCCAAGATGGACTTGAGTATCTTAGGCGTGTAAGGTATCATTTTAAGCTTCCAAGATTGTGTGGTCATGCAATTCATCTGAATGTTTCTCTTGTGGTTTTATTGATTGCTGTTACTGAAGATCTGCGTAATGCATACTGGATCATTTTTTTGCTTGTTTATGTTGTTTCTGTTACTTTAGAGAAGAATGATACACCTTCTTGTTTTGTTATTTTCAAACACTTACAACCAATCTAGTTTCACTCAATAGAGACAAACATGTTGACATATATCGTGCCATCTCAAGTGTAATATTTTATATTTCATTTTAGTTGCATTACTAACAATTTGTATATATAAGCATTTGCCAATTTTAGTTCCACTCAGTAGAATAAACAACTCAAAATAACTGCTAAAAAATGTGGCCTAAATCTCATATACAAATCAAGTTTCTGTTTATAGTGACATATGTCGTACCATCTCAAGTGTAATAACTGCTATTCTATTGTTTTTTTTTTTTTGGTTGCCTTACTAACTCTCTATAATACTGATCTTAGTACTGCTTCTTGGTGTTATAATTTAGACAACAAAATGCCATCAATCACAATGGTAAGAATGGAGCCTTTTAGGCTAGAGTGAAATTTTGCAATGAATTCAATACTTTTTCCAGGAAAAAAGATAAAAAACTTAGTACTGTTTGAGGTACTTTATTGTCTGGAAACCAACCATTTACTTGATGTATTTACATGTTATGATTACGAGACAGTGTTTGGTATAGCTTGTCAAAGTTTTGCATCTATGCTTGTGTGTTGTTTCATTTCTTTCTGTGTAGATTGAGCTTGTTCACTGTTGCTTTTCGATCCTTCAGCATTTGAAACTGGATATCATCTACAAACATCTCCAGCTCATCTCTCTTCCTTCTATATCTGCTTCTTGAGGACATTATTCAGAGCAGGCATAGCATTCTGGTGGTAGGGAAATCTGGTGTAAGAAAGACTTAACTTGTAGCCCTACAGGATACTTGATGCTCTTGTTTAGAGAAGTAGTTGGTGGGCTAACCTGATGATACATGCTTAATGTAAGGACCTTAGAAGTTGGTTAAACCTCATAAGTTCTACATGAGATTTTCACATTTGCTTGGGATTTTGAGTGAGTCAAAGGTAGGGAGGATGATAGGAGTCAGGTGTTTTAAATTGGATATTAGGGACTACACCAATGAGGAAGATATGGTGCATAAGAGTTGACTTATCTTGATATAACAACATGCCACGGTTTGAATGATGAGGATCATCATTACTTCTATGCAATAAAGAGGGTTAGACTGGTGTTCGAATTGGAAGATATTTGAAAGATTTCAACTGGTGTTTGAACTGGGAAGATATTTGAAAAGATTCAAACAGGTAAAGATATTGATTGTATTGAGATGTTCTCAGATTAGTTGATTGGTTATCATAGTACTGCAGACTCCTCTGTTGTAGTTGGATTGCTTGTTGTAGATTGATCCTACATGCTTGAAACTTGATTGACATAGAAGTTTGGCAATCTGTGATGAGGACAATTATCCATCTG
Source organism: Sesamum alatum (assembly GCA_034509735.1). Lineage (NCBI taxonomy): Eukaryota > Viridiplantae > Streptophyta > Magnoliopsida > Lamiales > Pedaliaceae > Sesamum > Sesamum alatum. The sequence continues at coordinate 30,645,023 of JACGWO010000009.1, forward strand.
AACTTTTTCTTGAAGGACCTCACAATGATCACCATTTTAAGTTTTTACTTTGAAAATAAGTGCCCTGGGACCTAATTCATAAAGTGCATACTTGTTTTATAGGTGGGAAGCAGCTAGAATTCCCAAAGTAACGGTTGCCAAGGTTAATATAATCAAAGAACAAAGATCCTATATGCCTCAAGTTCCTGATATCATGACGTGCCCGGAGCACTTATTGCCACTCAAACAGTGGGAGGACAGCTTTCTTGATGATTTTTCAGAGCTGAGACTGGTAAATATTGTTGATCCTGTGTACTTTTTTGTTATGGCCTTAGTTTCTCTCTATGGATTTATATGCACACCGTGAGGCCTTTACATAGACGTCTTTGCCACTTAAAACCATATTAATAGGGTGCCCCAGACACCGAGCAGCCTGTCGAAATGTTATTGATACTTAAGTTCTCATACTTGAATCAAAAACGTCGAGTTTGAGTCTCATGATGCTAGTCAATAATGCTATTTGTCAATTATATATATATATATATCTATCTATATAGACAAAACTCACATGTATTAAAAATATGCGCATTCAATGGAAAGCACAAGAAACTAGTTTACTGTCTCGATAAAGTATAAGAGAACCAAGAATCAATTCACCAAGAATTGAAGCATGTCGATGACCAAGAGCAAGTCACGATCAGACTCATAAAAGCTTGGCTCCACATTGAACTTTTATCTGGGCACCCAAGTTTAGCCATGGAGCTGGGTCACTCAGTTATCTCATCGCTTTATCACCGTGAAAAATTAGTTCTTATAAGCTGCTCAGACTGTCTCAAGATTTGACGAGATCTTTTGTCGCTGATGAGAGAACAATTCATTGGTGGAGAGTGACGATGAGAGCTAGTAGGAGATAAGAGCACTAGGATGACTTGAATTTAGATAAACTGGGAGAAATAGCAATTCAAGTCCTCAATGGTAGTGAAAAATGTATTTAAGTATTAGAGAATGTAAATACAAACATAAGGTGGTACGCACAAAGATACAATAAAAGAACCTAGAAGTTGCTTCTACAGAGTTAGTAATAAAATCAACTACTCAATATTAATTGACAAGTAGAACCAAGAAATGATTTTATTTTGAGTAGAAATGTGATGTATATTTTTCTGTTTGCTTGTCTGTATTTCTCCATGCAATTCCTTGCTTATGAGGAAGCGAACATGTAATTATTTGTATATGCATAAAAGCACCAAGTTTGAAGAAGAACCAAATATGGCATCCATCTTTCTTAAAATAAAAAGAAAATAGCTTTTAATTAAGATTACTATCTGTAGGAAAGTTAAGTATGCATTTAGAGAAGAAACTCAAAGATAGGAACAGGGAACTTCACTTCTATTATTTTTTGCAGTGAGTTTTTATACTTGTACAGAAAGTAGGAGTCAATACCAAACCTCCAGGATTTAAGGAGATATGTTCCCTGTGTTTGCAGCCTAAATTCAGGAACATCACACACATTTTCAAACTTTAGTACATTGCAAAATATTAAAAACAAAGATGAATCTAGTGCATAGCTTTTGATCAGCAAAACTTCACTAGAACCTTCATCACTCCTCCTTGATGCAAGAGCTGTGCACGACACCAAGTCTGTTTCTAAGCTCTTCAAATCTGTTTTTCTGCAATCCTTTGGTAAATACATCAGCAAGTTGTTCTTCAGTAGGACAATGCAGCAGCAAAACTTCACCTTCTCTTTCAGCTTCCCTGATGGCATGGTACTTGATCTTGATATGCTTAGTTTTTCCATGAAAAACAGGATTTTTAACCATTGCTACAGCTGATTTATTGTCACAGAGAATCTCAGTTGCACAACTTTGTTTAAACCTTAAATCATCCAAGATTTTCCTTAGCCATAAAGCTTGATTTACAGCAACGGAAGCAGCTATATATTCAGCTTCAGCTGTAGATTGAGCAACTGAACCTTGTTTCTTTGAACTCCAACATATAACACCTGAACTAAGAGTGAAGCAATAACCTGAAGTGCTTTTTGAATCATCTAAAGAGCCAGCCCAATCACTATCAGTGAAGCCGAGAAGTTTCAGAGTTGAACACTTCCTGTAGAACACACCAAATGACAATGTGCTTGGAATGTACCTTAGGATTCTTTTAGCAGCTTTAAGATGACTTTCAGTCGGCATATGCATGAATCTGGAAAGAACACTTGTTGCGTACATAATATCAGGTCTTGTGACTGATAAATACAACAAGGACCCTATCATACTTCTGCAAATGGAAGGATCAACAGACCCTGTGCCATCATTCTTTTGCAATTTCTGTGCTTGAACTGCTGGGGTGCTGACATCCTTGCATTTTGCCATAGAAAATTTCTTCAACATTTGAGCTGCGTATTTCTTTTGGGAAATAAAAGTACCTTTTGTAGTTTGAGTTACTTCCATTCCCAAGAAATAACACATCAACCCCAGATCATTCATCTCAAACATTTCGTGCATTTGCCTCTTGAATTCATCAACAGAGTTTGAGTCACTACCAATGACAAGAATATCATCAACATAGATTGAAACAATCAGAATTTCTGCACACACTTGCTTCACATAAAGTGTTGCTTCATTAATGCTTCTTTCAAAACCCAAGTCAAGGAAATAACTATCAATCTTTGAATAACATGCTCTAGGGGCTTGTTTCAATCCATATAAGGCCTTTTTCAGCAAATAAACTTTATCATTAGCATCTTTGACAACAAATCCCTCTGGTTGTTCAATATATATTTGCTCATTGAGAATGCCATTGAGGAAGGCTGATTTCACATCAAGTTGGAACACTTTCCAACCTTTGTGAGCAGCAATAGCAAGAAGAAGTCGTATAGTATCAAACCTAGCTACAGGAGCAAAGGTTTCTGTGAAATCAATTCCTTGTTGTTGAGAGTATCCTTTCACAACTAATCTTGCTTTGTGCTTGTTGATGGAGTCGTCAGGATTGAGTTTCAATTTGAACACCCATTTAGTTCCAATCACTTGATGATTTTCAGGTCTATCAACAAGTGACCAAGTATCATTTTTTTCAATCATATTGATCTCCTCCTCCATGGCAGTTTTCCAAAGTGGAGACTCCATTGCTTGAGTGACATCCACAGGTTCAAGAGTAGCAACATTACATCTACTATAGATGTCTTGGAGTGATCGAGTGCCTCTTACAGCAAAATTTTCATCGTCTGAGCTTTCCTCTTGTGAAGTGCCCATCTTCTTGGTGAATATTTTTTGAATGAGCACTTTGGTTTGAGATGCCTGCAGCCATTGTTTCCCAATTCCAAGCATTGTCTTCGTCAAATTTGACACTTCTGCTCACAAAAAACTTTTCAGTATTGGGATTCAAAATTCTATATCCTTTTGAAACACTGCTATATCCAACAAAAATGCCAGGTTCAGATTTCTGATCAAGGTTGTCCCTTTTCACTTCAGGAACATATGCATAACACACACTTCCGAAGACCTTTAAATGAGCCACTGATGGTTTAACACCTTTCCAAGCTTGATAAGGTGTTTTTCCATCAATAGCTTTGGTTGGAAGTCTATTTTGAAGATAGACAGCAGTGTTGACGGCCTCTGCCCAAAGCTTTTTAGGCAAACATTTTTCAAATAACAAACACCTGGCCATATTCATAATGGACCTGTTTTTTCTTTCACTTACACCATTTTGTTGAGGTGAGTAAGTGACTGTAAATTGATGATGGATGCCCGCCTTTTGCAAATATTGCTGAAATTGAGTTGAAGTATATTCCGTGCCATTGTCGGACCTCAAGATTTTAATCAAATGACCACTTTGATTTTCTGCTTCAGCTTTGAATTTCAGAGACATAGCAAAGACTTCACACATGCTTTTGAGAAAATAAACCCAATAATACCTTGTGAAATCATCAATAAATAGAAGGAAGTATTTACTTCCACCATATGAAGAAATGCTCATAGGTCCACATACATCAGTATGGACTAATTGAAGTTTTTCATTTGCTCTCCATGCTTGATATATTAAAATCTTTGTTGCATTAGAAAACCGAGTGTTTTTCTATGTGTTTATTTTTCAATTTATAATTGTACTTTTCATCCCGTTGTATAGAGGGTTCATATATGTAGTCTGAAGCCTTACTGGTTCAACAAATTAAGTCCCGAGTTCAAAAATCATGCACGAAGATTTTTTAATTTAAAATCTACCAATAAGAAGCAAATGTACACTGTTACTTTCCTTTCTCTTTTTCTCTTCTCTTTGTGGAGTATGAAATGTATATCTAATTTTTTTTGGTCAAAATCTGCTTATAAATATAAAGGAGGACAAAATACGAACTAGAAGTGTCCGAGAAGATATGAATTTAAATAAATTATTTGGTAGCAAATAATATATATATATATATATAATGAAAATTTATTTTTATATATTGTTTTTATATATGTAGTGCTTATTTCACTTTTAAATTATGCCTAAGTTGTGTTTTACAAGTCGTACATGATTTTATCTATGAAATGTTGTAGAAAATACTATTTCATAATTTATTATGGTTTTCATTTCTTACCTATATATACATTAGGTTTCCACATGGAAATAATTTTCAAATTGAATATTAAGATTAAGATGATGTACAACTCCTAGAATATAGTATTTACCCTAAGGGTTTAACCAAAAAAAAATCAGAGCCTTTTAATACATGTATTATTGGAATAATATGAGTTTTTACCAATGGAGATTATTAGTTACATGACGGATTAATTTGCACAATAATTGAAAAATGTGTACAGTATATGTATGGGTGAAAAATTAGAAGTTACTTGCTACTCTGAATTGAACATTTAATGCTCATATTATACTTGTTAAATAACATACTTCATTTTGAAAATATTTTATATTTTTGTCCAAAGTATTTTTATTTGAAAACTAAATTATTTATTTGATTATCTATAAGTATTAATTGACAATTTTACAAATGATAGATATAGACTCTAAGGCCCGTTTACTTTGAGGGATGGGATTAAGTCGTTATAGATTAATGATGGATAAAATGTAGGATGAGATTAAATTGTATCACTAATATTTTCTTTTAAATCATCTATTTATCATGATTAATCATCTATTTACCTAAATGTAAGTAAACAAGAGATTGAGTTGGATATCCAACCTAATCCTCACAAGTAAACAAGGCCTAAGTTTTGAAAATATTGATTATTATTGCATAGTTATGTCTATCTTATATCATAATTGTTAGTGAGGCATACAAAGTATGTTTAAGATAAGCCTGTAAGAATGCACTGCACATTTATAACGTTATTGTCAGAATGCCGGTTCTCCTGTTGTTGGTGGTTTAGTTGTAGTAAGGGTGGCAGGATTAAGATAGATGATTGATTGTTAGGATTTTCATATAATACAGTAAAAAGTATTTGCATTCTTACGGGAGACTTTCATATAATCAGTAATAAGATAGTACAATGGAAGATTCTAAATAGGCTTAAGCTGAACTAATCAAAGATAATCATAATATTGTTCAACCTACCCAGTATCATTCACATAAAAAAGAATCTACCGTTGAGCGTGACACATGATATAGAACAAGAAAAACTGAAGGGGGTCATGTGTATAACATGAATATGTAATTTTAGCACTGTGCAGTTCAAGATTTGCTATTGTACCTTAACATTGCCATGGAGATGAAATCATTTATCTTCTTTCAGGCTTTTACGCGGCTTGCTCTTCAGGGTTCCAGTGAAGAAAGTTCAATCAAATTGCAATCTGTTCATGTCGAAGATGTTTTGGTTCAGATGCTTGAAAGTGCTAGCTTTGAGAAATTTGATATAACATCTAAAGATGGTTCCAGCTCCTCTGCATCCTGCATATTGGAGACAAACGATGCCAATGTTGATCCACATTCTTCTCAAAAATCCAGTTCTATAAGTGATTCACCTGCCCTCTCTGCGATTTTGAAAATGGACTCCGCTGCTCGAACTTCTACGCTAAAAAGACGAATAAGCTCCATAGAGAAAATGAGCACATTACCACGCAATGATAGTTTATGGTTGTTTGCACTTTGTGCCGTGGTGGATTGCCCCCTTGATGCTGACACAAGTGCAGCCCTTCGGTCTCTACTCCGAAAGTGTGCAAGCTTGCGAGCTGCAAAAACAGAAGTAGACGACGAAGTTATTATTCTAAACATTCTTGTGACTATATCAGGGAGATACTTTGGACAGTTAGAGAAGTAACTAGTGCAAGGTTTCACCTGAGGCTTCCAAGTTGGATAAAATCTCATGCATAACTGGTATAAGTAGGCATGTACAAGATGCATTTCTGGCGACTCATTCCCCCCTCATTTCTTCCCTGTCCTTTGTTAAAGCTTTTCTCCTTTCTCAACTATTCACACGAAAACCCCACATCATGGGGTTTGTCCAGTGCTAATGTACACTTATGCTAATTGCACTAAGGTTTTAGAGGGTCAGGAATATTATAACTATTTAATGCTCAATATCACTACCCTCATCCTGTGTCTGCAGGTCTAACTCATCTTCATATTCCACATTAACTCAAAGGTGCACAGTGGGTTGTCCAAGACTGACGCGGACCAGACCAAAAAAGCTCCGCCCAGGACAGATCCATTGTTGATCATGGCTGGTCTTGGGATGATGTTGAGCCTTAAATGGGCTCGAGTTTTATGTCTAGGCCGACCATGGATTGGCCTGGTTGAGGTTCGGACCATGCTCTGTGATGTGTTTTGTTTCTTATATGGAATTGAGGTGTTATTTTGAACAGTTATTTAAATTTATGGTTGTTTTTAGAAAGAAAGAAATAATAAATTAAATCAGACATAAGTTTATAACTAATAATAAATTAGTTAGGCTATATATAGTAGAACATTTATAAATTAATACTCGATAAATTAATAACTTATCTAAAATAATAATTTTTTCTCGGTTTTGGTATGGGCCCAAGGTCAAAATTTATAATTTCGATAAATTAATAAGATAATAAATTTTTGAAAGACTCTTATATAAATTTATAAGCCTTTCAACATTATAAATTAACATTCTATAAAATTACAAATATAACTAGGACAACTTAGTAAAATATAATTCTATTGTTATTTGCCTCTTCTTAAGACTTAAAATTTAGTTGTATTCATCTCTAATTTTTCTTACTACATTCAAAAGCTCTGGTGTTGCGTCTCATCCTGCAATAGAAATTTGCAAAGAGTTGCTGCCGTTGTGAATGATTCATTCCCTGTAATTGGTTGTAAATCTTTTGAGTGCATATGGTTGGTTGATTTTGATTTGGATTGACTAATTAAAAATGTTTGATGTTGTTTATATAGTGGTTGATTTCTTTACCATACGTGAACTTGCATTAAGTTTGAACTAGTACTACGTACTATTTTTTGGGGGATGTATTATATTTAATTAGTCACATTGTACATGAGCATCCTTCAATTGGTCAATACAATATTTATGTTTTATTCATGAAGAATCATATAAGTTCGTTGAATCAGAAGAAATCTCTTTAAATTAATAAATTATTAATTTATTGATTAATTAATATCTCTTTAAATTAATAAAATAACGTGATCCCGACATTATTAATTTATAGATGTTTTACTGTTAACTTAAATAATAATTTGACTAACGAGGTTACAATAATAAACTTAGATAATAATAAATCCAAAAAAGACGCAAGATAAACAAAGAGTATTAATAAATTAATGTACTAAAAGCTTAGAAGTAGAACAATAAAGATATAAATATTTAGAGTTCCAAAAATATAAAATACCACTAGAACAGTCAACTTAGAAAAATAAAATAAAACTTATATGTCATGAATATTGTAGCCCAATAGGCGCGGGCTCAATCTCGGCTCAAGATCAAGTGGTTCTCGACCATAGGGTGAGCCAGTCCTAGATATCAATACTTGGGATCGGTCCAAAATTGGCTTGATCCCAAGTAGGCCTGAACGAACTAGCCCCGATTTTTTATTAGGCTGATCCAGTCCGGCTAGACTGACCCAACTTGACCCCATTGCTCATCTTGACCTTCAACAAGTTTCAATTTTCAAACTACACAGAGCTTTAAGGTTGTATTTGGATTGAAGGATTTGAAATCAAATCCTTTCAATTTGTTTGGATAATTCCAAATTTAAAGTATTTCAAATCCTTTCATTTCAATTTTAAATTATATTTTGATAAATATGGATGGATTTCAAATTCTTTTCAAATGGAGTCATTTGAAATCCTTTCTCCCGATCATTCCTTCAAATCCAAATCCTTCAATCCAAAATGCATCAATGATTTATAAGTCCATACACCAATATGAACTATTAATTTATAATTAATATGGTGTGAATTATTCAATCAAGTGTGGGATTAAATTTGATGGATGATTGAATCAACTAGTGCGAAGGAATTTAATTAATTAGTTCAAGTTGTTGAATTAAGTGAATTGCGTTAATTTATGGGTGATGAGGGATTTAATATATGGGTGATGAGGATTTAAATGCAAGTTTAAGAATTTTTTTTTTATTTTTTATGAATTAGCGATGACATTTTATAACCAAAGAAAACACAACAAACAACAAGGTCCTTACAATAGTAAACCAGCACCACTACACTAAACCAACTACAAACCAAACAAAACCAAAAACCAAGAAGCAAAATCCAACAAAACAGAAACAGAGACAAAGCAAGGAAACAATACAGAAAATAACCAACAGAGGAGCAACTAATATCAATTGATCATCATCAACTTCAAGCTCAGCAACAACACCCAACCTTCTACCCACCTTACGCTGGTCTGCTACCAATCCGAGCTACCTGAAAGTTTCCCAGCCACAGCAACGATCTCCTCCACTCATCCCACAAATCTGGGCATTGACCTTCCATGACCCGCTTGCAACGGTGCTGCCAAATAACCCAGCACATCATAAAAAATCTATGGACGTCCTCTTTCTCCAGCTGCTGTACAACACCAGAGACCCAATCAGCTCCACACAGAAAACTATGGGATACAACCCTCCATGGAATAAGAGACAAAGCCCAAAATTGCCTAGCCACAGAACAGTCCAAAAACACATGCTTGACAGACTCAACGTTAGTATGACAGGCACAACACCCCTTCTCCACATCTCTATTCCGCTGCGACAGTTTTTCCAAAGTTGGAAGAGAATCCGAGCACAAACGCCACATAAGAACACGCACCCGAGGAGGAACTTTAGCACCCCAAATGCACGATCATACAGATTTACCCCCTTCCTGTCCCACCACCGACGATGACGCTCGATACCTCTCCTTCATGGCCACCGCTTGTTTATACGCACTCTGTACAGTAAAATATCCTTTTTTATGAAATTTCCATCTCCACACTGCCGCAGCCTCCCTCCCTGCCCTCCTCCCGGCACAACCTCACAACCTTCTTTCAACAAACCCCTCGCAGCAAGAAGACTGCGCCAAGTCCAAGACGGCCTATGACCCAACGTGGCCTCCCAGAAACTACCCTGCTGGAAGTACTTCGCCCTCAAGACCCGACTAAGCAAAGAATCTGGCCGTGTGAGAATACGCCATCCTTGCTTAGCCAACAAGCCCAAGTTAAACTCCCTCAAACTCCTAAACCCTAACCCCCCCTGAGCCAAAGGACGACAAAGCTTTGCCTATGCCACCCAGTGAATCCGTCTCTCCCCCTACTATGCCACCAGAAATTAGCTGCAACCGATTCCAACTGATGCACCACATTATTAGGCAGCTGAAAACAGGTCATTGCATATGTTGGCATCGACTGCACCACTGCCTTAATCAAAACCCCCTTCCTAGCCTGAGACAGAAATTTCCCATTCCACCCACTCGTCCTCTCCCAAACCCTATCCTTCAAATATTGGAACAGCGAACCCCTAGACTTCCCCCCCACCGCCGGTAGCCCCAAGTACTTATCATGATGCTCCACCAGCCTCACCCCTAACACTAACGCCAACTCCCTCTTCACCTCAGCCCTCACTCCCCCACTCACCACTATACTAGATTTATTAAAATTAATCACCTGCCCAGACGCCGTCGCATAAACCTCCAAAATCCTCCGTACCTCCCTCAATTGCTCATCCGTGGCATCACAAAAAACTAAAGTATCATCAGTGAATAATAAATGAGAAACTGGTGGTACTTGTGCAGCCACTATCACTCCATTCAGCCTCCTCTCCCGTTCCGCAGCCTGAATCATACAAGATAAAGCTTCTGCACACAGAATAAACAAATATGGAGATAACGGGTCACCCTGACGGATGCCCCTCTCCGGCCGAAAAAAACCAAAGTGCTCCCCGTTAAGCGTCAAAGAATACGACACAGAAGTGACCAACATCATAATAAGGTTCACAAATCTGTGGTGAAATCCCAACCTAAGGACCCCCTTGAGAAACGACCACTCTACTCTATCATAACCTTTACACATATCCAGTTTTAACGCTGCACATGCCCTATTAACTTGGTTCGAAATTTTCAGGTGATGGTTAAGTTCAAATGCCAACAACACATTATCTATAATTAAACGCCCCGGAATGAAAGCAGACTGGGTATGAGAAACAAAATGATCAAGCAAGGGTTTAACACGATTCACCACACATTTTGAGACAACTTTTACAATGACATTACAAAGGCTAATCGTCCGAAGTTGTGAAACTATCTCAGGGGACTGACACTTAGGAATGAGCACAATATGAGTATAATTAAGCTTGTGGAGGAAAACATGCTCATTCAGTATATTAAGGACAACATAAGTAACATCATGCTCAAGAATAGGCCAAAACTTTTGAAAAAATATAGGAGGCATGCCATCAGGACTAGGGATTTAAGAGGGAACATACCAAAGACTGCAGCTTTAACCTCCGCCGGGGTGAATGGTTTTGGCCAGCTCTTGGTTCATCTCAGTCGAGACACTTGGCTGAACGGTCCTTAGCACCTCATTTATACATGATTCCGATGGACTGGAGGAGGTAAAGATATGCTGAAAATACCGTAAAAGGATTCCCCTTATGTCTTCCTTTGTATCCCTCCAAACTCCTCCCTCATCCTTTAACCGATTGATCATATTTTGCCGTCGTCGAGACGAAGCGTAAGCGTGGAAAAAACCTGTATTACCGTCTCCATCCTTTAACCAATGAGCTTTACTCCTTTGCTGCCACTGCACCATCTCATGCAACCGTTGTTCTTCCAATTGTTTCCTAATCGACTCCATTTCCTGCAACTCATCCGGTCCTAAATTACCACACTGGAGTTGCACATACCTTGCTTCTAACAGCTTAATCTCCTGTTGAGGCCTAATAAACTGCTCCCGATTCCACCTCAATAACCCTAATCTGCATTCCTGAATCTTCTGAAAAATACTAGCACATGGATCACTTGAAGCTACCAAACCCCACGCCTCTGAAATTACCTTACTGCACTCAGCCGAGAGCAACCACTTGGCTTCAAAACGAAAAGGCCGTTTACGCCGGACCTTTTGCAAACCTCCTCCCGGGTCCTAATGGATAAGCAACATAGCATTGTCCGAATACGGGTTACCCAAATGATGCACATACGTAACTGGAAATTTTCTCACACCACTTGGAATTACCACAAGCCCTGTCCAACCACCCCCAAACAGTGTCCGGATGACGCCGCCGATTACACCACGTGAATTTCGGACACCTGTATCCCAAGTCAGCCAAATCCGAACGCTCAAGAGCCTGCCGAAACTCCTCAATTTGCCAACGTGGTCTTGCATTCCCTGTTTTCTCATGTTGTACCATAATCTCGTTAAAATCCCCTGTACAAATCCACGGAGAGTCAGATTGGGTGCTCAACTGAACCAATCTGTCCCAAACAGCCCTCCTTTGCATAGGATCCGGATCCCCATAAAATCCCGTAAACAGCCAATCAGCACCATTGGCCTCCACTTAATTGATAGATTTTCCTTTTTCTTCTTGTTCTTTGCTTTTTACCATAGAATTTATAATTTGTTCTAAACTTGTAATGGTGCAATTGCATGATGCTTATTGTTTCCTTTGTGAGGACTTCCAGAATGCTTCTTATTGTATTCTTTCATAATAATTTTCTCCCTTATTCTTTTGAGCTTTAATAATGGTTATAGGCATAGGTAAAAACTGGATTATTCTTTAGCTTAAATTACATGAGATAATCTATTTGATAGTTAGATGTAGTTCGTTCTTGCTAGAATTAGGAGACAATACTTTTTGGCAAATTAAGTTATTGGATTTGTAATGCTAATAATATGCAGGTTGACTAGTTATGTATTATTCTTGAAGTATAGCATGTGTTTTCAGGAGTCTCTAGATTTTATTAATCTTGTCTTTTATGATTCTCATTCTTGAAAAATTATTTTCTGTAGTAGAGTATAAAGAAAAGAATGATATTGAGTACATTATGGCCTAAATCCTATGAAGAGAACTTATTAATGTGAAACTAACATCTCTAGAGCTTTTTGGAATGTTTTTTCTTTAAAGAGAACAAAAGTTTTAATGAAGTTCAAGACAAGGATCACAAAGGGTTGATATCATCACTTTTCATCAAGTATATAGCAGAAGGTGATATTAGAATATGTTCATTCACTTTAAACATAATGTGTTCTTTCTATTTGTACATGAAGAATCCTATTTCACAGTTTTTGGACTTTATTTACAAATGGCTGATAACACATTTGTTTTTTTCAAGTTTATTTATGCTTGTGTGACGGTGTCGTAAAGAGATGAAATAATTTTCTACCAGTCTTTGCATGGTTTCTTAATGGATTATAGTTAGAGAAATTCTTTTTAAGTACTACTGATCTTTCCATCATTTAATTTGTAGGGATGAAGAGAATGCGCCAGAGCCGGAGTCCGCTCTTGAATTTTTGGCGAAACACTGCCAATGGACAGTGGTGACATTGGGTGCAAAGGGATGCATTGCAAAACACGGAAAAGAGGTCTGTTTAGTTGCCTTAACATTGCAAAATAAAAAAAAACCAAGAAACAAGAAATGATGGGTTGCAATATTGCATTCTCAGACAAAAAATGTTGATCATCTTTAAGAAGGCTGAGATTATTGCATTCTCAGATAATTTAAGCTGAACCAAATTTGTCATGCAACTGTTTGCCAGTGGCATTGAGGCTGTACAGGACTACAACTTAATATGACATAAAGAACTCCCATTTCTTCCTAAACATGGCTGAAATATCAATTGAAAGATCATGTAATCAATCTTTTGCGGTGCATAAAGACTCAAATCAGCACTTGATTGAACTTTTTTCTTTTCAATTCTAAAGAATGGTGCTAATGTTGGTGTACAACCACTCTAAGAGTCGTAAATCCTTCATTTGATATACAAAGTTAATGTTATTTCTAGGTCACTTTTATTTTATGCTTTTCCTACTTAGGGGTAAAGATGTTACTACTATTCGAGAAGGTGTTAACAAATATGTTTATTGGGAATTTGTGGACGTAAGAAAATGTCTCTTTCATTTCAACTTGCAACTTTGTACACCTTTTTCTTCTTGTATTTATGGATTTTATGGTTACAATATTTCAAGTTATGCAAATTTGAACAAGATGAGAAGCTACCTTTTGTCTACCTTATGTATGTTGCGTTCTAGTATATATGCAACTCTGAGGTTTTTTATTGTCTAATGACTATAGTTAAGAATTGTGTAATGTCATTTGCACAATTATGTACTTAGTGGTAAGGGTTAGTACATGATGGAACTAGAAGATGCTACTTTTTGTTAGTTAACATATGTATGTTATTCAATGTTGAAAATATATTAAATGTAATATATGCTAGTGATATGCATGTTGATGTACAATGTTATTGCTATAAATGAAACTCCATAAGGAAAGCTTATAATTTTTCTTTTTCTTTTTGTAACGAATTTGACATCGTAATGAAAGCTATTTTCTCGTAGAAAATACTCCTTTAATGGCTACGACTCGATGATCGTAGCAAAAGATGGTGTTTTTGTATCGAGTTTCACATTGTAACTAAAGCTATTTTCTCGTAGAAAATACTCATATAATAACTACGACTTGAAAATTGTAGCAAAAGACTGTAACAAAAGCCAATTTTTCGCTTCGAATAGGACATCGTAATAAAAGCAAATTTGTCGTAGCGAATAACTTTTTGCTACGAATTTTGTGCGTAGCGAAGCATTTGCTACGCCCTTCGTCCATACGCCCAAAATTCATAGCAAAATCGTAGCAAAAACCTTTTCGCTACGAATTTTGGCCATTTGCTACGATTTCAGGATTGTTGCTAAAAGCATATTTTCCTGTAGTGCAAACTTTTGACATAGTTTGTCTATCAAGCTATTACAGAAGGGTTTTCCATTATCAGTGATGATGTACTTGGGCACTCCATAACGATATATGATGTGTGTACGGATGAAATCAGCAACATTCTATTTCTTCACTTCGTTGAGGGGGACTGCTTCAGCCCATTTAGAGAAGTAGTCAGTTGCTGCCAAGATATATAAGTGACTACCGGAGGACTTTTTCATGGGTCCCACGACATCCAAACCCCAAGCATCGAAGGGCCACGAAGCCACAGTAAGGTGCAATGGCTCAGGTGATTGGTGGATAAGATTGGCGTGAATTTGACAGGCTTGACATCTCCTTGCGTAGTCTATCCAATCCTTAACCATTGTAGGCTAGTAATAACCCATTCTTTTTATACGAAAGTGCAGTTTTGGCCCGGATTGGTGTGCACCAAAAACTCCACAATGAGCTTCTTCCATAGCTTGCATTTTCTCATCATTGTTTAGGCAGCGTAAGAAAATGCTGTCAAATGAACGTATGTAGAGCGTTTCTTTGAAGTTGATGAAGCGAGACGCCCGCCGCCGAATTTCGGCCCTTCGTCGTAGATCGTCGGGTAACTTCTTGTACTTCAAGTAGTCGATGAGCGGTTGTCGCCAATCTTCCTCTTCAATTTCGAAAACCTCCATAAACATGATTTTCTTCTTCTTGGAATGTGTCATCCTCATCATCACTAAAGACCGGTGGTATGACCAAATTCTTACATATCGGTATGCGCGTTTCCTTATCGGTCATCGAGAGGGTTGAAGCAAGCTTGGCCAACGCATCAGCTTGTTTATTATCTTTTCTCGGCAGGTGCTCAAGTTCTACATCTCCTAGGCATCCCATCAGCCTTCTTGCGTAGTCATGGTATGGAAGCAACTCAGGCTTTTTGACTTCGTAGAGACTGAGGAGCTGATTGATAACTAACTGAGAGTCTCCGTATACTTTGAGGTGTCATTGCTTTATGTCAACTGCCATTTCCAATCCAAGGATTAAAGCTTGGTATTCCGCCATATTGTTTGAACAGTTCTGGGTTAAAGTGAAGGAATAAGGCAGGACCTCCCCTTCAGATGTGACGAAGACAACCCCAGCCCCGACTCCTTCTGTATGGGCAGCTCCATCAAAGTACATTTTCTAGGGGGGCGTAACTTCAATTAGAAGGACATCTTCGTCAGGCAAGTCATCACAATTCCCACTCGGCCGGCATGGGGTGATCGGTTAGAAAGTTTGCTAAAACTTGTCCTTTCACAGCCTTTTGAGGAACTTATGTGATCTCGAATTGTTGCAACTGAAGATACCATCTTGCGAGTCTATCAAACAACACTGGCTTTGCAATGGCATATTTCAGAGGATTTGCTTTTGAGACCAGATGGACACTGTGTGACTGAAAGTAATGCTTCAACTTCTGGATTGCGAAGATGAGCGCCAAACATAGCTTTTCGATGGGTGAATAATTGAGCTCGTTTGGTGTCATCGTTCTACTTAAATAATATAAAACATTCTCTTTCCCCTCATTATTTTTCTGGGTAAGTAAGATTTCCACGAAGCGCTCTTGAGCAGCAACGTACAGAATTAAGGGGTGTCCAGGAACGGGTGCAACCAACACCAGAGGCTTCATCAAGTAGGATTTTATGCTTCTAAATGCTTTATCACAAGCCTCACCCCATTCAAAGGGCACGTCTTTCTTCATTAGGCGACTGAATGGTTGACAACGACCTGCTAGATTTGAAATGAATCTCGTAAGATACGCGAGCTTTCCTTGCAAACTCTTGAGCTCATGGATGTTTTGAGGTTCTGGCATTCTTAAAATAGCATCGATCTTGGCTTGCTCAATTTCTATACCCCGTTGGCGGATGATGAACCGTTGGCGGATGATGAACCCAAGAAACTTTCCGAATGTCACCCCGAACACACATTTGGAGGGATTCATTCTTAGCGAGTATCTCCTCAAACGTTCGAAGACCTTCCTTAAGTCGTGAAGATGATCCCTTCGTTTCTTTGACTTCACTACCAGGTCATCAATATAGCATTCTACATTCTTGTGGAGCATGTCGTCGAAGATCTTTTGCATCGCCCTTTGATATGTGGCACCGACATTTTTTAATCCGAAAGGCATGACTTTGTAGCAATATATACCTTTAGGAGTGCGAAATGTTGTTAATTCCTCATCCACTGGTGCCATACATAATTGATTATATCCGGATGATCCATCCATGAAAGATAGGGCTTCATGACCCGTAGTGGCGTCTATCATTAACTCGACGATGGGTAATGGGAAGTTTTATTTGGGACATGCATTATTCAAGTCCCTGAAGTCAACAAATACTCGTATCTGCCTATTCTTCTTTCTCACCGGCACGATGCTGGAAATCACGTAGGGTACTTGACTTCTTGAATAAAACCGACTTCAATGAGTTTGTTTACCTCACATTCGATCAATGGTATCAACTCAGGTCGCAACCTATGTTGAGCTTGTTTGACAGGACGAGCCCCTTTCTTTATGGATAAGTGGTGCACAACTACTTTTGGATCTAGCTCGGGCATTTCTTTAGAAGACCATGCAAACACGTCTTAATACTCATCAAGTAGTGCGACATAAGCCTCATCTTCTTCCCGGGTTAGAGAGGCGCTTGTGTAAATTGGTCGGGGATCTTCGACATCACCTAGATTGACTTCTTTCAACTCATCAATGGTGGTTTTAACGCCTTCCTCAAGTTTGAGAGGAACGTCTTTAGCATCTTCTTCTTCAACCTCCTCATTTTCAATTAAGGTGATGTGATGAGCTAGGGCGATATCCTCTTCAACACTGTCGTCAACATAATTGGATGATGCTACGCTTTCTCTGTCATCATTGTCATCAAGTTGAACTTGTGTGGAGACCATTGTTCTTGCTTTAACTTTCAAGACTCTGACATATAATATGTCTAGAGTTGTGTGACGTCCCATTCTGGAAGGAATCAAACTTCTAAGTTTATGTGAGGATGTGATGTTTTCCTTTGATTGTACAACCACCTTGGACATGGCTTTCTTTTGGTACATCATTCTTTTCTGTGGACCAAGTCTATCAAAGACATATTGATTGTTTGTCTTTCTATGCACCATTCTTTTACGTGGGCCAAGTCTGTTGAAGACAGACTCTCGTGGATTTTCTTTTCTTTGGTCATTTTCTGTTGAAGAGAGACTTGCACTGACATGGTTGCTGCTGGCCCTTTTATGACGATGCAGATAGGCTTAGGAAGGATAAAACCAAGACCCACACGTGGATCTGGGACTGCATGCCCTTTTTCCTTTAACATCACTTGGGTGGCGTTGAGTCCATGGAGCTTCTTGTTGGTGACTTCGGGAGGAAGCTTTCCAAGGGCTAATCTTTCTTGTGGATTATACCCGGCTTTAAGTAGCAGTTTGAAGGCCTTAGGATCATACCCTTCTCCATCTATAGCCAACGCTTCATGTCCCTCTTCTTCTTTTTGGGTTGAGGACACAAATCCTTCGCGTGACGGTTTCGATGGTTGCTTCGTGTTGACTTGAGTCAATGGTAAAGTCAGACTCTTTGAAAATCCGGCCTCGACAGCGGGCTGCTCATTTGTCCTCATGCTTCGATCGTCATGTGACTTTGGTTTCTCTGAGGGCGAAATCTCTTTTCCTCTTTTGGTAGTTTCAACGTAGTACTTGGCGTCGGCGAAGTGCGACTCAGCTTAGGTAAAAGGCTTGGTATCACCGAGTGCCCTTTTCACTACACCATTGCGGCAGTATTTGAAGTATTGATGCCATGTTGAGGGGACCACAGAATTTTCATGCAACCAAGGGCGGCCAAGAAGCATGTTGTAAGAAGTCTTGACGTCTATAACATGAAACAGTGCGGTTGACGCCATATCGTCCATCAACAATTCCATCCTTATAATGTCGACAACCCTCTGCCCTTCTTGATTGAAGTCTTGAATCATGAAGTGGTTGTTTGCGAGCTCGTCCATCGGGATCCCCAAGTTTTTCAAGGTTCGTAGGGGTAAGATATTGACCGCAGAGCCTCCATCAGTCAATATTCTATTCATCTTTTGTTCACGTGCATATCTAGTGACGAAAAAAGGGCGGTTATGAGGTTTTGACCCAAGAAGCAAATCTTCATCGGTGAAAGTGATGGTGGACATGCATTCATCAATATCAGAGGAATCTTCTTTTTCAGCCCGTGCGTCCTCATTGATCACAGTATCGTTCTCATGTGTGGTATTGCAGGAGGCTTCAGTGTCAAATGACCCACACTTGACCGAGGTCACATTTGTTGCTGCGGTATCTTCTTCAAGAGAGATTTTACCTTGGCGAGCTAACTGCATAACCTTGTCTTTGAACACAAAGCAATCTTGTATTGTATGGCCAACTAAACGATGGTACTTGCAATATTTTGGGTCATTTGTTCGTTCGGCTTTCTTCAGGTAGTTCGATGAGGTTAGCCTCCAACAAGTCATTAAATATGCCGGGGACATCGGAATCAAGGAAAGGATATTGCTTTGCTTGCATTTCTTTCAAAGTTAGCTTTCTTTGCGGTCTCTCGTAAGGAGCGTCGTGCTTCGGGGTAATGCTGTCTTTTGTTGTGGTCCTAAGCTTGAGTGAAACTACATTCACTGCAATCGATTCCTTGCTTTGAGGTTTTGAAAAAGGTTTGCCCCCTTTTGTTGATTTCTTGCCTTTCCTTAGTTCTGCGGGGCTCTTGGATAGGTGGTCCTTTTACTCCACTTGCTGCCATACTTAACAACCATGTCATGTGCTCGAGTGGCTAAATCCTTAAATGATCTGAGTAGGATTCCTTGAAGAATATACCGAAGACCCCAATGCATCTTTTCAATACACATCTTAATGGCGGAAGCTTCAGATAATCGATCTTTGCAGTTGAGGCACAAATTCCTCCACCTGTTGATATAATCGATGACCGGCTCATCCTTCCACTGGCGGGAATTTGTAAGCTCGATCATAGAATCGATTGAGGAATTCTTGCTCTAGCTGTTCCCATCCATTAATTGAACCGGCCTCCAGATCGGTATACCAATCAAATGCATTGCCTTTTAGTGATCGGACAAACTGCTTGACTAGGTGATCTCCATACGTTCCAGCGTTGTTGCACGTTTCGACAAAGTGGGCGACGTGCTGCTTAGGATTGCCTTCACCGTCAAATTGTTGGAACTTGGATGTTGGTAGCCCATCGGCATCTTCAAGCTATCAATCCTTGGAGTGTAGGCCTTGGAGTAGGTGAAGGATGACCTTGCGCTCCCCTCAATCTTGCTCCTGATGGTTGCTTCAATGAATTCTTTTAGTTGGTCTATCGGAATCAACCCATCAGACGAGACTTAAGGATTTTTTGCAGGTTTATCCTTCTAGGTACAATTCTGCTTTGTGGATATTTCTACTTCGTCATGAGCCTCGACTTGTTTCCCCCGAATATGGCTTGTCTCAACCTTGTCTGGCTTGTTGATCAGCCTAGAGATTTGGGCATCTTGCTCTTGGACATGCTTGGTGAGTCCTTCGATAGCTCTTGTCAAGCTTGCAATCTTCTAAGGTCGTGACATTTGTCACCATGACTGGAACCACATTTGTTGTGAAGGAGTAGCTAGACTCGGAGCGAGGAGAGGACGGAGGAGATTTATCTTCATCATCTTCGCTTGCGTGGTTGGGTACGAATATGTCCTTCTAAGCGGACTCAATAGGAGAGTCATCTGGGAAGATTCCTTAAGTTTCTTTGACATGCTTCTCGTAGTAACACCGAAACTCTTGGTACTTCAACTTGAAGACTTCGATGTGGCGAGTTTGAATTCACCGTCTTCACAGCTTTTCCTTGAGTGTCCATTGAAATACTTCAGATTTTGTTGAAGAAAAGAGATGAGAGGTAGAGAGGTACCACTAGGCGTGCCAAAATTTGTAAACAAGTTTTTGTGTTCCTGAATTCATCGAAACAAGAAAATATTACAAATAAATTCTTTGAATTGATTTGAGTATTTGTGGGTGCGAAATCTCTACTTGAAAACCTCGGATTCTTCTCTTCACGAATGTGACCTTTAACTTTGACAACTTCGGAGGTGAAACTTGACGTTTGATCTCATTTGACGTTGACTTTGACTTTGAATAACGTTAATTCGGGGGTCGTTGACTAGTTCCCGGATTAAACACTATAATCTTGAAGATATTTGACTTGAATTTGAGATATTTCTTGGTGGATTGGAGACTTTGATCTTCCGCCAAGGTGGACTTTTGTCTTGATAACGTTAATTCGTCGGTCTTCGGACTCCTTGTCGAATCAAACGCTGACTTTGGGCGATTTCCGCGACGAACACCTTGAATCTTGCCTAGAACGCCGTGGATCTTCCTTGATTGTGCTTGAGAGGACTTCAGACTTCTTGAATGCTCTCTTGCTTGTGTGTTCAATTGTATGAGTGTATGTTTTGAATTAATTCCAAGGACCTCTTTATATAGCTGTCAAAGAGGTAGACTTGTGGTGAATTTGAACACTTATTTTGTATTATCTCTTCATTTTAATTCAAGAGATAAATATATTAAATATTTGGGAAGACATGATTGGTCAATTTCAATATTATCTCTTTAATTTTTGTATTTTTTTAAAGAAATAATATGAGAAATATTTGTCTTGATTTGATTGGCCGAAACACCTCAATTTGACACGTGTCGATTGTTGATTTGATGACGAAATATATATATATATATATATTAAATTATCAATTAATTTAACTATATTTTTGGGAATTAATTTAGTAAATTCCAAAATATAAATAGAAAAATAGAATATAATTGATATATAATATATATTTTTCACTTGTCGTCATTTGATTGGGTGCAAAATTTATTAGGAATACTAATCAAAGTTGCCTCTTTAGAAGAGTTTGAGTAGGATTAGGAAAACTAATCCATATTTATACTCAAAATACACACAAACACACATAACACTACTCTCATCTCACACACACCGACGCCCTTTCCCTCTTGGCCACTCTCCCTCTAATCTTCACCTCCAAAAGCCTCTCTTGTTTCGTTTTGATACAAGGAGACATACGAATGATCGATCACGTTAAACAATAACGTTTGATCGATTGTTCTCTCCCTTTTCGTTGATATCTTGCTAGCACGAGAGTGTCAAGATTCCGGTGACTGGACGATTTGGAGGATCTCTATGTTGGGATCTAAGTGTCAAAATTCGGGAACAACGCGTATAGCCGAACGAAGAAACCTACAAGGGTGAGTACACTTGTTACGATTCTTGCTTCTTCATTTTCATCCTATGGCCTCCATGAATCTTGTATGTTTTCTTTTAATCATGAGATACACCGAACGACCGGGAGAATCAAGGGAACATCCCTTGATCCGGTTTTAAAATTTTGTTTTAATTCCGTTATGCATGTTTGAACTTTACGTTTAATGTTAATTCCTCCCCCCTCCACCCCCCTGCTTCTGCCGCGCTCCTCCTAGGCCGATCCACTACGCTTACAGATAATTCGACTTACATCGCCCAAATCAAGAAAGGATATATTAAAGGCGATAGAATCAAACACATATCACCAAAAATTTTCTCCACTCATGAACTTCAAGTGGAAGACAAAGTTGATGTTAAATAGATTCCATCAAGTCAGGACTTAGTAGATTTATTTACGAAGTCATTACCAACAAAAGTGTTCAAGCAGCTCGTACATAATATTGGCATGCGAAGTCTAAAAGATATCTGCTTAAAGTGATGGGGTGAATATACAACTATACTCTTTTCCTTAACCTTGATTTTTAAAAAGACAGGATGTATATAATAAAATATGTTGCATTCAAGGGGAAGTATTGTAAATACATATTAATAGTATAATTTGTAATAATAATTTTGGTAGTGTATAAATACCACTATGTAATTCATTTATAAATAAGCATTTGGGAGAATATGAAAGAAGTTTGGAAAGAATAGCAATGCTTGTTTTTTTAATATATAATTAGGATAATAGTTCAATAAACTTGGATTTTTTTTCTAAGTTTATAACACTATTATCTTTTTACTCAAGTTTTCCAATCATTAGTTCTAATTCATATATTAGCACTTTATACATCAATTGCCCTTTTGCATCAAAATTTTGTTGGGTTAAATACACTTTACCACCTTAAACTATACTTAATTATTATTTATCGCGTTAAATTGACAAATGTAACACTTCCTTTATATTATATTATAGGGTTAAATACAGTGACCACCCTTGAAGTATCCATCCCACATCAATTACACCCCTAAAATATTAAAACCTTCGCTCTTTTTATTTTTATAATCCTAAAGTACTTGGTGCACATTTTATTTTAGTTTCACTTGTTTGTCAAATAAAATTAAAAATAAATTTATACATACATATATATATATATATTTATATTTACTTAAAAAAATATACAATTAATAAAATCAAAAGGGCCGATGAACTCATAAAAATATACAATTAATATATACTTGTAATATGTAATTATATATTTATGGTAATTATATAAGTATGGATTAATAAAACTGAAAGTACTAATGAACTAATAAAAAAATATACAATTAATATTTTTATATATATGGTAATTATATGCATGTATAAATTTATACTTAAAAAGGTTTGAAAAACAAGTGAAACCAAAATAAAATGAGCTCCAAGTACTTTAAGATTATCAAAATAAAAAGAGCTCGATGGACAAGTGAAACTAGAATTAGATAAAGCTTGGAACAAAGGGTGATTTTACCATTTTAGAATCCTCTTTTTTTTTTTTTTTTTTTTTTTTTTTTTTTTTTTTTTAAGAAAGTAATTTTTGTAAGGAAAAAAATGGACTTTTCAAACTTAAAATTAAAGGTCAGGTGTTTTTTTTTAAGGTTTTAATACTAAAATGTATTAACCAATGTTCATAAATTTTCCACCAATCTCTTAATATTTAATTTATATTGAAATTCAAACCTCCGTTCCATCTTTTTCTAAATAAGTAGATATTATAAGCTTTCTAGTGTATATCTAATTTATCAATTAACTCGTAGGAGTTTATTTTATCAAATTCTCCTCATATTTTTATGACTACCATTCTCTATAATATCCCTAAATTAAATTATTACAAAAATATCATATTCTTTTATAATTAGTGTAATATTTGTCAAATATATTTTCTTAATAGCTCTCAAACATAATTTTCTAATATTCCTATTATTTTATTGCCAATTATTCACTATTATAATAATGAATTAAGTACCAGTATGTATAATTAAGTATTTGGTTAATAAATCCGATTAATTTGAGTAAATCCTTACAACAACGACTAAATCTAATAGATTAATTAATTTAATTTATTGGCTATAGTACCCCCCATTTCTAATTAAATATTTACCCGATCACTAATTATATAAATAATAAAATTCATTAAATATTCTGATTAAATGTTAAATTGGGTAATACGAATCATATTTAATAAATTAACAAATTAAATAATATAATTATATAAATTAATTAATGATTTACAACCTTATTTTCTTACCCATCGCGCAGGTTTCGGGTGAACAAAAAAATGATACTTTATGTATGTGTCTGTGTGTTAATCACCTTGTCGTATAGGTAAGAAATGAGTTATCTAAATATAACACCCAATAATGGTACTATTGTTTTATGCCATGTAATCGCCACACATAAACAACATTCTATATATATATATATATATCATAAAAACTAGTTCATTTCTAGGCACACAAAGATTATTCTGTCAATATAAATCACATAAGTATATGTAATTATCATTCTCAAAATTTATTACTTATAAGTTTATTGACTTGTGAGGTAAACACCGCATACTGGCCCAACATGTTTTGAATGCAAATGTGGACCAATTCCTCGAGAGTGGATACAATCAAAACCCACACCTGAAAAATATTTGACGAGAAGTGAGCCCGCAACTCAATAAATAAACAACCAGCACCACCTATACATGTAAATGTTATTTAATTCAACAAGACAAAAGTGAGCAATATATACTATATTGTCATCAATTAAATTTCAACACGTCTCATTTTATTCACAATACAATCATCTTGCATAAAGGCAATCAATCCCAATCTCCTTTTTCTAATATGCATACAAGCTGCAATATAGTATCTTTCTATATACACAATAAAATTACATTGGTTCCATTTCATTCAACAATCAGTTCCTCAACATTAACTTCATCATTTAATTTCATTCAATAACCAAATATATTACCACACAGTCATTCATCTGACCTTCATCACCATAGCCACATATAAGCATATAGTAACAATTCCACATATCAATAGCATAATCCAGACTAACCATAATTACCCATCAAAGTATTCCAACAACAAGTATATATGTATATATATATAATTCAATTTACTATATTTAGTTAGTAGAATGATGTATTCAGTTTTCTACTTTGTCGTAGTGTCCTCTAATGAGTTATAATACGTATAATGAATAAATTGAGAATATCATAAATTCTAAATAAAATATTAAATAATATTCATATATTTCACCAATCCCTTAATATTTTATTTCTATCAATATTTAAATATTCGTTCACTTTCTTCTAAATAAACTAAATATTCCAAACTTTTCAGATATATATAATTTATCTATTAACTCATAAAAATTTATTTTATCAAACTCTTCGTATTTTTATAACTATTGTTCTCGATAACATTCCTAAATTAAATTATTACAAAAATCTCATATTTTTTTAATAAATATAATATTTCTCGATTATAATTTTGTAATATTTCATAAATATAATTTTCTAATATTTCTATTAATTTGCGTCAATTCATCATTATTATCGTAATTAATTAAACATCAGGACATATAATTAAGTATTTGGTTAATAAACCTGATGTAACTGAGTGAAAATCAATTATAATGATTAAATCTAATAAATCAAGTAATTTAATTATCCAATCTTAACATTCTTAAAACAAATGAGATATTTAATCAATCATTAATTTATAAATAGTGAAATTCATAAAAATTCCAAATTAAATATTGAATTGGATAGTATAAATTATATTTTATAAATGCACTAATTCAATAATATAAATATATAAATTATTTAATAAATTTAAAATCTAAATTCTCACCTGTTTCGCAATGACCGAATGCAAGAGCTTGGAATGGCGTCTCATTAACCTTTTGTCTTGAATAACATAACCAATACTTATGTATGCTCATGCCACTCTTTCCCCACAAAAAGTTTTGGATACTTCTCCAATAAAAACATTGGACACGTGTAGCCTCCCATTTATCTAACTTAAAAATATTTCGCTTCCTTTTTTCTTTGTTTTTTCTAATTTTGATAATTTCTATTAAATCATAATTTCACCCATAGGCTTCTAATTTTATGTAATTTAACCCCACATATTTTATAAAACTCCAATTTAGCCCCTTCAAGTTTTAATATATTTTAATTTCAATCTATTATTTTTTTTATATGAACTTAATTTCTTTAATAATTATAAATTTGTCCTACAATTATACATAAAATCTATGGACGTTACAATTGTAAACTTCCCGCATGATCTTCACACGCAATCCCTTTATATCAGGTACACAAATTTGCCTCCCGTTCTGTTGGAATAGGTGACCAGAAAGTCAATGAGGTTGGCTATTCTGAGAACTATTCGTCAATCTTTGAATAAAAGTAATATTATATTAATAAATGTAGTAAGGATTCATCATTGACAACAATGAGTTTGTTGTGCTTACTGCTAACATTGGTCGGAGTTTCTATGTCACAACAAACGCCCACCGACCGGACATGTGAATCCAAGAAGTTGGACTATTGCGCATAGGTTGGCGGTCATGGAACCAACTTCTTTCGATCGGTCTTAAACACTCCAAGTCGAGGACCTCGAGATTGGGTATCGAGGATTCGAGAGAGACTTGCACTAAGGATCGCAGCCATGTTTCATGGGGGGAGACGTAGGTTGTCCATGCCATCTTAGTGGGTTGGCTGGCAAGCTGTCAGTTGACTGACGTGACTTGCAGGAATCGCCATATGAAAGCTAACAGGGGCTTGGTCGGTATGACTAGTATTCTTGATTCTGATAGTACGAGATTATTCCTCGGGCTTGAGGAACCACGACAGTCGCATGCATACGATGTCTGTATCTTAGGTTTGGCGAGCAACTTTTATCTCGGAAGACATAGTCGTTATAAGTCCTATGTAGTGCAGTCAAAGTATGTACTGAGGACGGTGTGTTCCAAGAAAAGATCCGTCTCCTGTCGGTGTTATGACATAGTGTCTCCTATACACTCTGAGACCCGTTTTTCTTAGAATCTGTGACCACAGTGACTGAGCCAGTGGGGTGGGTTCCCCCTGATGTTTCAGTAAGGTAAACGAGGGTCTCGAGTCCTACGTATAAATGCCTTAGTCCAAGATGGGAACCGACGCTAATTCCATGCCCTAGACTATGACCGGGAGACGGTAGATGGAAGGACTGTACTTGTATGCATTCGGGAGCCTAAATGTTCACGCCATATTTTCACCTAGTCTCTGGCGCCATGGACCGTGTCTAGACGGCCGACCATGATAACAAGCAAGTTCTGGTTATGGGATAATCAGGAATTGGTCCAAGTCTACCTGAGGGTGAACCTAAAGAGTGACACATGATTCACTGGAAGTGAAATGAACTAATTTAGAATTATTTTTGGCAAAAGAATTAATTTAATTGGATTAAATTAATTTCTTGGAGAGATTAGCCTTTATTGATTAATCGTATTAATCGGCATAATTCGTAAATTGGATTTCTGAATTTGAGATGTTGGGCTTTCCCTTGTAATTAGATTAAAGGAATTAATTATTTATTTGGGTTTTAAATATTAAATTAGATTTAATACATAAAGTCCATAGGACATTTGGACTATTTAAATTGAATTTAAATAGGTCCATTTCATAAAGCCCAAGAGAATGGACGGATGAGATTTGATCTTGGAGATGATGAGATGTGTGGCCGAGATTGTGTCTAGAGAAGTTAAGACTAGGTCAACTCTCTAGTAGTAGTGTGCATGTGTACCTCTTCTTGGAAGAGTTTGTGTAGGTTAAGTGACCTAGTCACTTAAATACTCATTAACACACACATACACACACAGAGCACACACACACCACACTCGGCGCCTCCTCCTCTCTGCTCCCTCTCTCTCATGCTCTCTCTCCATCTCTCTCTTTGTTCTTCTTGAATCCTTCAAGAAAAAACAAGATTGTCAATCTCGTTAATATTATAACGTTCTGTTCACAATCCTTTTCCCTAGAGCGTTCTCTTGCTAGCACGAGGGACGTATAATTTGGGTGAATCGTGTGGACCGATTAGAGGTGCTCTTCATTGACGTGGCACAATTCATGGGACCACAAAAGCGTGAAAGTAGCTCTCTAACTACATTGCTATGGATGGAAGGCTTTGGAATAATCAAATCATTTGATTTTAATTTCATTTTGGGCCTAATATTTACTTGGACCATCCAAGTGAGAGTTTATTATTTATTAAGATCGAGACCTCATCATTATTAGTATTTTGCATGTTCAAGCTTTATACATATAATGTAATACGATGCATTCCAAACACACCATACATCAAAGCATAAAAACATAAGCACATGCAAAACAAGCCTAGCACGCCCCTGTTAAGATGACCACAAGCCCGTCCTAAGTGATCCACTGAACCCACAGTGGATCTATGGTGAATCTAGGGTAGGCCTACACTATTATAATTTTTACATCCCATTATCATTCAAATGGGGCCTTGTAAATCTTCCTTTGTTCTTCTTGACCTTCCATCGTGGGCTCCATCCACCGGATCTTCATCTCCTTGGAAGCTTACATTTACAAAATAAAGCCTCACAACTTAGTCTACTCTCATTAAGGAGAGGAAGAAAGTCTTATTATTTTAAGGCTAAAAACGATAAAGAGAAAGAAAAAACAAGAAGACACACAAGCTTCACCCAACAATAAATTTAAACCATACATAGGCCAAAAAGGGCTTAGTGATCATCCTCATTGTTTATCCAATAAACAAGAACATAACACATTTATATCAAATATAAACATGCCAAGCATATAAATACATCCCATGCATTTATAAATAGATATCCAATATCTAACCATAAATATAATTAAAATGCAGAAAATGCCATATTAATAATGCAATTAAAAATATGAATATCAACTATACATCTAATGTACAAACTATTTTTTTATGTTTGGAAACCATTTCCAAAATAATCTAAGGCACAATTTCTTTTTTAAAAAGATCCAATTTAATTAAAATTAAAATATGCCAAAATTAATCATTTCGGAAAATAAGCAGATAGAAAATCAAAATTTTCATGAAAAATGGTGCAAAACAGCCCAGCCGTTAAGACCGACAGACAATCGGCCGCACGCGCAGGTACCCATGCCTGCACAGTGCGCGCTTGGCCTGTCCGCATGTAGGCCGCCTGCCTGCACGCCTTGCCAACACGCACGCTAGTGAGCGCGCGCGCTGGCTGTTGCCTGCGCGTACTCAGCTTGCACGCCTGCTGACCAGTGACTAGCTGGCAGGGCACCATGCAGACAGCTGTGCCGTTTTTTATTTTTTTCCTCTTAAATTTCTACTATAAAAACTAAACCATAATCATACATTTACAAAAAAATCAATTCTAAAAAATGTATGGATATCCATAATTTCAAAAGCAAAATAAACACAGATTTTCATACATATAATCATGCTATAAAAAAAACGTAAATCATGCTTTCCAAAAGCATTTTAAACACGTTCTACACGCTTTACGGATAATAACATGTAAATCCTAAAGTCACAACACCGAACGGGGCTCTCATACCACTGAAAGAATCGGGTATGGCCCAGGAACGCAACGGAAGCGTAAAAAATAAAATTTAAGGCCTAATTTAAACCGGATTCAAAAGGGTGTTCCCTATGAAATTCTCGGACTTTTGGTGTTTATTAAAGCATAAATAACAAAGAAAAAGATGCTGGACATATGGCTAGAAGGATATGAACAAAGTTACATGAAAATGTAAAGAAAACCAACCTTTGATCACAACACGTAGAACGGGTTCGTGCGTTGTTCCTTTCCTTTTTCTTCCTTTGTTTTTCCACTTGAGAGCTCAACGTAGAACTCCTCTAAGTATTTTCCACACCAGGCAAAGGATTCAAACGATAGTCTATTCCTAGATAAAATATCGTGAAGTGAAGAAGAAAATAATTCCAAAGCAACACTATCAGTTAGTGATCTTCAAAATGTTTTAAGTTCTTTTCTTTTCAAAAGAAATGAACACAAAGAGAATTTTCAGAGGTGTTTTTGGCTTACAATCTTTGGCAAATTATGAGTGTAAGTTGCATGTTTTTATGTAGTGTATCTATATGTGTAAGTACGAATTTGAATTCAAAATTCAACCTGCATCAATTGACTTCCAAAGCTAACTTCCACATACACACTATTATAGCACAAGAATCACCCATGATAGCACATGGAGGACCACCTCCAAATGCACACCATATGGCTGGCCATCACACTAGGAGAGAGCTCCAACTTCTCCTTCAACTTGCTCCAACTTGCATAAGATATGAACTTGAATTCCGTAGTTTGGACTTATATTTAATCTGATTAAAATAAGTCCAAACAAGAATCCAATGAGCATTAATCAATCTAATTAATTTCAATCCAATTGAAGCTCAATAATTTATTTAATCCAATTAAATAAGCATAAGTCTAAATTATGAATAATTGATACAATCAATTATTCTAGCCAAAACCTGATAAATTAATCCAATTATTTTAAAGGTTCTTAGTCCAAAACTAACTAATCCAATTAATTAATTCTTTGACCATCCATCAAATGGATTTCTCAATAAATGATCCAATAATTTATTTTCTCTCTTGAATTAATTTAATCCAATTGAATTACTTCGCTTCTTCTAGAATTAATTCCACCAAATCCATAGTGATTTGTGTGTGACTCATGAGGTTCAACCTCAGCTAGACTTGGGCTTGTGTCCAACACAAATTGGTCAATTAAATCCAATTTAATTAACTATTTTTCAATTAACCATTAATTAAAAACGCCCGTCGCCATGGGTGGCCTTCTAGCAACTGTCCATGATACTAGGGACTAGGTGAATGTTGGCGTGAATATTTAGGCTGCCGAGTTCCATACGACTACGGTCCTTGAATCATCCATCTCTCGGTCTAAGTCTGGGGCATGGAATTGGTCGTCGGTTCCCTTCCTGGACTAGACAACTATGCTCAATAACTCGAGACACTTTTCCTCTATTGATTGATGTAGGAAACCATTCCCTACTCAACCAATCGTTGTGGCCATAGGCTCAAAGAGCTTAAATTGTCTCAGGGTGCATAGGAGAATTGGTTGTCATATTTTGACAGGTCATGAATCCTATCTTGGAATCCACCATTCTCAATATACATTCCGAATGCACTGGATAAGGCTTATGATGAACATATCTCAGATATGGACACTCTTGCAAGATCCTGGATACAACCATCATATGGATGTGATTGCCATTATTCCTCAAGTCCGAGGACTAATCTCGTACTATCAGAGCCAGAAATTTCAGTCATACTAATGAAGCCTCCAAGGCTTCCATATGACGATTCCCCCGAGTCAGTTCAGTCAGCTGACAACCCTTGTCAACTAACCCTCTAATATTGCATAGACATCCAACGTCTGTCACCGATGAAACACAATACTCATCAATGAATCCAATCCTTAGTGCGAGTTTCTATAGGACCCTCAATGCCCTGTCCCAAGGTCCTCAACTTGGAACATTTCAGACCAACCCTCAGAAGTCGGTTAAAGACGTTACCGCCACATCTAACGGGTTCTTGTTTTTCACCTTCGAGTCTATCACTGCCATGGAAGAGGTTATTGAAAGCGGTCCCTGGCTCTTTCAAGGCCAACCAATGATCCTTCAGCGTTGGGAGCCCAGTTTGGCTTTGCACAGACACAATCATTCCCAAGTTCCAATCATGATCCGTGTTCATGACAATTCTGGACTGAGGATGGCCTAAGCACTATTGCTAGTGACATTGGACGCCCCCTTTACACGAATGGGATCACAAAGGCATGCATGAGGCTGGACTTCGCTCGTGTATGCGTCATGCTTGACTTTGATTCCACTCTTCCCGTCATATGGTTGTCCTTATCCCTTCGAAAGATGGTTTTGTTTCGCCTTACTGTGTTGACATTGAGTATTAATGGGTTCCGTCCAAGTGCTGTTCTTGCCACTCTCTTGGTCACTCACCATCAAATGCCCATCATTTTAGAAGCCGTTACATCACTCGATCTTAGTTTTTGTGCCCAAGGCCAAAGGCCCCTCGACTTCTCCGTGGTGACGACCCCCTATGAGCAAACGCCCAAAGTTGAATTTCATGTCACAAAGAATGTGTCCTTATCCGACCCCCCTCGGGTCCCTGTTGTCATCCCGTCGACCGCTGAACCTCATCGGTGTGTCGTGGCATGTACAAATGTGGTTGAGCCTATTCCCCCTAATTCTCACTCTGAGCATGTGCCTTGCTTAAAACCTCTGAGCATGAGTAATCTACAATACCGATTGAGGTCTCGTGAGTCTGCTGTATTTTCTACCGAAATAATACGTTCCACCTATGTTACCTCTTCCTACCATCGCTGCCTGCAGATGGTGGCTGTCTAAGAATTTTTCATGAATCTTGTGATAAGATCTCGGGCCATAACCTTTGCCACAATCTAGTTGTTCCGCCACCTAGGCGACTACTGGCACGACCGTGCTAGGCACCACGTCCATCCCATGGACACAGTTTTGATCCATAACCATTGTCTAAAATGACTCTCAATGTCATCAATCATTCAACTTTCCATGACAAAAAACACGTCGTATCCCGCTTGAAACCTTTTCAAGCTATCACATCCATCATTAAGTTCAAATTGAAAGGACAAGCGGATCCGCTCGGGGGTGCGAGCAGAAGCGATCATGCGAGAACATTGCATAAATAAAAGCAATTTATCAAAATCCCAATGGGAGTACCCTTGGGTGCTTAACCGGGTGTTTGTTGTAGGATATGACAATAGAACAACGTATGTATCATATAGAGCATAGATATACAAAAGAAGCTACGAGAACGTAAATTAACAATTACCTTTGTAGTTTACTTCCTTGCACGGCTACAAGCGTTGTTCCTCTCCATAAATGTTCACCAAGTTCAAATGTATGAACTCTCTAACGAAGTCCACACCACACCGAGATAGATCATGTTTTTCTTGCTAAAGAAAAACGGATCTAAGAGGATAGGATCCGAGAAGACACAACACTATTATGTTAGTGTTTCTTCTTGATCTAACTTTGTTCTTCAAAATGATACATGATCAATGAAGAACAAAGAGGGCAGTATGTATGTAGAGAGGGGCCGAAAATTGAGAGAAAATGAGAGTGTGTTTTTCTTCTTTTTCCTAGAAAAAGATGAAATGTAATTCTCTTGCCTTGATGATAGTATATATTTAATTAATGTGATTATTCGAATGTGTCTAGGTTCATCCAAGGATGTCTAGATACATCCTAATCAATCCCACTAATTCATCAATCAAGCCTACCATCTCATAAGGTATGATCTAATCATACCACATGAAAGATGTTTGATTGGAACTGATTTGTCCCTTACGAAAAGAGACAAGTCAACACTCCATCAAGGCCATGCATGGCCAATTTTTAGGCTTCTAAAAGAAGCAAATTTCGGCCATGCTTGTTTAGGAATAAGTCCAACTTCTTCTCATTCCAAAAGGGGAATTAACACACCTCTTGGGTCAAAATTTAATGGACCAAGTTTTATTGTAATCCAATTACAACAAGCCCAAAATTAAATCCTATTTAATTGAACGTCCACTTAAATAATTCCCATTTATCTTTTAATTCAATTAAAAGATCCAATTTTTCGATTCTCTACTTTAATCGAGAAATCCCATTTACCGATTAAAACTAGGGCCCGATACAATATCGACACGTCCATCCAATGGACAATCCCTTAAGTAATCCAATTACTCATTATCCTTTGAAATTGACTCCAAGTCAATTTCTTCACCTCCTTGGTGATTTGTGTGTGACCATTTAGGTTCAACCTCAACTAAACTTAGGCCGGTGTCCAACAGGAGCCTGTTACCATGGGTGGCCGTCCAGCAACGGTCCATGGCACTAGAGAATACGTGAATGTTGGCGTGAAGATTTAGGCGTCAATTCCGAACGGGTACGGTCCTTCCGTCTACTGTCGACCGGCCTTAGCTTAGGGTATGGAATTGGGCGTCGATTCCCATCCTTGACTAGGCGTCTATGCTTAATACTCGAGACTACGCATGCCTCATTGCATTGACACAGGATACCATTTCCTATTCGATGAACCACTGTGGCCACAGGTATAAGCAGCATGAACGTGTCTCCCAGTGCATAGGAGATACCTCTATCACGCACTGAGAGGGCACGGATCCTCTTCTTGAAATCCACCATCCTCGCTACACATTCTGACTGCATTGTGTTAGAATAGTTGACCAGAAAGCCAATTGGATTGGCGGTTTTGGGTACTATTTAGCAATCTTTATTAGAGTAATATTGACTTGATGAATATAGTGAGTATTCATCTGTGGAACTATGTGTTTTTTGTGCTTACAGATTATGTTAAACGGTGTTTTAACGTCACAGAAAATACCCACAGACCAATTGGATAAGCCATGTAGTTGAGCTGCGCATCGAATGGTAGCTTTGAAACAAACTTCTAAGGATTGGTCTTAAATGTTCCAAGTCGAGGACCTCGAGGCAGGGCATCGAGGCCTATAGAGACTTGCACTAAGGATTGTATTCATTGGATGAGTGTCGTGTTTCATCGGTGACAGATGTTGGACGTCTATGCAATATTAGTGGGCTCGCGGGGATCGTCATATGAAAGCATTGGAGGCTTGGTCGGTATGACTAGAATTCCCGGCTCCGATAGTATGAGATTAGTCATCGGACTTGAGAAATCATGGCAGTCACATGCATATGAAGATTGTATCTAGGGTCTGACAAGAGATGTCCGTATCTGGGATACGTTCATCATAAGCCTTATCTAGTGCAGTCAGAATATGTATTGAGGATGGTGGATTCCAAGATAGGATCCGTCACCTGTCAGTATATGACAGTCGAGTCTCCTATGGCTCTAAGACAGTTTAAGCTCTTTGGTTTGTGGCCATAGCGATTGGTCGAGTAGGGAATGGTTTCTTACGTCGATCAATAGAGCAAACGTGTCCCGAGTTATTGAGCATAGTTATCTAATCCAAGATGGGAACCGAATCCGAATTCCATGCCCAAGACTTAGATCGGGATAAGGATGTTGGAAGGACCGTACTCGTATGGAACTCCCGAGCCTAAATGTTCACGTCAACATTCACGTAGTCTCTAGTGCCATAGACCGTTGCTAGACGAGTACCTATGGTGACGGGCGTTTTCCGATTAATGGTTAATTGGATAACAGTTAATTAAATTGGATTTAATTAACCAATTGTGTTGGACACACACCCAAGTCTAGCTGAGGGTGAACCTAAATAGTCACACACAAATAACTATGGAATTGGTAGAATTAATTTGGAACTATTTCTACAAGAAACGAATTGATTTAATTGGATTAAATTAATTCAAGGAGAAAATAAATGATTGGATCATTTATTGAGAAATTTATTTGATGGATGGTCCAAGAATTAATTAATTGCATTAGTTGATTCTTGGTCTTAGAACCTTTAAATTAACTGGATTAATTTATCGGGTTTGGATTAATTAATTGATTGGATCAATTAATTAGAGTTTTGACTTATGTTTATTTAATTGGATTAAATAAACTTGTGAGCTTCAATTGGATTGAGATTAATTGGATTAATTAATGCCCAATGGACTTTGTTTGGACTTAATTTAATTAAATAAATAAAGTTCCAAGACTAGTAATCCTAGTCCATGGAAAAATGCAATTTATAGCAAGTGAAGGAGGAATTAAAATCCTCCACATGTGAGACACATGTGACCAGCCTTTATGTGGTTTGGTGGTGTTAGACTAGGTGACCAGAAAGCCAATTGGATTGACGATTTTGGGAACTATTTATCAATCTTTATTAATACAATATTATCCTGATAAATAGAGTAAGTATTCATCACTGGCATTATGTTTGTTGTGCTTACTACTAATGTTGAACGGCGTTTCAATGTTACAACAAATGCCCACAGACCAATTGGATAACCCATGTAGTTGGGCTGCGCATTGGATGGCGGCTATGAAACCAACTTCTGAGGGTTGGTCGGAAACGTTCCAAGTCGAGGACCTCGAGACTGAGCATCGAGTGTCCTATTGAGATTTGCACTAAGTATTGCATTCACTGGGTGAGTGTCGAGTTTCATCGGCGACAGACGAAGGTCGTCTATGCAATTTTAGTGGGTTAGTTGACAACGTGGTCGACTGACTGAACTGACTAGTGGGAATCGTCATATGGAAGCCTTGGAGACTTGGTCGGTATGACTGGAATTTCCGATTCCGGTAGTACGGTATTAGTCCTCGAACTTGAGAAATCGTGGCAGTCACGTGCATATGGAGGTTGTATCGTGGATCTGGCGAGATGTGATCATTCTGTAAGATGGTCATTATAAGCCTTGTCCAGTGCAGTTGGAGTATGTAGTGAGGATGACGGATTCCAAGATAGGATCTGTCCCCAGTCAGTACATGGCGGTGATGTCTCCTATGCCCTCTGAGATGGTTTAGACTCTGTAAGTCTATGGCCATTGCAATTGATTGAGTAGGAAAGGGTTTCCTACGTCGATCGATAGAGTAAACGCATCTCGAGTATTAAGCGTAGATGCCTAGTCAAGGATGGGAACCGACGCCCAATTTCATAGCTTAGACTAAGGCCGGAGGAAGGTCGATAGTAGGTCCGTACCCGTACGGAATCGGCGCCTAAATGTTCATGCCAACATTCACCTAGTCCCTAGTGCCATGAACTGTTGCTAGACGACCACCCACGGTGACGGGCTCCTGTTGGACACGAGCTGAGGGTGAACCTAAAGGGTCACACACAAATCAGCGAGGAGGTGAAGGAATTGACTTGGAGCCAATTTCAGAGGATGATAAGTAATTGGATTACTGATGGGATTGTCCATTGGATGGACGGGCCGATATTGTAGCCCTCGTTTTATTGGTAAATTGGATTTATCGATTAAGTAGAGAATCAAAACTTGGATTTTTTAATTGGATTAAAAGATCAATAGGAATTATTTAATTGGACCATGAATTAAATAGGATTTAATTCTTGGGCTTATTTTAATTGGATTACAATAAAATTCGGTCCATTAAATCTTGGCCCAAGAGATGTGTTAATTCCACATTTGGAATTAGAAGAAGTTGGACTTCTTCCAAAATGGGATGGCCGAAAATTACTTCTTTTGGAAGTACTAAATATGACCATGAAGGCCTTTGATGACAAGTTGACTTGTCTCTTTTGGAAAGAGACAAATCAATTGCAATCAAGCCTCTTTGCACTTGGTATGATTAAATCATATCTTATGAAATGGTAGGCTTGATTGATGATTAATGGGGATTGATTGGAATGTATCTAGACATCCTTGGATGAACCTAGACACATTTCAATAATCACATTAATAAAGTATATATATATATGTGTATATACTATCATCAAAGAGAAGAGTTTTATTATTCATCTTTTTCTAGGAAAAAGATTAACACTCTCTACACCTTCTGTGTCTACTCTCTTAATCCTTTTTGTTGCTTCATTGATCTAGGAGCAATTGAAGAACAAAGTAAGATCAAGAAGGAACACTAATTTGATAGTGTAATCCCTTCTTTGATTTCATCCTCTAGATCCGTTTTCTCTAGCAAGAAAAATGAGATCTCTCCCGGTGTGGTGTGGACTACATTAGAGGGTCTCTACGTTGGGACCTCGTGTGAATGAACATCAGGAGGAATCAACGCGTGTAGCCGATCAAAATACAAAATCGAGAAAGGTATTCCGATTTACATTTATGCTTGGTTTCTTCTTTATTCTATAGCCACGAATGCTTATTTATTTTATATAATTATATTCTGTGTTTATACACCAATAGCCCGGGAACGTTCAAGGGTATACCCCTTGAACGCGATTTAAACTCTTTTATTTCACACGTTTTTTATCTCCACCGCACTTCCACCGCGTTCCCGGGCCGATCCGCTTTCCTTCAGGTGGGTGATTTATTTGCTATAATGGTGTATGGTTATGTAGTTAGTGGTGTGTGTATGTAGGCTGCTTTGGAAGTTGACAAGAGAAGTTGAATTTTGAATTCAACAACTCTACATACACAAAAATGTTCACATAACTTACACACATGCTCTTGCACGAATTTTCCATCAAAAACTCTCCAAAATCTCTGATAATACTCTCCTTTTTATGTTTATACCTTTTGGAAAGGTTGAACTTAAACGTATTCCAAAGGCACTAAACAATAGTGTTGTTTTCGATTGTTTCTTCTTCTTTTTCTCTACTTCTATCTAGCAATACATTAGAGAATACACTCTTCCATAGTGTGGTGAGGAAAAATTAGAGGAGTTCTACATTGAATTCTCAAGTGAATGGAAGGAGAAACGGAAAG
This sequence comes from Sesamum alatum, assembly GCA_034509735.1. Lineage (NCBI taxonomy): Eukaryota > Viridiplantae > Streptophyta > Magnoliopsida > Lamiales > Pedaliaceae > Sesamum > Sesamum alatum. Next base: position 30,683,005 of record JACGWO010000009.1, read on the forward strand.
GGAACAACGCACGTACCGGTTCTACGTGTTATGATTAAAGGTTGGTTTTCTTTACGTTTTCATGTATCTTTTGTTCATATCATTTTAGCCACATGTCCAACATTCTTCTCCTGTTTTATTTATGCTTTGATATACACCGAGCGCCCGAGAACTTCAAAGGGAACACTCCTTTGAACCCGTTTAAAATTATGCCTTCAATTATGCATTTTACGCTTCCGTTGCGTTCTCGAGCCGTACCGATGCTTTCAGTGGTTTCAGAGCCCGGTTCGATGTTGTGGCTATAGGATTTACATATTTTTATGTGTAAAGCATGTAGAAGGTGTTTAAATTGCTTTTGGAAAACATGATTTATAGCTATAAAGCATGATAATATGTGGAGAAAATATGTGTTAATTTTGCTTTTAAAATTATGGATATCTATGCATTTTTTAGAATTGGAGTTTCTACAAGTGCATGCTTATATTTCAGTTTTATAGCAGAAATTTATAAAAAAAAAAAAAAAATGAAAAACGGTGCCAGCCGCCCGGCAGGGGCAGCAGACATGTGCCCATGCGCGCAGGCAGGGGCACATGCGTGTAGGCGTCTGCCCTTGCACGCGGCCGTCTCGGCCGCTCGGCCTGCAGCACTGTTTTGTTTCATTTTTTCCGAAAAATTAAATTTTTCTGATATCTCCTAGTTTTATGAAATTATTAATTTTGGCATATTTTAAGTTTTAGTTGAATTGAATTTTTCTAAAATTATTTTTATACCTTAGATTATTTTGAAAAAGATTTCCAAACAAAAAAAAAATTGTTATACAATGTATGTATGGGTGATATAAATTTGTTTTAGTTGCATTATTAATGTATTATTTTCTGCACTTAATTATGTTTATGGTTAGATATTGGATATCTAGGGATAAAATGCATGGTATGTATTTATTTCTTGGCATGTTTATATTTCATATAGATGTGCTTTGTTGTTGTTTATTTGATAAACAATAAGGATGATCACTAGCCCCTTTTAGCCTATGTATGGTTTAATTTATTGTTGGGTGAGATCTACGTGCCTCTTTGTTTCTTCTTCTCTCTATCGTTTTTAGCCTTGAAATAATAAAGCTTTCTTCCTCTCTTTTAATGTACTCCTCCCGACTTATGATTGGGGTTTCTTTTAAGTTGTAACGAGAGTAGATGAGGCTGTGAGGCTTTATTTTGTTAAATGTAAACTTCAAAGGAGATGAAGGTCCGGTGGATGGAGCCCACGACAGAATGTGAAGAAGAACAAATGAGGAATTTTTACACCCCATTAGAGTGATAATTGGATGTAAATATTGTAATAGTGTAGGCCTACCCTAGTTTGACCATAGATCCACTGTTGGCTCAGTAGATCACTTAGGAATGGGCTTGTGATCATCCTATCAGGGGCGTGGGAGGCTTATTTTGCATGTGCTTATATTTTCATGCTTTGATGTATGGTGTGTTTGGAATGCATCGTATTACATTACATGTATAAAACTTGAGCATGCAAAATACTAATAACGATGAGGTCTCGGTCTTAATAAATTATTAACTCTCACTTGGATGGTCTAAGTATATATTAGGCCCAAAATGGAGTTAAATCAAATGGTTTGATTATTCCAAGTCTTCCATCCAAAATAATGTACTAAGGAAGCTACTTTCACCCATTTGTGGCCTCACGAGTCGTGGAACGTTTGGAATGGAAGAAAGTTATGCTATTGTTTTGAACAAAGGAATATGCTCCTGTTTCCCTGTCTCACGAGTCGTGGGGGGCAACAGTTGAGATATGATTTGGTTGATGGGTTAGGCCTAACGCTGGTTAACATGATTCGCTTGGAGTCCTCGAGATCATGTGAAGAAGGGAGGCAAAATATCTTGGGGATCCCATTGGATGAGAATGGTATTGGATACCTCCCACAAAGCCTTTCCCATGTGAATCGTAAAAGTGTGGCATGGAGAATTACGTTTGTGGACTCCAAGCCCATTAGAAAATGGTTTCCCGAAAATCCCACTTGAGAGTGGTGGATTTTTTTGAAGAAATAGTAGCAGGGGTTAATGACTAAATACCAAGTTTTGACTTGAATTCAATATTATTATAATCTACTAAATATTTTGCTTTACATTTTGAATGTAGATGTCTAAGAATCCACTCGATGTAATTCTTGAGACTAGAAAATTTGATTGAACAACTATAATGATTGGCAACGAAAGTGGAGGATTGTCCTCGATTTCAAAGACCAGGCTCACATTCTGGATAAGCCTCTTCCTCGAGTCTTGCCGGATGGGTTCTCGTCAGAAGAGCGTTCGACGTTCAATGACTGGCAAGAGGACAACTGCAAGGTCCGCAGCATCATAATGGCATCCATGATTAATGAGATGCAGAAACAGTATGATCGGCTGGATGATATCAGCTCGATAATGCTCCGTATGAAAGACGTTTATGCGGTACCGGATCGGCATATTAGATATGTCGTGTGTACACCAGCATGGAGTGATGATGCTATCCCTAGTGGAAAAGCTCAAAGACCTCCGAGCTGATCTTCAAAAAGACGTACATCAATGTGATCCTTCAATCTATTCCTCCCCCTTTTGACTCATTTATAGTTAACGATAACATGATTGGGCTTGAAAAATCTTTATGAGTTGATAAACATGTTGGTCTAGTACGAGGCAACGATTGAAAATTTTGTGCCGTCTATATTGGTGGGGGAGGTTTCCACCTCAAGAGCGAAAGACAAAGGGGCCGGACGCTGGAGGAGAAAGAAAGGGTAAGACAGAATCAGCCGCTGCAAGCGCTCAGAGTGCTCTTGTTGCCATGTTGTGTATGGGCAAAGGAAAGAGGATGGCGGTTCAGCAGTCAAGGATTTCGAAACATGTTTGCATATATTGCCGTGAAAAGGACCATTGGAAGAGAGAGTGTCCTAAACTCCTCTCCAACCTAGGTACATTTGATTTGAGCTTTAAAATGATTACTATTCTGCTTCGTGGGTATTGGATACCAGCTGTAGAGCTCATATCTGCAAATGGTTTGCAGGAAATGGGAAGGAGTAGAAGGCTAAGACGTAGATGGTTCTAAAGCTAGGCAATGGCCTGGCTGTTGCTGCAAAAGTTATAGAACCAATTAGGTCTAGCCAGTGATCATGTTAGGATAGTGTTGATAGGTCACAACTATGTAACCTAGCATGATCAAAATTATGTTTTTCTATTGTTCGACAATTAGGATTACATGTTTTGTTTATCAATGAAAGTCTCTTTTATTTGACAAAGAATGGTTATTTTTGTCTGCTAGGTTGGTTTCATAATTGTTTCAATACTATCCCATAATTAGATTATGAATGCTCAAAACAAATGATAAAATGAATAATCAAGATAAACTCATAGATTTTGCATGAAAAGCTAGGTCACATTCCTCTAGATAGGATAAGGAGGTTAGTAGATTCAAGGAGTCTAGAAATAGACAATTTGAGTCTGCTAGCCTGCAAGTCCTTCCATGGGCAGGAAGATGGCCAAAAAAGCTCTTTGTAGAACAAAATATGCTTGCTAGTGGTGTGTTGGATCCAGTCAGACATCTGTGGGTCATTGAATACACAAGATCAGTAGAGGGTTCAGAAGTCTACGGGCCTTTGGAAGGCTTCGGGAATTAAATTTGAAATGAGAACCAAACTAGTTGCAAAATTAAACCTTGATTGGATCGAGTGGTGTGTATTTAGTAGGACTTCTTGATCAATGTAAATGAGAATGGAATTCTCACTCAGTGAAATTCTTTCTGGAGCGCCACAATTGAACGACGTCTTTGATAAAGGAGGAATCGAACCTTATTGGACATGGTTCGGTTCGTGTTTCACTGAACTACCTTGGCCCATTTGGGCGTGTTCTTGAGACAATGGCCAAGTTGTAAAATATGGCACTTTCTATAGATTGTGGCCTAGACACCATATTGGATATGGCATGACAAGCTTGTGTTCTACAAAGTACTTGAGTATGTGGGATGGTTTTGCATGTGTCAAGGGACTAATAGGAGGCAAACTAGGTTTGCACAGGTTCATGTGTTGTACTAAGGGAAATTAGATTTGAGAGGATAACCGGTATGAGGAGTAGCTCCTTGAGGAATCAAGTAGAGTGACACTCAGCAAGATATAGCAAACATCATTTGTAATCGAGTTTGAACACTAACTATATTCCAGTTCTCCTAAGGACGACCAGAATATCCTAGATACCTGAGAAGTATAGGTTTCAGGGTCAGTCCGGTCAATTGGATTATATTCCAGAAGACATGAGGAGAAGCAATGTTGGACATTGGATCGAATTAATGGCTTGGGACCACGTGATTCGACGTGGAATTTAAACTAGGTTTGGAACTCCATGTAACTGGAATATTCGTTTTGATGAGTTCATAGGGGGTATGACTCGATCAGTAACGAGCTTGAGGGTCAGTACGAGTTTGGTTGTGGTCCTAGTGTTTAAACTGTGTAGCGTCTTATTCATTTGGAATGAAGTTAAGTTGTTAGGAGACACTAAAACAGTTACGTTGTTCACGAAATTCTCCATGAAAGGAATTGGATTCCTATATATAGGGTTAAGTTGTCCAAGACTTAGTTACGGTTGACTGGTGAGGAAGCTTAGATATTTGACATCCCTACGTCTTTGCCGTAGGTAGCTTGAGGATGTTGTTTGGTGCATTGGACCTGATGTTGTATATGCTTTGGGAAAAAAGACAGAAATTAGGTGTGTACCAACGAGGCAGTAGACTGCTGTTGAGAACAGTCTTTAATACCTGAATAAGGATTAAAGAAGTGTTCTTGATGCACGTTTTATGAAGAGTTGATTCTGAAAGGCTATAGCAATACTAGCTTCCATTATCATGTGAATAATATTTAATCTTAGTATGAACATATATTCAGGCGTAATGGTAAGGTGGTGGTTTGGAAAGGTTTCAAGCGGGATACCACGACGGACCATGAAAGTTGAATGTATGGCTACTTTAGAAGTTGCTCTGGAGAGTTGTTTGGATGATAAACCACATCCAATGATTGGGTGTGGTGCCTAGCACGGCAAAGCCAGTAGTTACCTTGGAGGATAACAACATGGCTATAGCGCAAGCTAAAGGACCGAGATCTCATCGCGGATCCAGGAAAATTCATAGACAGTATCATCTTCTTGGAGCAATAGTATGACGAGGTGACATACGGTTGGATAGTATTATCTTGGCAAAAATAAGGTAGACTTGTGAGACCGACCTGAATATCGCAAGTTACTCACGCTCCAATAAGTCTAAGCGGCATGGTTGATTGGCTTTAGGTCAAGTGGGAAATTGTTAGAATAGTTCACCAGAAAGCCAATTGGTTTTGGTGGCATTGGGTACTATTTAGCAATCTTTATTAGAGTAATATTGACTTGATGAATATAGTAAGTATTCATCCGTGGCGCTATGTGTTTATTGTACTTATTGATTACGTTAAACAACGTTTTAACATCACAAAAAATACCCACAGACCAATTGGATAACCCACGTAGTTGGGCCGCGCATTGGATGGCAGCTATGAAATCAACTTCTGAGGGTTGGTCTGAAATGTTCCAAGTCGAGGACCTCGAGACAAGGCATCGAGGATCCTATAGAGACTTGCACTAAGGATTGCATTCATTGGATGAGTCTCGTGTTTCATCAGTGACATGCGTTGGACTTCTATGCAATATTACTGGGTTAGTTGACAAGGGTGTCAGCTGACTGAACTGACTCGTGGGAATTGTCATATGAAAGCCTTGGAGTCTTGGTCGGTATGCTCTGAATTCTCGGCTCCAGTAGTACGATATTAGTCCTCAGACTTGAGGAATCATGGTAGTTATATGCATATGAAGGTTGTATATAGGGTCTGGTAAGAGATGTTCGTATCTGGGATACGTTCATCATAAGCCTTATCCAGTGCAGTCGGAATATGTATTGAGGATGGTTGATTCCAAGATAGAATCCGTCACCTGTTAGTATATGACAGTCGAGTTTGTGGCCACAGCGACTGGTCGAGTAGGGAATGGTTTCCTACATCAATCAATAGAGCAAACATGTCTTGAATTATTAAGCATTGTTGTCTAGTCCAAGATGGAAATCGACGCCAAATTCCATGCCATAGACTTAGACCGGGAGACGGATGATGGAAGGGCCATATTTATATGAAACTCGGGAGCCTAAATGTTCACGCCAACATTCACCTAGTCTCTAGTGCCATCGACTGTTGCTAGACGGCCAGCCATGGTGATGGACATTTTTTCGATTAATGGCTAATTGAAAAATAGTTAATTAAATTTGATTAAATTGACCAATTGTGTCGGACACATGCTCAAGTCTAGCTGAGGGTGAACCTAAAGAGTCACACACAAATCACTATGGAATTGGTAGAATTAATTTGAAATTAATTATAGAAGAAACGAATTGATTTAATTGGATTAAATTAATTCAAGGAGAAAATAAATAATTGAATCATTTATTGAGCAATCTATTTGATGGATGATACAAGAATTAATTAATTGGATTATTTGATTCTTGGGCTTAGAACCTTTAAATTAATTGGATTAATTTATTGATTTTGGATTAATTAATTCATCGAACCAATTAATTCGAGTTTGGACTTATGTTTATTTAATTAGATGAAATAAACTTATGGAATTGATTGGATTGAGATTAACTAGATTAATTAATTCCCAATAGACTTTGTTTGGACTTAATTTAATTAGATAGAATAAAAGTCCAGGACTAGTAGTCCTAGTCCATGGAAAAATACAATTTATAGCAAGTGAAGGAGGAATTAAAATCCTCCACATGTGAGGCACATGTGACCAGCCTTTATGTGGTTTGGTGGGTGGTTTATTTGCTATAATGGTGTATGGTTATGTAGATAGTGGTGTGTGTATGTAGGTTGCTTGGAAGTTGAATTTTGAATTCAACAACTCAACATACACAAAACTATTCACATAACTTACACACATGCTCTTGCATGAATTTCTATCAAAAAACTCTCCAAAATATCTGAAGATACTCTCCTTTTTGTGTTCATACCCTTTGAAAAGGTTGAACTTAAAAGCATTCCAAAGGCACTAAACAATAGTGTTGTTTTTTATTGTTTCTTCTTCTTTTTCTCTAATTCTATCTAGCAATAGATTAGAGGATACACTCTTCAATAGTGTGGTGTGGACAAATTAGAGGAGTTCTACATGAAATTCAAGTGAACGGAAGGAGAAACAGAAAGGGAACAACGCACGTACCGGTTCTACGTGTTATGATCAAAGGTTGATTTTCTTTATATTATCATGTATCTTTTGTTCGTATCCTTTTTGCCACATGTCCAGCATTCTTCTCCTGTTTTATTTATGCTTTGATATACACCGAACGCCCGGGAACTTCAAATGGAACACCCCTTTGAACCCGTTTAATATTATGCCTTAAATTACGTATTTTACGCTTCCGTTGCGTTCCCGGGCCATACCCAATGCTTTCACACTAGACAAGGCTTATAATGATCATCTTACAAAATGACCACCTCTCGCCAGATCCAAGATACACCTATCGTGTGCATGTGACTGCCTTGGTTTGTCAAGTCTGAGGACTACTCCCGTATTATTAGTAGGCTCAACCCCAATCGACCAACCCAACAAGATCGTATAGGTGTCCCACGCCTGTCGCTGATGAAACACGACACTTATCCAATGAATACGACTCTTAGTGCAAGTCTCTATACGACTCTCGATGCCTATCTCGAGGTCCTCGACTTGGAACGTTTCAGACCCAACCCTTTATCAGTTGGTTTCATAATCACCATCCAATGCGTGGCCAACGACATGAGTTGTTAATCGTGGTCTGTGGGCTTTGTTGTGATATATGTAAAAAGCATATAACATATGGAAAATGAGCACAACAAAGAAAGTACCAATGATAATAAACACTCATTTTATTCATTACATAATATTACATTACATCAAGTTATCAAATAGGTTATAAAATGCCAAGCCTATTGGCTTTCTGGTCACCTATTTTAACAATCTCCCACTTGACCTAAACTTGATCATGCATTGACCTCAAACCCATCTTATCCAGATGTTGAGTATGGGCAACTTGCGATACAGGCTTAGTAAGTAGATCTGTTATGTTTTCTGCCAAGCTGACTCGGTCCATCCAAACGTCACCTCTGTTGGCCATCTCTCTGAGCATATGGTAGCATCTAAGAATATGCTTGGATCGGTGATGAGATCTCGGTTCCTTTGCTTGTGCTATCGCCCCGTTGTTATCGTAGAGGATAACCACTGGCTAATGCTAGGCACTACACCCACCCTTTGGATGTAGCTCATAATCCAAACCGTCTCTACACCTGCTTCCGAAGTTGCTATGTATTCAGAATCTGTGGCGGAGTCCGCCGTGGTAGCTTGCTTGGAACTCTTCCAAGCAACCACGCCACCATTTAGTCTGAACACAAAACCAGACTGAGACTTGGCATCATCATCATCCGACCGGAAGATAGCGTCGTTATAGCCTTCCAGTATTAATTCTCCACCACCGTAGATCAAGAACATGTCCTTAGTCCTTTTCAAGTACTTTTAGGATAGTCTTGACCGCACTCCAGTGTGCCTCTTCGGCACATGCCTGATATCGACTTGTCACGCTCAAAGTGAAAGCCACATCAGGTCTAGTGCATTGGACAGCCTACTGAATGTTGCCTACGACTAAAGCATTGGGGATGTCCAACATCCGTTTAAGCTCCTCATCAATCTTAGGAGACTGCTTCTTGGACAGCTTAATTCCATGCCTCATAGGAAGGAATCGTCGTTTTGAGTTCTCCATCTTGAATCTCTTCAAGACCTTCTCAATATACGAGAACTGGGTCATTCTCAACATCCTTCTAGATCTATCCTTGTAAATCTTGATGCCAAGGATGTAGGATGCCTCGCCCATATCCTTTATGGAAAATTGTGTTGACAACCAAGCTTTAGTGGTTCCCAACATCTTAGCATAATTCCCAATGAGCATGATGTGATCTTCGTAAAGCACGAGGATAGCAACAGAGCTCCCCATTGATCTTTTTGTATACACAAGGACCGGACTCGTTCTTCATGAAATTATATCCCTGTATGATTTCATCAAAATGTATGTTACAGCTTCGGGAAGCTTGTTTAAGGCCATAGATGGACCTTTGGAGACGGCAGACCTTCTGCTCTTCTCCAACAGATGTGAAACATTTCGATTGATCCATATAGATCTCTTCCTCTACGAATCCATTGAGGAAGCCGATTTTTTACATCCATCTGCCATATTTCATAGTCATACCATGCTGCTATGGAAAGCAGTATCCGAATGGACTTAGCCATTACTACGGGCGAGTAAGTTTCCTCAAAATCGACCCTGGGTCGTTAAGAGTAACCTTTCGCCACGAGCCTGGCTTTGAAGGTTGTATTCTCCCCGTCAGCTCCAAGCTTACGTTTGTAGACCCATTTACACCCTGCGGGTTTTACTCTTTTAGGTAGGTCCACTAGGGTCCAAACCTGGTTTGCACCCATCGAGTCCATTTCGGATTTTATGGCCTCAAGCCACTTATCTGAATCGATGTCCAACATCGCTTCTCCATACGTCTTTCGATTATTGTCCAATTGACCGGTCAGGTCAAGAAATCCGTACCTATCAGGTGGTTGGGATACTCTGGCCGACCTACGAAGGACTGGAACATTATCAGTGGAAACTACAGGCTCAGTTGTTGTTGTTGTCTCATGGGGCACCTCACTTGATTCCTTAAGGAGTACCTCATCACGTTGACTATCCGATGGAAAATCTTTTTCTAAGAACACTGCATTTCGCAAGACAAAAACCTTTTGCTCAGAGAGATCATAGAAATAATACCCCACAGTTTCTTTCGGATATCCAACGAACCTGCATGAACTATACCTGGACTCCAGTTTATCTCCCACTAATCTCTTGACGTATGTGGGGCTACCCCACACTTTCAACTGTTTGTAGGAGGCAGGCTTGCCATGCCATATCTCATATGGCGTCTGGAATATCTTCTTAAATGTCATCATGTTCAAAAGTTTGAACGCCGTCTCAAGAGCATATCCCTAGAACGACAAGGGGAGTTCGGTAAAACTCAACAAGGTCCGATTCCTCCTTTCAGACACACCATTCAACTGTGGCGTTTCAGGAGGAGTCCACTGAGAGAGAATTCCATTCTCTTTTAGATAATCAGTGAATTCTCCACTTAAATACTCTCCACCTCGGTCTGGCCGAAGGACTTTGATCTTACAACCTGTTTGGTTCTCTACTTCAAGTCTGTATTCGTTAAACCTTCCAAAGGCTTCAGACTTGTACCTCATTAGGTAAACATAACATACCTGAGTGATCATCAGTAACGGTTATGAAGTACGAGTATCCGCCTCTAGCTTGAGTATTTAATGGCCCACAAATGTCTATATGGATCATATCCAACAGACCGATGGCTAGTGTGCTTTGTCCAACAAAGGGTTTCTTGGTCATCTTACCTTTAGACAGGACTCACAGGTCGGTAGGTTGTCCAATCGTCTATTTCTAAACTGTTTGAGTCCAACAATTAGATTGTTGAAGTATGTACAAACCGTTTACTAATGTACCAAGCAAATGAGACACACCATCATTGATAATATAAAAGCCACTTTGATTGATGGTGAAAGAATAACCCTCCTTGCGTAAATCCACGAGTTTTTATATATAATTGTGGGATTAATTTGCAATTATTAAGAAAATCAAAATTTGAGCATAAATAATTTATAGATTTAATTTTGAAATATTAAATCCTTGAGGGATCAAATTGGAGTTTTATATTGTTTTTGTGGTCAAGTTTGAACATCTTAAAAATTTAGGGGACAAAAATAAAATTTTGAAGAAAGATAAAAAAATAAAAGAATGGGATAAATATGGGTGCAGCCCACATGGCCAACACCCACCATTTCATTTGTTTTAAAAAGTTACACAACACACACGCACACACAATTTTCACAAATTTTCTCACACACAGAGGCACTCCTACGGAAATCAGGTAAGGAAGATTTAAATTTTGATTAGTATATTTATTAAATATAATTTATATTATTTGATGTAATGTTTAACCAAAAATTTTTATGAATTTGACTATTTATAAATTAGTGACTGATTAAATATCTCATTTATTTTAACGATGTCATAGTTGGATAATTTAATTACTCGTTAATCATTACTATAATTGATTTACTCAATTTCATCAGGTCTATAACTAAATGCTTAATTATATATACTGGTGTTTAATTAATTACTATAATAGCGAAGAATTGATGAAAATTAATAAAAATATTTGAAAGATTATATTTTAGAAATATTAGAAACTATTAGGCAGGCTCCTCTGCCTGCGCGCGCGTGCCTCGCATCGGCGCACTGCGTGCGCGGTCAGCCACCGGCTGGCCGGGTGTGTGTGCTGTTTTCTTGCGTTTTATTTTTTTTGCCCCCCGTTTCCCAAGAAAAATAAGAAACCAACAGCACCAAAAATTCATACACGATTGAAAGCAAGAAAACGACATGCTTGATAATTAAAACATCAAGAAGTAAATAAATCATGCCATACACATTTTCATGCTTAAAATGCACACAAAACCTTAGGCCTATACATCAAACTGGGCTCCGATACCACTAAAAGCCTGGGCGTGTGGATCGTCCAGGAGTAGCGCGAATGCGGAAGCGCAGTATAATTTAAAGATTGCAAGAATTTAAACATGCATATACAATATATGTAAAAACACGTTCAAGGGGTGTTCCCTTGAAACTCCCGGGCGTTTGGTGTATCTCATTAAAAATAATAGCATATAAAATAATCATGGAGGCCATAGGGTTTAAATAAAGAGGGACGAAAAATTGTAAATCGGAAACCTACTGATTGTCGTTTTCGTCTTCAAACCGCTACTCGCGTTGTTCCCCATTTTGCTCCAAGATCTCGTGTAGGAGACCCTCTAATTCGTACACGCAATCCGCCCACGTATCTTGCTCCTCGTGCTAGCGACAGAACAAGTATATATATTTGGAGAGGATAGAATGATCAAACGCTATTAAATTAACGAGATCAAACATCCTTAGTTCAATTGTCAACATAAAAGAACTTGGAAGAGAGGGAGAGAGAGACGCGGCCGAGAGAGAGGAGCCGAGTAGTGTGTGTGTGTGTGTGTGTGCGTTTCAAATTTCATCATCTTCTTCAAAGTGGGTACTTAGGAGTATTTGTAGAGGAGGAATCCTATTCCTCTTCAAATCCCTACACTTTGAAGACTTCTTCTTGAATAGGATTTGACTAGTCAAATCCTAGTCAACATCTAGCTTTCTTGGTCAAACCAATCTAAGCCATAGATTTCTCTCTTTAATCTCAACCATTGATTAATTTAATGGAATATTTAAATATCATTTAAATAATCCTAAAGGCAATAAATAAATATATCAAATATAAATATTTATTCCAAGCCCATTAAATTAATTTCTAATAAATTCAATTTATTAGATAAATTCCTTATATCTAATAATAGGAATTAATTTCTTCCCAAGAAAAGAAGGACCCGATTAAATCCAATTTAATCGCTCAATTTCTCCAAATATTTAATTCCTAATTAAATACGTTATGTGTGCGGATTGTGTGTGACTCTTTAGGTTCACCTTCGGCTAGATTTAGTTGGATTCCTAGAATCCGCCCGTCACCATGGGTGACCGTCTAGCAACGGTCCATGACACTAGAGACTAGGTGAATATACGGGGATGAACATTTAAGCTCTACAGTACATCTATCCTTCCGTCTACGGTCTCACCACTTAGGGTCTAGGGCACGGATTATGCAGGTACCCATTTTGGACCTAAGTGTCAGTCTGTCTTTTACCAAACTCCACAAGGAAATCCTTCCCTTCTGTTCAGTTACTGTGGCCACAGATTTTAGGGACAAGACACAGACTATAGTGAGACACAACTGTCAACACCCCTGACAGGAGACAGATCCTTCCTTAGAAACTACTGTCACGTTGTACACCATGGCTGCACTAAATATGGCTTATGACTACTCAAGTGCATCTTGGCAATCTCTCACCATACCTAAGATACAGTCCCGATGTACAGGTAAACTCAACAATTCCTCAAGTCAAAGGACTTGACCTGTACCATTGGAACGGGGAACTCACGTCATACCTAGCCGACCCTACTCAAGGTCCTCCGTAAGACGGTTCCCGCGAGTCACCTCAGTCGGCCGCTCCCCCAGTAGGCCGACCCACTAACACTGCTTAGACGACCCTCATGACCCGTCGATGAAACACGGCAACAGATGCTTAGTGCAAGTCTCAAGGGGAATCTCGGTACCCATTTTCGAGATTCCTTGACTTGGAGATTTCCAGACTAATTCGGCAGAACTGATTTTATGGACCTACCTCCAAGCGTAGTCCCAGTCCCTGAAATGCGATTTTAGTCTGTGGGCTTTGTTTTGTGTAGCGATAGTTATAAAGCAGATAAAGTGAACACAAACAAAAGTATGCGCTAAATGAATTTCACTTTCTTATTCATTAGTGTTTTAACCAAAAAAAAACTTCGAAATTTCATAGGTTACAATTCGCCTACCAAGATTGGCTACATGGTCACCTATTCTAACAAATCTCCCACTTGACCTTTAAAGCCAATCACCCATATGCCTAATCCCCATCTTCTCAAGATGTTGCATATGAGCGCTTTGTGACATAGGCTTTGTTAGCGGATCTGCTGTGTTGTCTGCTGAGTTGACTCAGTCCATCCGAGCGTCACCTCTTCCTACCATCTCTCTCAGAAGGTGGTAGCGTCTGAGAAATGTGTTTGGATCTGTGATGAGATCTCGATTCCTTCGCTTGCGCTATGGCTTCATTGTTATCACAGAAGATGACAACGGGCTCGGCGATGCTAGGCACCACACCCAACTCTTAGATGTAGTTTCTCATCCAAACCGCTTCTTTAGCAGCTTCTGAAGCTACTATGTATTTGGCCTAGGTGGTGGAATCAACAGTGGTTGCTTGCTTGGATATTTTCCATGCTACCACTCCTCCATTGAGCCTCAATACATAACCCGATTGGGACTTGGCATCATCGTCATCTGCCTGAAAGCTAGCATCGCTAAAGCCTTCTAGGATCAGTTCTCCGTTGCCATAGACTAGGAACATTTCCTTAGTCCTCCTTAGGTACTTAAGGATGCCCTTGACCGCATTCCAATGTGTCTCTCTTGCACTGGACTGATATCTACTCGTTACACTCAAAGTGTAAGCGATGTCAGGTCTTGTGCAGTGGACCGCATATTGGATGCTTCCTACGGTAGAAGCATAGGGAACAACTTTCATCTTTTCAAGTTCCTCATCAGTCTGCAGAGACTGTTTCTTGGACAACTTTATCCCATGCCTAATGGGAAGGAATCCTCATTTGGAGTTGTCCACCCGAAACCTTTTCAGGACTTTCTCCATATACGAGTTTTGGGTTAGTCCTAACGTTCTCTTAGATCTATCCCTGACAATCTGGATGCCTAGAATGTAGAAGGCTTCACCCAAATCCTTCATGGAAAACTGAGTTGATAACCATACTTTTATATCACCCAACATTCTCACGTCATTACCTATGAGTAGAATGTCATCCACATAAAAGCACTAAGAACACTATAGAGCTCCCACTGACCTTCTTGTATACACAAGGGTCGGATTCGTTTTTGATGAATCATAACCCCGTATGACTTCATCAAAGCGAATGTTCCAACTTCGGGATGCTTGTTTGAGGCCATAGATGGATTTTTTGGGACGACAGACCTTCTGTTCTTCTCCGGTAACTGTGAAACCCTCCTGCTGATCCATGTAGATCTCTTCCTCAACAAAACCATTGAGGAAGGCCGTTTTCACGTCCATCTGCCATATCTCATAGTCATACCATGCTGCTGTGGCAAGCAGGATCCGAATGGACTTAGCCATGACTACTGGCGAGTAGGTGTTCTCAAAATCGACCCTGGGTCGTTGAGTATACCCTTTTGCTACTAGCCTAGCCTTGAAGGTTGTGAATTCTCCATCAATGCCAAGTTTGCGCTTATAGACCCATTTACAGCCAACTGGCTTAACCCCTTTGGGTGGGTCTACAAGTGTCCAGACTTGGTTCTCATTCATGGAGTCCATTTCGGTTTTCATGGCCTCAAGCCATCTCCCGGAGTCGATGTCAGACATCGCTTCCCCGTATGTCTTAGGATCCTTATCCAATAGACTGGTCGTGTTCAGAAAGCCGTATCTCACCGGAGGTCGTGACTCTCTAGTTGACCTATGGAGAACGGGAACGTCAGTGGTGACTGTGGGCGTTGACTGTATTAGAGCCGGTAGTTCAGGTACCGAGGCTGGCCCTTCTAGAGGTCGTCCTTCATGCCTAGCAGCTGGGACTTCTCGAGGTTGGTCAGCCCTCTGGGTATCTATCCTGAATCCTCTAAGTGAGGAATCTGCGGCTTCCGCTGATGACTGGTTTCCATCATTTGACTTCTCAAGGATCAGTTCATCAGGTTGGATATCCTCTGGAGAGCCTTGTTCCAAAGAACACTGCGTTCCTTGAAACAAATACTTTTGTTCCAAGGGGTCATAGAAATAATAACCTGTGGTTTCCTTGGGGTATCCAACGAACCTGTATAAACTAGACTTCGATTCTAGCTTATCTCCCACTAGCTTCTTGACGTATGCGGGGCTACCCCACACTTTTAAGTAGTTGTAGGACGCAGGCTTTCCGTGCCATCTTTCATATGGCGTTTGGGTCAATACACTGGTTGGCGCCAAATTTAACAACCTGGTCCCAGTCTCCAGTGCGTAGCCCCAAAAGGACAAGGGCAATTTGGTAAAACTCATCATGGATCGAACCATGTTCAATAAGGTTCGATTCCTCCTTTCAAAGACCCCATTTAACTGTGGTGTCCAGGAGGTGTCCATTCAGAGATTATACCGTTTTATTTAAGATAATTAAGTAACTCAGTACTAAGGTACTCTCCGCCTCGGTCTGACCGTAGGACTTTAATTTTGTAGCCGGTTTGGTTCTGAACTTCAAATCTAAATTCTTTAAACCTCTCAAGAGCTTCAGACTTGTACCTCATCAGGTATACATAACCATACTGTGAATGATCATCGGTGAAGGTTATGAAGTAGGAGAACCCACCTCGGGCTTGCGTCCTTAGTGGTCCATATACATCTGTATGGACCAAGTCTAACAAACCTGTGGCAAGCCTGCTTTGTCCTACAAAGGGCTTCTTGGTCGTTTTCCCTCTAAGACAGGATTCGCAAGTTGGTAACTCACTCAAGTCCCCTACCTCTAGGTTTCTTTGAGTTGCCAAATTTCCCTCCATCCTATCTTGGAAATGTGACCTAGTCTAGCGTGCCACAGTCGTGCGTTCCCGTTTATTATCTATTTTAACGTTTGTGTTTGAGCTTTTAAAAACGAAGTTCGTTTGTTGCAAGATATAGAGGCCGTTATTAAGCGTACCAAGCAGATGAGCAATTCCACACCTCATCAAATAAAAGCAATTTTTTATTGATCATAAAACTCATATCCACTATTGTCTAACAACATAATGGAAATGATGTTCTAATCATGCTAGGTACATAATAAATTTCTCTAATTCTATGCTAATGCAATCACTAACTACTAGAGTAGCGGATCCTACTGCTTCTAGCCGAGATGGCCTTGCCATTCCCAAGCTTTAGGACCATATCCCCGCTACTCAGTTTTCTGCTTCTTTTCAGCACCTGCAAATCATTGCAAATGTGAGCTCCACAGCCGGTATCTAATACCCAAGAGGCAGTGTTAGTAACCATATTGACCTCAATCACAAAGATACCTTGTTTGGAGAGGAATTTGGGCAATCTCTCTTCAATGCCCTTTCTCACGGCAATTGATACATATGTCGTATGCCCTTGACTGTTGCTTTGAGTCAACCCTCCCTTTTCCTTTGCCTTTCCCCCTTTCGCAAACGGAACACTCTTAGTGTTGGTAGGCTACTTTGACGACTTTTTCCCTTCCTTTCTTCTTTTACCTTTTGTGTGCACTCTAGGCTCACCCTTGCCTTTCTTCTTGGGAAGTCGAAGCATCTTCCAAACAAATACCGACGGCGTAGACTTTTTGGTCGTTGCCTCGTATTGCACCAACATATTGATCAACTAATGAATACCTTCTCAAGTGTGTTCGTGTTGTAGTTGACAATGAATTGGTCAAAAGGAGGGTGGTAGAGACTGAAGGGATCACAATCTATGTATATCTCGTTATCGAGCCTGCCTTGAGGTCCTCGAGCTTTTCCACCAAGGTAAGCATCTTGACCCCATGCTCTTGTACAGAGGACCCTTCGGTCATTTTAGTTTCAAAAGAACGCCTTTCGTCGCGACATACCTAGTATGCCGGTCTGGGACTGCATAGCAACCTTTAGGCGAGCCATAATGGAAGGGACATTCGTCTAGCCTTTTTCATACTGCTTCTTGAATCTCATTCGTCACAGAGGCAAGTATGATGCTATGGACTTTCTGGTTATCCTTATGCCATGTCTCGAACGTCTCACGTTCTTCTGGTATGGATCCTTCCGGCAAGGTCCTAGGGAACGGCTCATTCATGACGTAGTCTTGGTTTCTTGTAATCTAGGACTATATCCAGATTTGCGCAAACCAGTCGTTGTAATTGGTTCTATTTAACTTGTTGTTCTCAAGTATGGGTTGATAATGGGTTTCTTAGACATTTTAAATCTACATTTTTAAAACAGAACTACAATCAACAGAATTTTAAAAGACGGAAGTTATGATAAATAATTAAATGCTTGGACTTTAAGTCATTTAATGCTCCCAACTATTTATAACGAAAACACGACACTCTCAAACGTTGTTTTTCGGGAAATACCCTTTCCTAGTGGGCTTGGGATCCACAGCGATTTTTCCCATATCCCGCTTTTACGATTCGCATGGGAAGAATCCTGTGGGAGGTATACCATACCATTCTCGTTCCACGAGATTTCCCAAGATAGTTGCCTCACCCTTTTACGTGATCCCGAGGACTCCAAAGCGAAATCACTTACTTGGGCGTTAGACCCAACCCAATCGACCGAATCATAGACCCATTGGTACCTCCAACGATTCGTGAGACAGGTAACAATAGTCTATTTTTCGTTCATGACATAGGGCAGCTTCTTTTAAGTACGATAGTCGTGCATGATTCGTGAGACCACGCTATCGACCTAAATCAGCTTCCTCATTATGCCATGGATTGGAAGGCATGGACGAACTCCTAGAGTTCATGTCCATTTTTCGAGGGTTTAATATTGTGAACCTTGGTCCAACCAAGTGAGAGTTGTAAATGACCGAGATCCCATAGCTGTAATATGATAAATAAAACCATTCATTCACCATAAAAGCCACATGCAAAATTATAGCCGAACACGCCCCTGTTGGATGATCACGAGCCCGAATCCTATGCGACTCACTGAGCCCGTAGTGGATCTATGGTCAATCTAGGATTGGTCCCTACACTATGACATTTAAATAGTAACCCCGATCAACATGCTGATGGGCCTTGGTCTCTTTTTACTCTTTCTAACTTCCATGGAAACGCCTTGGATCCTCCATTCTGGGCTCTCCATGTGGACCTTCCTTCATCTCCACCAAATACATAAAATAAAATCCTCTCTCCTAGACTACTTTCATTACATATGTAAAAAGAACCCCCAGCGAAAACCCGGGGGAGTACAATAGGAGGGAGATCGAATTCCTTATTATTCCAAGACAACTAGAAGAGAGGAAGGAGAAGCAAAAGAGGCACACAAGCCCAACATAAATTTAAACCATACATTCGGTCTAGGGCTCGTGATCATCCATTTTTCAATAAACGCACATAATTACATGATATCCAATAACATAAACATATGCATATAATCCATGATTACCAATCATATCATCCCCATGATAAATGAACAAGTCACGTATGAAAAACATAGTACAACCGTTGGTAAGATCCTTTCCCGTTTAGGAATACCCTTCCTCATTATTTGAAGGTGAGTAATACCCCGGGATTCTAAATCCAATACCAACAACCTTGCCAAACAAACGTTCTTTGACAAATCATGCAAAATTAAATAAAACTAATTTTTCAGAATTACCCAAAAAAAATTAAAACAAGACGAAAGCGTAAACGATGACGACCGCAAACACCGGGCGGCGTTTGCCAGCGCACACAGGCCAACAGGCCCAGCCTGCTGTCTGTGAGCACAGGGCACACCCGGTCGGGGTGCGCATGCACAAGCCCCTGCCTGCTCGCGCGAGCGCACCTAGTCGGCAGTACAGCGCATGCTGGCGGGCTGCCGCGCGCGCACTCCCTGCCGCGCAGCCTGCGTATTCCGCGTTCTGTGCGCAGGCCCATGCGGGCGCTTGCACATCAGGCGCGCCTGTCGGGCGCTGGCGGCCTCCCTGGCCCCGACGGACTGGCCTAGCATCCGGTTGCGCGCGTTGTGCCGACCGGATTCGCGCGCGTGGTGCGCTCCTTGACGAGGGCTGCCGCGCACAGGCTCCTCTGTCTGCGCGCGCCTCGGCCTGGGCGCACTGCGTGCGTGGGCAGCCACCAGCTGGCCGCGTGTGTGTTGTGCCGTTTTTTTCTGTTTATTTGTTTTGTTTTGCCCCTATTTCCCAAGAAAAATAAGAAACCAACAGCACCAAAAAATTCATACACGATTGAAAGCAAAAAAAACGACATGCTTGATAATTAAAACATCTAGAATTAAGTAAATCATGCCATACACATTTTTAAATGCTTAAAAACGCCACACAAAACCCTAGGCCTATACACCGAACCGGGCTCTGATACCACTGAAAGCCTGGGAAAGGCGTGTGGATCGTCCCCAGGAGTAGCGCGAATGCAGAAGTGCAGTATAATTTAAAGATTGCAAAGAATTTAAACATGCATATACAATATATGTAAAACACGTTCAAGGGGTCTTCCCTTGAAACTCTCGGGCGTTTGGTGTATCTCATGAACATTAATAGCATATAAAATAAATCAGGAGGCCATAGAGTTTAAAGTAAAGAGGGACGAAAATTGCAAATCGGAAACCTACCGATTGTCATTTTCATCTTCAAATCGCTACTCGCGTTGTTCCTCGTACATCTATCCTTCCGTCTACGGTCTCACCACTTAGGGTCTAGGGCACGGATTATGCAGGTACCCATTTTGGACTTAAATGTCGGTCTGTCCTTTACCAAAATGCCGCAAAGGAATCCTTCCCTTCTGTTCAGTTTATTATGGCCACAGATTTTAGGGACAAGACACAGACTATAGTGAGACACAACTGTCAACACCCCTGACAGGAGACAGATCCTTTCTTGGAAAGTACTATCACATTGTACACCGTGGCTGCACTAGATATGGCTTATGACTACTCAAGTGCATCTTGGCAATCTCTCACCATACCTAAGATACAGTCCCGATGTACAGGTAAACTCAGCAATTCTCAAGTCAAAGGACTTTGACCTGTACCGTTGGATACCGGGAAACTCACGTCATAACTAGCCGACCCTACTCAAGGTCCTCCATAAGACGGTTCCGCGAGTCACCTCAGTCGGCCGCTCCCCCAGCAGGCCGACCCACTAACACTGCTTAGACGACCCTCATCACCCGTCGATGAAATACGATAGCAGATGCTTAGTGCAAGTCTCAAGGGGAATCTCGGTACTTCATTTTTCGAGATTCCTTGACTTGGACATTTCCAAACTGATTGGCGGAACTGATTTCATGGACCTACCTCCAAGCGTAGTCTGAGTCCCCGAAATGCGATTTCAATCTATGGGCTTTGTTTGTGTAGTGAACAGTTATAAAAGCAGATAAAGTGAACACAAACAAAGTATGCGCCAAATGAATTTCACTTTTCTTATTCATTAGTGTTTTACCAAAAAAAACCTTCAAAATTGTTCAGACATAGGTTACAATTCGCCTACCAAGATTGGCTACATGGTCACCTATTCTAACAAAATGATTGTGTTGCCATACCTTTTATTGTGGATTGAAATTAAATATTGAGATTATTGATGGAAATGTTGTGAATTGAAATAAAGAGATGGCTTACCTGACCTGGTGCATATTTAATGGTTTATGGTGATGTGATTGATGACTAGCTTTGTGCAGTCATGATGATGTGACTTGTGATATGAGGAAAATGAATACATAGCTAGGTACCATGGCGCGATGGTTTACCGGGTATTTTGGGGTAGCGGGGAATATCCTGTGTTGATGGCCACACACTGGGGTGGTGTGGCAGTGCCATGTTTGATGTGATGTCCTATGCTGATATTGCTACACACTTGGCCAGTGTGGGGATATCATATACGATGGGTACCCTGTGCCTACGATTGTATGATATTGATTGAGTTGATGAGAGCCGGCAAAAGTATTGACTATACTCCAGCTTGGGTAAGCAGGGCTGTAAATAAATTTTCGTGTTCCTGAATTTAACAAAATACGAAAATATTACAAATAAATTCTTGAATTGAATTGAGTATTTTGTGGGTGCAAAATCTCTACTTGAAAACCTCTGATTCTACTCTTCAAGAACGTGATCTTTGACTTCGGCTACTTCGGAGGTGAAACTGTGACGTTTGATCTCCTTTGACATTGACTTTGACTTTGAATAACGTTAATTCGGGGGTCATGGACTTGTTCCCGGATCAAACGCTATAAACTTGACGATATTTGACTTGAATTTGGGATGTTCTTAGTGGATTTGAGACTTTGATCTTTCGCCAAGGTGGACTTCTGTCTTGATAACGTTAATTCGCCGGGTCTTCAGACTTCTTGTCGAATCAAACGCTGACTTTGGACGATTTCCGCGACGAACGCCTTGAATCTTGCCTAGAACGCCGTGAATCTTCCTTGATTTGCTTGAGAGAATTTCGAGCTTCTTGAATGCTCTCTTACTTGTATGTGTGTGTGTGTTTTGAATGAGTTCCCATGACCCCTTTATATAGCTGTCAAAGAGGTAGAGTTGTGGTGAACTTGAACACTTATTTTGTATTATCCCTTTATTTTAATTTAAAGAGATCAATACATTAAATATTTGGGAAGACATGATTGGTCAATTTCAATATTATCTCTTTAATTTTTGTATTTTTTGAAGAGATAATATTAGAAATATTTATCTTGATTTGATTACGAAATATATATTAAGATAGCAGTTAATTTAACTATTTATATTTAGAATTAATTTAGTAAATTCTAAAATATAAATAGAAAAATAGAATATAATTGATAAATAATATATATATTTCCATTTGTCGTCATTTAATTGGGTGCAAAATTTATTTGTCTACAAATGCCCCCTCGAGACTTGTTCACGAATATATGCTTGAAAGTGTAATTTTCAAAGTGGACGAGTCGCGAAAATATGAATTGAATTTAAATGGGCCATCTTTGTGGATTTGCTTCATTAAATCCAAACTCATTTTTGTTCTCTTTGGAAAAAAATGGGCCACATTCATCCGCAATTTGCATAGGCCCTTTTTTTTTTTCATTAGCTCGCGAAGAAAAAAAAACAGCCTATGTTTATCACACCACCTTGGCCCATAAAGCTTCAAACTATTTCCTATGTTTCTTCATTCGCAGGTGATGAGCAGGGCAATATCACTTCCCATCTTTCTTCTTTGAATTTTGGAGCCGTGACCTTGTCAGACAAGGAGTTTATGGCTGAGTTATTGAATCACGCACCTCTGCATATTTTAGCAACTTTGGAATTGCTAAACTTTTAATCGAACTATAACTCGAAGTCCTAATTCTCTTCGAATTAAAACACTTCAATTGAACACCTATATAAAGGGCTTAATCCTGTATCTATCAAGCATTGTGATTTTGTTGCAAGAATTTGTGGTAAGTTTTGATAGCCAAATATTTTTTTCCTCTTCAATTTTCTATCACGCACCCCAGGTGTTTGTTATAATGCCTCTGTGATATTTCTTTTTTCTTTTGCAGAATTTCCAGTCTGCAAGAAGCTTTTGCCTCGAGTTTTCTCTAGAACTTTTGGTCGACCTGTTACGGTAATGTCTCTCAATTTGTAGTATCAGAGTTTTATAGTTCCTCTTCAAGTTTGCAGCTGCCTTTTTCTCAAACATGAATTTTGCTATTTCCCCAGCTTTCATTTTCTTTCCTTGTCTCGCCAAGTTGGTGCTTTGGGTTAAGTTCTAGATTTTGCTACTGTCTCCGGCAAGGCCAGATTTTGATACAAAGGTAAGCCCTCAATTTTTCTTTTGTCTATGACCTCCATCAGATTATTTACCGCTGGAACATATTTAATCAGAACAAGTCATCAACCTCTGTACAGGTAATCAATTTGAGAGATTACATACAAGTTCACATATTTCTTCATTGCAATTTTCGTGACATATATTTTTAATTGCATTCATCATCTAATCTGAAAAGACTTGTTTTCTTCAACATGAATTGGGCCATACAATATTTTGGGGTCTTAATTCATGTGAAGTGGTCCAACGTGTGGCTTTGTTTATTTTTCATTGAGAATAGCAAAAGCGTCCGGCTCCTTTGTTTATTTTTTTGTGCGAAAAGAAGCTATCAATTTAATCTGAATTGGGCCTACCCAAAAATAATTGTCCAGTTTTCCATGCAAAAGAAGGCTCGAACAAATTGTTTCTTCTGTAAAGGCGTGGCACTTTAACGAGTACGATTGATTCCAGTCACATTTTTTTTTTAATCAATTAAACTTTTCACTTGAATTGATTTGAGGTGAGTAAAGCATTATTACCAAAGCACCCTGAGCAAGTTAATCCTTCCTCTTTTTCTTTTTGACTCCTTCGAGTTATTTTCTTTTTGGCTAACTCGGTTAAATCTATTTTGTGTTTTGGTAGGGTTGTGACATGGTTCACTTCAAAGACGAGTCTTTTTCCTCTAGTCAACAAAAACCTGATCATTCTTGACGATGAAACTCGACCCTCGGACAAAGGAACAACTTTGGTGACTCATGCTCCTCTCATTGGTCGATATGCGAAGCAATGACCGAGGTTGACGAGTCCACTTCACACGGAACAATGGTCTCGAGAAGTCTCATTGAGCAGGACTTCCAAGGCGTGGTCTCTACAAGCAACTCATCACCGTTGTTCTGATGAACTAAGCTCTCTATCGACGTTGGGTCGCCGCATCATCGAAGGAAAAGCCAAGTGGGGCGACAACGTTCACTTTGTTGGCGAGTTCCGCTTCATCAAAGGGTTTTGGGAGTGGACTGAAGATGTCCTCAGCTGGTGCAAAGACAAGCTAGTTGCAGCCCAAGTATATGATGCCGTATACGCCTCACTATTTACCTACAACCGCAATTCCGACATCGTCAAGGCGTTTTGCGAAGCGTGGTGCCCATCTACCAACACTCTTCTGACGTCATTTGGAGAATTGTCTATTTCGTTGTGGGACGTGCACACCCTTTCCGGACTTCCTATGGTGGGACTTCTTTATGACGAAGTTGTTCCAAGTGCCAAGGAGCTTAATGGGGTTGACGAGACAGGACAGAGACTTGTGCCTTGTTCTTGCAAGTTCCTACTCCACGCCTACCATTTGCTTCATAAGAGTAATAAAGATGGCCATTCCTCTCAAGTTCCTATTGACAAATGAGTTAAGTTTTTGCTTAGAAGGGCGACGAAATACTGCGAGCCTCCTCCACGTAAAAGAGAAGAAGGCCGTTCGTCCTAAGTCAACTCATAACCCCTCCGGGACCGTTGGGGTACATGGCAAGTGGTCCATGGCGGACGAGGCATTGTTCTCGAGGCTTGGTATCGAAGGGAGTTCGAAGGAAGAGACATTTTTGGCGGCGTATTTGGCATGTTGGCTTTGTACTTTTGTCCTTCCTACTCAAGATGTTGGTTCAATACGCTCAAGTGTTTTCAAGGTGGTGAGCGCTATGGCAGCCGGTCGAAGGATTGGTCTTGGAGTTCCTGTCTTGGCTAGTATCTACAGAGGTTTGAATAAGATCTCCAACTCCCAAGGCCAACCCGCGCACACTCTCCATTTCCGATTCACTTTGTTTATAGTTGGATAGTTTATTATTTCAAAACTCATTATCAGCTTGTGCAAAACGTTCGTGGGCCCAAGATGACGCTCTTTTCAGGCGAAGGAGGCATGCCACGGATTCTAAAGAAATCTATTTTATGGTCGTCCGTTCGAACTACCTTCCTCTGCGGCAAGGCGATCATTTCGTTGTTGAGCCCTATAGCCCTCATCGATTTAGTCGTCAATTTGGTTTCTTCCAAGAAGTGCCGGGAATTCTTTCGCAAGATGTTCACGAAGCTTCTTTAGAGTGTGGAATCCGTTATTGGCGCATGTGCATTCTGTCCAAGACCATGGAAAAAAGTGTTTTTCCCTCTCATGCCCCCAAATATGAAGAAGTTCTCCTCCGAGGCGTACAAAAGGTGGTGGCTCGAGCTCACGGTGGCTACTTTGAAGAAAATGTGGTGAAGTTGCTTGCCTTAGGCCCAAGTCAAGCTTCTCTAAAAGGCAAGAAGTGTGATGAAGGAGTCACCCAAGATCAACCTCGTGAGCCGGCTATTTCCTCTCCCAAGAAAAATTCTCAAGTGGTTGAACCCTTTGAAGTAGATAAGAAGCGAAGTGCTCCTCGTTCCTTGGAAGTAAGTGGGAGTAGCAACCCTGATCATCATTGGAAGAGGCCGAAGAGGGACTCGAAACCAATAAACATCGACATTGCTGATGAAGGCTCAAGTCATGGATCATGGATGTTGAACTTTGTCAAGGAGGTTATTTTTTTCTTTATTCCTCTTCTTCTTCTTCTTTTTTTTGGTGATAAGATCCTCTCTTGTTTCTAACTTTAGCTGATGCATCATCGTAGCTCGAAGCTGAGGTTTTAGCCATTGAAGACGATGAAACTTCTCAAGACAGTCAAGCGTCGACTTTATTGGCTATGACTTGTCCTTTTGGAATGGGGTTTAAGAGGAAACAACCCTCCTGCCCAGCCGCTGTGTCGGTATTTGAAGGCCAGAGGTTCTTTCTTAATCATCAAAAGGAGTTCCTTCAGAAGCTGTGGAGTGATCTTCTCGTGAAGATATCAAATACCCCAATTGATTTCATCTCATCAATCGAAGACGACGTTTACTTTGTTCTTGAGTCTATGAAGAGTTTTCAGAATTTTGATATCTCAAACGTGGAAGAATCAATGAATGCATTGTTCGCCAAGGCTGCTGCTTATGATGAGGCGAGGTCGTCATCTTATGAGAGGTTATCTAAAGATCTTTTCGACCGGAAGTTGAAGGAAGCCAACGATCGTCTTCAAGAGGCCCGTGCTAAAGAAAGTGGGGGAGCTTCCAAGGTCCAATCTGCTACGGACGAGTTGAAGCGTGTTGAGAAGGAGCTTTCGGATTTGAAAGAGCGCAAGAAGAACCTGTGTGCCACTCTGAAGGAAGAAAATTAGCTTTGCCATAGTGCTCAAGTTGGAGTTCGTGAAATTGTAGAGGAAATTGCAGCGCTTGAGAATACTACCCCCCTCAACGATGAAATAGTTGCGAGTTTGGAGGCTTCAAGGACACACTTGGAAGCCTTCAAGGAAGGGTTGAAGGATTGCGTCCCTTTGCTTGAGATTAGCTTAGGACTTTTTATTTTATCACATTTGACTTTTTTTTCTTTGTTCCATGTCATGAACTCCAATGTTTCCTTGAGATTACATAATAGAAGTTTTTCCTTTTCTTTCTATCTTGCAATCTTTGAGCATGTTTGAGTACTTCCACTCTTGGTGACTTCGTAAGAAGAATAAAGCTCATTTAAGTGTTATGACTGAACTTATAATATCTAAGCTGCCTACGGACCTCATCAAGAGGATTAAGTCAATTCGTAGTTCAGGGGTACAAGATATTTGTTTGGAGAGGGGAGGGCCGTTCACAGTTTATACTCATGCGGGCCAGGAGTTTTTTTTTTTACTTTTTTTTTTTGTTTCTTCCCTTCTTTTGTTTTTTTTTTCTTTTTCTTTCTTTCTTTTTTTTCAGGCGTAATACCACTTCAAGAACTTTCCATTTATCTGGCCTATCTTCAAGCCATCTTCGGTATCCTCTCCTTTAACTTCATCATTTTCAGCTAAGGTGATGTGATGAACTTTGGTAATGTCTTCTCCAACACTGTTGTTAACATAATTGGATGATCCTACGCTTTCTTTGTCATCCTCTTCATCAAGCTGAACTTGTGTGAAGACCATTGTTCTTGTTTTAACCTTCAAGACTCTGCCACATGATATGTCTAGAGTTGTGTGGCGTCTCATTCTGGAAGGAATTGACTTCTAAGTTTCTGTGAGGATGTGATGTTTTCCTTAGATTGTGCAACCACCTTAGACATGGTTTTCTTTTGGTACATAATTCTTTTCCATGCACCAAGCCTGTCAAAGACAGATTGATTGTTGGTATTTCTATGCATCATTCTTTTACGTGTGCCAAGTCTGTTGAAGACAGACTCTCGTGGATTTTCTTTCCCTTGGTCGTCTTCTGTTGAAGAGAGACTTTCGATGGCATGGTTGCTGCTGGCCCTTTTTATGGCGATGCGGATAGGCTTAGGAGGGATAAAGCCAAGACCTACACGTGAATCTGGGACTGCGTGCCCTTTTTCCTTTAACATTACTTGGGTGGCGTTGAGTCCATGGAGCCTCTTGTTGGTGGCTTCGGGAGGAAGATTTCCAAGGGTTAATCTTTCTTGTGGATTATACCCGGCTTTAACTAGCAGTTTGAAGGCCTTAGGATCATACCCTTCTCCATCTATAGCCAACGCTTCATGTCCCTCTTCTTCCTTTGGGTTGAGGACGCAAATCCTTTGAGTGGCGATTTCGATGGTTGCTTTTCATTGATTTGAGTCAATGGTAAAGTTAGACACTTTGAAAATCTGGCCTCGACAACGGGCTGCTCACTTCTCCTCATGCTTTGATCTTCATGTGACTTTGGTTTCTCTGAGGGTGAAATCTCTTTTCCTCCTTTTGCAGTTTCAACGTAGTACTTGGCATCGGCGAAGTGCGACTCAGCTTCGGTGAAAGGCTTGGTATCACCAAGTACCCTTTTCACTACGCCATTGTGGCAGTATTTGAAGCATTGATGCCATGTTGAAGGGACCACAGAATTTTCGTGCAACCAAGGGCGGCCAAGAAGCATGTTGTAAGAAGTCTTGGCGTCTATAACGTGGAATAGTGCAGTTGACGCCATATCGTCCATCAACAATTCCATCCTTATAATGCCGACAGCCCTTTGTCCTCCTTGGTTGAAGCCTTGAATCATGAGGCGGTTGTTTGCGATCTCGTCCATGGGGATCCCCAAGTCTCTCAAGGTTCGTAGGGGTAAGATATTGACTGCAGAGCCTCCATCGATCAATATTCTGTTCACCTTTTGTTCACGTGCATATCCAGCGACGAACAAGGGGCGATTATGAGGCTTTGACCCAAGAAGCAAATCTTCGTCGCTGAAGGTAATGGTGGACATGCATTAGTCACTATCAGAGGAATCTTCTTTTTCAGACAGAGCGTCCTCTTTGATCGTAGTAGCATTCTCGTGTGTGGTATTATAGGAGGCTTCACTATCGAAAGACCCACACTTGACCGAGGCCACATTTGCTGTTGCGGTATCTTCTTCAAGAGAGATCTTACCTTGGCGGGCTAACTGCATAACTTTGTCTTTGAACACAAAGCAATCTTGTATTGAATGCTTAACTAAGCGATGATATTTGCAGTACTTTGGGTCATCCGTTCGTTTGGCTTCTTCAGGTCACTTTGCTTCGGGTATTTCGATAAGGTTAGCCTCCAACAAGTCATCAAATATGCCGGGAACATCGGAATCAAGAAAAGGATATTGATTTGTTTGCATTTCCTTCAAGGTTAATTTTCTTTGTGGTCTCTCATAAGGGGCATTATTCTTTAGGATGCTACCATTGTTTGTCTTGCTTCGGAGCTTGAAGGGTGCCACATTTACTGCCATGGATTCTTTGTTTGGAGCTTCCAAATAAGGCTTGCCCCCTTTCTTGCCTTCTTGTCTTTTCTTGGTTCTGCGGGGTTCTTGAACAGGCGGCCCTTCCGCTCCACTCGCTGCCATACTTAACTCCATGTCATGTGCTCGAGTGGCTAAGTCTTCGAATGATCTTGGCAGGATCCCTTGGAGAATGTAGCGAAGACCCCAATGCATCCCTTGAATGAACATCTCAATGGTGGAAGCTTCGGATAATCGATCTTTGCAGTTGAGACTCAGATTCCTCCACCTATTGATATAATCGATAACTGGCTCGTCCTTCCACTGGCGAGAATTTGTAAGCTCAATCATGTTGACAGTGCGTCGAATGCTATAGAAGCGATTTAGGAATTCTTGCTCTAGTTGGTCCCATCCATCAATTGAACCGGCTTCCAAATTAGTATACCAATCGAATGCGTTGCCTTTCAGTGATCGGACGAACTGTTTGACTAGATGATCGCCATAGGTTCCACCATTGTTGCACGTTTCGACGAAGTGGGCAACATGCTGCTTAGGATTGCCTTTGCCGTCAAATTGTTGGAACTTCGGCGGTTGGTAGCCCATTGGCATCTTTAAGCTGTCAATTCTTGGAGTGTAGGGCTTGGAGTAAGTAAAGGATGACCTTGAGCTTCCCTCAATCTTGCTCCTAATGGTCCCTTCGATGAATTCTTTCAATTGGTCCACAGGGATCAATCCATTGGATGAGACTAGAAGCCCCTTTGCGGGTTCATCTTTCTCGGTGTAGTTTTCTTTAATAGATATTTCTACTTCTTCATGAGCCTCGACTTGTTTTCCTCGAATATGGCTTGCCTCAACATTGTCTGGCTTGTTGATCAACCTAGCAATTTGGGCGTCTTGCTCTTGGACATGCTTGGTAAGTCCTTCGATAGCTCTTGTCAGGCTTGCGATTTGCTCTTCTAAGGTTGTGGCATTCGTCACCATGACTGGGGCCACATTCGTTGTGAAGGAGTAGCTAGACTCGGAGCGAGGAAGGGACGGGGGAGATTTATCTTCGTCATCTTCGCTTGCATGGTTAGGCACGAATATGCCCTTCTGAGCAGACTCAATTGGAGGAGTCATCTGGGAAGATTCTTTGAGTTTCTTCGACATGCTCCTCGTGGTAACACCGAGACTCTTGGTACTTGAACTTGAAGACTTTGTTGTGGCAAGTTTGTAATTTCACCGTCTTCATGGCTTTTCCTTGAGTGTCCATTGAAATACTTCAGACTTCGTTGAAGGGAAGAGATGAGAGGTAGAGATGTCCCACTGGGCGTGCCAAAATTTGTAAACAAATTTTCGTGTTCCTGAATTTAACAAAATACAAAAATATTATAAATAAATTCTTGAATTGAATTGAGTATTTTGTGGGTGCGAAATCTCTACTTGAAAACCTCTGATTCTTCTCTTCAAGAACATGATCTTTGACTTCGGCTACTTCGGAGGTGAAACTGTGACGTTTGATCTCCTTTGACGTTGACTTTCACTTTGAATAACGTTAATTCGGGGGTCGATGACTTGTTCCCGGATCAAACGCTATAAACTTGACGATATTTGACTTGAATTTGGGATGTTCTTAGTGGATTTGAGACTTTGATCTTTCGCCAAGGTGGACTTCTGTCTTGATAACGTTAATTCGCCGGTCTTCAGACTTCTTGTCGAATCAAACGCTGACTTTGGACGATTTCCGTGATGAACGCCTTGAATCTTGCCTAGAACGCCGTAGATCTTCCTTGATTTGCTTGAGAGAATTTCGAGACTTCTTGAATGCTCTCTTGCTTGTATGTGTGTGTGTGTGTTTTGAATGAGTTCCCATGACCCCTTTATATAGCTGTCAAAGAGGTAGAGTTGTGGTGAACTTGAACACTTATTTTGTATTATCCCTTATTTTAATTTAAAGAGATAAATACATTAAATATTTGGGAAGACATGATTGGTCAATTTCAATATTATCTCTTTAATTTTTGTATTTTTTGAAGAGATAATATTAGAAATATTTATCTTGATTTGATTGGCCGGAACACCTCAATTTGACACGTGTCGACCGTTGATTTGATGACGAAATATATATTAAGATATCAATTAATTTAACTATTTATATATAGAATTAATTTAGTAAATTCTAAAATATAAATAGAAAAATAGAATATAATTGATAAATAATATATATTTTCATTTGTCGTCATTTAATTGGGTGCAAAATTTATTTGTCTACAAGGGCCCTAAAAGAATAAACTATAATTTTGAGTATATCATGTTGTATATCAATTTATGATTATTAGTATTGGTTATTTTGTGATTCCATGATAATTGCATGGTGAATGATTGTTGGTTAGTGTCAACTGCATGGAATTTTTCCAAGTGCGCATGTGTATGTATATATATATATATACGAATTAGCTGCACTTATTGAGTAGGCAGCTCATCCCTTGCCACGTATTTTTCAGGATATAAGTCACAATGACTAGCCAAAGGGTGAATCATAAGCCAATCATCAGTATTACTACGTGGGATAGTAGGATATATTGAGCGGGAGCCCTAGTTGCATAATAACATATATATTAGACTTTCAGTAGATTTATTTTTTAAGTTCTATGATAACTAGAAAGTGTACTTTTCTCTTTTTCTTATATTTACAAATGCTAAGGTTAGGAATTTAATACAATATTTTGATGGCGTATGTATTATGTGATGCCTATGTAATATATTGGTGAAAATATGAGTTGTCATATTTGGCTTAAAGATGAATTTCTTATAAGATGGGTTGTAATTACGGAGGGGGTGTCACTTTGTGTGGTATGCAGAGCAGAGATCAGATTCTTTGAGGATATTTGGTGAATAGTATTATTATGCAATACTTTAAACATATATTATGAACCTAAAAGTAAATGTGAGTTTCATATAGGCTGGAATGTCTGCTGAACCGTTGACTCGAAAGAGTCATTAGAGTTTGTATATGATGATATAGAATCCTAAATTCTGATATATGTGTATATGTGCCTGCCTGGTGGGGTTGTGCTAGTTAATACTGCAGTAAGATCTGGTCTAGTATAGTGGCCAATGTTATATTATGTGCGAGTTAGTTGCGATAAACCTTAGAGAATTTTGATGTTATTTTGGAAATGAAATTAGTATCTCGTATACACGCTATTGTTGACTGTTAAACAAAGAAAGGGGCAATAGAAGTAAATAGGCAAATTAGTACGGTAATATATGTGTGACTATCTTAAATTTAATTAATAAAGGGTGTATCTAGCTAATGTACATCATACTATGATAGTGAGTTCTGTCGTATTAGATGTTCCAATAG
The DNA here is from genome assembly GCA_034509735.1 of Sesamum alatum. Lineage (NCBI taxonomy): Eukaryota > Viridiplantae > Streptophyta > Magnoliopsida > Lamiales > Pedaliaceae > Sesamum > Sesamum alatum. The sequence continues at coordinate 30,715,318 of JACGWO010000009.1, forward strand.
TTAGAGGAATCCCTGATACTTACAAAGGAATTACTTGGGCTACTTCCTTATCGAAAAGTAGATTCTGAAATAGAGACTATTTTTGGGATATCACCTTTTTCGATTGTGCCATATAGAATATTTTTACTAGAATTATAGGAGTTTAAGAAACAAATAGAAAAGTTATTAGAGATGAACTCATTAGATGGAGTACTTTATTGTAGGGAGTACTAGTGTTGTTTGTGAAAAACAAGAATGACAGTTTAAGATGGTGTACTAATCATAGGTAATTGAATTGGGTGATAATAAAAGTTGAATATCCGTTACCAAGAATTCATGGTTTATTAGACTAGTTGAAGGGAGCTATAATCTTTTGAAAGATTGATCTGGGGTCTAGTTACGGCAATTGAGGATAGCAAGTAAGGATATACCTAAAACAATTTTTTTCACTCATTAGTGTCATTTATGAGTTTTAGTAATGCCATTGGGATTAAGAAATGCATAGGCGAAGTTCATGGGATGGATAAATTGAAAACTAATTTGAAGAATACTTGGACCAATTTTTGATAGTGTTTACAGATACATCTTTGTGTATTCGAGGAGTATGGAGAAGTGTGAGCAACATTTAAAAATAGTGTTGTAGATCTCAAAAGAGAAAGAATTGTATTCTAAGTTGAGTAAATACGATTTTGGGTGAATTAGGTAGTATTTCTAGGATATGCGATATTTGGAGATGGTGTTATGTATAATTCTGCCAAAGGCAAAAGTTTTTTTAGGGAATGGAGGACACAAAAATATGGGATTGAAGTTCAAAGTTCTTAGGATTAGCCATGGGTATTATAGGATATTTGTTAAGAGTTCTGAGTTCTCCATGATTGTTGATCATTGACAAAGTTATTAAGGAAATAGATTTTTTTTTTCTTGCTAGATTGAGTAGTACCAACAAAGTTTTGATGAATTAACGAAGAGGTTGACGTTAACTCTAATTTTAGTTCAATTCTCTTGTAGTGGTGGATACATAGGGTACGCCAATGCTTTCAAATGAGGTTTAGGGTGTGTACTAATGTAAAATAAGAAGGTAATTTCATATGCATCTCGTCAATTAAGGAACCACTAGTTAAATTACATAAGCTTGATTGGAGTTAACAATAATTATACAGGCATTCAAGACTGGGAGACACTATTTGTTTGGGAAAAGATTTCAGATTTTGACTGATTATAAGAGTCAAGGTATGTTTTCACAAAGAAAGGCGTAGGAGGTGGATAAAATTGTTAAAGGATAATAATTGTAATATCGATTATCATTTTGGGACAGGTGAATGTAGTAGCAAGTGTATTAAGTAAGAAAAGTTCAATCATCTTAGTTAAATTGAAAAGTCATATTGTGACGTTGCTATAAGAGAGAGAGAGAGAGAGAGAGAGAGAGAGAGAGAGAGAGAGAGAGAGAGAGAGAGAAAGTTGAATCCGAGGTATATTTCATGGAATTGGACCACTAGCGTGTTGATTAACATTTCCAGTAGAATTGTCACATATACATAACGTGTTGCATATTCTTATGCCATGACGATAGAGATATGATCCGAACCTTGTTTAGCATAAACCAAAGATGAAAATTTCAAAAGAATTAGCATAGGTAGGAGCGCCAATAAAGATCTTGGACAACAACATAAAGAAATTGAGAAATAAAGATATACTAATTGTAAAATTATGTGGAGTCATCACTCTCCAAAAGAAGCAACATAGAAGGTTAAAGAGAATATAAAAGAGAAGTGTCCATATTTATGCCTTGAGTGGTAAACAATCAAATTTCGAAGACGAAATTTTTAATAGGAGGAGAGAATTGTAACATCCACAAGTTTTTATACATAATTGTGGGATTAGTTGACAATTATTAAGAAAATCAAAATTTGAGCATAAATAAATTATAGATTTAATTTTGAAATATTAAATCTTCCAGGGATCAAATTGGAGTTTTATAAAATTTTTGTGGTCAAGTTTGAACATCTTAAAAATTTGGAGGACAAAATTAAAATTTTGAAGAAAGATAAAATAAAAAAAAAAGAATGGGATAAAGATGGGTGCGGCCCACGTGGCCAACACCCACCATCATTTGTTTTAAAAAACTTACACAACACACACACACAGAACACAGACACACGCGCACAATTTTCACAAATTTCTCACACACAAACGCACTCCTAAGGAAATCAGGTACGGGAGATTTAAATTTTAATTATTATTAATTGATATAATTATAATATTTAATTAGTATATTTATTAAATATAATTTATATTATTCGATGTAATGTCTAATAGGAAAATTCTATGAATTTGACTATTTATAAATTAGTGACTGATTAAATATCTCATTTATTTTAAGGATGTTAAGTTGGATAATTAAATTACTCGTTAATCATTACTATAATTGATTTACTCAATTTTCATCAGGCCTATTAACTAAATGCTTAATTATATGTACTAGTGTTTAATTAATTACTATAATAGAGAAGAATTGATGAAAATTAATAGAAATATTAAAAAGATTATATTTTAGAAATATTAAAATATTATATTTGAGAATACTTCTGTTTACCAAAATGGAAGATGCGATTATTCTAATAATGTTATTCAGGTATGTGATAAAGAATGGTAGCTATAAATATATGAGGGGTTTGATAAAATAAACCCTTATGAGTTAATAGATAAATTAGATATATATCTAGAAGGCCTAGAATGTCTAATTGTTTGGAAGAAAATGAAACGAAGATTCGAATTTCAATATAAATGAAATATTAAAAGATTGTTGAAAAATGTACAAATATTATTTAGTACTTTATTTAAAATTAAGATATTCTCGATATATTGATTGTACATATTATAACCTATTATAGGACGTGAAGATAAATTAGAGGGTTGATTAGCTCATTTTACTAATGTAATCGTTTTGAAATTTGAGGTAAGTATCGTTAATTAAATTTGTATATATTTTTTATATATATGGATATATACTCTTGTGTTGTATATGTAATCGTGAATTATTGGATATGTGTCTGAATTACCTTGTTATTATGTGAAGTTGTCATTACATGCTTATACGTAGTTATGGTGTAAGAAAGAAGAATGAATGATCATGTGTTGCCATACTTTTTATTGGCGATTGAAAATTAATAATGAGATTCTTGATGGAAATGTTGTAAATTGCGATGAAGAGATGGCTTACCTCACTTGGGCATATTTAATGGTTTACGGTGATGTGATTGATGACGAGCTATGTGTTATCCTGATGATGTGACTTGTCATATAAGAAAAATGAATATATAGCTAGGTACTATGGCGCTCGGGTACTGGGATATTCCGGGTAGCGGGGAATATTCTGTATTGATGGCTACACACTGGGGTGGTGTGGGGGTTCCATGTATGCTATGATGTCATGCGCTGATATTGCTACACACTTGGCCAGTGTGGGGATATCATATACGATGGGTACCTTGTGCCTGCGATTGTATGATATTGATTAAGGTGATGAGAGCCGGCAAAAGTATTGAATATACTCCCGCTTGGGTAAGCAGGGCCCTAAAAGAATAAACTATAATTTTGAGTATATCATTTATTTTGTGATTCCGTGATAACTGCATGATGAATGGTTGTTGGTTAGTGTCAACTGCATGGAATTTTTCCAAGTGCGCATGTGTATGTATATATATATACACTAATTAGTTATACTTATTGAGTATAGTTCATCCCTTGCCACGTATTTTTCAGGATATAAGTCGCAATGACTAGTCGAAGAGTGAATCATAAGCTGATCATCAGTATTACCAGGTGGGGCAGTAGGGATATATTGAGCGGGAACCCTAGTTGCATAATAGCTTAAATATTAGACTTTCAGTAGATTTGTATTTTAAGTTCTATAATAACTAGAAACTGTACTTTTCTCTTTTTCTTATACTAGAAAGAATGACGTGCGATGCACGTATATAAATATATTTTTAGAAGTAAATATATCATTTATGTTAAGTTCATGATATTATTTGTATTTTATTCATTGAAACATTAGTATTATACAATTATATTTTCAAACAAATTGAGAATAATTATTTAAATTGATAAGGAAACTATTCAATTCTATTATTTGTAATTCACTTTCTAAATTTAATTAGTATTATTGAATAAAAAGATATTTTCCAAAATTAAAATTTTGTATTTCGTATATTCACTAATGATTATTTCATTATAATGTATCAAACCAAATAATATGAAAACATGAAATAATGATATTCGAAAAACTAATATTAAAATAAAAATAATTATTCAAAGCTCCTTATCTTGGATAGAAAAAATTTTAATTTAATAAAATAAATTGATCAGTTTTATTTGTAGGTTTTATTATGCCTATTTTCTGTTGTTTTAATTTTGTTTTATTTTTTGTTATATTTTTTTATGTGTGTGTTGTATGTTTTCTTTTACTACTGTATTTGAATGTCATTTATTTTTAATTTATTGACACTATTACAAATTAATTATTTATTGACTATTGTTATAAAACTATAACCAAATTGGACCATAGTACCATATTTGTATTATAAGATCCTATAATGTATGTTAATCATATTTTTGTATCAACTTTTTTATATTGTCAAAGCATTATTTACATGCTTTATTAGCTTCTAAAATTTGAAATATTATTGTATAAAATTTTATTTTTCACCTTTATAAAAGAAACAATGGATGTAAAAGTAAAACATTCAAGATTATCTAATACTAAAAATATCAGGTGCTAAGAGATTCACTCAATAGTTGAATTTTCATAAGCAATTTCAATTTATAATATTCTATTCATTTATCAATCTTTATTCTCTTTAGTACTAATGCTTTTTAAACTTTTAAGTTATTTTTATAAATTTATTACTGAAAAAATATATTAATCTCATTGGCTTATTTATTTATCATCTTTTATTCTAATTTCAACATAATTAACTCAATTTTTATTTATTATTTTATTGTACTAAGTTTATTCTCAAAATTTATTAATTTTCTTAATATGAAAATGTAATTGTACTAATGTGTTAGTATATAATTATTTTAAAATTTTATACTTTTAATTGTTATTATGTTAATATTTACTCACCATTTGACTTTGCTTATTTTCATAAGGGGAAATAGCATTTTTCAATCCGTAACTTAGGTCCTTTCCATTTTAATTTGGTCCATTGATTTTGGGATTCTCACTTTTGGTCCCGTAAATATTAAAAAGTAGCAATTTTTGTTCCATAACACCTTTCCCTCTGGATATTCAAAAAAAAAATGTCATGTGGACGTTAAGTGTATAATAGTACAAGGGGACCAAATGTTACAACTTTTATGCACCTACAATTATGTTAGTTAATTTACTACTCAATAAAATAATATTTTAAATTAAATTATTTATTATATTACTATTTATACTCTTTTTCAATGTCAATGTCTTGGGGGTGCAAGGGGAAGGGGACATGATATTTTTAACCTATTTAAATTGAAATAAAATAAATTAGTTAGCTCGTAATTAAATTTTGATACTTATTCATTATTCCATTTTAGAAGAAACTCCATTTTAATAAAATTGATCAATTTTTATTTGCAGGTTTTATTGTGTCTGTTTGCTATTGTTTGATTTTGCAATATTATGTTTGTGTATGTAATATGTTTCCTTTTACTATATTTTGAGTGTCGTTGATTTTTAAATTATTGACACCAAATGATTATAAAATAATTATTATTGACTATTATTATAAAAGTATAATTTAATTGGACAATATGTTTCAGCATCAACTTTTAAATATTGTTAAAGTATTATTTACATGCTTTATTACCTTCTAGATTTTGAAATATTATTGTATAAAAATTTTATTTTTTTCCTTTATATTGCAATTTTAATTCTATATGTTTTTAGTTTAACTTCTAATCTTATTTTTATATGCACTGGTTGGTATAATCTATTTTTTATTCAATAATATATTATGTTACAACTTAATTTTTTATGTCACATTTGTTGTTGTAATACTTTTATTCTATTAATTAATATAAAAAAAATAATAGATGTAAAAGTAAAGCATTCAGGATTATCTAATACTAAAAAAATCAAGTACTAAGAGATTCACTCAATAGTAGAATTTTTCACAAGCAATTTTAATTTAATAATATCATATCCATATATCAATTTTAATTTGTAATTAAATTTTGATATTTATTTATGATATATATATATATATATGTAAGTTTGGATTAGTATTTTATATATTATCCATGTGTAGTTTATTTTAAATTTTAAAGTGTCATGGTAAGTTAAAACTTTCTTAATATAATTAAGATTTGTTCTAGCAAGTAATTGTGTTGAAATATTATTTGACATATTAGTTTTTTTAGTTGAACATATTATTCATTCTCTAAGTAGTTTATAGCAATTAAGACTCTTAAATATTTTTCTTATAGAATTTTATTTTTTCTATAACTAATTTTATAATATAGTTTTCTGTTAATGTTATTAAAATTTAATGCGTAGTCTGTGTAATTGGGCTCATTCATGATTCACGATTAGAAGCAGGTTATTGAAATTCTGTGTAATTGGATTCATTCATGATTCACAATTTTGGTTTTTTTATCTTAAATTTATATTAAGGAGGTTTAGAATATTTAGAATTCTAAATTGTTAAAAATTCCAGAATCTATAATATAATAATTAATAATATTTAAATAAGGGTATATTTGTCTTTTCGCAATGGGGAACAAACAACTTGAGTATTCACACATTTATATAGAATATAGATTTACAAATGCTAAGGTTAGGAATTTAATACAAAATTTTGATGACGCATGTATTACGTGAAGCCTATGTAATATATTGGTGAAAATATGAGTTGTCATATTGGGCTTACAGATGAATTTCTTATAACATGGTTTGTAATTACGGAGGGGGTGTCGCACCACCAGGACGAGTTTAGATATAATATTTTATATTATGCTAGGTACATAAAAATAGTCATTCAGTACTATCCAAACATGACTACTAATGGCCAACTCTCTTGATCCTACGGCTTCTGCAGCAACGGCCTTGCCATCGCCTAGCCTCAGGATCATTTCATCCTTGGTTAGCCTTCTACTTCTTTGCAGCACCTACAAATCATTGTAGATGTGAGCACCACATTCGGTATCCAATAACCAAGAAGCAGAATTAGTTATCATGTTTACTTAAACCACAAACATACCTGGATTGGAGAGGAGTTGTGGGCACTCCCTCTTCCAATGCCCATTTCCTTGGCAATGCATGCAGACATCATTTGCCTCAAACCGCTAGAACTCCGGGCCTTCCCTTTCCCTTTGCCCATTCCCACTGGGGCAATAGGGGCGCTAGGAGCCCGAGCAGTGGCTACAACTGCCTCCCATTTTCCCTTCCTCCTCTTCCAGCGTTCGGCCCTCTTGCCATTCACTTTGGAGGTCGAAACCTCTCCTATCAATACCGACGGCGCAGACTTGTGGTTCGTTGCCTCGTATTGGACCAGCATGTTAATCAACTCATGAATAGACTTCTCAAGTCCGTTCATGTTGTAGTTGACAACAACCGGGTCATAGAACGAAGGAAACTACTAAAGAATCATGTCAATGTGCCTGTCATTGTTAAGCCCAGCTTTTAGGTCCTCGAGCTTCTCCACTAGCGATAGCATCTTGACCCCATTACTTTGTACAGAAGATCCTTCAGCTAGCTTGGTGCCAAAGAATGCTTTTGTGGTGGCATACCTAATATGGCTATCTGGAACCGTATAAACCTCGTTCATGCGGAGCATTATGGCGGAGACGTTGTTCAACTTATCATATTGCTTCTGGATGTCGTTAGACATCGAAGCCAATATGATACTATGTACTTTTCGTCTGTCTTCATGCCATTTCTCGAACGCCAAACGTTCTTCTGGTGTAGACGCCTCCAGCAAGTCGTTTGGCGGCAGCTCGTCCAAGACGTAGCCTTAGTTCTCGAAACCGAGGATAATCCTCAGGTTTCTTAGCCAGCCTGAATAGTTCGTGCCATTGAGTTTATTGCTCTCAAGTACCATGGTTAAGGGATTCTTAGACATATCTACATTTATAAAATGTACAACAGAAATTAGGAAATGATGGTAATATTATAGTTCAAGTTGAAGACATGGTCTTTTAGTCTTTAATCCTCCCACTATTTGTACGAAGTCCACCACTCTCAAGTGGAGTTTCGGTAAACCATTTCCTAGTAAGCTTGGGATCCATAAGCGTGATCTCCTTGCCCCACTTTTATTATTCAAATGAAGAAGACCTCATGGGAAATATTCAATATCATTCTCATCCAATGAGATTCCCAAGATATTTTGCCTCACCTATTTGCATGGTTCCGAGCACTCCAAGTGAACCATGTTACTTAGTGTTAGACCCGATCCATCAACCAAATCATGCCTCAACTGTCGTTCCCCCACGACTCATGAGACAGGAAAACAGCAAGTGCAGTCTCTTGTTCACAACAATGGTGCAGCTTTCCCGTAGTCCATCTGTGCCATGACTCGTGAGACCACACTTAGGTGAGTGGTAGCTTCCTCACCACATTGCTGTGGATGGAAGGCTTGGACGGATCAAAAACATTTTGATCCAAGTCCATTATAGGCCTAATATTTTATTTGGTCCAACCAAATGAAAGTTTGTTTTGATAATGACCGAGACCTCATCACATTAAGTGTTTTTGCATGCATAAATATCCAATATTCATAAAGCGATAAATAAATACGCCGCATGTAATAATTATAGCATAACCTTTGTTAGGATGATCAGAAGCCAAACTTATGCGACTCACTAAGCCCGCAGTGAGTCTATGGTCTATCTAGGGTGGTCCTACACTATTACATAAGTAATCAACCCATTGTCATTCCAATGAGCCTTTTGGTTCTCTTGTTTTATGCCTTGATGTATCTATCACCTTGGGCCTCCAACTCCATGGGCTTGTTATTATTATAAAACTGAAACCTCACCAAAATTCTAACTACTTTCATTACATTGAAAAGTAATATATGGAAAGAGAAAATAAGCAAGCTTTAACATCATGAGGCAAAAAACGGGAGATGATAATCCCAAAACAAGAGGCATGCAGGCCTCACCCGGCAACAATATAAATAGACCTCATTCATTCATACATAAGGTCTAGGGCTCTTGTACTCATCCCATGTTCATTCCATCAACACACATTGCACAATTATACCAAATAACCATGCTCACATAGATATTCAAAATATCCAAGTGATGTCCAACATCACAAGATATAAATATATAAATAATGCACAAACTTCAAATTTTAAATTTAATAGACATCATAGACATTGCATCCAGTCCATGTTCAAAATCCAAAATAATTAAGAAAATTTGATTTAACGAAAAATCCAACAATTCCAAAATCAAATATCCAAAATTAATTCATTTTCGGAAAATATGTAGAAATTACCCAAAAATCAAATTTTCAGAAAAATATCGAAAACTGGCATAAAACGGCCCAGCCTTTGTGCCCACTGGCCGGTCGGCCGCACAAGCACCCGCGCGGCAAGTAGCCTGTCTGCGCGCCTGGGGCGCGCGCGTCCCCTGTGCAGCGCTGGCCCAGCTAGCAGCCTGCGCGCATGCGCACAGAGCGCACTCTCGCACTAACACCCAGCGCGCGCAGGCAGGACATGGTGTGCGCGGCCGCCCCTGCCAGCACGCATGCTGGCAGGCACGCCAGCCAGGCTGCATGCAAGCGTGAGCCAACGCGTGCCCCACCGCGCGCCTGCCAGCAAGTGGCCGGCCAGCAGGGGCGGCAGCGGCTACTATTCCATTTTTGTTCTACGTTCATGGTTTTCTATTTCTCATTTTAGCACATTTATGTATAAAAACAACTGAAAATAAACATGCAATTTTTAAAGACCTTTTTTCCAGCAATAACTCTAAAAAATCTCTGAAAGTTTTCTCCTTTGATGGTTCTCTTTTCGAAAGATTTGAATTTGAAGCATTCAAAAAATCACTAAACAAAAGTATTATTTTGGAAATTGTTTTTCCTTCACTTCTCTACTACTATCTAGCAATAGTTTAGAGAGCATTCCATAGTGTTGTGTAGATGAATTAGAGGGATTTCAAGTTGGATCCTCAAAGTGAACGAAAGGAGAAACATAAAGGGAATAAAGCTTGTATTGGTTCTACGTTTCTGAAACAAAAGGTAAAGTTCCATTTGTTAGAATAGGTGACTAGAAAGCCAATAGGTTTGGCGATTTGTAACCTATTATACAAACTCAATGTAAATGTAATTATTATGTGATGAATAAAATGAGTATTTATCACTTTTGGTGCTTACTTTGTTGCGCTCATTTCACATTTCTTAAAACGGTGTTTTGCTTATATCACTACAAAGCCCACAGACCACTGTTAACAACTCATGCAGTTCGGCCACACATTGGATAGTGGTCATGAAACCAACTGATTTAGAGTTGGGTCTGAAACGTTCCAAGTCAAGGACCTCGAGACAGTGCATGGAGAGTCCTATTGAGACTTGCATCAAGAGTCCTGTTCATTGGATGAGTGTCGTGTTTCATCGGCGACAGGCGTGGGATGCCTACACGATCTTGATGGGTTGGTCGACTGGGATCGAGCCGACTGGACTGACTCGCGGGGATCATCATATGGATTTTTCCGGTTCCGATAGTACGGGAGTAGTCCTCAGACTTAAGGGATCATGGCAGTTACGTGCACAGGACAACTATATCTTGGATCTGGCGAGAGGTGATCATTCTGTAAGATGATCATCATAAGCCTTGTCCAGTGCAGTCACAATGTGTAGCGAGGACGGTGGATTCCAAGAAGAGGATCCGTCCCTCGTCAGTATGTGACAGAGGTATCTCCTATGCACTCGGAGGCACGTTGATGTTGTTTAAAGCTGTGGTCACAGTGGTTGGTCGAACAAGGAATTGTTTCCTATGTCGACGCAATGAAGCATGCGTAGTCTCGAGTATTAAGCATAGATGCCTAGTCAAGGATGGGAACCGATGCCCAATTCCATACCCTAGACTAAGGCTGGGAGACGATAGACGGAAGGACCGTACCCGTACAGAATCAGCGCCTAAATGTTCACGCCAATTCACCTAGTCTCTAGTGCCATGGACCGTTGCTAGACGGCGACCCATGGTGACGGGCCCTTGTGAGACACGGGCCCAAGTCTAGCTGAGGGTGAACCTAAAGGCTCACACACAAATCACCGAGGAGGTTGAGAGATTGACTTGGAGTCAATCTCGAAGGACAAATATGTAATTGGATTACTTAAGGGATAGTCCATTGGATGAACGGGTCGATATTGTTTCGGGCCCTCGATTGATCGGTAAATTGGATTTTCGATTAAATATGGAAAGTTGAGACGTGTGTTCTTCACTTTATTTTGAATCAAAAGGAAGAAGAAAGTAGGCTTAAGAGAACACTAATTAATAGTGTTCTTCTCTTAAGCCGATTCCTTCATAAACCCATTTTCCTCTAGCAAGGAGAACGTGCGTTTCTTCCGGTGTGGTGTGGATCACCTTTAGAGAATCCATACATTTGGATTTGTGAGCATTTCGGTGAAGGAACAACGCAAGTACCCGAGCACACGTAAAATCTACAAGGTAACGGTTTATTACGCTTTAGTAGATTTTTACTATTCATCTATGCCCTATGTGTTTTATGTATGCTTTTAACATTAACACATCCTACATCGAACGCCCGGTTGAGCACCCAAGGGTGCACCCCTTGGGATTTCGCTTTATATGCGATTTAATTTTCAATTACGTATTGATTTACGCTTTCTCGCTTCCGCTCACGCTCCGGGGTGGATCCGCTTGTCCTTTACCATTTACATTTGATGTAACCTTTTGTTTTTATCCATAGCTACATGTCCAACATGTTATCTTCTTCTTTAAATGTTATTGACATACACCGAACGCACGGAAACTTGAAAGGGAACACCTCTTTGAACCTATTTAAATTTTTGTATCTTAAGCTTCCGTTGCGTTCCCTGGCCGTACCCGATTCTTTCAGATACACAATCATTATCACCTTGTTGATGTAAATTTCAAAAAGTTGTACCAAAAGGATGAACTATTCATACTGGTGCAACAAGCAGTACAAGTCTACTACACGGATTACCCGAGCATGAAGAGCGTAAAGCTGACTAGAAAGTTATTTGCAAAACCAAGACACGAAGAGTAGTTGATGACTCTCGATGGACAGAGGTCGCATATCAGCTGGAATAAGTCATACCTACTCCAGAAGTTGCTATAGAGAATCAAACGTAATTCCTGCATGATCCAAATGGTATACAATTAGTTGTTGATCTTTTGTGGCACAACAACAAGGAACAGGTACATCCTGCTCGCCAAATGGTGAATCTGATGATGAAGATGATGACAATGACGAAGATAGCTTTGAGTCTGAGACCGAAGAAGATGCTTATTTAGTGCTTAGTTATCTTTCCAATTTGTAATGAACGGGAGAAACCCAAGAAGCCACTGATAGTTGCGGACGGTAGACAACAGCGAAAAATGGGGAGAAGAGAGGCGATTGTGGGCAAGGGTTTCGTCGGATGGGAGAAACCCGAGAAGCCACCGATAGTTGGCCGATCGACAATCGGTAGGGGTGCAAAATGATAGTCGTAAGATGGGCTCTCAAATGATGGTAGTCGATCATCGCACTGAGTGAAGAACACGACTAGGTCGTGTTCTCGAAATTCCATTAACTCTACCCTCAATTTTAGTAGTTGGACCGTAACATTTTAAAAAGATTAGGGATCAAAATCATTTCTCAAAATTTTTAGGAACCCAAATCAATTTTGGCCCTAAGTATAGGGACAAAAATATAATTTCTAAGCATCAAACATATTTTAATTATGATGTCCTCATTTTTTTTTATTTTTAATTGAAAAGGACAACTTGGTTAAGCATGTAGCTTAAAATTTAGAATATTATTCTAAAATACATATATAGATATATGTTAGTATGATCAATGTTTTTCAATAATTATGAATTTGTTTTGAATAAGTATTTGAACGTCAACTAAATCATAAACATTAATTTTAAAGAGCTTATATTCACATTCAAGAGTACATATAAATGCCTTTCCGTTGTGAGAGCCAATTTTAAAATTCCTATGGCAATTTGGTCCCATTACTATTTAATGATTACATGGGATTTCATGAATAAGTTCAAAATTATGAGTTTGAGTTCCATCAAACATGCAAGTATTTGTTTCATTTAATGTGATTTTATAGTAACATTAATTTATTATAATTTGAGTTCATTGATTGAACAAATGTACTTTCTTAATTTATTGGTATTGATATGATTATTTAATCACCATTTCTATATAATATAACAAAAAAAGAATACATGGGATTCATAGGACAAGTGATGTTCTTTTCTTCTTGTAGTAAGAATGTTCGTAATTGAAATATTTAAGTATTTTATGTTAATTCTTTTAACTCCATATACATTGCAACGAATTTATAAAATTGAAGATATTATATTTAATTTAATATACAAAGAATATCCATATTCATATAAAAGAGAATTGATTTTTATATATGAATCATTAACTAAACATCAATCAAACATTCCATTTTATTTGGAAGTTAAATAGATAGGAAACATTTATTACATATTCATACAAATAAAATAAAAAAAAGAATTTTTTTTTTTTGCTCTGTATACATGCCACTAACATTAAATAATTTTTGTATCATGTTCCAATTTTTATGCGAATTTTCATTTTACTTGTGTTATAATTGTTAGTAAAACATATATTTTTTTATATTTAGATTTTTCTTTTGTACGTACAGGAATGTATATAATAAAGCATTTTTTATCTTTTTAAGTATTAAAAGATTTAATTCAATAAATTTGACCATTTTTTTTGTATTTTGATTCTCAAAAATGACTAATTTGTTAATTTATAACATAACTTCAAATATTATAAAGACATGATCTTGTAAGCATCTACCAAAATGATGTGAGTTTTTTGATCAAATCAATGTATGACGACGTAAATAGAAAACGATGAATAACAAAGATGACGTTGAAATTCAAACGTCAAGCAATGAAGAGATAATTGATAATTTCATCAAAAACACCAAAAAATTCATGAAACCAACCAATGGATTTCTCCTTCCAACAAAATCAACAAGCAAATGAATAATTGAACCATATGTTTATATAATTACTTTTTCCGTTGTATTGTTATTCAACTTTTGAATTCTCATTGAATAGAAAGTTTTTAAAATAATTTTTAAAAGTTCAAATTCATTAAGTTTAATGAATATGATCTTTTCATTTGAAAGTATTATTACATTTAAATAAAATATTTCTTGATTTATGAAATATTATATATTTTTATTTAATTAAAATTTAAATAATTTACAACACACGTGGTAATTACTAGTAAATACAAGCATTCATTTCCGGCCACCATGGACGCAACCATCACCAGCGTTCATCTTCTTCAGCTCCAACGATTTCACGGTCGTCAATCGGCGACCTTCCTCCTCCACACGGACACTCATGCGCCACTGCCCCACTTCCCCCAATAAGTCTTTCTCCTTTGCTTTCAGTGGTCCGGCAGCCCCTTGTTAGTGGAGCACTAGCACCTGGAAGCCCATTTCATCGCGATCATTCTGCACCACCTCCCGTCTATTTCTCCGGTCGCCGGCCGATGTCCACTATGACTTCCATCTTTTCTCTTAACCCAACTCAAAATTTGAACTCCTCTTCTCCCGGTGCTTTGTGTGCAGCGTTCGCCTGTGGCTGTGACAGACTCTCCTCAATCCATTCCCTACCATGGGCAACACATCCAACTGCCATGATGGACCCACCATTTCTTTCTTTGAGGAAGAAACCAATCTTCTAGCAGCCTCTATGGACCTTTCTTTGGTGGGAAAATTCTCACATGGAGCTCCACCGTACAACCATCTTCATTGTAGATTGGCCAGAACTGGGATAAAGGGTGGCTTCATAGTGTGAACCCAACTCAAATTTTGAAGAACTATGGTACTTTATAACATTGAGAAACTAATTGGTAAAACTCACTGCACATGGATGACTTTACTGCGTCTAGATCTAAACTAGCTTGTGCTCGTGTCAGTGTTGAAATTGACCTCTTAAACCAATCATCAATGGGGTGGAAATAACTCAGAAAGTCATCTTCGATGATGTGCCCAATTACCAAATATTGTCATCTTTGTCAACATCTTTGTTAATAGGACATTGAATGTTATACAAAGGGTAATCCTACCAAGCCTGATTTTCTGAATAGAAAGAAAAGAGATAAAAGGGTTTTGGGGGAGGAGACCAACGAGAATAAGGATAATCCTGAATTAAGTCAAAATGAACAGAGAATCGGAAGAAGTTCTTAGCTTGTGGACTAGCTTAAACACATATTTGAAATCCTTAGGGTGGAGGAACAAGAAATTGAGGGAGAAAACAATGCACTTAAGGTGAAGAATAGACAACAGGGAGAATTAGTGCAATACAAGGTTTATCCAGAATTTGAAGAAGAACAGAGGGGTGGGAATGGAACAGGGGGTCAATGTCTCTCAATCTGAATCATTTAACACTGGATGAATTTGAAAAAATCGATCTCGCCGATGATATTCTTCAAAAACTAGGCATTCCATAAGGCCTCCAACATTTTCAATCCTTTCTCTGTTTCCATACAACAGTCACACATACTCTGCTTCAGACAAATGTATTTGAGGATGCTACAGAAACAAGAACAGAAGTCCAACAAAACCCTACTCCACGAGGAGTACCAGGTTATTCTCCTCCTCTTCGCTTCAGTTTTAAATGATTAAACTACTAATTGGAATATTAGAGGAATTCGTAAGTCCGAAGAACGAAAAAAAAAATTACATTCACCTTACATTGAAAATAAATCTGAAATTCTCGTATTGCTTGAGTTTTTTGTTCACCTTGATGCTCACTTTTTTGCACGTAGATTTGGTTTCTAATCTTAACAACAAACTCTGGTGTTTTGCTGCTAGAGGAATAAATATTTCGGTCTTGAAAGATCATCAAATAGAAGCTAATTTTCTCGAGGAACCTGTTTACTGCATTTTTGTTTATGCGATGTGTTATAGAATTCCTACAAGAATTATTTGCAAAGAACTAATCTCTCTGGTAGATGAACATGTTGTGTGGCTTGTGGGTGGAGACTTCAACACTATTCTGCAGATGGAAGAAAACCAAGGAGGTCTTAACAGAACAGGTTCCATCGAGGATTTTGAAAACATGATTATGGAAAGTGGATTGATTAATGTTGGCTTTGAATGAGAACTATTCACATGGACTAATAAGAAAATATGGAAGAGACTCGATCTAGTTCTCTATTCTTTTGCCAGGTCTAGATGTTTCTCTTCGAGGAAGGTTTGTCATCTTGCTGGAAATCTTTCTGATCATCATCCTTTCCTCATGAGATAATTTTATTTTTCATACCCAACTATGCCACTAAATCAATTTTGATACCCCACGTTTTCTCGCCTCATCAATTTTGGTCCCTGACGTTTGTTAATTTCTTCAACTTTAGTATCCTTCGTTTATTTGACCTTCAAATCTACCAATTTTGAGGAAAAATTAGACGGGACTTCAACAATAAAAGACCATGTTTGGTAGACTTAGACATCAATATACAAGAGAGGCTTGAGAGAGTTGAATTGATGGAAAATTTGCCAAAAATTGCGAGGAATGAGGAGGTGTGTTCAGAGACTTCATAACCTTTACTGATGATCACTCGCGGTATGGTTATGTATACTTTATGAAGCACAAGTTTGAGGCCGTTGAAAGGTTCAAGGAGTTCAGACTTGAAGTAGAGAACCAAATTGGTCACAAACGATTTGATTGAGGGGTTGAGTATTTGAGTGGAGAGTTCTTAGTATATTTAAAAGAGAATGGGATTCTTTCTCAACATACACCTCCGAGCATGTCATGGTTCGATCCATGATGAGTTTTACTTGAGGTTATCCACTTGAGATGGCAACCAAGTTATTAAACATGGCATCTTCCAAGACCGTGTCCCAAATGCTATATGAGATATGGCATGGCAAGCCGCCTTCCTCCAAATACCTAAGGATTTGGGGAAGTCCTTTGTACTTCAAGTGACTAGTAGGAGAAAAATTAGATTCTAGGAGCTTATGTAGGTTGGATATCCAAAGAAAACTGTTGGATACTTCCTTTATGTTCCCTAAAAACAAAACATGTTTGTTTTGAGAAATGCAGTATTCATGTAAAAAGAGTTTCCATCAGATACTCAATTCGAGGAGTTGCTACTTGAGGAGTCAAGTGGAGCAACGCCTCAGGAAGAAATAACATCATTATCAACCCTGAGGTTCACAATAACGATACCATCTCTCCAAAGGTCAACTAAAGTATCTCAACCACCTAAGAGATACGGTATGCTCACATTGACAAGTGAGTTAGATACTGATCTAACGACATTCATAAAAATGATGTCTGACATTAATTCGGGAAAATGGCGTGAGGCTATGATATTCGAAATTGGTTGTAGTTTTTTGGTTTTCCTACTAAGTTCAGTCAATGGATCTCTGCATCCATCTCTATTGTCTCGTACTCTATCAGCTTGAATGGGGGAATACATGGCTATTTCAAAAGGGCTCAAAGCTTAAGGCAAGGGGACCCCCTGTCCCCTTACCTATTTGTAATGGTGACGGAAGTTTTAAGCCTGATTATCAAAGCAAAAATTCATGAAAGCAACTTCTTTCATACCATTGGACCTGTTGTGAGCTTAATCTCACAATGCTTTGTTTTGCTGATGGCGTTTTGTTGTTCTGTAAAGCATATGTCAGCTCAGTCACACTTTATAAATAAGCCTTGGAGGAGTTTGCCCAGCTATCTGACTTGAAGGCCAATCCAGCTAAAAGCCAAGTCCTCCTCTCTCAATCTGTAGCAGGTTACTTGTAGGACATTCATGTTGTTCTGAGCTTTCAACTTGGAGCCCTCCCGTCAAGTACCTCGGACTCCCACTCACCTCGTCAAGGTTAACCATTGCTCATTGGCAACCACTCCTTGCCAAACTTGATAAAAATAAATAGCAAGGTGGGGTGCTCATCAACTTTGTTTTGCTGAGTTAAATGCAAAAGTGGTCCCACACTATAGGCTCCATTGCAAATTTGGTCTCATACTTTACAGAGTAGCTAGAACTAGTCCCATAGTTTAACATTTTGTTGTAAAACTCGTCCTGCCGTTAAAATTTTAACAGAACGGCCACATGCTTCCCACGTGGCCATCAGTGTCACCGGCTCTTTAGGTCTTGTAACCTACTGCAATAGGTTAAACGGGAGTTTATATGCAAAAGTGGTCCCACACTATAGGCTCCACTGCAAATTTGATCCCATAATTTACAGAATAGCCAAAACTAGTCCCATAGTTTAACATTTTGTTGCAAAACTAGTCCTACCGATAAAATTTTAACATGTTTTTATTAACTGGTTGGTAATTTTTAGTTGAACATGGTTTTATTAACAGGTTGGACTACTTTTGCAACAAAATGTTAAACTATGGAACTAGTTTTGGCGATTCTGTAAAGTATGGGACCAAATTTGCAATGGAGCCTATAGTGTGAGACCACTTTTGCATTTAACTCCCGTATAACCTGTTGCAGCAGGTTACAAAACCCAAAGAGCCAGTGACACTAACGGCCACGTGAGAAGCACGTGGCCTTTCTGTTAAATTTTAACGGCAGGACTAGTTTTGTAACAATGTCAAACTATGGGACTAATTTTGACTATTCTGTAAAGTATGGGACCAAATTTGCAATGGAGCTTATAGTGTGGGACCACTTTTGCATTTAACTCTTATTTTGCTGCTAGATCTCAATTAATCCCAGTTCATAGCCCCATGAGTGTATACTAGGCTTCAACCTTTGTACTACCAAAAAGGGTCATCAAATATATTCAAGGGGGGTTCAAGAAATTCGGCAAGGTTGCTCAGGTTTGGGTTATGAAAAGGTCCCTTGGCACCAAGTTTGTTTACCTAGGGAACAAGGGGTGTTGGGGGTGCAAGATGTCCTTGCCATGAACCTTGCTGTTATGAGCAGCCGTGGGGATGTCGTGTGCAAAAAAAAAAAAAAAAGAACAAGTTCCGTATGGGTTCGGTGGGTGCTGTTGTACACTAAATCAGTTTTGAATGTGGGGGAGACTGTGGGCCTTTGGAGCTGGAAAAAGCTCATTAAATTGAGGGTTGTTTCGCAGTTAATGTTGTTATTTCAAGTTGGTACTGGGGACTCCATCTGGGTTGGAGTGATCCATAGCACCCTCGAGGCCCCTTAGGGACTGCCTTTCCAAGTGCTCCAATTATAACAGGCCTGCCACTTAATGCACGACTCTCCTTGGTGATCCAGCAGGGAAGGTGGAAATGGCCTTCACAGTCTTCGTTCGAGGTTAAGTGGAGGTCCATACAATTTTAAATATGATTGAGAGACTAATTGATAATTATTAAGAAAACGTAACTTTAATTATAAGTTACAGATTGAAACTCAGTATATATATATATTACTCAATATATATATATATATTACAACTTGAAAGGAATAAGTTGGAGCTTTAGAAATTATTTTGGGCAAATGATATAAATTAAGAAAATAGGAGGGGCAAAATTGGAACTTCATAAAAGTTATTAAATGAGTTTATATATATATATATATATAATATGGGTAACTGTAGGACAAACATGATTGCATGAGAATGTCTTAGTGCGTGCACGTGAGCACCAAACTTTTTTAAATATATTTAAAAGAAGAGAAAAAGAGAAGAAACTTTCCGCGGCCTTATCCTCTCACATTCAAACAATACAAACAATTTAACTACGGCAAAAATAAGCTTTTATCGCAACAAAGCTTCAATAAGTTTATCTTCTTCATGAGATGCACGCAAACAAGTAAGTTAATTGTATTACAAATTATAAATTAATTATTATATGGATACTGTTTAATTAGTGCATTTATTAAATATGCTTTGTAGTATCTGATCTACTATATGATCGAAAAATTTAATGAATTCGAGTAGTTATACAAATTAGTGATTGGGTAAATATTTAATTGGACCGGAGATATTATAGCCAATAAATTAAAATTATTTAATCTATTAGACTTAGCCGTTGTTATAATTGATTTACTCAAATTATCTGGGTTTATTAACCAAATACATAATTGTATTTACTAGTATTTAAATAATAATTATAATAGTGAAAAATTGATAGAAATTAATATGAATAGTAGAAAATTATGCTTGAGAAATATTAAGAAATTACATTTGAGAAATATTGCATTTATTAAAAAGGAATATAAAATTTTTGTAATAATTTCATTTGGGGATATTATAGAGAACGATAGTTATTAAAATATGAGGGGTTTGATGAAATAAGCTCTTATGAGTTAATTGATAAATTATATATATATATATATATATATATATATACTGGGAATGCTTATAATGTCTAATTATTTAGACAAGGAATGAACGGATGTTTGAATTTCTTTGAATTTCAGTATAAATGAAATATTAAAAGATTGGTAGAAAAAATATCAATATTAGTTAGTAACTTCTTTCGAAATTTACGATATGTCCGATATACTGATTACACATATTATAACCTATTATAAGACACGGGGATAAAGTAAAAGATTGATCATCTCCTTCTACTAGCATAATCGTTTTGAGATCAATGTAAGTATAGTTAATTGGATCCATATATATAAATATATATGGGTATACTTATTTGTTGTAAACCTGACTGGTATTTGTAAAAGCTTATTTGGATTACGTGGTTATTTTGTGAAGTTGTCGTTATGGGTTTATTTGTAACAATTTATGTATTATAAAGATTGACGGATGATTGTCATATATTATATTCTATTGTTGCATGGAGTTGAACGAAAAAAGTCATTTATGAGTATATCGTTAAATTGAGATAAAGAGATGACTTACCTAGTTGGGGAACATAGTCAATGGTTTATAATGATGTGATTGATGACAATGTGATTGACAACGTGATATGAGAAAAATGAATATAAGCTAGAAACCATGGCGCGTAGAGTACCGAAGTATTCTTGGTAGCCGGGAATATCATGTGTTGATAGCCACATACTGGGGTGGTGTGGGGATGACATGTTTGTTGTAATGTCCTGTGTTGATATTGCTACACACTCAGATATTGTGGGATTATCACATTCAATGGGTATCCTGTTTTGTATATGATATGACATTGATTGAGATGATGATGCCCAACAGAACTATTAAAATTCATGTACTCTTTTAAAAGTTATGATATTTACATAATATTATACAATATGTCTCTAGTTTCATTGTACGAAAGATTCATACAAATTGAACCTTTATAACTCGAGTTATAAGGTTTTTAGTACACCATAGTCATAATACATAACAACAATTTCACAAGACAACCACATAATCCAGTTTAGCATATGGCAGTTTACAATCACGATTACACATAACCATGCATCATTATATATATATATATGTGTGTGTGTGTGTGTATCCAATTAACTATACTTACCTCAATTTTACAATAATTTAGTTGGTAGAATGACATGTTCACTCTTGTACATTGTTCTTGTGTCTTATAAATAGTTGTAAGACGTATACTCAATATATCGATAATATTGAAATTCCTTAATAAGGAATTAGACAATATTCAGTCACTTCTCACTAATCTATTAATATCTTATTCTACACAATCTAGATCCTTAATCCATTTTCTTCTACATAAAGTAGACTTAATTATCTTTCCATCAGTATATATCTTGATATATATAAGTCATTGTTTATATTTTTAAGAATTTCCTTTACCGCCCCTTAACCTGTGAATCCTACCAGCATGAACACTGATCACTAATTAAATCATAACTTTAATTATACTAGTCCAACTTAAAAACTGTTTTAGTATGATAAACTAGAAATCCTAGAACTTCGATTGGTATAAAATATGTATATTAAATCATAGGAATAAATTTGTTAACAATCTCTCCTATTCCTATTCATGGTTTTCTTTGACAGAATCTGTGTACCAAATTATAAATTCTCCTCGGAACAAAGTAAAAATATATAAATGAATTATGTTAACTCCATATACTCTCCTACGTCTCTAGTTTCATATCCAACAAGAATCATATGAATTGGATGGGTACATAATGAGTTACGTAGGTCTCAGCACAACTTGTTCTGTACTTCACAATTCCATAACCTCTACTTTAAAATTCTCTAAAATTTCATATA
Organism: Sesamum alatum; assembly: GCA_034509735.1. Lineage (NCBI taxonomy): Eukaryota > Viridiplantae > Streptophyta > Magnoliopsida > Lamiales > Pedaliaceae > Sesamum > Sesamum alatum. Next base: position 30,737,618 of record JACGWO010000009.1, read on the forward strand.
GTCATTCAAAAATTATGATGTTTACATAATATGATATAATATGTCTCTAGTTTCATTTTACGAAATAATCATAAAAATTGAACCATTATAACTCAAGTTAGAAGGTTTTTAGTACACCTTGTTTGATTTCCCGCAGAAACAGGGCAACATAATTTTTTCCTATTTTTAACTATTAAACCGAAGGATTTGGCTTCTGCTCAAAACTAGAAAGTTATGGAGGAAACCCAATAGACACCAAAATTACTAATTTTGGACCAATAAAATTGGAGAGTTTTGGGAAAAACAGAGATTGTTCGATAGAGTTTACTCTGTTACCGTCCAGTTAACTTAATTCATTTCTTTCTTGGACTTCAGTCTTCATCCTAGCTCAAACTCGAATTTAAGCAACTTAGAGATAAAGGTACTTACCAAATAAGTGTAGGAGGCTCTAGATACACCTAATTTTGAAGATGGTAAATGAAAGAAGCTAGAATCCTCACCTCTTTCTCTCTTCTTCTCTCCACTGTCTCACACCTCTCCCGTTGTCTTTCGCTATATTCTACACCCTTCTATATATTTATATATATATATATATATATGTATGTGTGTGTGTGTGTGATTGTCTATGTCTATGTGTGAATAATATATATATATATATGTGTGTGTGTGTGTGTGTGTATTTTTAGTATATATATCTATACATTAGTGTATACTTATGAATATTATATAGTATAGAAACATGCTGACAAGGATGAGATATTTTGTTGTATACTGTATATGCATATAGATATTGTATAGTACTAATATTTATATATAGTCTTAAGACTTTATTTATTTCCCCCTCATCTTTACAAGTATTTCTATTTAAACCCTCAACAACGTTTTATTGCTTCAAATTTCAAGTATCTCCAAGAATATATCTTATCACATAATTTGTAATAAAGTGCCAAATGTTATATAAATCATCACATTATATCTATTTTATTATGCTAATAAATGATAATCATGTATTTACATTCGAGGATGTTACACATGAGTCTATGCATGTATATATGCAAATTAGCTATACTTATTGAGTAGATAGGTCATCCCTTGCCAACATTGTTTAGGAGATAAGTCACAGTGACTAGCCACGTTGGATTTTGAGTCGTGCCGTTAAACTTCGTAGAATGTTTTCCTATTTTTAACGATTAAAACGAAGGATTTAGTTTTTGCTCAAAACTAGAAAGTTATGGAGGACACCATAAAGTTCTCATAGACACCAAAATCACTAATTTTGGACCGATAAAACTCGAGATTTTCTGGAAAAACAGAAATTGTTCGATAGAGTTTACTCTGTTACCATGCGGTTAACTTAATTCTTTCCTTTCTTGGATTTCAGCATTCATCCTAGCTCAAACTCGAATCTAAACAACTTAGACATAAAGGTACTTACCCAATCAGTATAAGAGGCCCTAGATACAACTAAGTTTGAAGATGATAAATGGAAGAAGCTAGAATCCTCACCTCTTTCTCTCTTCTTCTCTCTATTAGAATAGGTGACCGTGAAGCCAATCTTGTTGGGCTTGTGTATCCTATTTCTGACATTAGGTGTTTAAATAAAGTGCATTCTGAATAAAAGTGATATTCAGTTGCGGCAGTAACACTTTGATTATGTTCACTTATTGCTTTAATATATGTGATTGTTCAATGCACAACCAAAGCCCACAAACTGAAAGGTTAATTCAAGAAATTGGACTGTGCATAGGTTGGCAAGTCACGAAATCAGTTTTTGTGGATCGATCTGAAATACTCCAAGTCAAAGGACCTCGAGATTGGGTATCGAAGGTCCATTGGAGACTTGCACTAAATGATTGCAGTCGCGTTTCATCAACAAGTGACGATGGTCGTCTATGCAATATTAGTGGGTTGGCCAGCTTGGTGCCGGCTAATTGAGGTGACTCGCGGGAATCGTCATTTGATCAGTATGACTTGAATTCTCAGTTCCAATAGTACGAGATTGGTCCTCAGACTTGAGAAACTACTATAATCACATACACACCATGCATGGCAAGAGGCTACTGAGTCTAGAGACATGGTTGCTATAAGCCCCATCTAGTACAGCCAAGATGTGTAGTGTGGATAAGTAGGCCCCAAGATAGAATCCGTCTGCTGTCAAACGATTGACGGTAGTATCTCACACATACTCTGAGACTTGTCCTCTATAAATCTGTGGCCACAGTAACTGAACAGCGGGACGGAATCCCAGTAACGTTTAGTATGGACAAGCCTAGGACTAAGTCAAGAATGGGTACCAACATCCAAAGTCCATACCCTAGACTAAGGCTGTGAGGTAGTAAACGGAAGGACATGCGTACTCAAGCACCAAAATGTTCACGCCACAATATTCACCTAGTCTCTAATGCCATGGATCATTGCTAGACGACCACCCATGGTGACGGACGAGTGCCCGTTATATGATGAGTGGGAATTCGGCCAAGTCTAGCTGAGGGTAAACCTAAAAAGTCACACACAATTCACCGGTAAAGGAGGAATCAATTTGGAATTACTTCTGTGGGATCGAACAATTTAATGGGATTAAATTGGTTATCTTCTTGGAGTGTCAAGTCTTTAATTAGATTAAATGTACTTGACTTATAAATAGGATTTATGAAGTTGAGAAATGGGCTCAAATATTTATTTAATATTTATTAGGAGCCCAATGGACTATTTTAAATAGGATTTAAAATATTCCATAAAGCCCATCAAGCGATGGACGGGCGAGATTGATTCTAGAGGGATTGATGAGATGGAAGGCCATGATTAAGGTTTGACTTAGTCATAGTCCTAAGTTGACTAGGATTTGACTAGGTCAAAATCCTAGTCAAAGTGTGCCTCTCTTAGGAGAGTTTGAGTAGGAATAGGAAAACCCATTTTCTATAAATACTCAAAAAACACACACACACACACACACACACACACACACACACACACACACACACACCGGCCAATCCCTCTCCTCTCAAACTCATCCTCTCTCCTCTTCACTCTAAGAAATCCTAGTTTCCTTGTCTTTGATACAAGGGAACACTAGACGAATCGATCACGTTAATTCATAACGCTAGGTCGATTTGTCCTCCATATTCTTCTTGATCTTTTGCTAGCACGGGAAGTCAAGATCCGGTGAATTGCGTGGATGATTTAAAGGGTTCCTGCTTTGGGATCTCGGTGGCAAAACATGGAACAACGCGTGTAGCCGTTCGAAGAGAGACTTCAACGGGTAAGTCTTGGTTTTAGTCTTCTTTGTTGCAACCCTATGGCCACCATGAATTCTACATGCTTTCCTTTATTCATTAGATACACCGAACACTCGGGAGGTTCAAGGGAACAATTCTTGGACGAGTTCTTTAAATTTCGTTTCTTTAAGCATGTTTACGTTTCTTGTTCTAATATTACTGCGCTTCCACATTCACGCTTCCTGAAGGAAAGGCGACCGGTCCGGGAACGCGGCGGAAGTGCGGTGGAGATAAAGACGTGCGAAATAAAAAAAAATTAAATCACGTTCCAGGGGTGTGCCCTAGAACGTTCCCAGGCTATCGGTGTATAAACGCAGAATATAAACATATAAAATAAACAAGCGTTCATAGCTATTAGGATAAAGAATAAACTGAGAGCATAAATGTAAATCGAAATACCTTCCTCGATTTTTTATTTCAATCAGCTACACGCGTTGCTTCCTCCCGATGTTTATCCACGCGAGGTCCCAACATAGAGACCCTCTAAAGTCGTCCACACCACACCGGGAGAGATCTCGTTTTTCTTGCTAGAGAAAAATGGATCTAGAGGATGGAATCGAAGAAGGGATTACACTATCAAATTAGTGTTCTTTCTTGATCTTACTTTGTTCTTCAATTGATCCTAAATCAATGAAGCAACAAAGAGGATTTAGAGAGTAGAGAGAAGGGTCGAAAACGGCTTGAGAGAGCGTGTAGATAGTGTTCTTCTTTTTCCTAGCAAAAGATGAATGATAAAACTCTTTTCTTTGGTGATAGTATAAACACATATATATACTTTGTTAATGTGATTATTGGAATGTGTCTAGGTTCATCCAAGGATGTCTAGATACATTCCAATCAATCTCATTAATCATCAATCAAGCCTACCATTTTATAAGGTATGATTTAATCATACCAAGTGAAAGAGCTTGATTGGAATTGATTTGTCTCTTTCCAAAGGAGACAAGTCAACTTGTCATCAAAGTCCTTCATGGCTGATTTTAGTGCTTCCAAAAGAAGTAATTTTCGGCCATCCCCTTTTAGAAAGTCCAACTTTTTCTAATTTCAAAAGTGGAATTGACACCTCTTTTGGGCCAAGATTTAATGGACCGGATTTTATTGTAATCCAATTACAATAAGCCCAAGAATTAAATCATATTTAATTCATGGTCCAATTAAATAATTCTCATTAATTTTTTAATCCAATTAAAAGATCCAAGCTTCAGTTCTCTACTTAATCAATAAATTCCATTTACCAATAAAACAAGGGCTCGATACAATATCGGCTCGTCCATCCAATAGACAATCCCATAAGTAATCCAATTACTTATCATCCTTTGAAATTGACTCCAAGTCAACTCCTTCACCTCCTCGGTGATTTGTGTTTGACCATTTAGGTTCACCCTCAGCTAGACTTAGGCTCGTGTCCAACAGGAGCCCGTCACCATGGGTGGCCATCTAGCAATGATCCATAGCACTAGAGACAAAGTGAATGTTGGTGTGAACATTTAGGTGCCGATTCCGTACGGATACGGTCCTACTATCGACCGTCTCCCAACCTTAGTCTAGGGTATGGAATTGGGCGACGGTTCCCATCCTTGACTAGGCGTCTATGCTTAATACTCGAGATGAGTTTGCTCTATCGATCGACGTAGGAAACCCTTTCCTACTCAACCAATTGCTATGGCCATAGACTGTCAGAGTCTAAACCATCTCAGAGCGCATAGGAGACATCACCGTCATATACTGACAGGGGACAGATCCTATCTTGGAATCCACCCTCGCTACATACTCCAACTGCACTAGACAAGGCTTATAATGATCATCTTACAGAATGATCACCTCTCGCCAGATCCAAGATACAGTCTTCGTATGCACGTGACTGTCATGATTCCTCAAGTCGAAGACTAATCCCATACTATCGAAACCAAGAATTCCAGTCATACCGAGGCTTCCATATGACGATTCCTGCGAGTCAGTTCAGTCAGTTGACCACCTTGTCAACTAACCCATTAAAATTTCATAGACGACCTTCGTCTATCGCCGATGAAACTCGGCACTCACCCAATGAATGCAATACTTAGTGCAAGTCTCAATAGGACACCCGATGCCTAATCTCGGGGTCCTTGACTTGGAAAATTTCATACCAACCCTCAGAAGTTGGTTTCAACACCGCCATCCAATGCGCAGCCCAACTACATAGGTTATCTAATTGGTCTGTGGGCATTTGTTGTGACGTTGAAACGTCGTTCACCGTTAGTAGTAAGCACAACAAACACAGTGCCAGTGATGAATACTTACTCTATTCATCAGGATATTATTGTTGTAATAAAGATTGACGAATAATTCTCAAAACCGCCAATCCAATTGGCTTTCTGGTCACCTATTCCAACACTTCCTCCCGGGACGATCCACAATATGTTACACTCTCCACCGCCTCACACCTCTCCCTTTGTCTTTTGCTATATTCTACACCCTTCTATATATTTATATATTTATATATATATATATATGTGTGTGTGTGTGTGTGATTATCTATTTGTATGTGTGAATAATATATATATATAAATATATATATGTGTGTGTGTGTGTGGTTAGTGTATATATATATACTTATATATTAGTGTATACTTGTGAATATTATATAGTATAGAAATATGTTGACAAGGATGAGATATTTTGTTGTGTAGTGTATATACATATAGATATTGTATAGTACGAATATTTATATATAATCTTAAGACTTTATTTATTTCTCCTAATCTTTACAAGTATTTCTATTTAAACCCTCAACAACGTTTTATTGCTTCAAATTTCAAGTATCTCCAAGAATATATCTTATCACATAATTTCTAATAAAGTAGAAAATTATATATAAATCATCACATTATACCTATTTTATTATGCTAATAAATGATAATCATCTATTTATGTTCGAGGATGTTATAATTCTCCCATCCTAATAAAAATTTCGTCCTCGAAATTTGATTTTCTAACCCTTGCAAGGAAACAAATAGGGGTACTTCTCCTTCATATTTTCCTCAACTTCCCAGTTAATTTCTTTTGGATAGTGATGACTCTACTTTACTATCGCCATTGATATCTCTGTGTTTCTCAATTTCTTTGTCGTCTAATCCAGAATCTCTACTGGCTCTTCTACGTATGTCAGGTTTTCTGAGATTTCTATCTTCAGTTCACACAAAATATGACTAGGATCAGAACGGTATCGTCGTAGCATAGAAATGTCCACATTGTATAATTATACAATTTCTAAAATATATAACTCAATTAATTTATCCACAGAATCACCTTATTGTATAGGCAAGAAATGAGTTGATTTAGTCAGTCTTTCCACACTTAACCGAATAGCATCATGTTCTCTAGATGTATGGGGCAACCAACAACAAAATCTATAATGATCTTATCCCATTTTCATTCAGCTATAGATAAAGGTTGAAACTTACCTCTTAGTGCTTGAAATTCTACCCTCACTTGTCGATAAGTTACGCATTTAAACACATTTATGCTACATTATTTCTCATCATCTACCACCAATAGTAGGATCCTAAATTCAAATGCATTTTTACAGTACCATGATGCATCCCATATGGTGCAATGTAGCTTTCCCCGCATAACCACATCAAGTACACAAACTAGCCTCCGTTCACTATCACTCCATCAGTCTTTATTGAAAAATTGGGCATCTTATCCTGTTTTATTTTTCTAACATCCTTAATAAGAAAAGTCCCAACAAAATTGTAATAAGTTAACCAATAAAGCATCTCCACCAACTATTAAGATTCGAGATATTCTTCCCAACACATCAAAGCAACAAGTACGGCATATTGTCCAAGTATACTAATCAAATCCAATGCTTGATAATAATGTTATATGCAACCAAACCCACTTCATCATTTTCTCTCTCATACCCCAAAACTTATCCATGAACTAGGACTTTACTAGTTAGCTCTAAAATCAACATTCGTTTTCCTTAAATCTCATGAATATAATTTTGCCAAAATTATCATCCATAAACCCAGATATCTCTTGTCTATTTTGGCATTATAAAATTTATTGAGCACCAACAATGCCATCTAATGTATCTAATAGATATCTCATAAGTTCAAGTCATCTCTTAAGGCATCCTAGTAATATTTCTTATGTAACATTTAATCTGTAACTTGTAAATCCCATGACACCAATTACAAATCGAAATCACTATTGATAGTTACTAATATCTGAATTTTGTCAAAAAATCAATAAAACATGTTTTACATCCCTTTCCACATATCAAATATAGTATGTCTCCAAGGACTTCTGATCAAATTGAGAACCAATATCAGACCAAACTTTTAATATTGTCACAACTTAAAGAAAACTATCACAACAAAATAAGTGATATAATTTCTCGGATCAATACCCCAATTATAGTAAATCATGTACTGGTCGATCACTAAATAGTAATTCATCATATTTCAGCAATGAACGAATATAAAAATCCCAAAATAACATAGACTTTTGAACTTCATCTCTCATTTAGTAGTTAACTTACACTTTATGTCCAAGGATTTTATCCTAGTATACCAAGATAGTATATGACTTAAGTTAGTTGCTGACAAACCAGTGATCCACCGTTAGCTTCGCATTTATTAGTCTCGTTTCTAATAACAATATCATTTTATGACTTCCCAATTAGCTACAGTGATTAATCTCTTTCTACTCAAGGCATCCGCTGCTACATTCATCTTCCAATGATGATAACCGATAGTATAACCATAATTGTTTAACAATTCTATTCGTATGCGTTGTCTCAAGTTCAATTCTTCCTGTGTCATAACATACCTCAAACTCTTTGGTCAATTCCAAATCTAATGCAAGTTTTTTTCCCCCAAACAAATAGTGCTTCTAAGTCCCAAACACATGTATAATTGTTGTTAACTCCATATCATGCATGGTATAATTTAATTCTTAGGTCCTTAACTAGAAAGATACATACACTATTACCTTTCCGTTTTCCATTAATATACACCCTAAACCTTGTTTCGAAGTATCTGTATACACCACATATCCACCACTACCAGATGTTAAAACTAAAATTGAAGTTGATGATAATATTTTCTTCAAATAATCAAAACTTTGTAGACATGGCTTAATTCAGTGAAAAACTATTCATTCCATAATAACTTTATCAAAGGACCTGCAATTATGACGAACTCTCAACAAATCTCCTATAATGCTCAACTAGTCTAAAGAAATTCCAAACTCCAGTCACATTCTTCAATGTCCTTATTTCATAATAGCTTTCACGCAGACAGGGTCAGGCATAACACCATCTTCAGATATCATATGTCCTAGAAAAATTAACTGATTTACCCAAAAATCACACTTACTTAACTTAGCATACAACTCTTTCTCTTCAGGATTTACAACACTATTTCCAGAGGTTGTTAATGATCCTCCCTACTCCTCAAATACACTAAGATGTCACCAATAAAAACTATCATAAATTAACCCAGATATTGTTCAATGTTCGATTCATCAATGCCATGATCGTGGCCTATGCATTTGTTAGTCCGAATGGCATTATTAAAAATACATAAGGACCATAATGTATGCAAAAATTTGTTTTAGGTATACCTTTCCTGCTATCCTCAATTACCAATAATCAGACCTCAGATTTATATTTGAAAAGATTGTAAAATCATCAATTCTTGATAATAGATATTTATTTTTCCTCATCGCCTATTTAGTTAGTGATAATCAATACACATCTTCATATAATATCCTCATTTTTCACGAACAATACTAGTGCTCTCAACATGATGTACATAGTCTGATAAAATCTTCTTTCCTCCAACAATTCTTCTAATTGCATTTTCAACTACATATTATATTATCCTGACAAAGTTTTCATAGTAAAATCCACTTCTATCTATGGTGGCAACCTAGTAAGTCATTAAGAAACACTTCCGCAAAGTCTCTTGCTAAGGGAATCTCTTCCATTTGAGATTGGCCATTTGGTCTGTACTACACTAGTCAAATATGCTACACATCTTCATATCATCAATTATTTTGCCCGTATTGTTAATATTATACAAACTGGCACACTTACTGATCTCCTACGATTACAACTTCGGTATTAACCAAGGATTCAATCATCACTTTCATTACAAAGAAATCAATAAAAACTTCATTCCGCGTCAGTACATCTATCCCATAATTTCCATCAAACTTCACCAAGTCCATCACTGCAGTATCCACACGTAGATTTATATACACAACCCTCACTTGATACTCCTTCTAACTGCATTTCAGTTCCACCGACATTTGCATGTGATACCGAACCACAATTGGTTCTACCGACTCATCCCTACTAGCTACTGGGTCAGCATGTGCATCATGATAAACCATCCTACATTAGATAATTCAGCCACTAGACACGTCTCATAGTCAACCTATCACCCTAGAAACGTAGACCCGCTCTGATACCACCCAAATGTGACACCCCCTCCGCAATCACGTTCCATCTTATAATTAATTCATATCTAACCTAACCAGATAAATAATTTTATATCAATATTCTACATAAACCTCAATCGATTAAAGACCACATCATAATATTGGTATAACATACTTCACTCTTGCATATAAAAACGATAAACGTGGAGTTTCTAGCTATTACAAAACTTAAGATACCAATCCACTGAAAGTTTAATATTCTCATAAATATGTAGCTAAAGCTCCCGACTAATGATAACACTTCAGTGCTGACCCGCCTAATAAGGCTGACAACTGGCTATGAGATAGCTAGATCAGTCACTGCAATCTATCTGCTGAAAAAGTACATGGTAAAGAGTGAGTTGCCAACTCAGTAAGTATAGCTAATTACTTATATATATACACACATATAAGCACCTACACAGGAGACCAATTTCATGCTATAACACCAGTCAATCAATCAATATTCGTTATGCAGTAATCACAATTTCACTAAGTAATCCATAAAAACCATCACTCGGGAACCAACACCAAAATCACGCATTAGCCACAACATAATACATACACAATTATGGTTTATTATCTTAGGGCCCTGCTTAACCTAGCTGGAGTATATTCAATGGTTTGTCGGCTATCATCATCTCCATCACATCATCATCATTTTTTCTCGATATCACACAACAAACAACTCGTATAATATTACATCATCCGCCATATCACACAGAACACAGCTCGTATGATACTACATCATCCATCATATCACAAAAACACGGCTCGTATGATATTACATCATCCATCATATCACACAGCACACAGCTCGTATGATATAACCTTATCTTCATTAATTGATGACAACACGCAGCTAATCACCAATCCCATCATCATAAACTATTGAATATGCATCAAGTTAGGTAAGCTATCTCTTCATCTCGATTTACCATCTGTACATTAACGATTTCATAATTCAACTCCAATACACAATCAAATAGAAGCATGTCACAATCATTCACGACCGCTCCATCATTCATCATCCTTCACCAACAAAATCAAAGTATATCACAAGTATTTACCATGTATATATCGAACCATAGTCAAAACACATAACAACAATTTCACAAGACAACCACATAATCCAGTTTAGCATATGACAGATTACGATCAAGATTACACATAACCATGCATCTTCATATATATATATATATATCCCATTAACTATACTTACCTCAATTTTCTACAACGATTTACTTAATAAAATGATGTGTTCACTCTTGCACGCTGGTCTTGTGTCCTATAAATAGTTGTACGATGTATAGTCAATATATCAATAATACTGAAATTCCTTAATAAATGCATTAGACAATATTTGGACACTCCTTACTAATCTGTTAATATCTTCTTCTACAAAATTCATATCCTTAATCCATTTTCTTCTACATAAAGTAGACTCAATTATCTTCCCATCAGTATATATCTTACTATATATAAATCAGTGTTTATATTTCTAAGAATTTCCTTTACCACCCTTAACCTGTGAATCATGCCAGCATGAACACTAATCACTAATTAAATCATAACTTTAACTATACTAATACAACTTATAAAATTTTTTATTATGATAAACTAGACTTCCCAAGCTTTCCAATAGTATCAAATATGTACATTAAATCATAGGAATAAATTTGTTAATAATCTCTCCTATTCCTGTTCATGGTTTTCTTTGACAAAATCTGTGTACCAACTTGTAAATTCTCCCATACCAAAGTACAATTTATAAAATGAATTATTTTTACTCCATATATTCTTCTATGGCTCTAGTTTCATGTCCAAAAAGAATCATACGCATTGGATGGGTACATGATGAGTTATGCAAGTCTTAACACATCCTTTTCTGTATTGTCACAGATCCTTAGCCTCTACTCTAAAATTCTCTCAAAATTCATATACTCATTTCAAAATTATGATATTTACACAACATGATATTATATGGCTCTAGTTTCATTTTATAAAAGAATCATACAAATTGAACCATTATAACTCAAGTTATAAGGTTTTTAGTACACCTTGTCTGATTTCTCACAGAAACAGGACAACAGAATGCTTTCCTATTTTTAACGATTAAAATGAAGGATTTAGCTTCTGCTCAAAACTAGAAAGTTATGTAGGCACCATAAAGTTTTCATAGACACCAAAATCACTAATTTTGGACCGATAAAACTCGAGATTGTCTTGAAAAATAGAGACTATTCGACAGAGTATACTCTGTTACCATGCAGTTAACTTAATTCATCCCTTTCTTGAATTTCAGCCTTCACCCTAACTCAAACTCAAATTTAAGCAACTTAGAGGGTGTTTGGCTAAGCTTTTTTAAAACAGCTTAAAGCTCCTACATCTTATAAGATGTTTTAGGAGCTTATAAGGTATTGGATCTTATTTTAAAATAAGCCTTAAAGTGTTTGGATAAAATAAGATGTTATAACTTATAAGATGTTTTTGCATCTTATAAGATGTCAGGGTGTTTGGCATAATAAGGTCTTTTTATTGGAAAATGACCAAAAAGGACATGTTACTATTAGAATAAAATAAGTTGTTATTTCTTGACATATTTTGTATTTTAATATTTTAAAAATACTTTGATAAGTAGTACACATTAGTTTAACTTCTAATAAAAATCTAATAGACAATATTTAAAAAAAAATAAGAAAATGATGATAACTATTACCTAATATTTTGAATAAAAATAATATATATGTACATTAATGTTAGTCGAATAATGACATTGATATATAATTGACATTCTCTTTATTAACGAAATGACTATTTTCTAGTCGTATAATTTTTTATGTCATTAATTTATATTTTTTCAGTCTATATAATATCAATAGCAATCTTATTTTTGTTTCACAAATAATAATTTATTAAGTAATGACACAACAATTGAAAGAAAAATTAAATACCAATGAAATGCTTTAAAATCTTAAGAGATAGAAAGTGTATTTGTGTGTGTGGAGAGAGAGAGAGAGAGAGAGAGAGAGAGAGAGTGGTGAGAGTGTGTGTGTGTGTGTGTGTGTGTGTGAGAGAGAGAGAGAGAGAGAGAGTGTGTGTGTGTGTGTGAATGAGGGTATTTTTATCTAATTACATATTAATTTTATAGAGCTTATAATATCTTAAAAAAAAGTTGGAGGAGGTTAATTTTTTTCTAAAGAGCTTATAAGACCCAAACATCTTATTTGGAGAGCTTATAAGCTCTTTAAATAAAAGTTTGTCAAACGATTTTTTAGAGCTTATAAGCTCTCAAACATCTTATAAGATATTTTGAGGAGCTTATAAGCTTAGCCAAACACCCTTTTAGAGATAAAGGTACTTACCAAATCAGTATAGGAGGCTCTAGATACACCTAAGTTTGAAGATGGTAAATATAAGAAACTAATCCTCACCTCTTTCTCTCTTCTTCTCTCTTCTTCTCTCCACCGCCTCACACCTCTCCCTTTGTCTTGTGCTATATTCTACACCCTTCTATATATTTATTATGTATGTGTGTTTGTCTATTTGTATGTGTGAATAATATATATAATATATGTGTGTGTGTGTTTTTAGTATATATATATATATATATCTATATATTAGTGTATACTTGTGAATATTATATAGTATAGAAACATGTTGACAAGGATGAGATATTTTGTTGTGTAGTGTATATGCATATAGATATTGTATAGTACTAATATTTATATATAGTCTTAAGACTTTATTTATTTCCCCTTCATCTTTACAAGTATTTTTATTTAAACCCTTAACAACTTTTTATTGCTTCAAATTTCAAGTATCTCCAAGAATATATCTTATCACATAATTTCTAATAAAGTACCAAATGTTATATAAATCATCACATTATATCTATTTTATTATGCTAATAAATGATAATCATGTATTTACGTTTGAGGATGTTACACATGAGTCTATGCATGTATATATGCAAATTAGCTATACTTATTGAGTAGGTAGGTCATCCCTTGCCAACATTTTTTAGGAGATAGGTCACAGTGACTAGCCATATTGGATTTTGAGTCGTGCCATTAAACTTCGTAGGTAGGTCAGCCGTGACATCGGAAGTTAAGAGTTCTTGCTATGTGATTGTAATAGCCTGAAACTTTTCTCTTTTTGGAGTTATGTACATGAATATATCTATGGCATGTAAATATATAACTTTTGTCAATGTTTATCGTTATATAAGATATACATACATTATATTGATAAAATAAGATTAAAAATTTATTCGCTTTAAATGAAAATATCTTTTTTAAGATAGGTTATAGTTAAGTATGGTGTATAATTAGTAGTAATAAAATGTAGTGCCATATGGGGTGCTACATTGGGTGGTATCAGAGCAGGTCTACGTTTTCTAGGACTATGGGATGTGTCTAATGATTGAATTGCTTAGTGTAGGATGGCTTCTCAAGGTGCACGTGCTAACCCAATAGCTAGTAGGAAAGAGTCAGTGCAATCCGCAGAGGGCTTCCTTGCATCTGCAAGTGCAGGTGGAGTTGGTGTAGGTCAAGAAGTTGTTGGTGTCGATGCTCCAATTCCTCCTGGTGGTGCTAGGGCAGCAGGGTTACCACCAGAGTATGCACAAATTCTCCGGATGGCCTTTTAGGCCCAAGCCTAAGCTCAAGCACGGTTTCTTGCACAGGCGCATGTACCAGCCCTGTGCTAGTACAAGTGGTTCCTACAATTGACCGCAACTAAGAGAGGGTTAGAAAGATGGGAGCTACAGAATTTAAGGGTACCCTTGACCAAGAGGTTGTTGAGAAATGCTGGAAAAAGACAGAAGATGTGATGAACTTGGTGAACTGTACTCTGAAAAATTGACTTAAGTATGTTGTTTCCTTATTCACGGGGAATGCACTAATTTGGTGGAGGTTGGTGAAGAGAGCATATAAGCCATGAGAGATAACGTGGGCCGAACTTCAGAAAGAGTTAGACGATAAATATAGACCCAAGATGTACCAAGACAAGAAGAAAATGGAGTTTGTGGACTTAGTACAAGTAGATGATTAGACAATGGCTAAGTATGAGATTCGTTTTGCTGCAGTAGCCAAGTACGCACCAGAAGCAGTAGCTGCACAGGATTGATGCTATCGATTTGAACAGGGGCTACGACCGGAGATAAAAAGAGGTCTTGCAGTTAGAATTACAAACTTTAAAACGTTCGTTGAGTCAGCAGTTTAGATGGAAGAGGTAGCGACTGAAGATAAGAATAAGGGAGAAGAGAAGTGAAAATCAATATATACGACAGGAAAGTCCAGTAGGTTGACCAAGAGGGCCACCTGCCGTTCATTTTCAGCAGGAGGTGGAAGTTTTACACGTGGTGGCTCTGTTTTTCGAGGGAATAGAGTCCATGGATGAAAATGTTAATCCAATCAAACAAAGTATCGGCAGGACAACCAGATTCAGTAGCAAAGAGAATGTCTTTCCTCTAAGACAAATTAAAGGATTGGTGTTATCAAGCATCCGTGCAAAAGAACATGCAGAGATTGAGAGGTATGATGAAAAGAATCCCTCTCTGTTGTGATAATAATAATTTTTCAACCATTATAAAATAATCAAGCGAGCAAAGAAAGAGGAAAAAGAAGAGGAAAGACTCCTACTCCAAGAGTTCCAGAAAATTCTCTTTCTGAAAAAAGATCATAATGGTCCAAATTAAAGGCCAAATCATACAAATTTGGACAGAAAGCATGAGAAACAAGGGTTCATCTCAATGGTCTAAACAAACAGACGTGAGATCTAGGGGAAGAACCCCTATGAGAAGAACTTTCATATGAGCCCACAGCAAAGCCAATGAAATTTCACAGATTATAACTACTGGACATGCGGAGCAAAAGGACATATATCACCAAATTACCCCCATAAAAGTGGTGAATTACAGAATTTTGGAACCACATACAACATTCCAGATGCAGTTTACTATGGCGAGTTGGTACCCATTTACCACTTCGAAGACCTTCTTTTAGATGAAAGTATCCATGAGGAGGAGATAGAAAGTAATCCAAATGGAGCTTCAATCAAATCAGAATAATTACAACAAAGGCAATATGCTTCAAACCTCTGAAAGCCTGTCAAGATTCTTTTCAAGGATGACGATGTCAAATAAAATTATGGAAAGAATCATGCGTCAAGACTTCAATCGTAGTCCTTTTGATGGATCTAGAAAATTGGAGGAATTGGTAGAATCCTCAACCAAATTGGACTAAACCTAATGAAGCATCACATAATGTACAAAGTAAATTCAGGTGAGTTTGTTATTCCTATGGAACTTATTGGTAATGTGATGAATATGCAACTTAATCTGAAAGAAAAAAATCTTGAAAAATTAACAATAATAATAATAATAATAATAATGAAAAAATGTTTAGACAAAAATAACAAAGCAATCAATCCAATTAATTTGTTGTACATTACTTTGAAAGAATCACCAAACAATTATAGGACCTTACCTTTAAATTCACAATGTTTACCTTATACCTTCTTGCATTATACTTTGAAAAAGAAAATTATGATATCATTCAATTCATGATTTTCATAATTTGGACTTTAGCAATAAGCCAGACAAACAATTTTGTTCTGTGATTAAATAAAAGTTGCTATGGTCCATCTATAAGGTAATAATGATGTTTATATTATGCAGATTCATGTCAATATATGCACCTATTGGAATCGTACATTATTTATTTTTTCTCATCCTCTATTTGTATCACTACATATCCCTGAAAACAATAAATACATAAAATTTATATGAGTTGGAGCATACAACATAAGCAAAATTAGGCTAGTACACAATTTTTTGGTGCTAAATTTAGTACTAACTCTAAATACTATTTCAGTTTTAAATTATTTTCAAAACCGGATTTCTGATTCCGTTGCTATTAACCTCACTATTACTTCATTTATATGCATGCAGCACCTTGCTTTCACTGAGATCCTCGGCTTCTAAGCGATTCTTGAAGCCCAGTAGCTTGTTTAGTGCCCCAACATAGGCTCGAACACTTGAGATAACGATATCCATTGCTGCTCCAGTTCCACTGTTTGTAGAGAAGAAATGATGTTTTTCAACTCCAAAGAGTAAAATGCCGCACTGACTGTTTTCTTTTCCTCTTCTTTTACTTCTTTATTCTGGAGTAAAACGTTATGAAATATTTTCGTACCTGAATGCCCGGTTGATAGTTTCTCCAGTCAAAGCATGGGTTGAGGTAATACTATCTTCTCCACGAATTAGAACCCTTGTTGTGGCTATAGCATCGATGCCTTCAGTGACTGCATTCATGGTATACTCGAGAAGTGTTACAGGAACCTGCAAGAAAGTGGAAACACTAGTAAGCAATGCTGGTTTCTGATATCAAAAGAACTGAGATATATGAGTACCAACTAATAAAAGAAGCCTAGAGGTCGAGAGTCAGGGATTTAGGTAATAATGTAATCAGAGACCTACCAAGTACTCTCAACTTGGCTCAACAAATCCTTGTCTAAACCGAGTAAAAACTTTTAGTTTACAGGTATTGCACACAAATCGAGATCTTGATTATACGGTCTCAAGAAGTTTAAGTTAGTTAAGGAACTTCATTGGCATAAACAAGTTGTTAAAGCAACTCAATTGCAGCAAAAACTATTATATGCAAGTTCAAACTAACCAACTTCACACATGTTATATGCATATGTATGTTTGTCTGTACAAAATTGATTTTTATAGCAAAACAAGAGCACGCGAACCATTCGTGTATATTTTCCCAGCTTCCCCTAGGTCAAATTAGCATGGCAAAACAATGTATATGCAACTGTAATTTCTTGAAGTTGCAGACCTTAACAATAAGATCAACTGCCTTGTATGCTGCATCGACTGGCCCTGTTCCAACCGAACAAGAAATATGCTCGTCACCATTCGCATCAATCAGTTTGACTGTTGCAGTTGAAAGGCCAAGAGATCCACATGTAACCTGTCAATGAGAGACATCCGTTGCGGCTTGGATGAACCATCCTATTGTTCCAAAAATTATATTCAGTGATCAACCATTAAACTGAACAAAGTAGGTGTAGACATGCCTGTACATCTTCAAGTTTCCAAACAACTAATGGCTGGAAAACTTCATCTGATACTAGGGCAATTAGATCATCATCGGTGATAATCTGGAAAATCAACATAATATAAACAGGTAGGCTCAAATATCTCCACATTATCAGGTGAAACATGTATCACATTCATGCACCAATAATGGTTAAATGCTATATGCTGGTTACTATTAAGGCCAGTTAGTTGTTAGAATGACTGAAAAGTCAAGAGGCAAAGACAAGAAAAACAGTATCTAAGCCAAGCACCAATGATTTCCAGGAAAAAGTTAAAAAGAGTTGCTTTTTACTAAAGAATTTAATGTATCAGGTTGAATTTTATAAAGAACAGGTTCCAATGTTCACCCATGCTTATCCTAACCCTTTTACTTTAGGATCCTAAAAACTTTGAGTCAAAATAATGAACAGATTCTTTTTTCTTCATATCATTCCTGCAGAATTCAGCAACAAGGCGAGAATTCGAGGTACCTTCTTATTTCCCGCGACATCTTTGAAACGTGCAAAAAGATCATCAAGCTCCTTGCCATCTATGTCATACCCAAGCTGCAAGCACATTCATATAAGAAAATATTGATGCATACTACATATGAATTCTAGAAACTATATTAATAATTCATAATTAACATCGCAATTTACCTCTAACATCTTGGCTTTCAAAGCATGGCGTCCACTGTAAAACAATGTCAAATGAACACATGTCAAGAAAGTTCCTCTACATACATGAAGATCTACAATATGTTTATAATTATCATGACAAAAAGTCGCAGAAATAATGCATTTTCTAGTAAGAGACTCACAGCAAAAGCAGTTCATACCAACAAAAAGAGAAGCCATAATTCTCATTGCATATAAAGAGAAGCCACAATACTCATTGCATATAAAAGAGAAAATGTTCTGTGGAGTGGGTGGTAAGATGATTTTTTAAACCATATCTGGAAGTTAAGTTTGATGTCTCTTTCCCTAAATTAATTTGTTGAGCTTCACCATTGAGTTGTAAAAGATACCGAGTGTTGTTGAAAAGATTTCATTGTTGGAGTGTAAGATAGAGATGTCTGTCTTTGAGAAGTCAATAATTATGTCAAGTGATATGATGATGAAATGTTATTTAAAATATAAGTACATTAGAACATCTATCACCTAACAACATAATCCAATTTTATCAGACTCCAGCAGTGTAATTCAAGCGATTAGCTAACACCAATGAAATAACCACCTAGATACTGTGTTGCCTACACCTCTTCCTTTCTCTCAAAACCAGATTTTATCGCAACTGCTTTATTCTTAGTACTCTCTTCAAGACATTTCAGTTCTGGTGAACATTGCACATATACTACATAATGATCACCTTACAGAATATATGTTATTATTTTACATACAGGTTCATCAATGTGTCTCTGTTTGATCAATCATTATGGTACTAGCCAAGACTTCTGGATAGCAAACCTCGCTCGGTGTTTGATTTAGAAACAATTACACACAGACCTCCTAAGGTTTAATCATATTACAGAACCCCTCAGTTTCTGGAAATTACTGCCAGATCCCCTGTTAGTCATGTGCAAACAATAGATTCTCCCCTCTGAAATCTTTTGGGCCACAATTTGCTCATGTCAGCAAAAGGGGGGAAAAGAAGAAGGGTAACAACCTGAAAATGCCCCTTTGTCTTTATTTCCTAGCTTATGACCAGTTTACAAAAATACCCTTCTGTCTTTAGCATGCCTGTGGACTTGGTTGTTAGTTCAACTGACCTAAGCGGGTCTAGATGTAATGTTTTTTATTTAAATTTTCACCATTTTTTTATGCCATAATATTACCTGTCCTTTCCTTTTAACTTTTATTTATTAATTTCTCTTTCTTTTCACTACCTGTAGTATAATTTTTTATAAGTTTAATCATTATTATTAAGCTATAATGTAATCAATAACTGAATTTTGACAAATTAAAATATAATTAAAGATTAAAGAAATAACTAAATACATATGTATTTAGATTGTAAAGATGAGTATTTTTATTGAATGAAGTAAATACATTATTTTAATTTTCAACTAATCAAATTACCTAGTGATTGAACAAATAATTTACCTATATTATAATATAGCCAATCAACTAAATAAATTAAAAAAAAAAATATGGCAGGACATGTTTTATAGTTTAATTGATTAATTATTTACACAATTTAATATTCAAATATATATTAATGCACCATTTTATTTTATTTGAATTAAATGAGTAAACAAATGTTTTAACTTCCCATTTTATGCTTTTTTATTCTTACTTACTTTCTTCTTATTCTTCTTCTCCCTCCTCATCATTATTTCCCCAACTCGCTCACCTACCACTAGTACCTGCTTGTCCCCCTCCCAACCCTCCATCTTCTACCCCCAACCCCATGTCACAATTTGTGCGTATATTTATGTGAGAGAATGTATATAAATGGATCTGTGAGTGTGTTATGTATGTGAGACTGTCTCTACATTTAAATGGGTGCATGTGCGCGACTACGTGCGTGCTGGAGTATGTCTAAGTGGTGTGTACGGATATATAAGTGTGTGAAGTGTGCATGTGTCTGTATGTATAAATGCATGTGTGTCGTTTGATGTTTGTATAGTGCGTGTGTGTGTGTGTCTCGTGTAGTGTAGTGCTTGAATATATACAAGAGGAGATAGAGATGAAAGAAAATATAAATGTATATTGGAGAGAAGAAAGATGAAGGAGAGAAAAATATATATATATATAGATATGAGATAAGAGGAAAGGAGGAATTTTTAAGTTGAAAATTAAGGGGCACTTTTATAACTTCATTTTAAGTTTTTAACTTTTGTTTTCCTGTTCCCCCCCCCCCCCCCCCCCCCCCCTTTTTCTTTTGCTGTTTTCCTGGAGGGGCAAAAATGTGTTTTTCTCTTCCTGTTCAATTTTTCAGTCAACAGGGGATCTGCATTCAGTTTCATAAGATCGAAGAGGTGCCACTGTAATATGACAAAACCTCTAGGGTTCTGTATTGAGTATCCCTTCAGTTCAATTGTTTTCCCAGAACTCAAAATGGTTTGTTCTTTATTTCTGTGTTGATGCCCATAAAATGTACATCAACTTGAACAGGAAAGAAGCTAACAAAAGCTACCAATTCTATATGCCTTCCCCAAACTGGGAACCTGAAAACGGCTGAAGATGTGGAGTATTCACTTTCTTCTTCTATTATCATTTTAAGTCTTGGTTTCACCCTAATTTCCCCATTTCCACTTAGTGCATTCACTCATATGCAGTTCTTTACTTAGAACCAAATTAGTGATTCAATTCTACTTCCATAACAGTTGCAAAATAGACACTTACGCAAACAAGATCAACTATACTTAAGAGAGACCTTAATGCTAGGCAATATCCATGCTTATTTTTTCCCTTCCCCTTTTTCCCCTCTGGTACAAAACCAAAAGCGGTTTCAATTTCTCGAGACTATCTACTGTTAATTTACAGCAGCAATACAAGTTGATGTATCATGGAGGCATAGAGTACTGCTTATCTCTGTATGTCTTAAAAGTTAAAATAATTGAGAAAAAGATTAAGCATCAGAAGCAACTCAAAACTTAAGAGTAGAACAACAGTGAAGATAAGAAGATGGTAAAAACAGAATTAGCAGGTAATTCCAGCATACCTGAGTTTTCCAAGCACTATACCAGATTCATTAGAGCGAAGAAGTCCAACATCTTCAGGAGATATTATTTCATAGGTATTTTTATGTTTAAGCATTCCGTCCTGCAAGATAAGTAACAGAAAAAGGATGTTGGGAAACATAACACTTCGATCTGATTCGCAAATCAATCGGAGCCTTTCCATAGGACTTCCTACAACTATCATCCAAATGCATGACTTGGATAAATTACCTAATACCAAATTCATGACTGCATTATACCCTAATTTTTGCAAATTATGAATGACCTCAAGAGCCATGTGCCAAGCAGGACATACCAAATATTAGAAGAAAACTAGACGTTTTCAGACACTAGCTATCTACAGAACCACAACTCCAAGACCCAGACTTTCAGCATCAAGAATGTATATACAAAAGACAGAAAGCGAAAAACTGCTGGGTAAAGATCTTCAGTGGTTTCATTCTTATACAACCCTTGGAAGAGCTAATATAGAATTGGAGGCAATTCTCTACTTAATCCATGTCCTCCAATGCACAAATTGACCATCCATCAGTAAACACACAACTCAATCAAGAAAAATCTAACTCAATCTCGGACAAAGGACTTCTTCAATTGCAGAAAATATTAATCAAAACTACAACCTAATGCTGGACCCAATACATCAATAGAATATTTGTTATATTATATAATCATCTCAAAGGTCAAATCTCTAATGAAACACATTCTACAAAAACTGAGTATGGAATACTCGAAGAATTGATAAATAAAAATGTAACACTTGTAAAACATATTATTCCGAACAAAGTCAGAATGGAAGGTCTAATATGAAATGATCTTATATCAAGCATCATAGACAACTGAAGCAACAATGAGAAGAGGTAAAATATTCCTATAACCAACTACAAAAAGCTAAACATTCTTTTCTACTTGCACATTGACCCGGTAGCAAATCAAGGGTCCAATACTTCAGAAAACCTCCAGTGCTACTTTATCATTAGTCAGACCAACAAGAATGTGTAAGCTATGGGAGAACTTTCAACAACAAGTCACAAAATCTTAATCTTTTCCCCATTTTCTTATTCTAGAAGACGTTTTCTCTTTGTGAGATGAAATCATCGATAAGCCACAGACTGGAAAGCAAGATGAAAAAGTATGGATGCACGAGTTCACAATTTGCAATGGATGAAAATGGTACATCAATCAGCCAAGTCAAGATTGAAGGTAAGGGTGTAAAAGTTATAAAAAAGAATATTATTCTGACATCAAGCGTTCAATACCAACCTGATGGATTCCACTTTCATGAGCAAAAGCATTAGCTCCAACAATTGCTTTGTGTGGCTGGATACGCAGCCCACTGTATTCTTCTACCTGAAAACACAGTGATCAACAAAGCAACAACAGAGAGAACCATATCAACAAAATCAACAACCACGACAGTATACCATCTTGCTGGCCATAACAATGTGTTGTGTGTTGATCCCTGTGTAAAGGCCGTCTAGTACTTGCTCTCCACGGCATCTTAAGGCCATTACAACCTGCAGTCAAGTAGAAACAAGAATAAAAGTTGATTGACTAGAGCAATAGAAGAACAAGATGATCCTTGAGTCAATTGATTACTTTGTCAAAAGGCATACTTGTAACTTGTAAGCATGAGCAGAACATGCCAGTTATGAATTTTTCAGCCCAACTTCTTAACAAAGAAGAATGTGTGGTAACCGATGAATATCTAAATATATGTCATTTCATGATTATCGCAAATTCTGCACACTTAAAATGCACTATATATCAATTGATTCATGTTTTTTTACATAATTTCATATTCAATTTGTTAAAGGTAATACTATCTAGTGAGGTACCACCAGCCCTTGAAGAAGACTGTTGGCTATAGAGAATATGCATTTTAACATATAGACTCAAGAGAACACACCTCCTCTAGTGAGGCATTACCAGCCCTTTCACCAATTCCATTAATGGTCACCTCTAATTGTCTTGCACCAGCATGTGCACCCTGAAGTCAAATAAGCACCAGTGTGAATACAACCTGAATTTAGTTACTTCAATTATAACACACAGGGAAAGAAATTCCATACCGCTAAAGTATTAGCAGTAGAAAGTCCAAGGTCATTCTGGCAGTGTGTCGAAATAATCACATTTTCAATTCCAGGGGTGTTTGCTTTAATGTCAGCAATTAACTGTCCAAATTCAGTGGGCAAAGTGTAGCCAACTGTATCAGGGATGTTGAGGGTTGTCGCGCCAGCCTTAATAACTTCTCCCAGTATTTGATAAAGAAACTCCCTGTCTGATCTGTAAGAAACAAAAAAGAGAAAGGCGATACCATCTCGAAGAGGTCATTTTAGGCTGTGAATCTATATTCCAGGCACCAACTTCTCAATATGTTTAAAACAATGAAAATGTCAAGGAAAAACTGCCGTGTTAGTGGCTTTAATCATAGAGTTCTCAGGTTACAAGTGAACTTCAGACACAGCACAAAACTGTCCCTTAAACTTTCAAGAATCTCTTGCTATTTCTGTTTAGTCAATGTCAAGCTATTATCTAAATGCAATAAACCTCTTCACGTTACAAATCTATCTTTTTCAGAATTCTTGAGGCATTGCTTTGTCGTCAAAGTTATACTCAACTTTTGAAAGCCTAAGTCAGAATCCATTTAGCCAATAAAAGCATCATTCTACCAAAAGGTGGAGCTCGTGGTAGAGGTAGAGGTGTGTAGCACGATATTATTTGTGATGCTAGTGGGGGAACACCATAGAAGGGGTTCCTGGCTACTGGAAGAAGCAAGTTTGCATAGCGGCTATCAAATGAGTGCCAGGGACCAAAATACAAGGCGTCTGAATCATCTTAACCAGAGAGAGAGAAAAGAAAATGTACTAATCCTATAACATGTAAATACCAATTAAACAGACAAAGTATCCTGGAAAGGAAATCATGAATAAACTAACACAAGATATTTCGAAATTCCATCAAAAAAATCCTTGAAAATTTAGATTCAGGTCTAGAAACTCAAAGAGTTGAAATTAAGAGTACATAAACGACAAAATAAGACAATACTTGTGATATCAAAGCCCTGTTTGATCTACACTACTTTTCTTATTAAACCCAAATAACTTTTCTATCGCTTCTGTTACTCTTCTGGAGGACTTGATAAAAATTAATTGAATAAAATGTCCGGGAGGCAATTACAAAAGTATACAAGTTAAATCAAAATTCTCACTGAAATGCACTTGGGTCAGCTTAAAAACTGTTATATTATACAGAGATTCCATCTCCATCATCATCATCTTTCCAGTTATATGTAAAAAAAATTGATATTTTAAATTGATAACAAAAAAAGTTAAGAGTTAAATAATTTAAATAAGAGTATTTCTTTAACAAGCCGCTTTTGGTAGAATCATGCCACAAAAGTGATCTTTGTCACCTTCCAGCATCTTCTGGGCTGAATTCCACGTCATTACATCCCAAACTCCTGGCATGCGCCACCATACTCCTAGCCTTCTCAATCACCTGCTCCGGAGTCATCTTCAGCTTGAACTTCATGTGAATTTCGCTAGTGGCAATAAACGTGTGAATCCTGGGCTTCTTGGCGAACTTTACTGCCTCCCACGCCCTATCAATATCCCTCTTGTTACACCTGGCCAAGCCACAGATGACCGGCACGTGATCAGCATCGACATTTCCAATCTCGCGGGCGATCAATTTGACGGCTTCGAAGTCGGCGTCCGAGGAGGCAGGAAATCCGGCCTCGATGATATCAACCCCGAGGCGGGCAAGCTGCCGCGCGATGTCCAGCTTCTCTTTCGTCGTCATGGTGGCGCCGGGAGACTGCTCGCCGTCGCGCAGAGTGGTGTCAAATATGCGGACATACTTGGAGTCCTGAATGTGATTGGGGATGTACTCCGGGCGCCGGACGGAACAGCGGATGGCGGTGGCGGTAGGGATAGGGCCATTGGTATGCCTGAAGATGTAGAATGAGCTGTGGGGTAACTTGTTGGACGGAAAAGTGATCTTGGGAGCTAGGGTTATGGCTGATTGCCTGCAAATTGAAGACGCCATTGCTGAATGTTGTGTTGTGGACCAATGTCCAAATTAGAGTTTTAGTACTACTTTAAAAACCCTATTTTTAACTATAGAGGTTTGAGAAATTTTGATCAATGTCGAAATTAAATTTTTTATTTTAAATTTTATTATATTTTATATTTAATATAAAATGTAAGAAATCTTCTCTTTAAATAAAATTAAATTATGTAATCATTATAAACACAATGTGTATAAATTAAATAGAATCCAAAATAAAAATTTAATTCGATTAGTATCAAATCAATGTTGTTATAAATATTTTTATCCTAAAAACAACCATTTTTGTTGTTTTTGAATATTTAATTTATTACTTCGAATAAACTTTGATTTGTGTTTTGGTTTTTCAGGTTTAGGTGATAAAACGATATAATTATGTTTCATAATCATGAAACAAAACTTTTTAAATCTTTTTTCAGAAAGGAAACTATTATTAATCAATCAAAGCAAAACACCAAATGGCAGGAAAACAAAGAACATCTAAGATCAGCCAGGAAAAGAAGTTTGGCCAAGAAAATATAACCAGCCTAAACCCCAAATCTAATGCCCCAGAGGGGCTGCTCAAACGCAAAGAAATTCCGTCTAGCTGCAGCTGCTACGTCCAAGGAATGCTCCTGGTGGCCTTCAAACAACCACGCATTGCGGCTAAACCACAGGCGCCAGCAAGTAAGGAGAAAAAGGCCGAATTGAATGCTATCCAACCCCTGACGCACACCCCACAACCAATCCTCGGGCACTTCGGTATGGAGATGAATTTTCGCCCAGGGGAGCCCTACCAACGCCCAAACTTGACGGGAAAAAGAGCAATGTAGGAGAGCATGCAGTAAAGTTTCCGCGGCCGACGAGCATCGACAGCAGCACTCCCCAACAGCCAACCCCCGGCGTCTCAAATTAACCGTCGTGGGGACCGCCTCAAGACAGACTTTCTAGGCGAAGAGCTGGACCTTTGGTGCAACGGGAGCTTTCCATATGAAACACCACGCATCAGCCTCGTCATGGCTGTCCCTGGAGCACCCCGCCCGAGCCTCCTCAGAAAGCGCCACGGAGTAAGCGCTTTTCACCGTGAACCGCCCCTGAATGTCAAAGTGCCACACCACCGCGTCTGGGGTCCCTGGCCGAGGCTTTATCTATCATACGCATTCGGCATCCAAATGGGAAAACTCTTCTCCACCCGGTCCTCGATCCACAACGTCTCATCCGCGGAGAGCAAGCTGGAAACCGTGGCACCGTCTGGTAACGAACGGGATTGGGAAGTGAGTCGGAAGGTGATAGGCCACGGCAGCCATGGGTGCGTTGTGATGTTGATGCTTTTGCCATCCCCCACCCTCCAACACAGCCCGGCAACAATCACATTTCGAGCAGCCAAGATAGAACGCCAAGAGAAAGACGGCTGGGAACCCAACTCGGCATGGAAGAAGTCTGAGTGCGGGAAGTACTTACAACGCATAATCCGCCCAAAGAGGGAATCCGGAGACATAAGAAGTCACCAAGCTTGCTTAGCGAGCATAGCAAGGTTAAAAGCCCGCAGCTCCCGGAAGCCTAGACCGCTGTGGCACTTCTCCTTGCACAACTTCCGCCAACTCACCCAATGAATACTCGGCCGATTACCATGATCCCAAAAGAATTGTGCAGCCAAGCTTTCCAACTCGCGCAGCAGCCCATCGGGAAGGAGGAAACACCTCATTACATAGGTAGGAATAGCTTGGATGACTTCTTTGATGAGCACCGAACGACCCGCATGAGATAGATGCTTTGCACTCCAGGACTCCATCTTCCCCTATACTCTATCCTTCAGTCCCGCAAACAGTGTCCTTTTGTTCCGTCCAACCACTAACGACAAGCCCAAGTACTTATCATGCTTGTCCACAAGCTCCATGCCTAGAAGACGAGCAAGTTCCTGTTGAAGGTCGAGGGGCGTATTCCTACTGAAGGACACCGCGATTTTTGAAAGTTGATAGCAAGCCCGGACATTTCCTCGAAGCGAGCCAATACTGTCTTGACACATGAGAGGAACTCGTCGCTTGGCAAAACAGCAGCGTGTCATCAGCAAAAAGGAGGTGCGCCACCCTTGGAGCGCCTCGGCTCACGGCCACGCCTCGAATCCAGCCTTCGTCTTCCTCTTTGCGGATCAAGCAGCTCGACACCTCTGGACAAAACAAAAAAAAGATACGGGGACAGCGGGTCACCTTGGCGGATTCCCCTTTCAGGGACGAATGGTGTGTAGGGACAAGCGGATCCGCCCGGGAGCGCGAGCGGAAGCGAGGGACAAGAAAATGCGTAAATTAAAATTGCATAATCGTGAAATCCCAAGGAGTGTACCCTTGGGTGCTCAACCGGGCGTTCGATGTAGGATGTATCAATATTAAAACGCATATTCTACATAGAGCATAGAGGAAATGACAAGCTACGAAAGCATAAGTAACAGTTACCTTTGTAGATTTTCACGTGTGCGTGGCTACTTACTTTGTTCCTTCTTCGGAATGTCAACTAAGTTCAAACGTATGAACTCTCCAAAGGTGATCCACACCATACTGGAAGAAACCTTCGTTTTCCTTGCTAAAAGAAAACGGGTTTAGAAGGAATCAATTTAAGAAGACAAACACTATTGATTAGTGTTCTTCTTAAACTTACTTTGTTCTTCCCTTTTGATCCAAGATCAAATGAAGAACACTACTAAAAGTGAAGGGGAGAGGCAGAAAGTTAGAGAGAGGAGAGAGGCCGATTTTTTTGTTCTTCTTTTCCTAGAAAAGATGAATAATGAATCTCATACATAGGTGTTGGTATATACTCATATATATACATAATTAATGTGATTATTGGAATGTGTCTAGGTTCATCCAAGGATGTCTAGATACATCCCAATCAATCACCATTAATTCTTCAATCAAGCCTAACAACTTTTAAGGTATGATCAAATCATACCAAAAGGGAAGGGCTTGATTCGAGTTGATTTGTCTCTTACCAAAAGAGACAAGTCAACTAACACCTAGCGTCCAACATGGCCGAATTTTGCTCCCTCCAAGGTAGCATTTTCGGTCATGCCTATTTAGGGAAGAAGTCTAAGTTCTCCCTATTCTAAAATAGGAATTAATTCTCCTCTCGGGTCAATATGTATGAAAGCCTAGCAAAGGCGTGTGGATCGGCCCGGGAGTAGCGTGAATGCGGAAGCGCGGTATAATTAAAATTGCAAGAATTTAAACATGCCATAAACAACAATAAAATAAAGACGTTCAAGGGGTGTTCCCTTGAACCTCCCGGGCATTCGGTGTATCTCATGAATAAAGACATACAAACAATTCATGGAGGCCATAGGGTTTAAAGAAGAGGCGAAAACATTAAATCGGAAACCTACCCGGTTGTCGTTTTCGACTTCAAACCGCTACTCGTGTTGTTCCCCATTTTGCTCCAAGATCTCGAGTTTTTGAGACCCTCTAATCACGCAATCCGACCACGTATCTTTGATCCTCGTGCTTGCGAAAGAACAAGTGTATATAATATTTGGAGAGGACGGATTGATCAAACGCTATTTGATTAACGAGATCAACCCTCCTTTTGTTCAATTGTATAACAAAAAGAACACAAGAGAGTATCTAGGGAAAGAGGAGAGGGAATGGCCGAGTGAGGGGAGAGGAACGGCCGAGTGATGGTGTGTGTGTGTGTGTTTTAGAGTTTCATCATCCCTTCCAAAGTGAAGAGTTAGGAATATTTATAGAGGAGGAATCCTATTCCTCTTCTAATTCCAACTCTTTGGAAGACTCCTCTTGAAATAGGATTTGACTAGGTCAAATCCTAGTCAATTTCTAGCTTCTTGGTCAAACCAATCCTAGCCATTGATTTCCTCTTCAATCTCAACCATTCATTAATTTATGGAGTATTTAAATCTAATTAAATAATCCAAAGGGCATTAAATAAATATCAATATTTATTTTAAGCCCATAAATTAATTTCCAATGAATCCCATTTATTAGATAAATTCCTCTCATCTAATAAAAGGAATTAATTGTCCAAGATAAGAAAGACCCGATTAAATCTAATTTAATCGTTCCATTTCTCTCCAAATATTTAATTCCAAACTAAATACGTTATGTGTGCGGATTGTGTGTGACTCTTTAGGTTCACCTTCAGCTAGACTTGGTCGGATTCCTAGAATCCGCCCGTCACCATGGGTGGCTGTCTAGCAACAGTCCATGGCACTAGAGACTAGGTGAATATGTGTGGGGATGAACATTTAGGGTCTACAGTACATCTATCCTTCCGTCTACGGTCTCACTACTTAGGGTCTAGGGCATAGATACGTAGGTACCCATCTTGGACCTAAGTGTCGGTCTGTCCTATACCAAACGCCGTAGGGAATCCTTCCCTTCTGTTCAGTTACTGTGGCCATAGATTTTACGGACAAGACACAGAGTATTGTGAGGCACTACTGTCAACGCTCTTAACAGAAGACAGATGCTTTGTTGGAAACTACTGTCATGTTGCACACCGTGGCTGCACTAGATCTGGCTTATGACTACTCAACTGTATTTTGGCAATCTCTCACCATACCTAAGATACGGTCACGATGTACAGGTAAACTCAGCAATTTCTCAAGTCAAAGGATTGACCTGTACCGTTGGAATAGGGAACTCTCGTCATACCTAGCCGACCCTACTCAAGGTCCTCCGTAAGATGGTTCCCGCGAGTCACCTCAATCAGCCGCTCCCTAGCAAGCTGACCTACTAACATTGCTTAGATGACCCTCATCACCCGTCGATGAAACACGACAGCAGATGCTTAGTGCAAGTCTCAAGTAGATTCTCGGTACCCATTTTCGAGCCTTGACTTGGAGATTTTCAAACTGATTCGGCGGAACTGATTTCATGAACCTACCTCCAAGCATAGTCCTAGTCCCCGAAATGTAATCTCAGTCTGTGGGCTTTGTTTCTGTAGTGAACAGTTATAAAGCAGTTAAAGTGAATACAGAAAAAGTATGAGCCAGATGAAGTTCACTTTCTTATTCATCGAGGTTTATTAAAACTTTGAAATTATTCAGACATAGGTTACAATTCGCCTAATAAGATTGGCTTCATGGTCACCTATTCTAACAATCTCCCACTTGACCTTTAAAGCCAATCACCCATATGCCTAATCCCCATCTTCTCGAGATGTTGCGTATGAGCGCTCTGCGACATAGGCTTCGTCAGCGGATCTGCTATGTTGTCTGCTGAGTTGACTCGGTCCATCCGAACGTCACCTCTTCCTACCATTTCTCTTAGAAGGTGGTAGCATCTAAGAATGTGTTTGGATCGGTGATGAGATCTCGGTTCCTTTGCTTGCGCTATGGCTCCGTTGTTATCACAAAAGATGACTACGGGCTCCGCAATGGGAGGCACCACACCCAACTCTTGGATGTAGTTTCTCATCCAAACCGCTTCTTTGGCAGCTTCTGAAGCT
Organism: Sesamum alatum; assembly: GCA_034509735.1. Classification (NCBI taxonomy): domain Eukaryota; kingdom Viridiplantae; phylum Streptophyta; class Magnoliopsida; order Lamiales; family Pedaliaceae; genus Sesamum; species Sesamum alatum. The sequence goes on from JACGWO010000009.1 coordinate 30,768,627, forward strand.
GCTATGTATTCGGCTTCAGTGGTGGAATCAGCAGTGGTTGCTTGCTTGGAACTTTTTCATGCTACCACTCCTCCATTGATCCTGAATACATAACCTGATTGAGACTTGGCTTCATCGTCATCTACCTGGAAGCTAGCATCGGTAAAGCCTTCCAGGATCAGTTCTCCATTGCCATAGACTAAGAACATTTCCTTAGTCCTCCTTAGGTACTTAAGGATGCCCTTGACTGCATTCCAATGTGCCTCTCCTGCACAAGACTGATATCTGCTCGTTACACTTAAGGCGTAAGCGATGTCAGGTGTCGTGCAGTGAACCGCATATTGGATGCTCCCTACGGCAGAAGCATAGGGGACGATTTTCATCTTCTCAAGTTCCTCATCAGTCTGGGGAGACTGTTTCTTGGAAAACTTGATCCCATGCCCAATAGGAAGGAATCCTCGTTTGGAGTTGTCCATGCGAAATCTTTTCAGGACTTTCTCCATATACGAGTTTTGGGTTAGTCCCAACATTCTTTTAAATCTGTCCCTGACAATCTGGATGCCAAGAATGTAGGAGGCTTCACCCAAATCCTTCATGGAAAACTGAGTTGATAACCATGCTTTTGTGATACCTAACATTCTGACATCATTACCTATGAGCAGAATGTCATCCACATAAAGCACTAGGAACACTATAGAGCTCCCACTGACCTTCTTGTATACACAAGGGTCGGATTCGTTTTTGATAAAATCATAGCCCCGTATGACTTCGTCAAAGCGAGTGTTCCAACTTCGGGATGCTTGTTTGAGGCCGTAGATGGACTTCTGGAGGCGACAGACTTTATGTCCTTCTCCGGTGAGTGTGAATCCCTCCAGCTGATCTATGTAGATCTCTTCCTCAACGAAACCATTGAGGAAAGCCGTTTTCATGTCCATCTGCCATATTTCATAGTCATACCATGTTGCTATGGCAAGCAAGATTCGAATGGACTTAGCCATGGCTACCGGCGAATAAGTATCCTCAAAATCGACCTCGAGTCATTGAGTGTACCCTTTTGCTACTAGCCTAGCCTTAAAAGTTGTGACTTCTCCATCAATGCCATGTTTGCGCTTATAGACCCTTTTACAGCCAACTGGCTTGACCCCTTTAGGTGGGTCTACAAGTGTCCAGACTTGGTTCTCACTCATGGAGTCCATTTGGATTTTCATGGCCTCAAGCCATCTCCCGGAGTTGATGTCAGACATCGCTTCCCCGTATGTCTTAGGATCCTTATACAATCGACTGGTCACGTTTAGAAAGCCATACCTCATGGGAGGTCGAGACTCTCTAGTTGACCTACGGAGAATGGGAACGTCAGTGGTGATTGTGGGCGCTGACTGAATAGGAGCTGGCGGTTCAGGTACCGGGGCTGGCTCTTCCTGAGGTTGTTCCTCATGCCTAGCATGCTGAACTTCTCGAGGTTGATCAGCCTTCTGGGTATCTATCCTGAATCCTCTAAGTGAGGAATCCGCGGCTTCCACTGATGACTGATTTCCATCACTTGACTCCTGAAGGATCAGTTCATCAGGCTGGATATCATCTGGAAAACCTTGTTCCAAGAATACTGCGTTCCTTGAAATAAATACCTTATGTTCCAAGGGGTCATAGAAATAATAACCTGCAGTTTCTTTGGGGTATCCAATGAACCTGCACAAACTAGACTTAGATTCTAGCTTGTCTCCTACTAGCTTCTTGACGTATGCAGGGCTACCTCAAACTTTCAAGTAGTTGTAGGACGCAGGCTTGCCGTGCCATATCTCATATGGGGTTTGGATCAATACACTGGTTGGCGCCAAGTTTAACAACTTGGTCGCAGTCTCCAATGCGTAGCCCCAAAACGACAAGGACAATTTTGGTAAAACTCATCATGGATCGGACCATGTCTAACAGGGTTCGATTTCTCCTTTTAGAGACCCCATTTAACTGTGGTATCCCGGGAGGTGTCCATTCAGAGATTATACCGTTTTCTTTAAGATAATTGAGGAACTCAGTACCAAGGTATTCTTCGCTCGTTTTGTCTTCAAGCCGCTACTCGTGTTGTTCCCCGTTTTGCTCCAAGATCTCGTGTTGAGACCCTCTAAATCGTACACGCAATCCCCCCACGTATCTTGATCCTCATGCTAGCGAAAAACCAAGTGTATATTATTTGGAGAGGACGGATTGATGAAACACTATCAATTAACGAGATCAATCCTCCTTTAGTTCAATTGTATGGAACAAAAGAACAAAAGAGAATTTCTTGGGAAAGTGAGAGGAGTGGCCGAGAGGGAGAGAGGAGGCATGTGATGTGTGTGTGTGTGTGTGTTTCTTCAACTTATCATCATCTCTCACAAGTGAAGGACTAGGAGTTTATATAGAGGAGGAATCCATTCCTCTTCAAACTCCTACTCTTGGAAGACTATTTTGACAAGGATTTTGACCTAGTCAAAGTAGCTCTTTGACTTGGTCAAACCAATCCTAGCCATCCATCTCTCCTTTTGATCTCAACCATCCATTTAATTTATGGAATATTTAAATCTAATTTAAATAATCCATAGGGCAAGAAATAAATAAAATAAATATTAATATTTATTTTAAGCCCATTAAATAAATTCCAATAAATCTAATTTTTTTATATAAATTCCTTTTCATCCAATTAAAGGAATTAATTTTCCCAAGAGAAAGATCTGATTAAATCTAATTTAATCGTTCCATCTCTCTCCAAATATTTAATTCTAAATTAAATACATTATGTGTGCGGATTGTGTGTTACTCTTTAGGTTCACCTTCAGCTAGACTCGGTCGGATTCCTAGAATTCGTCTATTACCATGGGTGGCCGTCTAGCAACGGTTTATGGCACGAGAGACTAGGTGAATATGCGTGGGGGGGGGGGTGAACATTTAGGCTCTACAGTACATCTATCCTTCTGTCTACAGTCTCACCACTTAGGGTCTAGGGCACGGATACGTAGGTACCCATCTTGGACCTAAGTAACGGCTTGTCCTACACCAAACGCCGCAGGGAATCCTTCCCTTCTGTTCAGTTACTGTGGCCACATATTTTAGGGACAAGACTCAGAGTACAGTGAGACACTACTGTCAACGCTCTTGACAGGAGATAGATCCTTTCTTGGAAACTACTGTCACGTTGCACATCATGGCTGCACTAGATATGGCTTATGACTACTCAGCAACTGTGTTTTGGTAATCTCTCACCATACCTAAGATACAGACACGGTGTATAGGTAAACTCAGCAATTCCTCAAGTCAAAGGATTGACCTGTACCGTTGGAACCGGGAACTCACGTCATACCTATCCGACCCTACTCAAGGTCCTCCGTAAGACGGTTCCCGCGAGTCACCTCAATCAGCTGCTCCATAGCAAGCTGACCCACTAACACTGCATAGACGACCCCGTCACCCATCGATGAAACACGACAGCAGATGCTTAGTGCAAACCTCAAGTGGATTTCCAATACCCATTTCCCGAGATTCCTTGACTTGGAGATTTTCAGATTGATTCGGCGAAACTGATTTCATGAACCTACCTCCAAGCATAGTTCCAGTCCCCGAAATGTGATCTCAGTCTATGGGCTTTGTTTGTATATTGAATAGTTATAAAGCGTTAAAAGTGAACACAGACAAAGTATGAGCCAGATGAACATCACCTTCTTACTCATCAAGGTTTATTAAAACTCTGAAATTGTTCAGACATAGGTTACAATTCGTCTAATAAAATTGGCTTCAACGTCACCTATTCTAACAGGTTTTGCCTTCACTATTGTGTTGTATTGTCAATATTAAAGAACATAAAGAGAGGGGAAGAATGTGTATGCGATATAAATGATATTAACTGGTGAAAGGGTGTTTTTGTAACGGTGTACGTATAAAAAGGGCGAAAAAAATAGTGCATCCCACCACTATCCCTAGTCTGCTTGTCCATAAGACCGAACAAACCACCAACAATAGGCTTTAATTATATGAACCAAACACGTGATTATATATAATATAAAATCTTATAATGCAAAATTATAAGAATCAAATAAGTCGGGTTGTTTAAGCCTATAAGACTTTGTTTACTAGTCTTTATAGGATTGATTATGTGCATTTGGATTGTGATCTGCATTGTGTAGGAATTTTTTTTTTTGATGAAAGACGATGATATATTAATGCATAAAAAAACAGAGTCTACAACCGGAAAATAGGACCAGAACATAAACACAAATTTGCTATCTACATCCTATCTATGACAACAGAACATAAGCAGGGACAAAAGAGAAATTAATAACAGTAATTAACAAAACAGACACAAAAACATCATTGACCACTGTGAATATGACTCTGAACAGCACCATAATCCTCCAAGTATGCCAAGGCTTTTCTGCAAACTTCCAGTAAGTCCTGATTCATTCCCTCCATCTTTTTACATCTCCTGTTCCAGATGGCCCAGCATACCATATAGAATTTATTCCTCTCTTCCTGCGGTAATTCCAGAATAATGTGAAGAACCCATTCTGCACCTCCTCCATTCCAGCACGAGATTCTTCTCCAGGAGATAGATGACAAAGCCCACAACTGCCTAGCCACTGGACAGTCCTGAAAAAAATGTCTAAAGGACTCCATACCTGCACCACACGAACTGCAGCTGGTGTCCACACCCCTCGTGCGTCTGGCCAGGTTCTCGAGTGTTGGCAATATATCTTTGCACAGCCTCCACCATCAAGACTCCTACTTTCGGAGGAATCTGCTTAGCCCACAACTGAGACCATAACGTACCCTTCCCTTCCCTTCCCCAATAATCAAATTAGAACAGGAAGAAGATGCACAGCCACGATCTCTCAGCTCTTGAGCCACTCGGTATGCACTCTTCACAGTAAACCAACCCTTCTTATGAAATCTCCAACGCCACTCATACTCTCCCCCACCTCCCTCCCGCTCTACCCACACACACCCCTCTTTCAACACCTTCCGAGCCTCAAGTACACTACGCCAAGTCCAAGATGGCCTCCTCCCCAACGCAGTATCCCAAAAAGTCCCAAGTGGAAAATATCTAGCCTTCAACACCCTACTAAGGAGAGACCCCGGCCGAGTCAACACCCTCCACCCTTGCTTGGCTAAAAGAGCTAAATAAAACTCTCTCAAGCTTCGGAAGCCCAACCCCCCTCTCGACACCGGTTGACAAACTTTCTACCAAGCAATCCAATACACCCTCCTCTCGCCCTTACTATGCCACCAAAACGCCGCAGCCGCCGATTCCAACTTCCGCAAAAGAGAGTTAGGTAATAGGAAACATGACATGGCATAAGTTGGAATCGATTGCAACACCGCTTTGATCAACACTCCCTTCCCCGCGTGAGATAAACTCTTAGCATTCCACCCGCTAGTCCTCTCCCACATCCTATCCTTGAGACAACCAAACAACGGACCCCTAGACCGACCCCCACCGCAGGTAATCCTAGATAACGATCATGACTGTGAACCAATCGAACCCCCAAAATGTCAGCTAACCGCACCCTCTCCCCCTCACTAACCCCCTTACTAACCACCATATTAGACTTATGTAAGTTTATCACCTGCCCTGAGGCCATCGCATACACCTCAAGAATCCTCCGAATCTCCCTCAATTGCTCCTCCCGTGCCCCACAAAAGACCAACGTATCATCGGCAAACAAAAGATGTGAAACCGATAGGGCAGATGGAGCAATGGACACCCCCTTATCCTACCCTCTCTCTCGGCCCTTTGAAGTAAACTAGAAAAACCTTCAGCACACAAAATGAATAAATATGGTGATAGTGGATCCCCTTGCCTAATCCCCCTCTCCGGCATAAAGTAGTCAAACTGTTCCCCATTCAATGTTAAAGAATATGATATAGTCGTGACCAACAACATAATAATATCAACAAAGCGATGATGAAACCCCAACCTAATCAAAATACCCCTAAGGAATGATCATTCCACCCTATCATACGCTTTGCTCATATCCAATTTTAAAGCAACGCATGCATCATGCAATCGGGTTGAGATCTTAATATGATGATTCACTTCAAATGCCAGTAGGACATTATCAGTGATCAATCGTTTCAGAATAAAAGCCGACTGGGAATGGGAGACAATATCATCAAGGATAGAACTCATACGATTAGCAAAACATTTAGCAGCAATTTTAACAACAACATTACATAAGCTAATAGGACGTAATTGCCCAACCGTATCTGAAGACTCACATTTCGGAATGAGCACAATATGCGTATAATTGAATTTATGAAGGAATATATGCTCATTTAACAAACGCAAAACAATAGCTACCACATCAGGTCCGACAATATGCCAAAATTTTTGAAAGAATAAAGGTGGCATACTGTCCGGGCCAGGAGATTTGTGGGGAAACATCCCGAATGCTGCACTTTTCACCTCGTCAGCCGTAAAGTGAACAGCAAGGAATTGGTTCATCTCAGTTGTAACACGAGGCTGAACAGTCGAAAGAACCTCTTGTAAGCAGGATTCCGAAGGATGAGATGAGGCAAAGATAGATCGAAAGTACTTCCCCAAAACATCTTGAACATCCTCCTCTTTATCCCTCCACCGACCGTCCTCATTCTTCAACCGTGAGATATAATTCCTCCTACTTCGTGTTGAAGTGAATGCATGAAAAAATCTCGAGTTACCATCCCCTTCCTTCAACCAATGACACTTACTACGGTGTTGCCATTTAACCGTCTCACGGATATGATACTCCTCCAACTGTTTATGAATCCTAGTCATTTATGCACGTTCAGCGGCTCCAATCTGCCCCCCTCCAACTGACTGTATCTCTCCTCCGACTCTTTTACCTGTTGCTTTGGCAATCTGAACTGTTTCTTCGACCATTGCAACAATTTTAATCTACAATGTGAAGGACAAGCGGATCCGCCCGGGAGCGCGAGCGGAAGCGAGAAAAGTGAGTAAATTTAAATCAAATTTAAATAAACAAATCCCAAGGGGTGAACCCTTGGGTTCTCAACCGGGCATTCTCGATGTAGAATGTGTAAATATTGGAAACATATATTTAAACACATAGGGCATAGATATATACAATAAATCAATCAAAGCGTAAGGAGACTTTTACCTTCAATTGTTTAGCGTATGCTCCCGGCTACTTGCATTGTTCCTTCTCCGGAATGCTCACGAAATCCAAACGTATGGATTCTCCAAAGGTGATCCACACCACACCAGAAGAAACACACGTTCTTCTTGCTAGAAAAGAACGGGTTTAAGAAGGAATAGGTTTAAGAGAAGAACGCTATGAATTAGTGCTCTCTTAAACTTACTTTGTTCTTCTTCTTGATTCAAAATCAAGTGAAGAACACAAGTGTGAGAGAGGGAGAGAGGCCGAGAGTTGAGAGAGAGGAGAGGGATTTTTATCTTCTATTTTTCCTAGAAAAAGATAAATAATGAATCACATATGCTTGGTGTTGTATATTCTAATATATATACATAATTAATGTGATTATTGGAATGTGTCTAGGTTCATCCAAGGATGTCTAGATTCATTCCAATCAATCACCATCAATTCTTCAATCAAGCCTACCAAAATTTATGGTATGATCAAATCATACCAAAAGGGAAGAGCTTGATTGGAGTTGATTTGTCTCTTTCCAAAAGAGATAAGTCAACATACCACCTAGCATGAAACATGGCTGATTTTGCTTCCTCCAAGGGAGCATATCGGCCATGTTTAAATAAGGGAAGAAGTCCAACTTCTTCCTATTCCAAAATAGGAATTATTTCTCCTCTCGAGTAAAATTTAACGGACCGGGTTTTATCGTAATCCAATTACGACGAACCCAACATCAAATCCAATTTAGTGTCCATTTAAATTATTCTCGTTGATCTTTTAATCTAATTAAAAGATCCAACGTCTCAACTTTCCATATTTAATCGAAAATCCAATTTATCGATTAAACGAAAAGCTCGATACAATATCGGCTCGTCCATCCAATGGACTTTCCCCTAAGTAATCCAATTACTTATTTTATCCTTCGAGATTGACTCCAAGTCGATCTCTCAACCTCCTCGGTGATTTGTGTGCGACCCTTTAGGTTCACCCTCAGCTAGACTTGGGCCCGTGTCCCACAAGGGCCCGTTACCATGGGTGGCTGTCTAAGCAACGGTCCATGGCACTAGAGACTAGGTGAATTGGCGTGAACATTTAGGCGCCGATTCAGCACAGGTACGATCCTTCCGTCTACCGTCTCCCGGCCTTAGTCTAGGGTATGGAATTGGGCGTCGGTTCCCATCCTTGACTAGGCGTCTATGCTTCATACTCGAGACCACGTATGCTTCATTGCGTCGACACAGGAAACCATTCCCTGTTCAACCAATTACTGTGGCCACAGCTTCAAACAGCATGAACGTGTCTCCGAGTGCATAGGAGATACCTCTGTCACATACTGACAGGGGACAGATCCTCTTCTTGGAATCCACCGTCCTCGCTACACATTCCGACTGCACTGGACGAGGCTAATGATAATCATCTTACAGAATCATTACCTCTCGCCAGATCCAAGATACAGCCGTCATGTGCACGCGACTGCCATGATCCCTCAAGTCTGAGGATTACTCCCGTACTATCGGAACCGGGGAAAACCAATCATACCGACCAAGCCTCTAAGGCTTTCCATATGATGATCCCCGCGAGTCAGTCCAGTCAGCTCGACCCCAGTCGACCAAACCCATCAAGATCGTGTAGGCGTCCCATGCCTATCACCGATGAAACACGACACTCATCTAATGAACACGACTCTTGACGCAAGTCTTAATAGGACTCTCGATGCCCTGTCTCGAGATCCTCGACTTGGAACGTTTCAGACTCAACTCTTAATCAATTGGTTTTCATGACCACCATCCAATGCGTGGCCCAACTGCACGAGTTTGTTAACCATGGTTTATGGGCTTTGTTGCGATATAAGTTAAACACCATTTTAACAAATGTGAAATGGGCGCAACAAAGTAAGCACCAGAAGTGACAAATACTCATTTTATTCATCACATAATAATATTACATTTACATCGAGTTGTATAATAGGTTAAAAATCGCCAAACCTATTGGCTTTCTGGTCACCTATTCTAACACAATGTTGTATCCTGCCGAAAAGCCTTGAACCCGGATCCGTCCCACTTGGGTCTCCCACGCTGATGCTACAACCTCACCACACTCCTCTGATAATAACCATTCAGCTTCAAATCTGAATTGATGCCGCCTACGAGACCCCAGTCGATGTGTCCCAGTCCCCCATGAAATAGCCAGTACAGCATGATCGGAATATGAATTTGTTAGGTGCTGAATTACAGTATTTGGGAACTTTGTGGACCAGGAGGAATTCCCACACGCTCTGTCCAATCGAGCCCACACCGTATCTGGCTTTTTTCTACAGTTACACCAGGTAAATTTCGATCCTGTATATCCCAAGTCCCCTAAATCACACTGCTGCAAAACTGATCTAAAATCATCAATCAACCATCCAGGTCTGGCCACACCTGTCTTCTCGTGTTGATACAGAATTTTGTTGAAATTTCCCGCACACAACCACGGCACATCTGTCTGCAACCTCAATTGCTTCAATCTGTCCCACACTGCCCTCCTCCCTCTCGCTTCCGGCTCCCCATAAAAGCCAGTGAACCTCCAGTTGGCACACTGTTCACCCGCTAGAACATCTACATCAATATGGTTATTGGAGAAAGACCGAAGTTGCACGACCGCATCCTTCCTCCAAAACAAAGCCAAACCTCCCGACAGACCCATCGACGACACTGCAATCCCATACATATCTAACCGATCTCCTATGATGCATGGACACGAACACGGCGACACGGACATGACACGACACGGACACGGTGACACGAAAAATTTTAAAAAAGTAGGACACGACACAGCACAGACACGGTTATATATAATATATTTTTAAATATATATATATACTTAATTTCTCATAAAATTAATATATGCAACAATATAAAAAGTATCAAGATAAAACATAACTTAATCAAAATACATAGCTTCAGAAATATACATAATCAGTTAAATCATCCAAATTTCTAAACATCCAAATGAGTTAAATCATCATGATCTTCTCTCGGATCTTCAGTAATTTCATCCACAAATAAAACAGACTCCAATTCTGGTTTATCAAGCGAGAGATTTGCAATCTCTAGAATGCCAACATCTTCAATGGTCTCAAAAGCATCTCCTGCCGCATCCCACATTTAGTGTCGCCTTGCATGTATTGTGGAGTCCTTCTTGACAAAAGTCGAAGATTGTTGTGACAAAAAACTAGATCTTGAGCACATTGTGGAGTAATTTGATTCCTCCTTGTCGAGTGGATGAATGCATAAGTACTCCAATTTTTCTCACAACAAGAAGAGGAAGAAACGTGGCCAAGTAACTTCAGAGAAATACTTTGAAGGTGAGGGGCTGCAGAGCCGTGTACTAACCACCACTTTATTGGATCCATTTCCTATCTATCCCAAAGAGAATCTTCATCAGCAAAGTCATCAAGGCATCCAAAAAATCTTGCAAGCTCCACGTTCACTTCTCTTCGTGTATCGTCATTAGGAAAAAGACGTTTCAAACATATCTTCCTCATCCTAGAAATTTCCACATCACTTTGTGGTGGAGTGAGGTTCGGATGTTGATTTTGCCATTCTTTTGTTGAACATCTATCAAAATTAGAACAATACTGTAAGCACAACTTTGAGAATGAATTAACATAAAATACTTAAAATTTAATAGTGAAATAAGTAAATGGGTTGCCTTGGATTTAAGGAATGAGCAAGACAATGTAAAGGAGTGTTACTCTTGCTCCATCTATCTCCCAATACTTTGTGCACAACACCCCAAAAACTTGATTCCTCACAATCATTTTTCTTCTCATGCTTATATATTGCTTCCTTCACTTTAGATATCATATTATCCCACATGTCATAAACCAAATGCAAACAAGGCTTGTCTGTGTCACATGCTCTAAGCATCTCATAAATAGGCTGAGTGAGATCAAGAATATAATCAATTGAATCCCACCATGAATCATCCAACAATTTCTCTTTAACATTTTCTTGCCTTAGTAATATCATCATCACGATAGCAAGACCATTGCTCACTAATAACCATCATCTTTAATTGTTGCTTTATAAGTTTAAACCTTTTCAACATAACAATAACAGAAGCAAAGCGTGTCTCAGCAACGACAAGCAATTTCAATTTTGAGAATTCATTAAACACAGCAAGCCTCATAGAATGATTCATGATGAAATTTCTAATCATCAAAGCTGATGCGGCAATCTCAGTGATCCAATAACATTCTTCATATGTGATTTCATTTGCCTCAGTATTCTTTGCAGCACATATATTTTTCAAAGCAAGATTCAGAGTATGAACTACACATGGTGTCCAAAACACATGAGGATATGTTTGTTCAACCAATAAACCTGTTGCTTTACAAACAGGAGCATTATTTGTGATTATTTGTACTACATTAGCAACCCCAACTTCTACCATCACCTCCTTCATCAAAGTAGAGATGAACCATTTGTCTTTGTACTCCCCCTCACAATTAACAGCTCGTACAAATATCGTCCCACCCTCATTCACAACCATGAAATTAATCAACGGTCTTCTTTGAGGATCTGTCCAACCATCATATACTAAAGTCACACCTTTTGTTTTCCATGTGCTTTTAGTATATTCAAGTAAATTTTCAACATTAGCTTTCTCTTTTGCAACAATTTTGTCCTTAAAGAATTATAACCTGGTGGAACATAACCAGCAATATGGTTGTTTGTAGCAAAGGAAAACGCCCTCACATAGTATGGATTTCGAGCAAGGTTAAAAGGAAGACCCCTTGAATACAACATTCTTGCTATTTCACCATCTAGTTGCTCTCTAACTTGAAAGTTAAAAGATTTCTCCAAGGCACTTTCACCATCAACCTTTGTTTTTTTAGGTTCATATCTTTCTTGCCTAAAAGATGAGGAATTGATTGCATCCATTGAAACAGAATGAGAAGATGATTGACTAGAACTACAAAAAGGTCGAGGTAAAGGAACCATTTTTGGCTGACCTCTCTCTTTTCTTTGCATTGCTTCATCTTCTAATTTTGACATCTCAACTACTTGGCCAACAGTTGCTTTTGGACATGCTTTGATTCCACTTCCTCCAATTTTTAGTAGGTGTGCTTTTACTCTCGAATATGAACCCTTATATGTTACCTTGCAAAGATTACATGTGAAGGAAACATTTTCACCCCCTTCACTTCTTCCCGACTTCGTCACAAACCTCCATAAAGGCCGAGTATCTTGAGGAGTAGAACCTCCATCACCCCCACTATGACTTGCATTATCCAAATTGATTGCTAAGTTCTAAAGACAAAAAAGGATAAAAAAATCATAGTCTGAAACTAGTACTCAATTAGCACATTTAAGTTAATGAACTTTGAATAACACATTTAAGATAAGGGTCTTTGAGCTTGTAATTCACATAAGATATATCATCATTCATCAGAATATGCAAGAATTCAAGAATGTTACCATCCTACATAGTCTGAAACTAGTACTCAATTAGTATGTTACAGCAGATTGCTTTCTGCCCTACTTATCCTTAACCAGCTTCATTACACAAAATTAGTCACACACCCTCAACCCCATATTGAATCAACCATGCCAAATTTCTAAATTTTATCAATGAAACATTATTAAGTCCTAGTTAAAACCCTAGACACGAAAAATTTCATCAAAAAGAAAAATAATCAATCAGAAAAATGTAATCAAACTAAACAGATAGAACTCCATCTAAACTAACCTCGGCCCGCAACAAGTTGCTAGCGATGAAACCCTCGAATTGCTCCTGGGCAATGCTCCTTGTGCGTATAATCCAAACTGAAAAAGAATTATAATCATAGCTCACTTATAATCCCTTGCACGACCTAAAAATTTCCCCAAAAGAAAAAGGGTATAATTCCAAACTAAACAGAAACCCACCTCTACTGAATTAGATAGTCCTCGACCTCGAGTGGGATGGTGAACCCGTTCACCCGTTGTGCAGCGCCTCTCCTTTAGCCAGCAATTTTCGAGAATGACGAGAAGAGAAATCAGAAAATAGAGAAGAGAAGAAAGGAGAAAATAGGGAGAAGAAGAAGAACTGATACGCAGAGAGAGAGAGAGAGAGAGAGAGAGAGAGAGAGAGAGAGAGAGAGATAATTAGGTCAATCAATGTTAAGATAATTATATTTTTTATTCAAATTTACCCTAAAATTTTTTTAAAATTAAGAAAAGACCCGTAACGTGTCCTAAAAGGCGTGTCCGACACCCTGTCCGATTTTTTTAATTTTTTTTAATTTTTTGACACGCTTCTGGCCGTGTCCGACACGTGTCCGAGGCGTGTCCGTGTCTGACACTGCATCGGGTAATTTTTTAAAGTTTTCGTGCATTATAGTCGATCTCGAACCCATTCAGCCCTACCATTATCACATTTGGTTTCTGACAGGAAGATCAAAACAGGGGATAACTCACAAACCCATTCCCCCAACTTACGAACTGTCGAGGCTCCCCCAAAACCTCGATAGTTCCAAACCAATGCACTCATGGTGACTGGCGGGGCTGCACCGCAGCCACCGCCGGAACAGAAATGGAAGAGTCTTCATCAACCAATGACCTCTTCAATGGCCGCTCTCCTATAGCCATACCCCGCTTCCGTTTCCCCCTCATTGCCCTTACACCCCACCACGACGCCCTCGTCCCCTCTGCAACCCCTTCTAGCACCGCCCTTTTCCGCCGAGAATTCAATCGGAACCGTCACCAAACTTACCTCCACAACCTGTCCCGGCCCTACACCCCGACTGTACTCAGAGAAAGGAGAAATTTCCTCACACTCAAACTCAGAAGGATTTTGGAATGAAGAGAACTCTAACTTACCTTGGACACCAACTCGGTTCAGATCCGCCGACGAGTGCTGAGTCGCGTCCTTCGACCACCCTGATTCCGACCCAACTCGGCGGCTTTCCTCGTCGACCAGTCTGGCCTCCCTCCATCTGTCAGTCCCAACATTGAACCCAGCATATCAGATCCCTTCGCAACCCCAATTTCATCGCCGTTCACTTCCCCCTGCTCTGTTTCTGCCGATGCTAATGACAGGCCATGGGCTCTGGGATTAGCTAAAATCCCCTGTTGGGCTTCTGAAATTCGGCCCCCCTCCTTCAGACCCATTTCTCCCCCACCTATACCCACCCCTCACATGCCTGGGCCCTAACAATTGAGCCCAACACCCCACCCACGAACCCCAAGCCCTAAGCCCTTGTGGACCCCTTTTCAACTCCAATCCACCCACCATCCTCCCCATCTCGGCCCATCACTCCCTGACCCACCTTAATCCAGCCCATAACTCTCGACCCTTCTCCCTCACAGCCCATTACCCCTGTCCCCCACCATCATTTCTCCCATCCACCTCAGCCCAGCCCACCCCCTCGGGAACCTTCTCACCTGCACCACTCTCACCCCCACATCCGATCTGTAAGACCACACGTTTTCCCCCCCACCAACCGCCTCCCTCCTCCACTGCCTACCACCGTCGTCCATCAGAGCTTTTCCTGGCCGGCGATCCCCTGACAAACTTTCCCCCTACCCACACTACCACCCTCCTCCTACCGGCTAAAATAAAAAATAGCTGACCCATGACGTACAACCAAATTTCCCCGCCCCATCTGAGCTCTCTCCACCCCAGGCCGACCCCCCTAGCCCTCCCCCATCCCGGCCAAACACAAGAGTTCTCGGTTCTCTCAACCATGAGCCATACTGCAACTCCATCCCTCGACTATTATGGTCCACCACCTCTCGACCATTCTGACCCACCCCTTCCATTCTTCGTTCGCCATCCCGTATAATGTGGCCCAAAATTCCACACTCGTAACAAAAGTTTGGCAGCCAGTCATATGTGAACGTAACTAGTATTTCATCTCCTCTAGACGACCACATCTTCAGAACCCTCTTCAGCGGCACCCTGACGTCAAGCTCCACTCGAATTCGCAGCTTCGAACCCCAAACAAATTGAGACTGCGCATGATCAGAGTCCAAGAAGCGTCCAATTCTATTGCCAATTGCCTCCGCAACAGTTCGAGTCATTAACCGCAATTGCAACCCATGCACGAAGATATTAAACGGGCACCAGTTTAAGTCGACTGTTAACGGATTGTCAGTCCCTTCAACCCAATTCAAGATTATCAAATTTTTATCAAAAGTCCATGGGCACCCATTCATAGCCCTAATCCGATCCACACTGCTGAAAGTTTAACAGAAATCTGCCCCCCTCTAACAACTGCACCGTCATGACCTTAACCAGCCGGATAATGTTACACAAAGTCGAACGTAGCACATCCAGACGAAATGCATGCGGAGTCAGTAGTCTACCAACAAGCGGGTAGCCTGCCCCAACCACTTCCCCTTGCAAGTCCGTATCCGGTAAAATCAGTCCTCCCTTCTCCTCATCGGTCAGTACTAACGATGAACCTAATCTCTCCATCCCACCCCTGAAACCACCTCCCAAGAGGTGCAAATCGAACAGCCAAGCCTCGAACACAACCTTGCTGAACCAGTTTGTTGTTTCCTCCGCTTCCAAGAAGGAAAAATGCTGCAAAACAAGACACACACCACAAAAAAGAAGAACAAAAGGCACCGAACAGCAAGAAGCAAGAACAGAAACACCAAGCAATGCAAGGAAGAAAAAAGATCTCAATCCAATATACACAACATGCACATCTAGATAAAGCAAAACAGATGATACAAGAATGAAATCAGAACCCAAGGGCAGAAAATCTACCCAACCAAGATAACCTCGCTCAAACGCTCAGCAAAGAAACACTCCCCTCCTACGGGAATCCACTACTCATCTCATGCGAGATACGCATTGTGTAGGAATTGATAATCCATTTTTCATTTATTTTGGAGGGGGATTTGGACAATGTCAAACATTATCGCAGTGCAACCATTTACTAACTTAAATTATGTGTTTGATTAGAAAGGCTTTTGACCATTTTGCCCCCTAATAAAGCAAAACATCAAATTAACTGAAAACTTGTTAGATCTTAATTTTTTAATGGCTTTGCCATCCTTCCTATTGAAGCCTTTTTTCTCTGATAATTTTCCTTAACCCACTTGTGCTTCCACACAAATCCATTTTTTTTATTTGTTCTTAGTGCCAAAAAAAGAAAATAAAGGAAACCGGGTTGTGGAAGGTAAGAACTTCTATTGGTAATTAAAACCAGGTGAAATCATTTCCAATCAAAAAACATATCTCTATGAACACGACGAGAACACCAAAAATAGAAGAAAAAGAATCCCTTCCCCTACAACTTGGACAAAAATAAAAGAGAGCCCAATTCATCCAAACAATATTTAATAAAAAACAAAAAAATTCCAACACCGAAATTCATACCAAGTTGTTTAAAATTCCACCTTTATCAATAGCAATCAAGAGAAACTACTGCTACAAACCACAATAGAGCTTGAAAGCATAATCCACTTTTGTGAAGTTTCTTGAAAGTGATTAAATACAAATATAGTCTGGATATGTGGATAACACGAAAATTAGAAAAGGAGAGAGAAATGGAGATGGGGAAGCTCTTTTTGGGGATTTATGTGGTGTGTGTTAGAGTAATAAATTACTTTGAAACAACTGGTCGGAATTTTCTCAAAAGTTGGAGGCGTATTCGACATTGTGATAGAGTATTGTGGGGACAAAAGGGAAGAAAATAAAAGTAGAGGTAACAGATGTTCAGAAATAAACTTAATACAGAATTGAGGATTCATGCTTAATCAGATGCAAATATTGAGAGAGAGAATTTCTGGGAAGTATGTATATTTCAAGTTACTTCAATGAGCTACAGGGAAAAGGTTTAAATAGACGTGGGAAAGGAAAAATATCTACAGCTCCCTAACCGCCTAACTACCGTCAGCTGTCAAGAATCCACAACATCCATCCTACGGCTACAATAAAAGTGCTACAACTAAGAGAGTTGCTACAACTAGAAATGCGACATAAGTAAGTACAGGGAAACGTATTTACAGCACTATATACAGGAACTCAAGTAATGGCAGGAGGAAAGTAGCATGTTGCTGCTTGATGGAGCTGATCAACACACTGAATTCCATCAGCCCCTCCGCATGTTGGACTTGGGTGAGAAGGGAGAACATCCAAGCCCAACTTGGACAGTAAACGCAAGAAGGCAGGTGCGGCCAAAGATTTTGTAAAGATATCAGCAAGCTGGTCCTTGCTAGGCATATGAAATGGAGCAATAAGACCCTCTCTATATTTATCCCGTACAATGTGACAGTCAATTTCCAAATGTTTCGTACGCTCATGGAAGACGGGGTTGTTGACGATGTGAAGAGCAGCCTGGTTGTCACAGTAGAAGGGGATTGGAGTCTGCACAGGAATTACAGAATCATGTAAAAGATAGGTGATCCATGATAATTCACAAATAGTTGACCCCATGCTTCGATACTCAGCCTCCACAGTAGATCGAGAGACGGTGTTTTGCTTCTTTGTCTTCCACGAGATCAAAGCATCTCCAAGAAAAACATAATAACCTGTCAAAGAATGTCTTGTGGCTGTGCAACTGGCCCAATCAGCATCTGAGTATGCTGTCAAGGCCAAAGAATTGTCTGACGGGAAGAATAAACCCTTTGTCCAAGCTTCCTTTGAGGTAAGGGACAAGATGTAAAGTAGCATCTCAATGCTGCTGGCAAGGAAACTGCAGAAACTGACTTAACTGCTGAGTTGCGTAGGAGGTATCAGGTCGTGTGAAACTGAGGTAGAGTAGGCGACCAATCAACCGTCGATAAGAATCTGGAGCAGTTAGCTGTGCTCCAGCATCAGTAGTAAATTTAATCCCAGCTGGAAGTGGATTGCTGGCAGTGCGTGCATTCTGCATTCCTGTATCATGCACAATATCCTTAATGTATTTGGCCTGAGTGACAAGCAGTCTTTGTGGTGAACGTGCAATTTCCAACCCCAAGAAGTATTTGGCTATCCCCAAATCCTTGATTGTGAAGATGCGTCCAGGTAGTCTTTGACCTCCGCAATCAACTCTGTAGATGACCCAACCAACAAAATATCATCAACATATAAGAGAAGCACCAAAATTCCTTTATCCGACTGTTTTGTAAACAAGATATAGTCATTTTTTGATTGCACAAAACCAAAGGATGTAATTTGAGCGCAAAATTCTTGATTCCACTATCGAGAGGCTTGTTTAAGCCCATAAAGTGATCGTCTCAACCTGCAAACATGACCCTTGGGAGCCATATAACCCTCAGGAGCCTGCATGAAAATCTCTTCGTCCAAGTAACCATGCAGAAAGGCATTGTTAACATCCATCTGATGTAAATGCCAACCTTGAGCTGCTGTTATAGCCAGAAACAATCTCACCGTAACTACTTTAGCCACCGGTGAAAAGCTTTCATTATAATCTATACATTCAACTTGATTATAGCCCTTTGCCACCAAACGGGCCTTATATCGTTAAATGGATCCATCAGCCTTCAATTTCACCTTATACACCTACCTACAGCCTATAGCAGTCTTACCAGGTGGTAGAGGTGTAAGTTCCCAAGTCTGGTTGGCCTCCAATGCCTGTATTTCAGCCCTCATAGCCTCCTTCCATTCTGGCATTTTGTCTGCCTGTTCAAAGGTTCTGGGTTCCTGCATATTAGACAAGGAAGCTACAAACGCACAATGTGAACGTGCAACACGAGTAATGAGTGTATGAGGATGTGTAGATACTGAGGTGGTGCAGACAAAATCATTCATCCAGGCCGGTTTGGAGATAATTCTATGTGATCTTCTAGGGTGTACATTGGAGTCAGGTAAGGGAGACAACTCGGGGTCAGGAGATATATCTGCAGGGGAGGAAATTTCTGGAGAAGGGACTGAAGATGTGTCATGTAGAGGAGTAGGAGGGGAACATGCCTCAGTGGAAAGATCATGATCAAGTATAGGTGCAGGAACTGAACTCACCCCGTGTACTTCAGCATTTTGTTTGTATGGAAAGGAATCTTCATGAAATACCACGTCCCTTGACACGAAAATCACCTTGTCATCAATATCATACAATTTATACCCCTTCTTCCCTAGTGCATAACCCACAAACACACACCTATGAGCACGTTTTGTGAACTTAGACTTATGTGGAGCAACATTAGTAGCAAAGGCTAAACATCCAAAGACTTTCAGCATCGAGTAATCCACAGGTCGACCATAGAGCACTTCATATGGAGATTTCCACTCTACCACTGAGGTAGGCAATCTGTTTATGATAAATGTGGCAGTGAGTATTGCTTCATTCCAGAACTTAAGCGGCAAACCAGACTGAAATAATAGGGCTCTGGCAATCTGCAGGAGATGTTTGTGCTTTCTCTCAACAACACCTTTTGTTGAGGAGAATAAGCACAAGTAGTCTGATGTAGTACTCCATTCTTAGCAAGGAATTTCTGACATTTCTCCCCCATAAATTCCATCCCATTATCCGTTCTTATCTGTTTAATTCTTTTGTCAAACTGTGTTATGACCATCATGTGAAAACTCTCCAAAATGGTGATAGCTTGTGACTTATGTTTCATCATAAAAGTCCATGTTGCTCTACTATAGTCATCCACTATAGTAAGCATATAATTGAACCCTGACATAGCAAAATGGTTGTATGGACCCCAGATGTCCATATGTATCAGTTCAAAGATAGCATCTGAATGTTTATCACTTAATAAGAAAGGTAGTCGTTGTTGCTTAGCCAATGGACAGATATGACAGAGACTAAGATCAATAGTACTGTCTTTTATTACATTAGCATGCTTCAATACAAGTGCTGGCACATGCCCTAACCTCCTATGCCACAAATCAGAGTTATTGTTCTTAACTGGCACACTACAGCTCTCTATAACAGAATTAACAAAGAATTGCTTTATCACATCATCCTTAAAGGATTGATCATTCAACACATATAACCTCCTTACTACCTTCCCAACGGCCAAGACTCTTCTAGTCTTCTGGTCTTGCACCAGATAGTGATCATGAGAAAATGTGAAAATAAGGTGTGATGCAGTGCTTAATCTGTTGACTGAGATTAGATTATGTCTGAAGCTAGGAACATATAAGTGATTCGATTTGAAAGCGTAGCTACACCACAGTGAGTGGCACACTTCTTGGAACCATCAGGTAAGGAAATAGATGTAGTGGATGCATGTGGTTGCAGATTATGTAATAATTGTATATTGCCGCACATGTGAGTTGTGGCTCCACTGTCTAATATCCAACAATTGGAACATGTAATATTGGAATTATGTTGAGAAAGATTACATGCAAATTCACTCATCTCTGCAAATTCCCCCATGCTGGCATAGTGCGCCAGCATTGGATCTGACTGTCCTTGAGCCTTTCCTTTCATCAACTGCAGCATTTTCGTCATTAGTGCAGACAATGACTCGGTGCTTGGCTTCACCTCATTACTGACCACTGCCAAGGCCTTGGATTCCGAAGGATTTCCCTTTCGTTTTTCAGCCAATTCCTTAAATCAATCTGGATATCCATGCAATTTGAAGCAGGAGTCCCTCGAGTGACCTGTTTTGTCACAATTGTCGCAATAGAGATTCTTCTTATCTACAACACCTTTCTTCTTAGGATAGAACTTGTTTCCACCCTGTTTCTTTAGATCATTGTTCTTGACCATCAAAGCCGCGTTGTGACTCACATTCTCAACATTGATCTGTCTCTGCCTTTGGCTTTCAACTCTCAGCACTGTGAGTATGCTTTGTCCACCACAGGGAGTGGATCCATCACTAAAATCTGACTCCGTATAGCATCAAAGGAATCGTTCAATCCCATCAAAAACTACATCAACTGATTCGATGCTATTTTAGCCGCCATTGAGTGTTGTGATGGACAGGAACAATCTGGTGTAGGATCCACACATTCCAACTCATCCCACAACATAGTGATCTTAGTGAAGTAAGACACTACATCCATATCTCCTTGCGTAATCGACACAATGTCCCTTTGCAGATTATAGATCATAGGTCCATTCGATTGACCATACCTGGACTCTAAAGCAACCCATAGATTTCTAGCAGATTTAGAGTAGTAGAACGCCTTCGCAATATCTTTTGAAATTGAGTTCATGATCCATGAGAATACCATGTTGTCTGTCCTAATCCACTGTTTACACTTCTCAGTGTTCGCAGTAGGCTTCAGATACGATCCATCAATAAAGCATAGCTTCATTTTCGCAGTCAAGGCTACCTTAATTGATCAGCTCCACAACAGGTAATTATTTCCTACAAAAGGTGTAGAAACCAAAACCATACCAGGAAAATCCGAGGTATGAATCTTCAGATCCTCCAGATCCTGAACCGTATTGGATCCGGAAGTTGATCCAGTCGCCGCCACATCTCCACCGGTCGCCATGGCTTGTCTTCTCAGAACAAACTCAAACTTATCTTCAATTTAGTGACTAGAGTATCCAGAGACCATCATATGATGGCTCTGATACCATGTTTAGAAATAAACTTCATATAGAATTGAGGATTCATGCTTAATCAGATGCAAATATTGAGAGAGAGAATTTTTGGGAAGTATGTATATTTCAAGTTACTTCAATAAGCTACAGGGAAAAGGTTTAAATAGACACGGGAAAGGAAAAATATCTAGAGCTCCCTAACCGCCTAACTACCGCCAACTGTCAAGAATCCACAACATCCATCCTACGGCTACGATAAAAGTGCTACAACTAAGAGAGTTGCTACAACTAGAAATGCGACGTAAGTAAGTACAGGGCAACGTATTTACAGTACTATATATAGAACTCAAGTAATGGCAGGAGGAAAGTAGCATGCTGCTGCTTGATGGAGCTGATCAACACACTGAATTCCATCAACAGATAGGCTGGTTGAATTTCAATCCAACAAAAAATGATTGAATTCAATTTCGTGCAATGCAGCCAAATACCAGGGCTACGTTATTAATCAGGCCAACCAAATAATTAGTAAACGAGCCATGGGCTCGATTATCCGAGCTACCCAATTTAATCTTGGCTAGTAAATATGGCCAAAACATATAAGTTAAACTCTTGATTTCGCAATTTTATCATTGATTAAATTCTGTCATTAGAAAGATGTTTGATTTTAGTTAATTGTCCTACATCACTTATTTAGTAACCAAAATATAAGAAAAATAAAGAATGAACCAGCTGAAACGTCATAAATTAAAACAAAGAAAAAAAGAAAATTGTGATTTTGATTCGTAACTATAGGGGTTGATAGTTTGTCCTGCTAGAACTCAATTTGGCGCTTAAATCTAGTAATTTGAAAAGAATGTCACTTTAATGGCAAAATCTACCATAAATTACAAATTTGGTCAAAATTTAGCATGTGCACCTCATGTCGGCCTCAAATTCCAGCCAAATTTGCAATTTCGATGGGTTTTGTCCTTAATATTCTAATTATTTTAAGCTTTAGTCCTTAAGTGTCGAATTCAATTCTAACTGGACTATATTACCACCCCTTATAGTTATGGGACTGAAATTGAAACTTTTCCTATGATTGACACCAAGATATTGGGGATAATTATTCCGCTCTCCCTAAAGGTTTGGTATATATACATAGAATCATTGTGGTTTGAAAAATTACATCTAGTGCCATTGATGTTTGTTTTCATTCAATAAATAGATCCATTCTTCAAAATTCATATAAATTGTTGATATCAACAAAAAAAATTGAATGAAAATTCATATTTACTTATTAATTGACTTATTATTGACTAATTGCAGGTCAAACAAATCTTTTCTAACCAAATTACCCCTATACAACTCCATACGTTAATGCATGTGATGAGGTACATCTTCAGCCTTATAAGTGTAATTTGGTTACAAAATATTTGTTTGACCTACAATAAATCTGTAAGTCAATTATGGGTATACGAATTTTCATTCAACTTTTTTGATTATGTCAGCAAATTCTGTAAATTTCACTAACAGGTGAATCTATTTGTTAGATCGAAAAAGAGGTCAATGGTATAAAGTGTCATTTTCCAAATCACGTGTAATCTACGTGTAATTACACCAAAGCTCAAAAGAGGCCGGTGTAGTTATCCTTAATGTTTATGAAACATTTTTAGAAAAAGAAGAAAAGCAAACTCAGGTCGAGTTATGAAGAAATTTGTGAGGGCAGCTATAGGGGGTGACAATTCTAGTTCTGTTGTAATTCAATTTGGCAATTAAGCCATGTAATTGAAATTGGCACATGATGGACAAAGTTCTTAGGAAATTGATATCTTGTTTGGTTGCGTTTTCATTTCCAATTTTTCAGTTTTTAAAACAATGGTGAATGTGAAAACATATTTGCATATATGTTTTCTCATTGAAATTTTTTTACTATCATTCCAATCTAAAATTTGGCTGAAAATAGGGTTAAAATGCATTTTACACCATCTATGATAATCATAATGTTAAAAAAATGCTTGTATTAAAAAAATAGCAAGGAATCCCCCTATGATCTTAAAAATGTAGCAATTAATTTCCTTATACAAGCACTGATTTTTTAACTTTATTTTTTAATTAAATAATTATATTTATACCCTTAATTATAAACCATCATATGTTACTTGAATAAAATTAATGGTTAGAATTTCTTGATAAAAATAATATATTTAATAAAATAACATCCCCTCCTCCATCAAAACCCACCTTCTTTGGCAGAGCACACTGGCGGTCAAGCAAACCCACCTTCTCCCCTTCTCCCACCAACACAGCCGCACCCTCCTCCCGCCCCTTGGTGCGGCCAAAATTCCCAACTTTCCCTACCTCTGCGTCCACCCTACCATCTTTCTCCTGCCGCCACCCCATACGTCTTTTGCGCCCCCGCCCTTCGACCCCCAACACCATCTTTCCCTCCCCAAACTAGTTTGAGCGACAACCGTTGTTGACCACCTCCTTCGCCCCTTGACCAGCCACCTCCTTTCCCCCAAAACCGCGGCCACCCACCACCTTCGCCCTCCTCTTCGAACAAATAGTTTCAGCAAAAAAATTGGGATAATTGCAAAAAAAGCCCCTGTTGTTTCATTTATCTGCAAAAAACTACCCAGTAGTCCTCACTTTAGGATTATACTATCACTTATTTTGTTTTTCTGAATTAAATATCAGGCAGCTTTCTCTTGGTCCCCACAATAATTTATGTTAGCTTTTGAATGCCTTATATTACTAAGCAATTGACTATTATTTTAAGTTTCTGCATTAGTAAACTGTTGACTTGTATATATAATTTACATCTATTAATTTGTTCTATGGACTGGGGAGTTATTTGTTCTTTTCTTTTTATATGCAGAAATGATATTTGAATATTACTGTGATTTTGATGTTTGGGTGGGTGGGGTGATTGAGTGGGTACCTAACATTAGGTATGTTGGAGGTTCTAGGATGTGGTTTCCTGATATAGATAGGGATGGGATTTATTATGGCGATCTACTAGATATATATGCAAAGGCTAGGGTAAGGGACTCAATATTGCTGTTAGAATAGGTGACCGTGAAGCCAATCCTGTTAGGCTTATGTTACCTATTTCTGACAATTTGGTGTATAAGTAAAGTTTATGAATAAAAGTGATATTCATATTTGACATTTATTCTTTGTTTGTGTTCACTTAACTGCTTTATATTATAAATTGTTCAACGCGCAAACGAAACCCACAGACCGAAACCTTAATCTAAGAAACTGGACTGTGCAAAGGATGGCAGGTCATGAAATCAGTTTTTGTGGATTGGTCTGATATTCTCCAAGTCGAAGACCTCGAGATAGGGTATCAAGAGTTCATTTGAGACTTGCACTAAGCGATTTCAGTCGCGTTTCATCGACAAGTGACGAAAGTCGTCCATGCAATGTTAGTGGGTTAGTCAGCTGGGTGTCGGCTGACTGAGGTGACTCGTGGGAATCGTCATATGGAAAACCTTCAGTGGGTTGGTCTGTATGACTTGAATTGCCAATTCCGATAATACGGGTTTGGTCCTCGGACTTGAGGGACTATTGAGGTCACATGCACGCCGTTGTATCTTAGGTTTGGCAAGAGGCTATCAAGTCAAAAGACTGGGTTGTCATAAGCCTTATCTAGTGCAGTCGAGGTGTGTAGTGTCGTCTCTTGTCAATAGGATTGACAGTGATGTCTCACTTACACTTTGAGACTCGTCCTCCAATAAATATGTGGCCACAGTAACTGAATAGTGGGATAAGATCCCTGTGACGTTTGATATGGACGAGTCAAGGCTGTAGTCGAGAATGGGTACGGACTCCGATTGTCCATACCCTAGACTATAACCATGAGATGGAAGACGGAAGGACAAACTTACTAAAGAGCCTAAATATTCACGCCATAAATATTCACCTAGTCTCTAGTGCTATAGACCGTTTCTAGACGGCCACCCATGGTGACAGACGATTTTCCAGTATAGGATGACTAGAAATTCAGCCAAGTCTAGCTGAGGGTGAACCTAAAGAGTCACACGCAATCCATCGGTAGCGGAGGAATTAATTTGGAATTAATTCCGAGAGGTAGAAAAATTTAGTTAGATTAAATTGGTTCACTTTTCTTGGATTGTTAATTCGTTAATTGGATTAAATAGAATTAACTATTGAACTTATTAATCTGAGGAGATAGGCTTAAAATAATTATTTAATTATTAAAGCCTTAGGTATTATTTTAAATTAGATTTAAAATATTCCATCTAAGAGATGGACGGATGAGATTGAATTGAGAGATCAATGGCCAAGATCAAGTTTGACTTGGTCTTTTCCTAAGTTGACTAGGATTTAACTAGGTCAAAATCCTAGTCAACCTAGGGCTCTCTATGAGAGTTTGAAGAGGGCTAGGAGAAGTCCTCTTCTATAAATACTCATAGAGACACACACTTCAAGGTGTTGAAACTCTAGCACACACACACACACACACACACTCGGCCATCATCTCTTCCTCTCTCTCGGCCGACCCTTTCCCCTCTCCACTTCGAGAATTGTTTCTAGTTCCTTATTTTGATACAAGAGAGCTATAGGCAAATCGATCATGGTAATTAATAACGCTAGGTCGATTTGTCCTCCTATATAATTCCTATTGATTTCTTGCTAGCACGGGGGATCAAGATCCGGTGGATTGGGTGGACAATTTAGAGAGTTCCTGTTTTGAAATCTTGGTGGCAAAACGTGGAACAATGCACATAGCAGTTTGAAGAAAACGATAAGGGTAAGGTTTCACGCTCCCTTTTGTTACAACCCTATGGCCACCATGATATTGCTTGTCTTACTTTGATCATGAGATACACCAAACACCCAAGAGGTTCAAAGGAACACCCCTAGAACGTGTATTTACTTTCCGTTTAAGCATGTTTTATTTTTCATGTTTTAATTTACTGCGCTTCCACATTCGCGCTCCCTCCCAGGATGATCCACACATGCTTTCAGTGGTATCAGAGCCCGGTTCGGTAGATTGGCCTAGGGTTTTATGTGCTATACGTGTTAAAGAATGTTTTACGTGGCTTTATTTACGTTTTATGGCATGCCGTATTAACTAGGGATTTATGCGTTAATTTTGCACATTAACTTTGGATCTTGGATTTCTACCTTTTTGAAATATTTTCTTGATTTTTTGAAGGAAAACGGGGCAGAAATACCATCGTAAAACAAAAAACAAGATCATCGGCTGCAGTCTGCCGACCGCGTTCGCACACAGGCGGTGGTGCCTGCGCGCACGCCCGTGCAGCAGCGGGCAGACTCTGTCGGATGTGCGCACAGGTGGCACTGCCAGGTGCGCGCACACACAGGCAGAGGCGCCTGCGTGAGCGGACACGACAGATAGATGCACGGTCTGCCGGCACGCGCAGGCAGCGCGGCCAGGCCCGCAGCAAGGCAGCGTGCATAGGCAGGGAGCTTGCGCGCACAGGCGGCAGATCCAGCCAGCCTGTATGCGCAGGCGGTGCGGCCAGGCGCGCGCGCACACAGGCAAGAGGTCTGCGCGCGCGCGCCTGGCCAACGTGCGCCTGCAGCAGGCTATTGCTGACTGCAACGGGGCCGTTGCCCATTTTCCATTTTTGTCATCGTTTTTCAGAATTTGTTTATTTCTGGACTTGTTTTGGATTATTTCTGCATCTCTTTTCTTGGAAGACATTATTTAAAAATATTTTATTTTGGGTTGGTTTGGAACCACCTAAAATTTAATATTGTTTAATTAATGAGGAAAGGATTTCCTAGCAAGAAAATTGCAATGGTTGCACCAACGATCAAAATTTTTGTTGTAATTATGCGCTTGTTTTATATATTTTATGATATTGGATATCATGGATTTATGTGCATGGCATGTTTACTTGCTTATGTGAAATGCTATTTGCGTTAATGAGATACGGATGATCACAAAGCCCCAGACCGTATGTATGGTTTATTTTATGTTGGGCCTGTGTGCCTTGTTTATTGTTTTCCTCCCTCTTTTCTGGTTGCCTTGGAATAATAAGGCTTTCTATCCCCCTCCATATGTACTCTCCCCAGGTGTTCGTTAGGGTTTCTATTTTTAAATTGTAATGAGAGTTGCATAGGTGTGAGGTTTTAATTTTTAATCAAGTAAAGGAGATGAAGGATGGCCCAAAAGGAGGATTCCAAGGAGATCCATGGGGGACCGGTGAACAGGAGAGGCAACGCCCATCAGTGTGTTGATGGTTACTATTATTTGATGTAATAGTGTAGGACCAACCCTAGATTGACCAAAGATCCACTGCGGGGCTCAGTGGGTCGCATAGGATTTGGGCTTGTTATCATCCAACAGGGGCGTGCTAGGCTTTACTTTTGCATGTGAAATATCTGATGAATGAATAGTTTATTTATCGTTTTATTGCTACAACATGCTAGGATATATATTATGCATAGTTGTATGTATGTGGTCTCGGTCTTTAAAACTCTCGCTTTGTTGGACCAAGCTAAAAATATTAGACCCTTAATAATGGAGAACCTTAGTTGTTCGTCCAAGCCTTCCATCCATGATAAAGTGAGGAAGCTAGTTTCAGTCAATTGCGTGGTCTCACGAGTCATGGCACGTCTCTTGTTCTGAAACCAAGCTGCACGTTTGTTGTGAACGAAGTGAATACACTCCTGTTACATGTCTTACGAGTCGTGGGGGTATCAGTCAGTGCTATGATTCGGTTGAGTGGGTCAGGTCTAACGCCTGAATAACGTGATTCGCTTGGAGTCATCGGGATCACGTAAAAGGGTGAGGCAAAATATCTTGAGAATCTTGTTGGACGAGAATGGTATGGAATACCTCCCACAAAGTTCTTTTCCATGTGAATCGTAAAAGAGGGGTATGGAAAATTTCGTTGTGGATCCCAAGCCCACTAGAAAAAGGTTTTCCGAAAACAATATTTGAGAGTGGCGTGCTTTCGTATAAATAGCGGGAGCACTAAATAACTGAAGCCCAAGTCTTTAATTATTTTTTTAGACACCATTTTCATTCTGCTGATTGTATGCTTTATTTTTTAAATGTAGATTTAAACCATGTCTAAGAATCCATTATCCTCCATACTTGAGACAAACAAATTCAATGGAATGAATTACAACGACTGGTTGCGCAATCTGAGGATAGTCCTCGATTATGAGAACCAAGGCTATGACATGGACTAGTCGTTCCCACGCACTTTGTCGGAAGAATCCACGCCAGAAGAACGTGAGACGTTCGAACTATGACACCATGTTAACCGAAAAGTTCGTAGCGTCATACTAGCATCCATGACTAATGGGATGCAGAAATAGTATGAAAGGCGAGACGACGTTCCTTCCATAATGGCTCGCCTTAAGGATTGCTATGCAGTCTTGGACCGGCATACTAGGTATGTCGCTACGAAGGCATTCTTTAGAACTAAGAAGACCGAAGGATCCTCTGTACATGAGCATGGGGTCAAGATGTTTACCTTGGTGGAAAAGCTCGAAGACCTTAAAGCAGGGCTCGATAACGAGACGTACATAGATGTGATCCTTCAGTCACTCCCACCCTCCTTCGACTAATTTATTGTTAACTACAACATGCATGCACTGAGAAGAGCATACATGAGTTAATTAATATGTTGGTTCAATATGAGGTCACGACTAAGAAGTCTGCGCCATCGGTATTGATTGGAGAGGCTTCCACTTCCAAAACGAAAGGCAAGGGTGCCAAACGATAGAAAAGGAAGAAGAGAAAAGAAAAGGTCGTCACAACCATTACAAATGCTAAGAGCGTTCCTGTTGCCAAAATGGGGAAAGGCAAGGGGAAGAGGAAGGTTGATTCAAAGCAACAGTCAAGGGCAAATGACATTTGTGTTCATTGCCGTGAGAAAGGGCAATGGCAGAGGGATTGCCCTAAATTCCTTTCCGAGCAAGGGACGTTCGTGGTTGAGGTTAATATGGTCACTAACTCTGCCTCTTGGGTATTGGATACTGGTTGTGGAGCTCACATTTGCAATGACTTGCAGGTGCTGAAAAGAAGCAGAAAGCTAAGTAAAGGTGACATATCCTGAAGCTTGGCGATGGCAAGGCCGTTTCTACAGAAGCAGTAGGAAACGCCAACTTAGTAGTTAGTGATCATGTTAGGATAGAATTAGAGGATTGTTATTATGTACCTAGCATGATCAAAAATATGTTTCCATTCCGTTGTTAGACAATAGTGGTTATGAATTTTCGATCAATAAAAATTGCTTTTATTTGATGAAAGGTGGAATTACTCATCTGCTTGGTACACTTAATAACGGTCTCTACATTTTGCAAAAGTCTAATTTTATTATGACTGCTCAACACAAATGCAAAATAGATAAACACGAGAACGGACAATTGTGGCATGCAAGGCTAGGTCACATCTCTCATGAAAAGACGAAGAAGTTGATAGATTCAAAGAACCTAGAGGTGGGGGACTTGAATGACCTACCAACTTGTGAATCCTGTCTTAAAGGGAAAATGACCAAAAGGCCCTTTGTAGGACAAAATAGGCTTGCCATAGGTCTATTGGACTTAGTCCATACAGACGTATGCGGACCACTAAGAACACAAGCAAAAGGTGGTTTCACTTACTTCATCCTTCACCGATGATCATTCACAGTATGGTTATGTTTACCTAATGAGGTACAAGTCTGAAACTCTTGAGAGGTATAAAGACTTTAGACTTGAAGTCGAGAACCAGACTGGGTGCAAAATTAAAGTCCTATGGTCGGACCGAGGTGGTGAGTATTTTAGTGGAGAATTTCTCAATTATCTAAAAGAAAATGGTATAATCTCTGATGGATACCTACCGATACACTGCAGCTAAACGACGTCTTTGAAAGGAGGAATCGAACCCTATTAGATATGGTCCGATCCATGATGAGTTTCACCGAACTGCCCTTGTCTTTTTCATGGCTACGCACTAGAAACGGTAGCCAAGTTATTGAACTTAGCATCATCCAGAGCCGTGACCCAAATACCATATGAGATATGCACGGAAAGCCTGCTTCCTACAAATACTTGAGAGTGTAGGGTAGCCCTGCATACGTCAAGAGATTAGTGTGAGACAAGTTAGAATCAAGATCTATCTTGTGTAGGTTCGTTGGATATCTAAAAGAAACTGCAAGTTATTACTTTAATGATCCCTCGGAACAGAAGGTCTTTGTTTCGAGGACTGCAGGGTTCTTGGAAAAAAGTTTTCCAGCGAATATCCAACGTGATGAATTGTTCCTTGAGGAATCAAGTGAGACAAATCAATCACCAGCACTAGAAGCTTCGGATACCTCACTAAGAGGTTTTTAGGTTAAGCACCCAACGGGTTGAGCAACCTCGCGAGGCACAACATGTTGGACAGTATTTACAGGCCGAGCATGTCAAGCCACCTCACGAGGAGCCAATCACGGTACTAGAACCGCCGGCTCCTATTGTGTTTGCGCCCTCAGTTACCACTAACGTTCCAGTCCTTCGTAGGTCACTGAACGTCTAAATTCGTTTAAAGTAGTTTGTCGTCGCGTGAATGTACTAAGCTGAGACGATGGCTTCTAAGAGTGTACTACATGTAATCCTAGTGCAGTTTTGTGTTGATTAAGCTGGAGTCCTAGTCGTATAATCGAAGTGTGGCTTTAACCTTGATTATTAGAGCAAGGGCAAATATAACTATAGCCAGAAATGAATCATGTAGCAATCAATGATAAGGACTGGAAACACTATGTGTTTCTTACGATTCTGTGGAGTATTAGGCATGTATCCGCACATACAATTAATTATTAAGATTCACTAGACCCTGAATCAAGTAAAGATAAAAGTGCATGAATGTCTAAATTCGTTTAAAGGAGTTTGTCGTTGCGCGAATGTACTAACCTGAGACGGTGGCTCCTAAGAGTGTACTAGATATAATCTTAGTGAATTTTTGTGTTGAATAAGCTGGAGTCCTAGTCGTATAATCGAATTGTGGCTTTAACCTTGATTATTAAAGCCAAAGCGAATATAACTATAGCTAGAAATGAATCATGTATCAATCAATGATAAGGAATGGAAACAATAGGTTTCCCCTACGATTGTGTGGAGTATTAGGCATGTATGCGGATGTACGATTTATTACTAAGATTCACCAGGCCCTCGATTAAGAAAAGATAAAAGTACATCAATGTCTAAATTTGTTTAAAGCAGTTTGTCGTTGTGTGAATGTACTACACTAAGATGATGGCTCCTAAGAGTGTACTAAATGTAATCCTAGTGCATTTTTATGTTGAATAATCCAGAGTCCTAGTCGTATAATCGAAGTGTGGTTTAACCTTGACTATTAGACCCAAAGCGAATATGACTATAGCCAGAAATGAATCATGTATCAATCAATGATAAGGACAGGAAACACTAGGTATTTCCTACGATTGTGTGGAGTATTAGGCATGTATCCGGACGTACGATTGATTACTAACACTAGGCCTTCGATTAGACAAGGATAAAAGTGCATGAATTTCTAAATTCATATAAAAGAGTTTGTCGTTGCGCGAATGCACTAAGTGAGACGATGGCTCCTAAGAGTGTACTACACTACAAAAAAAATGCGGGAATAGGAACGGGTATAGTCGATCGTTCCAAAGACCGTTCCACATAGGAACGGTAAGTGGAACTGTTGTGGGACGGGATGTTAGAATAGGTGACCATGTAAGCCAACTTTGGCGGGTATATGTAACCTATGTCTAGACAATTATAGGTGTTTGATAAATCATTAATGAATAAAGGAGTGAATTTCATTTGGCATCACTTTGTTTGTGTTCACTTATATCTGTTTTCTATATCTGTTCACTACGCAAACAAAGCCCACGGACTGAGAATCAATTTCGGGGACTGGGACTACGCTTGGAGGTAGGTCCATGGAATCAGTCTTCCCGAATCAGTCCGGAAATCTCCAAGTCAAGGAATCCCGAAAATGGGTACCGGGATTCCATTTGAGACTTGCACTAAGCACCTGCTGTCGTGTTTCATCGACGGGTGACGAGGGTCG
Source organism: Sesamum alatum (assembly GCA_034509735.1). Taxonomy (NCBI): domain Eukaryota; kingdom Viridiplantae; phylum Streptophyta; class Magnoliopsida; order Lamiales; family Pedaliaceae; genus Sesamum; species Sesamum alatum. The sequence goes on from JACGWO010000009.1 coordinate 30,801,172, forward strand.
TCTAAGCAGTGTTAGTGGGTTAGCATGCTAGGACGCAGCTGACTGAGGTGACTCGCGGGAACCGTCTTACGGAGGACCTTGAGTATGGTCAGCAAGGTATGACGTGTATTCCCGGTTCCAACGGTACAGGTCAAGTCCTTTGACTTGAGGAATTGCTGAGTTTACCTGTACATCAGGGCTGTATCTTAGGTATGGTGAGAGATTGCCAGAATTCTCTTTGGTAGTCATAAGCCATGTCTAGTGCAGTTCTGGTGTGCAAAGTGACAGTAGTTTCCAAGAAAGGATCTGTCTCCTGTCAATAGGTTTTGGCAGTTGAGTCTCATATATACTCTAGGTCTTGTCCCTAAAACTGTGGCCACAGTGACTGAACAGAAGGGAAGGATTCCCTTGCGGCGTTTAGTGAGGACAGACCAACACTTAGGTCCAAAATGGGTACCTGCATTTTCCGTGCCCTAGACTCTAAGTGATGAGACCGAAGACAGAAGGACAAGTGTACTGTTAGAGCCTAAATGTTCATCCCTGAATATTTCACCTAGTCTCTAGTGCCATGGACCGTTGCTAGATGGCCACCCATGGTAACGGAAGGATTCTAGGAATCCGACCAAGTCTAGCTGAAAGGTGAACCTAAAGAGTCACACACTATCCACACACATTTAGATATTTAATTAGGAATTAAATATTGCAGTGAAGGAATGATTAAATTGGATTTAATCGGGTCCTCTATTTTTTCTTGGAGAAATAATTCCTTCTATTAGATATAAGGAATTAAAATTGATAAATTAGATTTATCAAAGGGATTTATTTAATGGGCTTAAAAAATTATTTATATTTATTTTTAGCCTCTTGGAAATATTTAAATAGGTTTTAAATATTCCATTAAATTAAATTAAATCAACGGTTGAGATCAATGAGAGAGATGGATGGCTAGGATTGTTTTGACTAGGTCAAAACACTACTTTGACTAGGTCAAAATCCTAGTCAAATTAGAGTTCTTAAAAGAGGAGTTTAAAGAGGATTAAACTCCTCTTCTATATAAACCCCTAGCATCCTACAAGTTGAAGGATGATGAATCTCCAACACACACACAACACACACACACAACTCGGCTCTCTCTCCCTCTATCTCGTCCGCCCTCTCTGTCTCACACACTCCAAGAAAATTATTTTTCTTTGTTCTCTTGTTCTTGGAACATTAGAACTTGATGAATCAATACCGTTAATTCATAACGTGTTGTTGATTCATCCACTCCAAAATATAAAACTTGTTCGTTGCTAGCACGACGTGCAAGATACGTGGGTGGATCGTGTGTCACGATTTGGAGGGTCTCAAGAACGAGATCTTGGTGCAAAACGGGGAACAACGCGTGTAGCCGTTGAAGACGAAAACGACAACGGGTAGGTCTCGTTTATGATTTTCGCCCCTTTTAATTTTCTACCCTATGGCCTCCATGATTCTTCTATGTTTTATTATTCATGAGATACACCGAACACCCGAGAATTTCAAAGGCAAACCCTTTGAAACGTGTTCTTTAATTTAAAGCATGTTTAAATTCCGCATTTATTTTTAATTATACCGCGCTTCCGCATTCGCGCTTTTCCCGGGACGATCCACAATTCCTTTCACGGGAAACCGTTGATGACGTCACTTTCGAGTTATTGTAGTACAAACGAATAGGAACGGCCCGACCGTTCCTATTTATGTGCCAATATATAAATCTATTACCGTTCCTAAAAAAGACCGGATATATTTTAGTATTCCATTTGAAACACATGTGTGAAAAGTTGGAACGACTCCTCGACCGGGAACACTGACCGTTCCGATATGTGTTCCAAACCCCGAGTCTATTTGGACCGGTTGCTTGATCGCTCTAATATGTAGTGCTAAAATGAGACCCTTTTATGCCATGAGCAAAAATATAATGCAATGACCATTCCAAATTATGGGTATATAGGGAATGCAATGTTGTTACAATTACCGTTCCCAATTGTGCTCCAATTAGGAATGGTCACGTTGTGTGTGACTAAGACTGTTCCTAAAGCTGGAACAACGACTATATTTCAACGACTAGTTTTGTATTTCAAATAATATTTCAATTCCCATTCCAATATTTCTATATATATGTCCGCCTTCTTTCTCATTGTTCTTATAATTACTCTCCAACTCATTTTGTTGTAACTCCCCCTGTTGATTCTTTATACGGAAAAATCGAACATATCAATTGCGCGAATTTTGCATTGATATTGATAGGTGTTTTGCTCAGGTGAGTATGCAAAATTCTGTAATTGTTAGTTATATATATATATATAATATTCTCGTCATTTAATTACGTACTATTATGAATTATACGTAGGACCAATCATGTTAAGACAGTTGAGGAAATGGATGTATGATCGAGACGTCCTGGTTGTGACGCCGGAATTTCAGGAAGGTGTTACAACATTTTTAGAATGGGCCCAATCTCAGTGTGCATATATGAACGGGGAGAAGATTAAGTGTCCCTGCCGGAAGTGCAAAAATGAACGATTCAAAACACCAGACGAAGTAAACTTTGATTTGTGTATGAAAGGGTTTATGCCAAAGTATTAAATTAATAATACTGAAAGCACAAGGTGTTTTCCTATGATTGTATTGATTATTAGGCATGTATCCGGACGTACGATTGATTATGAAGATTCTCAAAGCCCTCGATATGGCAAAGATTAAAGTGCATTAGTGTCTAAACTTGTTTAAAGGAGTTTGTCGTGGCGCAAAGGTACAAAGATGAGTCCATGGCTCAAAAGAGTGTTCTAGATATAGTCCTAGTGCATTTTAATGTTTAATAACATGGACTCCTAGTCTTATAATCGAAGAGTGGCTTTAATATTGATTATTAGAGTCAATAAGAATATATTTATAGCCAGAAATGAGTCATATATCAGTCAATGATAAGGACTGAAAGCACAAGGTGTTTCCTACGATTGTGTTAAGTACTAGGCATGTATCCGGACGTACGATTTATTATGAAGGTTCTCGAAGCCCTCGATATGGCAAAGATAAAAGTGCATTAGTGTCCTTGTTTAAAGGAGTTTGTCGTTGTGCAACGGTACAAAAGATTAGTCCATGGCTCAAAAGAGTGTTTTTAGATGTAGTATTAGTGCATTTTTTATGTTGAATAAGATGGAGTCCTATTCATATAATTGAAGAGTGGCTTTAATATTGATTATTAGAGTCAATACGAATATATTTATATAGCAAAAAATGAATCATCAATCAGTCAATGATAAGGAATGAAAGCACAAGGTGTTTCCTACATTATGTTGAGTATTAGGCATGTATCCGGTCGTACGATTGATTATGAAGGTTCACCAAGCCCTCGATATGGCAAAGATAAAAGTGCATTAGTGTCTAAACTTGTTTAAAGGAATTTGTCGTTGGGCAAAGGTACGAAGCTGAGTCCATGGCTCAAAAGAGTGTTCTAGATGTAGTCCTAGTACACTTTTATGTTGAATAAGATGGAGTCCTAGTCATATAATCGAAGAGTGGCTAGAATATTGATATTGGAGTCAATACGAATATCTTTATAGTAAAAAATGAGTCATCTATCAGTCAATGATAAGGACTGAAAAACACAACGTGTTTACTACGATTGTGTTGAGTATTAGGCATGTATCCGAACATGTGATTGATTATGAAGGTTCTCCAAGCCCTCAATATGGCACAGACAAAAGTGCATTAGTGTCTAAACTTGTTTAAAGGAGTTTGTCGTTGCGCAAAGGTACAAAGTTGAGTCCATGGCCCGAAAGAGTGTTCTATATGTAGTCCTAGTGCATTTTTATGTTGAATAAGATGGAGTCATAGTTGTATAATTGAAGAGTGGCTTTAATATTGATTATATGAGTCAATACGAATATATTTATAGCAAAAATTGAGTCAATCTATAAGTCAATGCATAAGGATTGAAAGCACGAGGTGTTTCCTACGATTGTGTTGAGTATTAAGCATGTATCCGGACGTACGATTGATTATGAAGGTTCTCCAAGCCCTCGATATGGCAAAGATAAAAGTGCATTAGTTTCTAAACTTGTTTAAAGGAGTTTGTCGTTGCGCAAAGGTACAAAGATGTGTCCATGGCTCAAAAGAGTGTTCTAGATGTAGTCCTAGTGCATTTTAATGCTGAATAACATGGAGTCCTAGTCTTATAATCGAAGAGTGGCTTTAATATTGATTACTAGAGTCAATACGAATATATTTATAGCCAGAAATGAGTCATCTATCACTCAATGATAAGGATTGAAAATACATGGTGTGTCCTACGATTGTGTTAAGTATTAGGGATGTATCCGAACGAACGATTGATTACAAAGGTTGACCAAGCCCTCGATTATGGCAAAGATAAAAGGGAATATGTGTCTAAATTTGTTTTAAAGGAGTTTGT